>VDFB02000007.1:20823266-20888292 GCA_007258455.2 Sequoia sempervirens | reverse complement strand
AAATATATGATCATCTAAGTTCAAGAACCATGTAAAAACATCATAGGTATTATCATGTGAAAAGCATGAGGTAAGACAACAAGATATAATTAAGAAAGCACATATAATTACAAACAACAAGGTGATCCCAATAGTGAGGGAAATGATTAAGCAATAATAGCCAATATGCTAGATTAAAACACACCAGCATAGATAAATCTCATGTAAGATGTAAGCATGCAAGCATAAGCATGTGCCATATAAGATATGAAATTTTAAGCATAATATTATCATAAATGTAATAATCATAAAAGAACACAAAATTATTATCACGAAGAGGATGCTCCCCAAGTAGAAAACATGGTAATCATCATAGAAAAAGCAACATGTGGGAGGCATACAAGTCAAGATACAAAACTTAAGACCTTATATAGAAGGAAAAATGAAAATAAAAAATAATATAACAAAGTATAATCTTAATAATGGCATGAAATAATAGAAGACATAATCAATAAAAAATCACAAGCATGGCTTTATAAAAAAAGGCCAAAGTTAGGAAACAAATCAAATAAGTTATATTTTAGTCAACACAATGAGAGTGGTTGTCAAAATACAAAATAAAACACATAAAAGATAAATGACATAAACCACATAACACATATTCTTAGTGACTTGTGTCAATGTGCACCACTAAAGATGAATTTGTATCATCCACACTCTAAATAAGAGTATGAAAGAAACCCAAATATGGAAGTAAAGAAAACAAAACAATGCATGAGATCTCAAATAAAGATCTTGAAAGAATCTCCCTCAAGAAGATCATTCTCATCCCAATCATGAATATCAATATCCTCATATTGAATCATATAGTACCTAGTCACCAAAACTATGTAAAGTAATACTCTTATCAAATAAGAAAAAGGATACCAAAGCATCTTGTAACTATTGGTTTTGGTGTTGGAGATGTTGGACCTCCTTGAGCAATTATTTATTGTCATACAAGGATATTGAAAGGGATTCTTGCATCTAGGGATTATGTATCTTTTATTTGTGAAGATATGTGTGTATATATTACTAATTATCTAACTAATGACACCTAGTGTAAGAAATCATCAACCTTTGATACCAATGATCTATGTCGAGCCTAAGAGATGTGGAGAGGAAAATATACAACTTATCTAGTGATGTGAATTGCTCAAACAAAATTATAGATTTTAGAACATAATATATAATCTTAAAGAAAAATACACGAAACTTTAAATACATATTTAATCATAAGGGATAAACAAATAAAGACATCTATTTATTGACAAAACAGGGTAAAACACATACACATACAAAGCATGACAAGGCTGTGAATGAAAACTCTCATGATTAGAAAAGGGATCCCATGTCTTATTTAATTTATCCAGGCTATAATGGAATTGATATTTAATACTTAAGCATGATAATATCTCTCTCTCTCTCTCTCTCCCTCTCTCTCTCTCTCTCTCCTTCTATACAAGATGTCTAGTGCATGTTTTTATAAATAAACCACTTGAGAGACTTGATGGTAAATTTTTGACAATTGGGTCTCATGTGCCACATCTTTGCTAATATATGTCCAACATGTATGGTCATGTGGCATATGTAGTTTTGATACTACAAAGTGTTGTACTTGAACAATGTTGTTTTATATGGTGTGGATGATGACAAGTGTTTTATTTGCATTGTGGTAGTTATTGTGGTGTAGATAGCTCCATGTGTATGCACATATAATGAATGGTTGACTCTTATTCTCTATTACTTTACACCAACCATCCAAAATGAATCCCCAAGACTAACTACCACATACCCTAAAGAATGAAACACCAACATTGATATTAAACAAAGCCTCCTCTGGAGTGATATTTTGAACTACCTTATGGGAACATAGTTCTTAATATAGTTTGCATAATTAACTATTTCAACCTAAAGCAGTAAGACTATAGAGATTGACTAAAGAATATATTTTTTAATCTCCCTTAGTGACATGTTATTTCCTTTAATGACACCATTCTACTGAGGAGTGCTAGGAACCATATACTTATGATGAATACCACGCTCAGTGTACTAATCATAAAAGGCCTAGTTCATATATTCCCTCCATTAGTACTATGTATTTATTAAATAAAAGATTAATTGTTTCTCCAAAAATACCTTTAATATCATAAAAGTGATGAAAGCATCACTCTCGTACTTAAGAAAGTACACCCATGTGCAACAAGAGTAATCATCAATGAAGGTGAGTAGATACTTAGGTCTTAAAAAAGGAATTGGAAATAACATGAGGTCACTATAAAATAATTGTAGTAAGGTTGTAGCATGGTGATCCTTACCCTTAGGAAAGGTTTCTTGATGATATTTTCCAACGATATAACCTCGACAAATTCCCTTTGTATATGAAACCTCAGGAAGATCAAGTATCATATATAATCAACTACTAAAGATACCTATATTTGAGGTGTTCAATGTGTGATGAACCACAAGATGAATTAAAACCATGAAACATATATATTCTAGATCCATGATCAACTTGGATTGAATAAAAATAATTCTTAGGATGTTTTAGTTCTCAAATAACTACATCATGTGGGGATAACACAACTATCTTCCCATCCTCAATATTAAAAACTTGGTATATAAAGATAAGATTGAAAAAAATATTGAGAACATAGCGAACATCCTCAATGTAACCATCTATCTAAAGAAGATAATGTGAATGATTCATGCAATTTGAGGCTCCTAAGTTAGATATTCAATTCTCTATATATGAATCCAACCTTTAGTTGTAAGTTTTGACCCTTGTCAGGTTTGGGAATATCAATGTTGTGTTTCTTCATGACCTCTTTTAAGGTTGCAATCCTTTAATGAAAAATTTGATGTCATGATTTTGTAATCCATAAAAATTACACAATCCTTTTCTTTTCTTCTTTTTCATTAAAGAACTCTTACCTAACTTAGAATAATAAATGGCTTGTGTATTATATTTTTCTTTATCTTAAATGAATTCTCATCTATTGAAGTTGATTCTACCTTAGTTTGTTTAGAAGACAAGTCTTACATTTTCCTTTAGATGTTTGGACCACTAATACTTTAATTTTTCTAAGAGTTTATTAAATTTATAGAATGAATTATATCATTCTCCCATGATTCTTTCACAAAATTATTCAAAATTAGGCATCTTACATTCTAGTCCAAGAGCATCCATGGTAGAGTAAAAAGTAGAAGGAAAGAATTGATATGGGCCTTTCAACTTTAATAGTGTCAAAGAACACACATTATTTATCTAACTTAGTTTTTCCACAACCTTGAAGATGAGAAAGTAGAGACTTGTATTTAACCAAAAAATATTCAATTGAGAGAAAGGTACCAAAAGATAAGGTAGCTAATTAAGTGTCCAATTGAAGGATTTTACATTCATAAATTAAAGCAATCAAATCATTGAAATTATTCCACATTTATTTAGAGTAGTATATATTATAAGATAAAATTATAAATTATTGGATTCATGGAGGCTAATGATTCCCATGGCTTCATCTAACTTGTTTTGATAGAGAAATTATTCATATTCTTTGGTAAAATTCATTTGTTAATCATTTAACATTTGTAATTATCCCTTTGATTGAATAATATGTTATACTTTTATCTTCCATATGTGAATATTATATAGATTTAACAGATTAATCTTAGAATTTGTTCTAAAAAAAAAAGAGACTTGAATTATGCCTTACATCTCCCCCCCTCCAAATTTGATGAGTGTTGTAAATAGGCCCCATAGAACAATTGACACAATTTGATTGCATTTTTGTAACTTGAAATCCTAAATTAATCATTTATATCACACAAAAAAAATTGACAACTTGATGAATTAAGAAACCAACCCTCATTCACATACTTACAACAATCTGAAAATTCAACTTAGAAATGGTTTGAAACAATGCAAAAATTTGCAAGAAGTGTTCTTCTTTGTTCATTCAAAATCTCTTGGAAATTCAAGAATTACATAGCATAACCGAAACTATTGATTGTGCAGCCATATGGGCTGATGAAAATCATTACAATATGAAATATGACTGATACAAAACAACAACTTGATGAATCCCAAATTGATCTCCTTCAATCCAACTTCTTTCACAAGATTCTAGCTCCTTCAACCTGCATTCATCATTAGAAATCACTGCTGCAAACAAACCATGAAATCGTCAATATTCATGTTGTTGTAGTACACCTTCAAACTTGCAACAAACATGTTGTTGTAGTACACCTTCAAACTTGCAACAAAAATTTCTTCTTGGTATCTTTCAACCTTCTTTTAGCTAAAGCTCTCAAGCTCCCTTCACACAAACTTCACTAGCTCACTATCTCCCAAAACGTGGAGCTCACTAGCACCCTAAAACATGGGCTTCTATGCAAATGGAAATCTGCAAAAATGGAGTCTTAAAATCCTCTCTTCAATCAGACACCATCTCTCCATCTCACCTGCAAAAACTCCCAAGGCCATCTTCCCAAATGAAAAGGCATAAATATATAGATTTTTGAATGAGAAAAACCACTATGGTTTTCCAAAACCACAAGATAAACACCTCCTTGGAAAACCCACGCCCCATTTGGAGAAATAATCATAAAATAATAAAATTACTCAATGCTCACATGGCCTTCACATGGGCACCTTAACCATGGCCAATAAAATTTGGTCAACTATGACACCTCCATTATTTCTCGATGGCTCCGATGACTCTAAATATGAACATGCAACAACATGCAAAGCTAGTGGCCCCAACATGCAAATGCATGCAATTGAACATGTAAGAACATGCATACCAAGTGTCCCCCACCTAGTAATGCTCACTCCAAAGAGATTATTCCAATTTAAATGCCTTGGAAACATTTATCTTAGCATATTTCCTTCAAAAATTGCATATACATATCACCACAAGGGAGAATCACGTTATTGAAAATTAAAATATTTATTTTCCACACACCTTAGCCCTTATTGAAAATAGAAAAAATAAATTAGAAATATTTTTGGTGATGCAATATTGCTAGTACCCCTAGATGCTCCTACATCACAAATATAGGCCTATCAAGGCTAAAAATTGCACACACAATAGACTTTTTTAAAATTTTCTAATAAGTTTTTTAAAAATTATAAAATTTTGTTAAAAAAATGAAATATATGCCTCGTAAAAAAAATAATGCAAAAGAAATTTGGAGGCCAAAAATTGTTTAAAACAATACAGTTTTAGATAATTAAGTTTTCCACTACATAGTGGGTGGAACTAGCTTTCTATTGACTATAAATTTGCAAAAAAGAACCTCCTAGTTTGAAAGTTCTGAGAAAAATAAAATCTACCCCCTTGTAGGAGCACTTGTTGTTGGGAATAGGATTCCATTTAATTGCAATCCTAAATATATTTCATGTATCTCCTAAGTCCTTGGCAAGTGTTCCCCAACACTAGGATTAGAAAGAGATTAAATTTGAATGAAATGAACATGTAAATGTACATTTTTAATTAATTCTAAATGATAGGAACATGTGGGGACGCCTAAGAAGAGCTCCTACAAAATAGGAGCACATGGGGCACCCACATGGAAGCTAGAACTCACCTTGAGTTAAGTTAACTGTTTGGAGAAAGATAACACTTTAGTAATGCATGTAAATAACCTAGAAGTTAGGAATTGATGTTTACATGCATGGAGTTCAGTTTAGTTTAGTTCAGTTATGGTTCAATTATCTTCAGTTGCATGTAGTTAGTTTTAGTTGAATGCTAGTTGACTTTAGTTGACTTGGAATGCATGACTAATGACTTGAGTTGCATGACAGATAACAGGTGATACATTCAGTTAAGTGCGGATGATCAATCATGCACGATATTTGCATGAACGGTGGAGAGATATGTTTCAGTTAACATGGATTGACTTGGACCCACCTTGGGCGCCCAAGTTGGCATCTTGGAGTTAACACTTTTGCATGAGAAGATATTTTATAAGGCTAAGTTAAGTGGGCCCATTCTTGGGCGCCAACTTTGAGGAGGAGCTTACAAGATATTTTTCGTAATCAGCGTTGAGTTAGGACTTTAGTTTTGGATGCCCAAATTGATGAAGGACTTGGTTTAACATAGTTTTTCATAGAAGAAATCTACTTGCAAAGAATAGGCGTAGCTTTTGTGAGATAAGCTTTGTGCTTTGTAATTGACAACTCTTTGGAGTTTTCAAGGCTCATTATTGGCTATAAATTGCAGCAAGTTGAAGATAGTTCTATCAAATTTACAAGTTTTAAAGCTACATAATTACCTGAGCCATTTTCAACATTTGGTATTAGAGCTAACAGTTGGGGTAAAGTGTGGGATGCCTCTCTCTTAAAAGTTTGAAGGTTTTTTGGCTGTAGTGGGAGCTTTTACTATTGTGTTATTGCTGATTTTGGAAAATAAGTTTGTTACAATGAGTTTTAATTCTCATTTAGATATTGAAAGATTCAATAGATCTAATTATGAGATGTGGAAACTAAAAAATAGAGAATCTCCTTGAAGAGAGAGATCATTGGTTAGCTGTTGGTAATGAGACAAAGTCACCTACAATAATGTCAGATGAGGATTGGGATAATCTTGATAAGAAGGAAAGAGGGACCATAATATTATGTCTTGATGATGTTGTTCTTTTGAATGTTTCAAAAGAAACTACTGCATATAAGTTGTGGAAGAAAATAGGTGATATTTATCAAACCAAAAGTCTTACTAATAAGTTGTATATGAAAAAACGATTGTATTCTTTAAAGATGAAAGATGGTGATTATGTTGCAAATCATTTGAATGCTTTTAATTTTATTATAAGTCAATTAACATATGTAGATGTAAAGCTAGAAGATGAAGATAAATGCATTTTGTTACTTTGTTCTTTACCAAAATCGTGGGAAAATATAATTATTGCTATCAGTGATAGTGGTGCAGATCCGAAGATGGACAATATGATTCCTACTCTCCTATCAGAGGAGATAAGGAAATATAAAATGGAAATCCAAGACACCTTGTTTGTAAAAGGTAGGCCTGAGAAAAAGGAACCTAAGGGAGACAAGGAAGGGAAGGGTAAGTTTGAAGGACAAAGTAACATAAAGTGTTGGAACTGTGGGAAACTGGGACATGTGAAGAAGGATTGTAAGAACAACAAAAAAAGTTTTGATTCTGTAGACATGCAAAATTAACATTGTGCATTTAATCAGGTTCATTCATTAACTAAATTAGATTTCACATTAGATCCATTCATCAATTAATCAGGTTCACTTTCATCCATTCATTAGGTAATCTCATCTCCTAAGGTCATTTATCTAAAATCAAATAAACGTTATCATCAACCTTTTAATAAATCAAATGGCCATTTAATCAAATCCCAAATCATATTTCATCCTTTTCTAATTTAAATAAATCAAATATCCAAGTCCTAAAAGTCAAACTAACCTAATCATCATTAATTTAATCTAACCGTGATTAAATGCTAATCTCACCCACTTGCATTCTCTAGATTATGCCACTTGCACAAATAAATCAATTTATTGATTTATTAAAAACCCATATTTTCACTCAACATAGCCCTCAAGTTTGAAAACATGACAAGTTGATTTGTCCCTCCAACATTGCATTTATTGATGTTTTTCTTGTCCCCCTCTCAAAATTTATTGCCCAAATTTGAATTCAAATTCTCCCTCTCATGGGTACACTTCCCAAATCTTGCACATCCCTTGGCCTATCACAACTTGACAAGTGGTCTCTTCCTATTGGCTTGATCTTTGTCCCACATTCATCCATTTGGCCAATCTCTCATCAAGAAAATCTTTAAATAGAGGCATCATTCTTCAAGCAAATCCTCCACACAACTCCACAAATCAGCTCCACAACTTGATGCAAGGTCATTCTCTTAAACTGAGAATTGATTTTGTCCTTTCATCATCTTGATCATCAACATATTATTTTCATATCATGGAGCTTAATCAAGGATTGGGAAAGGGCTTCTTTCCATAGAAGCACCAATCCACTATAAGATGCTAGTTTGATTATTAGAATGATGTTTTCTATGTTTTGCTTGCTTCTTTTGCATTATTCTTGTGATTAGACGAATCTTATAGGGAATCTTCATTTGCTTTAGTTTACCAAACAAATTTAGAGCTTTGAAAACATCACTATCTAGACTTGGGTACATCCTTAAATCATCATCAAAATCACCTTGTTTAGTTAGGAGTATGAGAATGCATCCTTTTTCATACCTCTAGTTAAATTAGGACATCTTTGAACAAGTTCATCCTAAGATCACATCTAAACATCTTAGGGTTTACAAGTTCATTATCCAATCAAACCAATCAAAATCAAACCCTAAGTCTAGCATTGATCCAAAGTTCCTAAACGTTCATCACTCATCATTTACACTTTTCATCCTTCATTGGTCCTAAGAACCTTAGAGGTCACTTTTGCAACAAGGTCAAAACACAAGAGGAACATGGAATACAAACTTGATCCATACATCATGAGTAATCCAAGTCAACTAAGCTATCAAAGCCTTACAATGTTGATTGATTATCAACACTCACATCTATACAAACCATACATGGGATCATTACCTTCGACAAATGTCAATGGCACAACAAGTGTGAGTATGCCCAAATCAAAGATTGGAACACATTTCCCGATGGTAGATCTAAATCCAAACCTACAAGTTTTTCAACCGAACAATCAAAGCATGAGCCTTCAAACGAACAACGTCATCCCACCAAATCCCTACAAGTCAAATGAGAAAGTACCAAGCACAAGTTTTCGAAACATGAATCCAGCAAACTTTGGGATGGATACATTTACAAATCATACGAATATTCCAAACATGAACCATGGTCAATTTCAACCTATCATGCCAAATCTGAGTGTCATCCCAAATCAAAACATTGTCCAAAATCAAACACAAGTACACATTCTAAATCTGCTTAAACAAAAGCCAAATCAACTATATCAAGAGAGTCAAGATCGAAATCAAGAACAAATTTGGCTAGATCAAATTGCTACACTTACCAAAATAGTCGAGTCATTACGCCAAGAGACATCTCCACCACCATTACCCATATCAACATCATTCCTTGGTTTAGGGCTCCCCCCTTTACCTAGCACCAATCACTCCATCCAAATCAATCCACCTAACACCAATCAAGTCATCACATCAAATCCTTTGAATATACCATCGACATCGCACCAACATATGGTATCTAATCAAATGACAACATCAATCTCGACAAATCAAAACATGGTCTCCCAAGGACCTATCACCTCGGTCATTCCAACCATCCCTATCGCTTCGATCACTCCATCCACCCCTATCACACCCATCATATCTCAACCCCTCACTACCATGATCACTCCAAGTGTATCTCAACCACTTGTCACTACATCCAACACAATTCTGAGTCTGCCACCACTACCACCAAAACCAAGTGCAATAAGTCAATATCGTAACATCGCACTAAAAGCACATCAAGCCTACCAACAAGCACTTCAACAATATCAGGTGGCTCCACAAGCCGCTCAAGCTACCCAAGCTGCCCAAGCCTCTCAAGCTACCCAACAAACACAAGCAGAAACATAAAAAATGACAACTGTTGAGAACAAGGATCAAGATCAATCCATCAATGAACACCTTGAAGATGTTTCCACCTCATCGAATGATCAAATTAACATACATCAAGAATAATTTTTGAATCGTGATCAAAATCCGCCAGCGATATCCAACAATGATCCAATTCAAGAAATGCCAACATCACTTGACCCTATGGTTGAAGGCATTGGCAATCTCACCATCACAATTATTGAAAACAATGTTCAAAATCTCTCAATTAAGGAGCACATTGAGGGTGTTTCTACCCCATCCGATGATCAACTCGCCATACATCAAGAGCCACTCTTTAGTGATCTATTTCAAGGAGTGTTAAGATTATTTGATTCTATTGACATAATGCATGATCCGTTGACCTATGATCATGTTGAAAATGTCTCCACATCGCCTTATGAGTTAGAGGACATATCTCAAGAATTTATTCCAAAGCATGATCAACATTTTTCACCGAAGTCTAGCAATGGTCCTTTCCAAGACATGTTGACCCCCTTCGACCTCATGGTTACAGATACTAAAGGAACCCTGAACTCGGCACTTGAGGATATTGAACCACTTACCATGTCTAATGACGACATCCAAGAACCCTTTGTAAGTAATGCATCCTTTGAAATTGACCCATGTAAAGAATTTGATCCAAAGCACGTCGAAAGCAACTCCAAAGTCATTCAAGATAAAGAATTTGTATCTTCAAGATACTACAATAATCTAATGGAAACTCTCCTATCTATGCAAGATGATCATATCCACATAGCACATACTCCTCCATCTACCCATGAGATGCTTTCTATGGATGGACACGCAGATGATCTTCGTCTAGAACAAAATTTTGTTACACAAAAAGAGCAGATTATCAACTCCTACAGTCAAATTGAGTTATCAACATCAGATATATCCTGAATTTAGACTAAGGACATCAGGTATGTGGATATCCAACAATATCCACTCAAGGAAACATGTCAGATAGAACCAGATATTCTAGAGTTAGCGGAGCAGCAAATTGAAACAACATCATCTACAGTGGTCATTTATCAGAGAATGCATTCTAAACAAAAGCTCTTGGAACAGGCAAAATCAAAGCACGAAGGTACTACTTCCACAATACTAGGGGAAACTTCGTCTCAAGCAAACATCAACATAGGAAGCACGAAGAATACTTATGATGAAACTAGTGTCAATACTACAACTAGCCACGTCACGAATCTTCATCCACCTATCACCCCATCGACGAATTGGGAACAACGTCAAAAGAAAGAATTGAATCAAATTACGAAGAATGTTATCAAATCAAAAGAAGCTGAGAAGCATAATGGACAAATCAAATACATATGGATACCAAAGAATACAAAGAAAAATCATCCCTATCAAACTCCATCAGTCAAAGAAACTATGGGGTAAAATAAAAAAGGGAAAAGTATCCATCAAAGATGTCTGCAAAAGCAAAAGCACGCTTTTCAAGCGATGTACAAAGTGTATCAAGCAATTGGTCCTAATTCCACACACACTTTCGTATCCACCCATCATTGCTCATCTTCCCAAGTTTGGAGAGTCAAAGATTCCAAGCTGTCAACCAATCCATCTCTTATCCCTAAACACACTCCATCCATGCCTCCATGCATGATATCCAATTCTCACATTGACCATGTATTGGCAACGACCCTTCATCATAAGGATTCTGAAGGCACTCTATCACGATGTGCGCACAAAGACAAAGTTAACTCTGGTATCGACAAAGCAGATCAGGGATCTCAAAAGTTGCATTCAAGTACACGTATCTTGGCAAGGCAACTTCTTCAAGCAGGATATCGATGGCACATTATGACAGGGGCATCTACATTGACACCACTAGGTGGGTCAGCATGAATCTTTCAGAAAAACCAAAAAAATCAAAAAAGCAAAAAATCCAAAAAAATCAGAAAAAGGATTGAAAACAGTAAAGATAAAAAAAATCGTCCTCTAGTGAAAACCACATGGGCGGTGCTTTGGGAAAGACCATGACGAAAACCTAGCAAACAGGCGTCATGTGTAGAATCGAGCATCTACGTGTGCCACTTCAGGTGAAAGCATCTCATCCCATCCATAATAAATCCAACATTCCATCCATATCATCGATAATAAATCCACCCATCCATAAACCATTTATCCAATCCATTTTCATCCATTAGCATCCATCATCCAAGTTACTTGATCTTGATGAAATTTTGGGGCACACTTTACACTTGCTTACGGTAAAAATCTAGACATGGGTCATTTTCATTTGATCCTATACTAGGCAGCATTATCTGAGCCATGAAACATTATCCAAATGAGCATTCGTTATCCGAACACCTTATCTTATCACAAGATAATCCTTGGCATCCCTTGCATGCTTATCCATATCCATCCGTCCATACACCTCTCTAAGCATTCATCCCTAACATTCCATACATTGCTAGACACTGGGGGCGGATATTTACATATTGTTTTGAGAATGAATCTTGATCTATATCCTCCAACTTATGTGGTGATCCGAACATTGGAAAACATGAAACCAAATTGGTCAAACCACTTGTGAGCAAAAATCCAAATCACTAGCCCATGGCATATTTTGACGAGAAAATGTTCCTTATCAATCCTCATCTTTCAATTGAACATCGATCAAAACAATCGCTATCAGTCACATCCAACTACACTTCAAACATCACGCCAAATCATTCGAACAACTTTTGTTCCAAATCAAGCTTCATCAATCATGATCAATCAAATCCAATCACGAAATCATCAGGATATCCTTGTGTTGCTTAAACACCATCCTTGCATTGTTGTGCATCTTCAACAATGTTATCATCATCAATCCTCATCACTCAAACCTTGCATTGTTGTGCATCCTCAACAATGTTATCATCATCAATCCTAATCAATCCTGATCAATCCAATCCTTGCATTGTTGTGTATCCTCAACAATGTTATCATCATCATCAATCCATCGATTCGATCAGTCAACCTTAGCTTGGTTTTCAACAAAAATCCTAAACAGAGCACTGATATCATCACACATGTCCATATCCAAATTGTCAAAATCATGCGAAAATCCAAAAACATCCAAAACACATCAAAAAATCCAAAAACACTCAAAAAGTTAGAAAAACATCAAAAACATTGGAATCCGAACTACGTCGTCTCTAAGCTTAAACGTAGGCAAGGCTAATCTCTGAAATCAAAATCCAAAAACATCAAAAACATCAAAATCCAAAAACATCCAAATCATGCAAAAATCCAAAACATCCAAATCATATCAAAATCCAAAAACACTCAAAAATTCAAAAAATATATTGGGATCCGAACTACGTCTCTCTGAGCTTAAACGTAGGCAAGGCTAATATTTGATCAGCCCCCGAGACATCAAAATCCAAAAACATTCAAAAACATCAAAATCCAAAAACATTCAAAAACATCAAAATCCAAAAACATCGAAAATTAAAAATCAAAACATTTGAAAAATCCAAAACACCAAAACCTCAAAACAGTTCAAAATGTCAAAACATCCAAATATTTAAAAATCCATCTGTCTCATCTTGCTTTCATCCGCAATAATCAATCATCCATAATAAATTGATCACCTTCATC
This sequence comes from Sequoia sempervirens, assembly GCA_007258455.2. Taxonomy (NCBI): domain Eukaryota; kingdom Viridiplantae; phylum Streptophyta; class Pinopsida; order Cupressales; family Cupressaceae; genus Sequoia; species Sequoia sempervirens. The sequence continues at coordinate 20,875,047 of VDFB02000007.1, read as the reverse complement.
CTTTGGCAAAACAAACAGAAACAATCACAACAATCAGCAAAAGCAAACTTCAAACGCAAAATCAAAATCGAAGCAACAAACATTTAAAACAAAATCAAATTCTTGATCAGTTGCAAACATGTCAATCAACCTTATATCAACAGCCTATCAATCAACTTATCAAACCATCATCATCCTATACAATGCATGTCCTAGGATATATCGTTCCGACAATGGGCATTATTTTGGATATCACTTTGGATTCTTATCCTATCAAAACACATCCCTTTGGCTAGAGGTATGAAGAACATTGGCTTGTTTGCGTACTTGATCTTTTCTTTTGATTTATCTTATTGCGCTCATTCCAAGGACCTCTCGATGATATCCGAATGAAGGATTTAGAGAGATAGGAATGGGGCAACGATCATTATCTTTTATCCGTTGTGTTGGACGTTCTTGTAAAATAACTTGGCGAATACTTGCTTTGTTAGGTATGTCCTAGCGGGTTTCCGTATGCCAAGTGTGAACAAGAATACTCCTATCTTTTTGAGTCAAATTCCATCGCACTAGGTACAACGCCATCCGGTTCTTTATACCTTGATGCATCCTATCTACGTGTGTAATCAAACATAAGGTAAGTAGCCCTTTTAAAATCCCAATCCTTGATAAGCAAATCATCATCATTTATCATCATCATCATCTCATCATCATCAATCTCTAATAAAGTCTCGTCAAATCATGGACTTGTGGGATCCTCTTGTCATCATCTCATTTCCACACTAACATCATCATCACCAATGCATCCATCATGCATCCATCCATCCATCATCCACAAACTGTCAGCATGCCACATATCATTCATATCATACATAATAGGAAACAACGATCATTTCACATGCATTGCATAATCATCATCATAATATAGATCTGTTAGTCTAAGCATCTCATAAATCATCCATTGCATAATTACAACATATCACGTCATCAATCTCATCCATCTCATATCATATCATCATTTAAGTTGTTTAGGATAATATAGATTTGTTATTCTAAGCATCTTGAAATCATCTCATTTGCATCATTGTCCATAACCATCCATTTTGAACCTCTTTATTGTGAGATCGACCCTCAAATCGAATATTTTCGATCGATCTCTCGAGGGGGCAATGTACCAGTGTACTTCTTTCCGCTGGGGCATCCGAAAAATCATATTTTGATCGCGGCAAGTTTATTCTTTGAACCAACACAACAAGTACATTGTTTCAAAGAGGGGCAAAATGTAGACATGCAAAATTAACATTGTGCATTCAATCAAGTTCATTCATTAACTAAATTAGATTTCACATTAGGTCCATTCATCAATTAATCAAGTTCACTTTCATCCATTCATTAGGTAATCTCATCTCCTAAGGTCATTTATCTAAAATCAAATAAACATTATCATCAACCTTTTAATAAATCAAATGGCCATTTAATCAAATTCCAAATCATATTTCATCCTTTTCTGATTTAAATAAATCAAATATCCAAGTCCTAAAAGTCAAACTAACCTAATCATCATTAATTTAATCTAACCATGATTAAATGCTAATCTCACCCACTTGCATTCTCTAGATTATGCCACTTGCACAAATAAATCAATTTATTGATTTATTAAAAACCCATATTTTCACTCAACATAGCCCTCAAGTTTGAAAACATGACAAGTTGATTTGTCCCTCCAACATTGCATTTATTGCTATTTTTCTTGTCCCCTCTCAAAATTTATTGCCCAAATTTGAATTCAAATTCTCCCTCTCATGGGCACACTTCCCAAATCTTGCACATCCCTTGGCCTATCACAACTTGACAAGTGGTCTCTTCCTATTGGCTTGATCTTTGTCCCACATTCATCCATTTGGCCAATCTCTCATCAATAAAATCTTTAAATAGAGGCATCATTCTTCAAGCAAATCCTCCACACAACTCCACAAATCATCTCCACAATCACTCATGCAAGGTCACTCTCTTCATTTGAGAAATTATCTTGTCCATCATTATCATTAGCTTATCTAAAGGGGTTGGGAAAGGGCTATTTTCCATATCAAAATAGCACCAATCCCCCCATAAGATCAAGTGTTTGTCTTGTTTTAGAATAGGGATAGTTATTTGTGTTTGTATTTGCTCAATTATATCATCTTTTTCCTTATTTTATAACAATGCAGATGGATTTTATGGGGAACTCTTATTTTATAGTTGCATTTTGATCTAACACTTTGAATGTTTGCTTTGCTAATGTAAGTTGGAAATGGGGTTCACAGATTCTTCTACAGAGGAATCCTCGGATGATGGTAATCATGCATTGATTATTTCATGTAAAATTTTTAGTGATGACTCTTTGCTTGATGTTAAAGAGTGATCTCATAAAGAGGATGGTTGTCATGATGCCATGTATAGCTCGTACCATGGTTCAGTGGGAGTTGTTGGCAGTGATGTGGATGCATCATTGGTAAGGTTATGTTCATGTGATTGGGGATATTTTTTTTCTTGGTTTAGAGTGGTTGCTATTATGTCATGGTTTACTCTTGATACTCATTTAGAGATGGCATGGTACTTGCTCTCTTGAGACTAGGATGTTTATGTATGTTATGATGTATGTGATCTCCTTGGAGGAGATGGTTAGATCATGTTGTCATGTTTATGTTCCTAATTCATGATTGGAGCTTTGAAATTGATCTTGTGTAGTTCTCTTATGTATTGGGTACATTAATCATTTGCTTGATTACTTCATGATAGTGCTATGTTTCATTTGGATTTTGGCATGGATTGGTTGGTTATAGGTCCTCATGGATACTTGGAGAAATAGGTGAGGCTTGAGTTCTCTTATAGTAAGAGATATATGTTGGAATGGTTACTTGTAAGAAAATATTTTTCAATAGTAAAGACCGAGAAGCCTACACCTTGGTTGAATGTGAGTTCAACACACTCGACGGTTTCACATGCCTCCAAAGAGGTAGTTTGGTTACAAAGATGTGGGAAAGGTATTGGTTTTAATTGCAAGTAAGTTAAACTTGAATGTGATAGTCAGAGTGTTATTTTTTTAGCCAAAAATCCTATGTATCATGCTCGTACTAAGCATGTTGATGTTCAGTATCACTTTGTACGAGAAATGGTTGAGTGGGAAGGTATTAATTGAGAAAGTTGACACTTTGATTAATGTTGTTGATTATCTTACGAAACCAGTTCTCTTGGTTTTGAGTATTAATCATTTGCTTGGAGCTTCATGATTATGCAGGTTGCATTTGAAGTTGGCATGGATTGATTAGTTGGTGCAAGAAGGCCATTGGCCTGAGTCCTATACTTGATTTATAATAATGATTCCTTGTTTAGAATAATTGCAATGTATAATGTCAAGTGGGAGAATGTTGGGAATAGGATGTTATTTAATTACAATCCTAAACATATTTCATGTATCTTCTAAGTCCTTGGAAAGTGTTCCCCAACACTAGGATTAGAAAGAGATTAAATTAGAATGAAATGAACATGTAAATTGACATTTTTAATTAATTCTAAATGATAGGAACATGTGGGGATGCCCAAGAAGAGCTCCTACAAAATAGGAGCACATGGGGCATCCACATGGAAGGTGGAACTCACCTTGAGTTAAGTTAACTATTTGGAGAAAGATAACACTTTAGTAATGCATGTAAAGATGCTAGAAGTTAGGAATTTATGTTTACATGCATGGAGTTCAGTTCAATTCAGTATCAGTTCAGTTCAATTCAATTCAGTATTAGTTCAGTTTAGTTTAGTTCAGTTTAGTTCAGTTCAATTATGGTTTAGTTATCTTCAGTTGCATGTAGTTAGTTTCAATTGAATTCTAGTTGACTTCAGTTGACTTGGAATGCATGACTAATGACTTGAGTTGCATGACAGATAATGGGTGATACATTCAGTTAAGTGGGGATGATCAATCATGCATGATATTTGCATGAATAGTGGAGAGATATTTTTTTGTTAACATAGATTGACTTGGACCCACCTTGCGCACCCAAGTTGGCATCTTAGAGTTAACACTTTTGCATGAGAAGATATTTTATAAGGCTAAGTTAAGTGGGCCCATTCTTGGGCGCCAACTTTGAGGAGGAGCTTACAAGATATCTTCGTAATCAACGTTGAGTTAGGACTTCAATTTTGGATGCCCAAATTGATGAAGGACTTGGTTTAACATAGTTTTTCACATAATAAATCTACTTGCAAAGAATAGGCATAGGTTTTGTGAGATAAGCTTTGTGATTTTTAATTGACAACTCTTTGGAGTTTTCAAGGCTCATTATTGTCTATAAATTTCAGCAAGTTGAAGAGAGTTCTATCAAATTTACAAGTTTTAAAGCTACATAATTACCTCCATTTTCAACACTTGCTAGACCTAGAGATTAGCGTAAAATTATAATTATTAGAGAAAATTATAGTGGTCACATAAACTACTAACTATTTAGAGAGAACCACTCGCTATTAAAGTTAACAAAAAATGCTAGTGGTTGTGCAAAATGCTAACATCTTTCTCTTTCATAAAAGCCTTTTCCTTTTGGAAAATATCTCCTCTTTTATTTTGATTAGAATCACCAATTAGAGAAATGCTTGGTTCTCCTTCATAAATCTTTTTCCTTTTATTTCTATCAACTTAGTCTCTTTCCCAAGAGAACCTTAACTACTTTTCCTCTTGAATTATTATGTCGCCTCCTACAAAACATTTCTTCCACCATTAAAGAATATTTATATGATTCTTTACATTGATCTTAATACTATTAAACTACACCCATCCTAAATAGAAATATAGAGTCCATTAATATATCTTAAAATATTATCTTCATTTTCCTTTACATGAACAACCTAAACTGTGAGCTTGTAGAATTCCTATGTATAGTTTTTCATGCTCATCAATTTTTTATTAAAATTATATAATTTTAAAACAAACTCATCTAATAGATTAGATGGAAAGAACTTGATGTTCAACTTAGAAACCACCTTTCCCAATATTTAATTTACTCTTTTCCTCTTCTTTGTCATTTCATCTCCACCTAATCAAACCATGAAGATGTATGTCATTTTAGCCTATTCCATGAATTTTTCATCTTATTAAGATCCTCCATTGATCCAAAATCATAATATTGTTTCATTCTTATATTCTAGTCTAAGTTTCTCAAGGTTTATACTTCTAACATCATTGGGGTGTCTGAATTCAATTTAATATCTTCAACACAACTCTCAAAAATATAATTTTAGTTTCATCCATCAACTCTTATATGCCAACTTCTTAGAATTATTCTTCTTCCTAATCATCATTTACTTCCTCAATATGCACTCCTCTTCTTTGTGCTACCTCCATTACATCCAATTAGTGGTAATTCCTCTCAATAATGTTTTCATATAAACAACCTTAGGTAGTCTCTATATTCATCTACAAGACATTCCTTCTCTCTCCTCTCTAAAATTTCATGAATTCACACACACACACAGGCAACAAATTACTAGATCCTCTTCACAACACAACCCAACAAGAAACCTATTTTGATACCAAACGATGTAATCTAGTTTGGGGTTCCTAGTTAAAGACAACCTAATCTATCAATATAAATAATTCTTAGGCAACATTTAAGACTATATATATATATATATATATATATATATATATATATTCATTCTAAAAAACAACATTCAAAATGGCCTTCTATAGCCTATCATGGTTTGAAGTAAGCACAATCTAGAGGATATGATAAGGTGTGGCTTGAGGGTGACTCCCTCAATATCATTAATTACCTAAGGAAGTTGTCTTATCCTTCGTGGACGGTGGAGGGGCTCATTAATGATGCTATAAATATTGTGGAATCCTTTGAACAATGCCATATCTCACATGTTTATAGAGAAGGCAATAGGTTGGCTAATTTCTTCGCCAATTATGGGGTGAATGATTCTATGGTTTGGGGTGAACATGACCTTCTACCCCTGGAGGCCCACTCAATTATTCATTATGATGCTCAAAAGTTTTGAGGGGAGTGCTCTTTTCATGATGGTTTGTTGTCACATGTCCCTTACATGGCAGCTTGTTCTGAGGTGTAATTCATTGAGAGGAAATGTTGGGCGGTATGGTGTGGTGGGTCAAATGACTAGGCCTTCTTCTCTCATGATTTCTCTCTGCCACATTGTCCAATCCACACAGATTATGGGTATTCCGGAAGCCTTTGTCTTCTTGAGGGTTCCTATTTTCCATTGCAAGCTTTCTAATTTTATTTGGATTGTCTGCAAATTCTTCCTTTTGTTGGGTTTTTTGCATGTTGCTACCATGGGAGGAAGCTAGAATAGAACGAAGCCCAAATCTTGCGACACTGTGAAAGCTAACAAGAGGGTGTGGGAATTGTTGGAAGTCAAGGGAGTTACCTTGTATATTGAAAAGTTGCATGGGTTCGATGCAAAGACCTCTCAGGATTTTCTAGAGGGTAGGCATAACAAGGTGTTGGAGATAAGGGAAAGGAATTTACTATCACTGAGGAACACATGGCAGAAATTACTAGCTTGTCGACTGATGGGAAGAAATTTTGCAGAGATAAGAATGAGTCTGGTCTGACTATGGATTCTTTTTCCAAATACGAGCGAAGGAAGTTGGAAAAGGAAAAATGTGGCAGCTATTTGCATTCCTCTCTCAAGGAAATTTGGAGAGATGTCACAAAGGAGATAATGAGGTATTTTACATTGGATGGTCGCTTTTCTATTGTGTCTAGGAATCATTTTGTCTTGTTGAACCATTTTAGGCATAAAAAGAGATTTTCATTTACTTACTACCTCTTGGTCTCTCTTGAAATTGGTATAAGGGATCATAGACGTAATCCCAAAAACCCTATCCTCCATGAAGGTCTTATTGTGTTGATTACTGATTATATCAAGGCTTTTATTCTCCCTACCCAACCTAATATTTCCAATGCTGGTAGAAAAAAGAAAAATCTGGATTATGTTATTGTGATTGAGGAGGATTATGAGGATGAAGACTACTCCCCTAGATCTGATGCTTCCTTGGAAGGTGAGTTGGAGTCTCTTGTTGTTTCATATGGTAAGAAGAGGAAAAATAACCAATCCCCTGCTCCCTCCAAGGATGATGAGTATATTACTAGTGACGAGGAAGAGATTGTGAAGTCCTGCCAAAAGTCAAAAGTTGTGAAGGGATCAAGGGGTAAATAGACTGATGGCAAGAAAAGAAAGAAGGGACAAACTCTAGTTTCCTCAATGGCAAATGAGTATGATACGAGAGATGAGGTTGAGGATGATCGACCCAACTTGAATTAAAACCATGTGAAGGGGTTAGGTGGCAAGAAGATGAAGGGGACTGCGGTGGAAAACTTGTGCAAGGAGGATTTGGTTAAAAAGAGCCAACCGAGGGTCTCCCCTGTTCCTAATGTGTAGCATAAAGTGGGGCAACAAAGGAAAATTTCTCCTATGAACTTAGAGAGGGATGTGCAACACAATCTTGTTGGCAACCAACTAGATGTTGAGCTCCAGGTTGTGAAGCTGAATTTGGATAAAGGGGGGGGTGGTTTCTACTCAGAAAATGAAGGAGACTTTGAAGAATGCTTCGTCTAGCAGTGATTTTGAGGAAGATTGTGCTGTTGAAAATGATGGTTTTAATTTTAGGAGGGAGATTATGCTTGATTATCTTGGTCTTGTTAAGGAGAGCTCCTTCTCCTTGTTTAAGCTTTTTAAGTGGGTTTTTCATGAGATGAATTCCACTAATCTATGGTTCAGAGTTGTTTGTACTAATGTTGATGAGGCATACTCTTCTAAGGGGCCAAATATGGAGGCTCAAATGGATAAGGTGCAGGCTGAGGTCAACCAAATTTTTGATGCTCTCAAGATAGTTGTTGATGAAATGGTCAAAATGAAGAATGCCTATGAGAAAAAGTTTGCTATTATTGAAGGCGAGTTGGAAAAAGGTAGTGGAGATCAGCAAACATGTCATGTGCAATGAGGCTACGAGATTGTGTCTTTTGAATAAGAAGGCTAGGAAGTGGCTGGGGGATAGTTCTGGAATGAAAGACATGGTGGCAGAGAGTGGTGTGCAACATAATGCCACTAGTGATATTGGGCTTTCTACTCATACCCACAACAAGACCAAACTTAATGCAAAGACTAGTATTCCTATTGATGAAGTGGTGGAAGTTATGAATGTCCATCAGAAAATTATTGATAATGATCTTGAAGTTGCGAATATTGTGAAAAATCTTTAGTTTTCTTCTATTTTTTGTACCTTTTTTTGGCTAGTTGTGTGTTGGTTTTTGGCTACTTGTTCTGTTTTTTATTATATGATGAAGCAGTGACTTATCTTGGAAAGGGTTTCGGGGCCCCTTTAAAACCTTTTTTTCCTATAATCAAAAACATTCAAAATGGCATACAAATATGTGGAGGAATCCTTAAAATATAACTTGATACAAAAATGCCATAGTTTTGGTCTTCACTTGGGATGGATGGATTATAGATAATCTTTCTATTCATGTTAATTTTTATTATTTCTCTTAGTTATTTTCATCATGTCCTACTTTGGATGATTTTCCTTTCCCTATTTTTGCCTTTGTTGCATCTTTGTATTTTTGTGTTACTCTCAATATATTACTCTTGAGCTATGACTTAGGGTACATTTTTGTTCCAAAATGATTTATATGTCTCTTTGCATCTACCCTTATGTTACTTGCAACCATTTAGATTTCATATTTTAACTCTAAATATCCTCTTAATGATTGGAGAAGTAATCCCCACTCATTACACCTCACGTGTTCATCTTCCACATGGATTTATCTTCATGTTAGGCTATTTTATAAAAGAATTAATTGAGTATAAATACTATTTATATCTATTTGGTTCCAAAAATAATTGCCACATCATCTCGTACAAACCCTTAAAATCCATCTATTTATTATGATAAAAACATGAGACTTGACATGACAAATTTTTCATGAAAATTCAAATACATAATTACAATCGAGAATAATTGCATAACAACTAGAATAGTCACACAATAACTAGAAAATATTCATGTAATTTAATTAATAATGGATGTACAATAACTAGGAAATAATGTATAGCCACTAGAATAGTTACACAACAATTAAAAAATAGTTCTATAACAAGCAAAAATGGTTGCACAACTAAGAAATATCATATAACCACATGATTTCTTGCTACTAAAAAAATTAAGAACAATTAGTTGACCCTATAATTTTCCCTAAATTATGTCACTTCACAAAATTCAATGGCATGAAGCAAAAATTTCAACTCAACCTACCTTATTTTTATTTTTGGTTGATGCAAGATTGCTTGTGAAATTGAATGTTCCTATATCACTAAAAAATAACTCACATAAGTTATAGAGTAAGACAATAGGTAGACACTCCAAAAATCATTTTAATAATTTATAAGCTTTTCTATTTGATAAAACAAAAAATGAAGCACACTTATTTCTAGAACACCTATTATATGGAAATACGAAGCATGACTAAAGAGGTGCTTACAATCATCCATTTAAATAAAATTTCAAATCAAGGCAACCAAATAAAATTTAGTCTTATTTTGAATCTAAATACAATGGAAACACTCGTCTAAACAAGTTAAACATATAATTTTTTATTAATCAACTTTTTTAATGAAATGTTGAAAAAAAAAATCTCTAAATTTTATCTTATTTTAGATTATGTATACAAATATAATTATTTTTCTTAAGATTAATTTTTGTGACAAACTTTCACGCTACAAACTAATTTTATATAATAAATACTAAAAACATGTCATCATTTTGTTATCATTGCTATGATCATGTGACTCTATGATAATACATATATTATTATGGTTCATAAAGTCTTTCTACTTTCACAAGTAGTAATGATATATTTTCATTGCTTTATTAAATCAAAATATGTCTATTTGAAGAGGAATAAATGACAACATTCTCCTAATTTTATATAAATATAAGGAAACAAATATTGATAAACATTATAATAATATCTTAGACTATTAAAGAAGTAGAGTAAATAACATGAGAAATAAATATTGATTTGAAATAAAGGGTTGGAGATAGATTAGCTCTTTTAATGAGGGAAAATTATTGATGTGATGCAATGTGGATGATGACATGCTTCTAAGCTATGTCCTAACTATAAACTTTAGTTTTGGGATGCATCCTCCAAAATATGTGTTGTGAGGCCCTACATAGTAGTTGGATAGAATCATAAATGTAATCTTGATCTATTGATTTTTGATTTTGTCCACTTTCCATGATCCAGTCCTTAAAAATTTCTTGCTCTATAATTATGTACCCCAAGTAGAATACAAGAGATGAAGTCAAGGTTGTTGAAAATGGAGGTAATTATGTAGCTTTAGAACTTGTAAAACTATTATACTATAGATCTAATTAAGTGTTTTTTGTTATAATTTCTTTGTGGATGATTATTTGTTTAGATTCATTTTACAATTTATAGAAATAGATAGAAGATTGTAGAAGAATAAGACCAAAAGATAGAAGTGACACAACATATACCGTGGAGAAACCCTTTTGGGAAAAAACTCCACCACCAAAATCAATAGTGCTTGTATTATTTAACCTTAGAACAACTTTACAATAATTCTTTATCAATCCTTGCTTGAGATGCTTCTTTTGCCTTCACCAATTCTTCTTCATAGCCTGCAATAAAATCTGATAGAACTCTCTTCAACTTGCTGCAATTTATAGACAATAATGAACCTAGTAAACCCCAAAGAGTTTACAATTACAAAGCAAAAAGCTTATCTCACAAAACCTACACCCATTCTTTGCAAGTAGAGTTCTTCCATGAAAATCAATGTCAAACCAAGTCCATCAATTTGGGCGTCCAAAACTGAAGTCCTAACTCAACGTTGATTACGAAGATATATTGTAAGCTTCTCCTCAAAGTTGTCACCCAAGAATGGGCCCACTTAACTCAGCCTTATAAAATATCTTATCATGCAAAAGTGTTAACTTCAAGATGCCAACCTAGGCACCCAAGGTAGGTCCAAGTTAATCTTTGTTAACTGAAACATATCTCTCCACCATTCATGCAAATATCATGCATGATTGATCATCCCCACTTAGCTGAATGTATCACTTGTTATCTGGCATGCAACTCGAGTCATTAGTCATGCATTCCAAGTCAATTGAAGTCAACTAGTATTCAACTGAAACTAACTGCATGCAACTGAAGATAACTAAACCATAACTAAATTGAACTGAACTAAACTAAACTAAATTGATACTAAACCGAACTAAACTAAACTGAACTGAACTGAACTTCATGCATGTAAACATCAATCCCTAACTTCTAGGATCTTTACATGCATTATTGACGTGTTATATTTCTCCAAATAGTTAACTTAACTCAAGGTGAGTTCCACCTTCCATGCGGGTGCCCCATGTGCTCCTATTTTGTAGGAGCTCTTATTGGGTGTCCCCACATGTTCCTATCATTTAGAATTAATTACAAATGTAAATTTGCATGTTCATTTCATTCGAATTTAATCCCTTTCTAATCCTAGTGTTGGGGAACACTTTCCAAGGACTTAGGAGATACATGAAATATGTTTAGGATTGCAATTAAATGGCATCCTATCCCCAACATTCTCCCACTTGACATTATACATTGTAATTATTCTAAACAAGGAATCATTATTATAAATCAAGTATAGGACTCAAGGCCAATGGCCTTCCTGTACCAACTAATCAATCCATGCCAACTTAAAATGCAACTTGCATAATCATGAAGCTCCAAGCAAATGACTAATACTCAAAACCAAGAGAACTTATCTGTAGGAACTAGTTTCATAAGATAATCTGCAACAATAATCAAAGTGTCAACTTTTTGAATTAATACCTTCCCACTCTCAACCATTTATCGCACAAAGTGATACTGAACATCAACATGCTTAGTACGAGCATGATACATAGGATTTTTGGCTAAACAAATAGCACTTTGACTATCACATTCAAGTCTAATTTTCTTGCAATTAAAACCAATACCTTTCCCAAGTCTCTGTAACCAAAATGCCTCTTTGGAGGCATGTGAAACCACCGAGTGTGTTGAACTCACGTCCAAACAAGGTGTAGGCTTCTCGGTCTTTACTGTTGAAAAATATTTTCTTACAAGTAACCATTCCAACATATATCTCTTACCATAACAGAACTCAAGCCTCGCCTATTTCTCCAAGTATCCATGAGGACCTGTAACCAACCAATCCATGCCAAAATCCAAATGCAACATAGCACTATCATGAAGTAATCAAGCAAATGATTAATGTACCCAATACATAAGAGAACTACACAAGATCAATTTCAAAGCTCCAATCATGAATTAGGAACATAAACATGACAACATGATCTAACCACTCCTCCAAGGAGATCGCATGCATCACATCCTACTCTGAAGAGAACAAGTACCATGCCAAACTCTAAACGTGTATCAAGAGTAAACCATGACATAATAGCAACCACTCTCAACCAAGAAAAAACATATCGCCAATCACATGAAGATAACCTTACCAATGATGCATCCACATCATTTCCAACAACTCCCACTGAACCGTGGTACAAGCTACACATGATATCATGACTACCATCTTCTTCATGAAGGTCACTCTTTAACATCAAACAAAGATTCATCATTAACATTTTTACATGAAATGATCAATGCATGATTACCATCATCCAAGGATTCCTCTGTAGAAGAATCATAACTCTTTTTCTTTTTCTTACAATCCTTCTTCACATGTCTCGGTTTCCCACAATTCCAACATTTTACCTTACTCCGTCCTTTGGACTTACCCTTTCCTTCCTTGTCTCCCTTAGGTTACTTATTCTTAGGCCTACCTTTTACAAACAAGGCATCTTGGATTTCCGTTTTAGACTTCCTCCTCATCTCCTCTGATAGGAGAGTAGGAATTATACTGTCCATCTTTGGATTTGCACCACTACCACTGATAGTAGCAATTAGATTTTCCCAAGATTCTGGTAAAGAACAAAGTAACAAAATTCATTTATCTTCATCTTCTATCTTTACATCTACAGATGCTAATTGACTTAGAATCGAATTAAAAACTACATTCAAATGATTTGCAATAGAATCACCATCTTTCATCTTTAAAGAATACAACTGTCTTTTCAAATACAACTTATTAGTAAGACATTTAGTTTCATAAATATCACCTATTCTCTTCCACTATTTATATGCAATATTTTCTTCTGAAACATTCAAGAGAACAACATCAACAAGACATAATATTATGGTCTCTCTTTCCTTCTTATCAAGCTTAGCCCAATCCTCATCTGACATTGTTGTAGGTGACTTTGTCTCATTAACAACAGCTAACCACCGATCTCTCTCTTCAAGGAAATCCTCCATTTTTAGTTTCCACATCTCATAATAAGATCCATCGAATCTTTCAGTATCTAAACAAGAATTAAAATTGATTGTAACAAACTTATTTTCCAAAATCAGCAATAACACAATAGTAAAATCTCCACTACAGCCAAAAAACCTTCAAACTTCTAAGAGAAAGGCATCCCAAACTCTACCCCAACCATTAGCTTTGATACCAAATGTTTAAAATGGAGGTAATTATGTAGCTTTAGAACTTGTAAAACTATTATACTATAGATCTAATTAAGTGTTCTTTGTTATAATTTTTTTGTCGATGATTATTTGTTTAGATTCATTTTACCATTTGTAGAAGTAGACAAAAGATTGTAGAAGAATAAGACCAGAAGATAGAAGTGACACAACATATACTGTGGAGAAACCCTTTTGGGAAAAAACTCCACCACCAAAATCAATAGTGCTTGTATTATTTAACCTTAGAACAAGATTACAATAATTCTTTATCAATCCCTTCTTGAGATGCTTCTTTTTCCTTCAAAAATTCTTCTTCACAACCTACAATAAAATCTTATAGAACTCTCTTCAATTTTCTGCAATTTATAGACAATAACGAGCCTTGTAAACTCTAAAGAGTTTACAATTACAAAGCACAAAGCTTATCTCACAAAACCTATGCCTATTCTTTGCAAGTAGAGTTCTTCCATGAAAAACAATGTCAAACCAATTCCTTCATCAATTTGGGCGTCCAAAACTAAAGTCCTAACTCAATGTTGATTATGAAGATATCTTATAAGATTATCCTCAAAGTTGGCACCCAAGAATGGGCCCACTTAACTCAGCCTTATAAAATATCTTATCATGCAAAAGTGTTAACTCCAAGATGCCAACTTGGGTGCCCAAGGTGGGTCCAAGTCAATCTCTGTTAACTGAAACATATCTCTCCACCATTCATGCAAATATCATGCATGATTGATCATCCCCATTTAACTAAATGTGTCACCTGTTATTTGTCATGAAACTCAAGTCACTATTCATGCATTCCAAGTCAACTAAAGTCAACTAGCATTCAACTAAAACTAACTACATGCAACTAAAGATAAATGAACCATAACTGAACTGAACTAAATTGAACTGATACTGAATTGAACTGAATCGAACTGAACTAAACTGAACTGAACTTCATGCATGTAAACATCAATCCTTAACTTCTAGGATCTTTACATGCATTACTGAAGTGTTATGTTTCTCCAAACAGTTAACTTAACTCAAGGTGAGTTCCACCTTCCATGTGGGTTCCGCATGTGCTCCTATTTTGTAGGAGCTCTTCTTAGGTGTCCCCACATGTTCCTATCATTTAGAATTAATTAAAAATGTCAATTTACATGTTCATTTCATTCTAATTTAATCTCTTTCTAATCCTAGTGTTGGGGAACACTTTCCAAGGACTTAGGAGATACATGAAATATGTTTAGGATTGTAATTAAATTGCATCCTATTCCCAACAAAGGTGGTGTTAATTAGCATATTTTGGTACTTGCTATGCAAGGGTATAAGTTTGGCGCTTCCTTATGCCTATGCCAGGCTTAGTATTGTTGTTCACAATGTGTATGAAGTAATTTAGGATTTAAAATGGAGGGTGTGATAATAATTTTTACTTGATAAAATGGAGGGTTGTTTATCGTACATATGATCTTTTGATGCTCTATGATAAATGAAATGGATTTATAAATATGATTATTTTTAAATAACCCATAATTTATGTTTAAATAGGTGATGCAAGGTGTTAATATGAAAGTTTTAAACATAAGGAAATGAATAGTGGTTGTATCTTCAAAATGGTTTAGCTCAAGGAAAGTAAAATTAGGATTTGGAAAGGAAAACAAGATCACACCAACAATGTAATTCCCAACCATTTCATGACCCTAGTTACACTCTTATTGGTTAGTGGATCGTATGTTGTTAGCTATTTTTCTTCATCGCATTCTAGTATTCCAAGTATAATACTTATGTATAAGGTTAAATTAATTATGAATACTTTTTATTGATAAGTTAAATGGTTCATGGGTTCTTGTGTTGATAATTAGTAAATAGTTGTAAGTTATGTTTAACCTTGATGTGTGTTTGAATGATGATGACCTAATTCCTAATCTTGTTTGTGATTGTGTTCCTAGTTGCATAATTATGAATTGTTAAGAGGGTATTAGTATGATCATACTAAGAGGTTTACATGTTTCTATTCACACGCTCAAATCAAGAAGTTTATTCTATATATTTTACTATTTAAAAAACTTCATTTAATTATAAATTTCATTATGATTATCAACCTAAATTGTATTAATTTATGAGATTTTATTTAGATTATTACAAGTTCATATATTAAATTTTTTATATTTAATCATTCAATATTTTTATGGCTACCCTAAATAGTTGTTATAAATCCTTAGGTGATAAAGTTGATTTAATTTTAATAGTTATTGATATTAATGTTGCTAAATCTAAATTAGGAGATGGTTGCAAAAAATGAATTTTAGTATCTTATTAAGTAATTATGATTAAATAAGCTAGTATTGACATAGCATGATGGTTTAGAGGTGGTGTTGTTATTTCCACCAACATGAAAACCCCATTGGGTTGGTATTGTTGAGTGGTTATATTGGGGATGAGGTCCCCCATTTGTGACATCACCGGTTCATAGCTCCGAGTCAGAAGAATTTACCCCTTTAAAAAAATATATGGTTAAATAAATTAGGCTTGGAAAATAAAAATAAATAATAAAATATTAGTATGGATTTGAATTTGATTCATTTAAAATGTTAAAATTGTGTAGACTATGAAAAGTGAGTTAGTGTGAATAGTGTCATATTCTTGGAAAATACTAATGTGAATTAATATGGTGAATTATATGATTGTGAATGGGGTGATTCAATCATATTGGTTATGATATTGATTTACATATATGATGATAGATTGTGATAATTTTTATCTTCACTAGTTGAGTTTGTATGTGCTCGTGAAAAGGGTAATTATTTTATTTTTCCTTAGCTGGTTATTAAATGATGATATTTAATATGCACATTAAGTGTGCAAGTTATTATAGGTTGGTCAATGAGAGTATTTGATGATTATTAGGAACCTTATTTTATCAATTTATTTTACATAGCGAAGTAATGGGTTGACCATGTGTTCTTGGTGAAGCCAAAATGCTTGGCTATGTTTGGTTATGACGCCATAAGAAACCATGTTGTGATTCCTAGTGCTTCCAATTTATTGTTATGTTATTAATTAGTGTATATCTTAGTTTTAGTGAATTTTTTTATTTAAATTTGTTCCTAAATGTTAAAACTCAAATGTGGCATTTCTGGTTATTTTTTAGGGTTGATAAAAGTTTAGTTTTACTATATAGCACTTTTGGGACCCCAATTAAAGTAAGACATTTGGGAAAGGTTGATTGAGTTTCTTAGGAGGTTTTGGGTACCATTTATATCCTTCAAAAGAGTTATATTTAATTTTGGAATGGAAATACTGAGTGTGGATCCTCATGTCAACTATTCTCATTCTCCAAGGAGGAGGACAAGTGGAGTATACTCCACTTCAAAACACTTAGAAGTCCTTGGAAAGTGTTCCCCAACACTAGGATTAGAAAGAGATTAAATTCAAATGAAATGAACATGTAAATTGGCATTTGTAATTAATTCTAAATGATAGGAGCATGTGGGGACGCCCAAGAAGAGCTCCTACAAAATAGGAGCACATGGGGTGCCCACATGGAAGGTAGAACTCACCTTGAGTTAAGTTAACTATTTGGAGAAAAAGATAACACTTTTGTAATGTGTGTAAAGATCCTAGAAGTTAGGGATTGATGTTTACATGCATGGAGTTCAGTCCAGTTCAGTTATGGCTCAGTTATCTTCAATTGCATGTAGTTAGTTTCAGTTGAATGCTAGTTGACTTCAGTTGACTTGGAATGCATGACTAATGACTTGAGTTTGCATGAATTGATGGAGCGATATGTTCCAGTTAACAGAGATTGACTTGGACCCACTTTGGGCACCCAAGTTGGCATCTTGGAGTTAACACTTTTGCATGATAAGATATTTTATAAGGCTGAGTTAAGTGGGCCCATTCTTGGGTGCCAACTTTGAGGAGAAGCTTACAAGATATCTTCAGAATCAATGTTGAGTTAGGACTTTAGTTTGGGATGCCCAAATTGATGAAGGACTTGGTTTGACATTGTTTTTCATGGAAGAACTCTACTTGCAAAGAATAGGCGTAGGTTTTGTGAGATAAGCTTTGTGCTTTGTAATTGTCAACTCTTTGGAGTTTACAAGGCTCATTATTGTCTATTTATTGCAGCAAGTTGAAGAGAGTTTTATAAGAGTTTATTGTAGGTTGTGAAGAAGAATTGTTGAAGGAAAAAGAAGCATCTCAAGCAAGGATTGATAAAGAATTATTGTAATCTTGTTCTAAGGTTAAATAATACAAGCACTATTGATTCTGGTGGTGGAGTTTTTTCCTGAAAGGGTTTCTCCACGGTATATATTGTGTCACTTCTATCTTCTGGTCTTATTCTTCTACAATCTTTTATCTATTTATACAAATGGTAAAATGAATCTAAAGAGATAATCATCCACAAAGAAATTGTAACAAAGAACACTTAATTAAATCTATAGTATAATAGTTTTACAAGTTTTAAAGCTGCATAATTACCTCCATTTTCAACATTTAGTATCAGAGCTAACAGTTGGGTAGAGTTTGGGGTGCCTTTCTCTTAAAAGTTTGAAGGTTTTTTGGCTTTAGTGGGAGCTTTTACTATTGTGTTATTGTTGATTTTGGAAAATAATTTTGTTAGAATGAGTTCTAATTCTCATTTAGCTATTGAAAGATTCAATGGATCTAATTATGAGATGTGGAAACTAAAAATGGTGGATCTCCTTGAAGAGAGAGATCAGTGGTTAGCTTTTGGTAATGAGACAAAGTCACCTACAACAATGTCAGATGAGGATTTGGCTAAGCTTGATAAGAAGGAAAAAGGAACCATAAGATTATGTCTTGTTGATGTTGTTATCTTGAATGTTTCAGATGAAACTACCACATATAAGTTGTGGAAGAGAATAGGTGATATCTATCAAACCAAAAGTCTTACTAATAAGTTGTATCTGAAAAGACAGTTGTATTTTTTAAAGATGAAAGATGGTGATTCTGTTGCAAATCATTTGAATGCTTTTAATTTGATTCTAAGTCAGTTAGCATCTATAGATATAAAGCTAGAAGATGAAGATAAATGCATTTTGTTACTTTGTTCTTTGCCAGAGTCTTGGGAAAATCTAATTGTTGCTATCAGTGGTAGTGGTGTAGATCCTAAGATGGACAATATAATTCCTACTCTCCTATTAGAGGAGATGAGGAGGAAGTCTAAAATGGAAATCCAAGATTCCTTGTTTGTAAGAGGTAGGCTTGAGAAAAAGGAACCTAAGGGAGACAAGGAAGGAAAGGGTAAGTCCAAAGGATGGCTTGAAACCCCTAGTAAGAGTAAGGTAAAGTGTTGGAACTATGGGAAACTAGGACATGTGAAGAAGGATTGTAAGAAAAGAGAAAAAGAGTTATGATTCTTCTATAGAGGAATCCTTGGATGACGGAAATAATGCATTTATCATTTCATGTAAAAATGTTAGTGACGACTCTTTGCTTGATGTTTCAGAGTGATCTTCATGAAGAGGATGGTAGTCATGATGCCATGTGTAGCTCATACCATGGTTCAGTGGGAGTTGTTGGAAGTGACGTGGATGCATCATTGGTAAGGTTGTCTTCACGAGTTTGGGGATATGTTTTCATGGTTTAGAGTGGTTTCTATTATGTCATGGTTTACTCTTGTTGCATTAGAGTTTGACATGGTACTTGTTCTCTTGAGACTAGGATGTTTATGTATATTATGATGCATGTGATCCCCTTGGAGGAGATGGTTAGATCATGTTGTCATGTTTATGTTCCTGATTCATGATTGGAGCTATTGATATTGATCTTGTGTAGTTCTCTTGGTATTGGGTACATCTATCATTTGCTTGATTACTTCATGATAGTGCTATGTTGCATTTGGAGTTTGGCATGGATTGGTTGGTTACAAGTCCTCATGGAGACTTGGAGACATAGGTGAGGCTTGAGTTCTCTTATGGTTAGAGAAATGTTTTGAGATGGTCACTCTTGATGAGATTTCAGCAGGAAGTATGAGGAGCCTACACCTTGGTTGAACGCGAGTTCAACACACTTAGTGGTTTCACATGCCTCTGGAGAGGCAGTTTGGTTATAGAGACTTGGGAAAGGTATTGGTTTTAATTGCAAGCAAATTAAACTTGAATGTGATAGTCAGAGTGCTATTTTTTTAGCCAAAAATTCTATGTATCATGCTCGTACTAAGCATGTTGATGTTCAATATCACTTTGTGTGAGAAATGGTTGAGAGTGGGAAGGTATTGATTGAGAAAGTTGACACTTTAATCAATGTTGTAGATTATCTTACAAAATCAGTTCCTATAGATAAGTTATCTTGGTGCAGGAAGGCCATTAGCCTTGAGTCCTGTACTTGATTTATAATAATGATTCCTTGTTTAGAATAATTGCAATGTATAATGTCAAGTGGGAGAATATTGGGAATAGGATGCCATTTAATTGCAATCCTAAACATTGTTTTATGTATCTCCTAAGTCCTTGGAAAGTGTTCCCCAACACTAGGATTAGAAAGAGATTAAATTTGAATGAAATGAACATGTAAATTGACATTTGTAATTAATTCTAAATGATAGGAGCATGTGGGGATGCCCAAGAAGATCTATTACAAAATAGGAGCACATGGGGCGCCCACATGGAAGGTAGAACTCACCTTGAGTTAAGTTAAATATTTAGAGAAAAAGATAACACTTCTGTAATGCATGGAAAGATCCTAGAAGTTAGGGATTGATGTTTAAATGCATGGAGTTCAGTTCAATTTAGTATTAGTTCAATTCAGTTCAATTATGGTTCAGTTATCTTCAGTTGCATGTAGTTAGTTTCAGTTGAATGCTAGTTGACTTTAGTTGACTTGGAATGCATGACTAATGACTTGATTTGCATGACAGATAACAAGTGATACATTCAGTTAAGTGGGGATGATCAATCATGCATCATGTTTGCATGAATTGATGGAGAGATATGTTTCAGTTAACAAAGATTGACTTGGACCCACCTTGGGCACCCAAGTTGGCATCTTGGAGTTAACACTTTTGCATGAGAAGATATTTTATAAGGCTGAGTTAAGTGGGCCCATTCTTGGGTGCCAACTTTGAGGAGAAGCTTACAAGATATCTTTGGAATCAATGTTGAGTTAGGAATTCAGTTTGGGATGCCGAAATTGATGGACTTGGTTTGACATTGTTTTCCATGGAAGAACTCTACTTGCAAAGAATAGGCGTAGGTTTTGTGAGATAAGCTTTGTGATTTGTAATTCTCAACTCTTTGGAGTTTACAAGGCTCATTATTGTCTATTTATTGCAACAAGTTGAAGAGAGTTTTATAAGAGTTTATTGCAGGTTGTGAAGAAGAATTGTTGAAGGAAAAAGAAGCATCTCAAGCAAGGATTGATAAAGAATTATTGTAATCTTTTTGTAAGGTTAAATAATACAAGCACTATTGATTCTGGTGGTGGAGTTTTTTTCCGAAAGGGTTCCTCCATGGTATATGTTGTGTCACTTCTATGTTCTGGTCTCATTCTTCTGCAATCTTCTATCTATTTCTACAAATGGTAAAATGAATCTAAACAAATAATCATCTACAAAGAAATTGTAACAAAGAACACTTAATTAGATCTATAGTATAATAGTTTTACAAGTTTTAAAGCTACATAATTACCTCCATTTTCAACAATTTTTGTGAGGGGGAGTTATGTAATCACCTTCATATTTTCTTGTTTCATTTTTATGTTGTATTTCACCTCAACTTTGTATCTCTCTAGATTGAGGGAAAGCTAATATATTTAAGTGTTGATAGAGGCACAAATATATTTTAAGGAAATGTGTCTTCTTATACACACATAGACATACATGTATACTTGAGTGTCAGTAATATTGGAAAAATAAGTTTTTTTTATATTATTATGGAACTTGGATGGGTTAGAGGCCCAAAATGATATTTTTATCATGAGTTTGAGGCCTAAAATTTATAATTTCCCATGGTTATGACCCGTGTTGGCTTCCATGTTTTTATGAACCAAATAATTGGTGATGGGTCTACTTAATAGCTAGTTTTCTTCCATATAGTTTATGTATTTTAATATTCCAATCTACTAAGTTCACAAACAATCCTTAACCTTATACATATTTTTATATCTTTTATGTCTTTCATGCATCTTAAGCCAAACTTTAGTATGTGGAAATATAATTATGGTATGGTGGTACTTGTATGCATGGATGTGTGAATGTTCATAAAATTTAGAATGATTTTATGCTTAATTCATGGTTGTTAATGATGTGTATACTTTAGATGAAGCTAACATCTTGCAGCTAAAAGTATAGCTCGCAGCAACCGAGTTTCCAACCTATAGTAAAGGGATCGTAGGCAATTGCAGGGAGATTCCAGAATGCTAAACGCACGACATTTCCAGGAAGTAATGAAGGTGACCATTGAAATGGTCAAATATGAGTCATCGAATAAGATGACAGGAGGAAGGAGTCTACTTTGATAAGGAAATCCATGACGTGATAGTCTTCAAGGAGCACGTCCCTTTCAAACCGTTAGGGTAGAGCAAATATAGTTTAGGATATAGTTGCTAGTTCCAATTTTGTTTTATCAGACAATATTTCATTGTTAGTTTTTCTATTAGTTAAGTCGCAATGGATATGTTCTTCTAAATGGGAAATTTGTTGAAGATTCTTGTCATACTGTAAGAAGTTTAGTTTCTATGCAATAAAGGATTTTTCATTTATTGTCATGATTGGTTGATCCAATAGTGTATATTTGATTTCCCCTGTGGGCACAACAAATTGAGCAAGGATCACTCAAGGTACTGCCAACCCACCTTGTTTTTTGTTATTAGACTAGATGTTATATCACTGCATTCACTTAAGATAACTCTCAATCATATGTATATGAATAATATTTTGTAACATGAATTGCATTCTATGACAACATGTTGAGTCAGTTTGTGGAGAAGTTAAGAAGTTAGGAGTCAAAAGTCAATAGTATCAGTTAATTGTAAAGTTTAGTCTCAATAGTTAGCAATTAAAGTATTAATCCAAAGTTACCCATAGCATAAGCAACAAATTATGTTATTTCCCTTGGTTTGCAAGTTAATGCTTTATTTCCTTTTCTAGCCTTTACTGTTTCTCTACAAGTGTAAACCACCTATACTCACTGATATAGGCCATGTAGAATCCATAAATGCACATATAGTGCCAGCATCATCAAAATCTTACGAATTCCTAGTTGATAATTAAATGAAGCCTTTGTGAGGGTTCAGTGAACTTTTCAATTAGGAAGCTATCTTTTGAATTGTGCATCCACTCATAAACACCAAGTTGATTGAACATTAGAAGGGCTTTATAATTGGTTCGTTATGTTAATCCTTATTTATTTGATATATTTTTTTGTATGTTGGACTAATGTTTGAGAATGGGTTTCTACATGTGCAATTTAGTTAATTTTTAGTCCTTCAAGCTTATATGTTGGTGGGTTTTGTATCTAAGTACCCATTTCTGTATATCAATACAGGGTTAATAATTTTTATTTTAATAATAATTTAAAACCCATTCTAAGCCATTAAGGCATAAAATGTGATAATTTATTTTGATTCCCAAATATATCCAATAATTTGAGTCTTCTAGGTCTTTCTTGGATCTATAATTAGGTATTATTTTGACATCTCAACCAATAATGGTTAAATGGAGTCAAAGGTGAAATATTTTACACATTCTCATTCCTCTTAATATTATGCATTTTTTTAAAAAATGGCACCTCATTTTGAGTTTATATTTGAAATTTATGGCTTTGTAAACTAAAGATGACAAGTTGCTATTAAAGTCATATAGATTCCTAATGAAGTCACATAATTTTTAACCAAAGTGATTTTGGTATATTTTAAGTCATTTAAATGATTTTTATGTTATTTTAGAATCTTATTAAGGGTTTATAATCATCTTATATGAAAATGAAACATCTTACAAGTATCCAAATCATATTACTAACATAAACAAAATCATATTACTAACATAAACAATAGAAAAAATCACATTTTATTAAAAACCATAGAGTGAATTTTGGTATTCCAAAGTATGTGAATTTTTTTATTTATTTTTAGCATTTGAACTTTAGTATTATAATTTTGGGGAAGTTGAGGGATGTCTTAGATCCTATCTTCCTGTATAAAAGAATGTTAGATAGATTGTATTTGTGGGCTTGAGCCATGTGGTAGATTACATGTATATGTAAATTCTATGTGGGTGGGGAGCATTATTGAGGTACTTCAAACTATTTATAAGCATTATTGGGGATTGTTTTGGACTATATTAGCCATTATAATATTTATAATTTGTTATCTTAATAAGGCAAATAATTTTTTCTCCTTAGATTAAATTTTTAGACTTAGAAGTGGGTTTTTCTCTAGGGAAAATGTATTTTTCCAAATTTGAGCATGTTTATTTTTATTTTTTGTATTGTTGTTATATTTTTTTGAGTGATTTGGATATATTTAATTTTTAGTTCATTCATTGTTAATTAGATTAAATGCAAGTCATAGTGTGTTTGATATATTGATATCAAATTGAATTTGTTGCAAGGCATAAAGTATGACATAGCCACCATATTTATGGATCATTGTTAGTGAGTTTTCTATCCAAATTTTATTCCTCTTTTTGTGTGTCAAAGTTGGAAAAATGCTTATGTTTTACTCTAACTGACTTGGGACCATTGGGCATTACCTCAACAAAAAAATTGAGGTCATTATTTTTAATTTTTTGCCTTATTTTTTTATCTAGGTCAAATTTGTCCCTTTCCATAAGAGGTGATTATGAAATTATCATCATGATTTTGTATTAGTGTTTTCACCCATGACTTCATGGCTTCCAAAATACTCTATTAATTTCTCAATCACCATGCACTTGTTTCAATAATCATGTATATTGAAATCAATAATCTTACCTGATTTTATGAAATAAGAATTTAAAGCACCACAAATACAAATTTTCTACTTTTCTAGGCTTGAAACTTGGTTTTACCTCTTTTAAGCATGTTTTTGGCATCCATTGCTTTTCCTCTTCTTTATAATTATAATTTTATTATAGAATGAAGGGATTATGTTATTATAGCCACGTATTTGTCATTTCTTTTCTTTTGTCATTTCAAATCAAGAGGAGGCACCATGTACTTTTCTCCTCTCCCAAATTATAAATTACACTCTATAATCTTCCCATTTCAATTGACTATTATAGCCTGTCTTCTATGATATTTTTTTCCTTTGATCATCATTCATAGTCATCTCTTTAAATTCTCTCTAATTTTTTAGCCTATTCTCTATATTTTAATAAATCTAATTTTAATCATTATCCTTTATTCTTCTACTTTATTATTTAAACCACGTTTTACTTCATTATTATTTTAGGAACCATCATAATGACCAATAATTGATAGTTAGATTATAAATATGTTATTTTATCTCGAGGATACTAACATTGACATCAACATCTTTAATCTTTTTTCAAATTATCATTTAGATAAAAGCTCAAGATTTAAATTTGTTTTTTTTATAATTTTATTAGTTATTTTTTAGTAGTTATATTTTAATTGTTAGATAGGTTAATAGTTAGATTAGTTTATATCTAGATTAGTTTCCTTTCTATAAATTATTTTTATGCAAATCAAACTATGCTAATAGAAAAACACTTTTGTTATACCCACACATACTCAATCTCACATCACATTCGACATTAAAAAATAACCAAAATTTATAAATTTGAATCTTGTTGAGTGCCTCAAAGACACATAAACACTTAGTACTTTGTATAAGGCCTCAACATCATTCTAGACCATCTAAGGTCTCAATTAAACTCTTTGTTCATGTCCTCATCATTGTATCATACTATCAACAATAAAAAAATGTAGATCAATATTTCATTTTAAGATAATTTTCAATATTTATTATACTACACATTTATAGCCTTGTAAAGTTTATTTTTTAACTCCATTATACTAGCAACCTCTACATATTTTCAATACATTAGTTGAAAATAAGATAGCTTTAAAAACATCCAATCTTCACTATACTACATAATTGTAGCCTCATATAGAAATATTTACATATTTCCTAACATACTTGTAGCCATATATGAGATTTCTATATGATGCCTAGGCTACACTAGTTCAACACATTTACATATATAAACACACAAGGGCCACCTTTAGTATGTTGGAAAATATTTCTTAATAATTACAAACACTTAAATAACATGCAAAAAATTTATTCTATTAGATACAACAAGATAAACAAGTCAAAGTCGAGTAGCATTGAAATCATAAAAAAGTTGTCAAATAGTAAAACCGTTATAAAACAACTCTCAATATTAAACTAACAAATTTGAGAATATTATAATATTTGTTAAATGATAAAACTATTGTGCTTAACATATTAAGTCAACTCAAGACTTCACTGAGTAAACTTTCTTGGCTAGACAATGTCTTACCGAGCATTCCCACTTTTGGGATTTCTCTTACATACTCTTTGAGGCTTGGTCTTGAGTCTCTCTTTTGAGATACAAATAAAGTTTTAATGAATTGCTTTGTTATAACCTCAAGAAGATGCGCACATCCTCTCTGGTGCATAGTGTGTCTATTGTGGTGTGTATAGTACCACCTTATGGTTGGGGGGTGAGCACTTCCTATTGACATTGTGATTTTATAGCCCATAGACATGAAGTTGTTATTAGAAAGAAGATTTATTTTTAAATAAATATATAAATTTGTAATTTGTAGTGTATAGGTTATCTCATTTAGTACTCAATTATAGTAATAGTAGTGTATACTTATTGAGAATTCAAACTAGGATAAGGATTGAGATACTCTTCTTATAAATATAAAATCTAAAAATAGACATTTAGTGAACTTATATTTTAAAATTTTGAGTAAATATGTTTTCAAAAGGGTAGCATGTAATGTGATAAAAATTTCAATATATTATTGGGTGTTTTAAAAACATGTTTGAATTCACAATACAAATTATTATGATTTAGTTTAAAAATATTATATTTATGTTTTGGAAGGAAGGATGTCTCCATTATGTTTGGGAAATTGAGTTGAAATTGAAGATTGATTAGAGTTATCTCTATTATATTTGTATGTAGTAATAATTTGGAAGTGAAATTATTATGAAATTTACTTTTTTATTGTCAAAATTGATAAGCTATAGTAGAGCATTGCAATGTGGTTGTGACCTTACTAATGTGGTAATGATTATGTAATTGTAATAGTAATATACTATGAAAATAGCCAAAAATATTATCATAAATAGATAATTAGGATTTTTTAGTAGCATCATCTATATTTGATAAAAATTAAGATAGAAAGGTTGTGAACCCTACCTCACAAAGACTCTTATTTTTGGGTGGATCACCTTGTCTTTCTATTTTTACTTTTGGTGTTTGTATGAATCTTGTAAAACTTTATTTATGCTAAAATAAAGTAAGCTAAGTACACTTATGATGTTCTCGAACTTTATGCTATTGTACAAGTTAAGTTGCTATGGGGAGTGATGTATGCATAGTGTAGTCAATGAGTGTTGATTTAGTCTTGTACGTAAATTTTTTCATACATCTAATTACTAATTATATGCATTAAAAGAGTGGGTGGCAGGGAGGGCGTCCCTCCTAGGTGGTGGAGGAAGGTGGCTTTGGAAGCCACATAGACCGCGTGTCTTTATTTATTTGGTTGTGGTGGTGGTGAGATTGGAAGGCATGCCGAGGTCATTTCGAAGGCTCCCGATAGATTATCAAGGACAAATATGGCATCTATTTACATGATTGCCTTTGGAGTGAATTTAATGGAGAAGGATTTTCTTTGTTTGGCAAGGATGTCCCACACGCTAGTAGGAGTACCATTTGTGGCCGATGGCGACGGTATGGTGGATAAAGTTTTTTTATTTATTGAGGGGAAAAGGTTTTTTTGGCATTTGTTTTTCATAGACTGTGAGTGTGGGGTATGTGAGTTTGTTCTCT
Source organism: Sequoia sempervirens (assembly GCA_007258455.2). NCBI lineage: Eukaryota > Viridiplantae > Streptophyta > Pinopsida > Cupressales > Cupressaceae > Sequoia > Sequoia sempervirens. The sequence continues at coordinate 20,847,441 of VDFB02000007.1, read as the reverse complement.
TAGAAGTCGAATGCTTTTTTTGTTGCAAGATTAATGGCGAAGAGCTCAAAGTTTGTGATTGAGGTCTCAGTCTCGAGCTTAGCTCAGTTTGGTGGAGATATGTCGATTTCTTTGAAGTCATCAGCATGACAAGCGACGTTTAGGGTAATTACAGACTAGCACGTGAAAATAATTTTGTTAAACAATGATCTGTTGGTGGTTGCAACTACGAAGATGATTCTGGGTACAAGTCACTTGGAAAATGGTGAGTATGGACACGATAATTTGCACATCTCCTTGTGTTTCTTGGCTTCCATTTTGGACTTGAGGACTCTGAAGGCTGATGCAAAGAATTTGTTGGAGAGAATGTTCTGAGAGGACTTGGTCGAAGGCGTGGATGATGCTTTGCATGTGGTAATTGAAGGTAGAGGTTGTCCAAGGCCTTGTGAAGTGGAACGAATTCATGAAGAAGACACGGTAAATATTTCCCCCTTTCTTCTGGACCTGCACGGGTCGGGTTTGATGCGCCATCGTATGCTGGCTAGGGCTGCAATCGAGTTTCTAAATAAATTCTTTGGTCTGGTTGTGGTCGAGGATATAGGTTGGAAATCTGAGTTTGAAGATTTTGCAAAATTGAACAAATTTATGTAATGTGGGTGTCTGTAGTTTTTTGGCATTGGGGTAGGGCTTGGTTTTTCTTCTGTTGGTGGTGGCTGGTTATGGCGCTATCTCTTTAATGGTCTTTTGTTAATTTTTTTTCCAAATTGTTATGCTCTTGGTGTGTATGGCCTCGCTGTAGGCGATTACTATTGTTTGGAAGGTGGCGGTTTTTTGGTTTGGTGGCTCTTTTCTTGTGATGCAAACATTTGTATTAAGCTTTTATTTATATTTATAAATAAAAAATGATCTTACGTATAAAAAAAAATTATATATATTAAAAGAAAATCTCTCTCCCCACCTCTTATCTACCTTCACTTTATTATTGTATTTTTTAAAGGAAACAAATATCTATGGTTGTAAGAGAAAAATATTTTTTTTTACTAAACAACCTAGTTTAGGTACCCAAAAGCCACACAAAAAAAATTATACCTAGATTCTAGTGACAACAAGTTCACTAGATCTAACAATTTTACACTTTACCCATCCTAAAATATCTTTGAAACACATTGAAATCACCTAGTATCAAGAGGCAAAGGATTACGAGGATTTGGCCAAACCAAAACCATAAAAGGTAGACATCATTGCACTAGGTTCTATATACCATATATATTCATAAGAAATTTACCCATACATCATACCACCACTATGAACCTAAAACCACCAAAATATCTTCAACTAGATAGAAACCCCATACCAAAATATGCTAAAAAAATTCTCAACCAACATTAACATATATAGTTCAAAGGTGGAGGAAATTAGCATGATATTCCTATTGGCAGTTGTTGTCATTAATGTTAACACTAATGGTTGTGTTGTTATCATTGATGTCAACATTGATGGTTGTCATTGATGTTAACACCGATGGTTGTCATTGATGTCAACACTAATGGTTGTCATTGATGTTATCACTAAGGAGATTATTGGTAGTTGTAAATATTGATTATTAGTTGTAGTTGATGTCAGCACCTGGGTAATATGTTGTTAGTCCTTGGCATTGGTTGTCTTTGTTATATCCAGTTTGAGATAACATTGGTTGGATGCCATGAATTATCAAAGAAGAATTGAAGAATTTCATGGTTGGATGTCATGCCTTATCAAATAAGTATTGTTGTTGATGTTCATATAATGCATTATTACTATCAGCAAAGTTGATTCCATAATGGTATATTTAGATGAGGATTAGAAGCATGAATAATATTGGAGAGATAGTGTTGAAGTTCTATAGTATGTCTCATTCTCTCTCTTGATGTTCCCGATAATATATGTTCCTGAAAGGAAGTTTTGGTCTTTGCAAGTTGCTCAAATGTTTTTGGTTCAGGAAGTTGCATTGAAGTTTGTCTATGAGAATACTGTACATTCCTCCATTATTATATTTTTGGTCTTGCGGTTTGGTATTCAATGTTAGTGCTTTGTGTACGTTGCACTCCTATCTTTTTAGATCACTTGTGTTACTGAGGAGGTTCTTGTGAATTACAAAGGTTTGGAAGTGTTGCTAGTTGTCTAGATTAGTCCAGGAAATGCTCTGCGTTTCTCTGCATTGATGTGTTTACTTCTGTGGCTTGGTGAATATTCTCACTACATCTATGTAATATCAGTTCCAATATCATATGCTAGAGTGGTCTATAAGATATTCTACAAATGTTACATCATATGGTTATGTATTTTGTGTTTCTTGAATAGAGTTTTTGTACTTGTTTTGTCTATAGTGGCTATTGATGGCATGTCAATACAAAAAAAGTGTATGGAAGTGATGTTGGATATTCAAGGAACATCCCTATGCGATCCACATGTTGCTAATTGGCCTCTTTGGTGCCAAATTGTATCTTGAGTTGGCTTTCAAGGTTATTTGTGGATATCTGTTGACAGGGCTTGTTCCTTTGCTTGGGCCATGTGCTTGGGGGGTTGCACCAACAATGGAAGATGTGTCATTATATATTTGGGTCTTAACCTATCCCATTTAGGAATGCATCAAGTAAATTCATTTGAAAGAGTGTTTATGGGCCAACTAGTTATGTGCTTTAATGTCTCATCCACATGTTTCATTGATGTTGACTTAGGTTGATGTGCGCTTGTGTGTAAATCATTTTAAATGACATTGAAAGAAGTGTTAAGATTTTTTTTGGTCCTCTCTATCCTTGGGATAGGACCGCATTATGATTTGGTGGCCAACCTGTTGAATTCATTGTTATTATCTTCCTCGTTGACCTAATTAATGAATTAAAGTGTTATGGTGGATATAAATGCAAGATCATTGCGGATGCAACATGATGTAGAAGTGTAGTTCCAACCATAATGGAGTGTTTGAGAGTGGCGACGGGCGGGAAACAAGCGGGAGTAAGTAGTTTGAGTTCTGTAGACAATAAGGGTAGTGGTGATGACGAAGATCCAGATGGAGGCTTTGTTTTGAGGCTTGAGGGTCTTTCACTCCCTTGGGCAGTCACATTTTGGCTCATTTGTTATGCTTCTGTCTTTGGACTGCGAGGTGGGAATGGCCATGGAGGAGGAACTTTGTTCTCTGCAAAATTTTATGGAGGTGTTGTTGTGGTCGATGATGCTGATGGGTTTCAACTTGCAAAACAACTACCTTATGTGTTGTCATAGTCCCTTGTTTTGAGGGGTGAGCTTTTTGCTTTGCCTAGTGTGGTTACTTTTGTATGGGGTTTTCCTGGTGCTTGGTCTATTATCGCTATGCCTGTTGGTGTTTTAGTTTCTAACTTTGTTGTTGGTTTTTGGGGGTTAGAGTCTTGGCCCTGTCTTGTTTGGAGGTTCTTGTGGGGTAAACATTTCTATGTTCTGGTGTAGCCTCTTGGGTGTCTTTTTTGTTGTATGGTTCCTTTTGTGGTGCAATGGTTTTTTTCTTTTTGGGGCTCGTTGCTTCTTGTGTTCCTCTATTTGCTTAAGTGCCCTTGCTCTTGGAAGTTCTATGCTGCTAGGCCCTCTGGAGTTTGGAGGGTTTTATCCCTTTTGGGTTAGGTTTGGGCTCTCTTATTTGCTACTCCCATTGTTGGGGAAGGGTTTTGTATGCTTGAAGAGGGTGGGGCTTCTACTTTCTCTATTATGAAGTTGTTTCTGGGTGACCTTTGGGTTGTGGTCCTCCTACAGTTGGTTTTGGGTATTTATTTGTTGAGGGCTAAGTTGATGTTTGGGCTAAAGGCCCCTATGTTCCTGGGCTCTTTTCTAAGTATGTTATGTGTTTACAAGGTTGTTGGATTATGTATTTTTGTTTTGAGAAGCATGGGGATCTTGTAGGCTGGGTTGTTTCATTTTCTTAAAGCTCAGTTGGTTTGGTTCTTTCCTCTGGTGGCTGAAGTGCATTCTCCCTCTTTGGTGGTTCAATACCTTGCCTTCCTAAAGGGGGCTGTGACAACCCTTCCTTTTGAATATTTTCCTCTAAATCTATAACTAATGTCTTCTATGGAGGTGGAGACTACTCCTATTGAGGCAAAGCCATCTTCTATTGAGGTGGAGGTGGGTGTTGTTGGTTTGGTGGGGAGTTCTCTCTTCTACTAGTTCCTATCAAGGTGGAGCATGTGTGGGAAGAAGAGTGATGGCTTTGGAGGTTTGATCTCTCATCTCCTACTCTCCTATAGAGGGGAGCTCCCTTCTATTAAGGTGGAGTTGGGGTTGGTGACTCTGGTAAGGTGTTGTTGCAATTTGGTTGATGTGCTCCATTGGTTTGATGTACTCTCTAACACCCCTATTGAGGCGGGGTTTGTTGGATTTGCTGGAATTTTTGGTAAGGGGTTTGATGGTGTTCTACACCATCAAGGTGGTTATCTCTCTTGGCTCAGTGGTGTCATCCATGAGTGGTTGGTTTGTTGTTGCTTGGCAGTTGCAGGTGATGTCTTTGTGTTTTTAAGGGTTTTTGGTCCCAGTTAAAACTAGGTTGTAAAGGACTCTCCGATCCTTTCTTTTTGCTTTGATGCAACCTATGTAATCATGTTTATTTCGTAGTGGCTGGTGTTGGGCTATTGTTGGTATGCACTTTATCTTCTTTGTAGCATGTTCTTTGACAGGGTTACGGGTCCCTTCAAAACTATTTTTACTGGGTTTCGGTCCCAAAAAAACTTGCTTTACCCCTAATCAAAAACATGGTGTAGAAGTGTACAACTCAGAAGAAGTGTGTGTGCAAGCTATATTGAATATCCAATAGAGATATTTCTAAAGATTGTGAAAGGAAAGATCAATTGTGCTTGAATGCCTCAATCAATAGAGAGTTGTGTTGGCATTCTTTGCAATTCTCTCTAAATCATATTGTATCATGCTCTAAGATAGTGAATCTCATCAGGTCCCTATATCTTTCTCCAAAATTTGGTTGGTACTTCAGTGCTACAAGTCCTTTTTGTATGTTGCTCTAAGGTAGCGAGCCTTCTTGCAAGTCTTTTGGTAATGAGCCTTATATTGTGAGTTAAATCTAACTGTGATTTTTACCTCATTGGGTTTTCCACATAAATCTGGTGTCTCTGTGTGCTTGTGTGTGTTCTCTATCTCTTTCTCTTTACTATTGATCTGATTACTACTATATTTTTCATTGGTAAAGTTTTTTGAAGGTGTTATAGATTCAAATTGCTATATTCTTCTTTATTACTGCTCTTCTTAAAGTTTTATATTTATCTACTAAAGTAGTTTGAGTTATGCTAAAAGTTTCAAGTTTTGGAAGTGGTTAAGTTTTGTGTAGATTGATTCAACCCCTTCTCAGTCTCTGGAAGTGTTCAATAGTTGGTATCAAAGCCAAGTTCCTCTATAGAAGCCTAATAGCTTGAGGCAAAGATCTAGGATGGAATACGATGGTTCATACAATGGTCCTAGGTTTGATGGGACTAATTAATCCTATTGGAAAATGAGAATGGAAGGACACCTAAACTCTCTTGGTTTTGGTGTTTGGAAATCAGTTGAAAGTGGTTATGTTGCTCCTACCGCTCTTATTACAAATCCTGCTGAAATTAGATTGGATGAATGTAATGCTAAAGCCAATAATTATATTCTATGTGGAATAGCTAATTCAAAGTTGTTGAAGGTGATAAATTGCAGTTTTTCCAAAGATGCTTGGGAGAAGCTTAGTAGTATCTATGAAGGCGATTCTAACGTGAAGCAAGCCAAGATGTAGATCTTCAAGAGAATATTTGAGACTCTGCGAATGACAGATGATGAAGATATTACAAGCTATATGCTCCAGGTTCAATAATTTGTTACTAAAATTACTAGTCTTGGTGGAGAAGTGAAGGAAAATGAAATTGTGAAGAAGGTTTTGAGATCTCTTCAAAAGTCCTACAGTCATAAAGTATTTGCCATTGAAGAATCCAAAGACTTGGATCAATACTTAGTTGAAGAAATGTTTGGTACTCTTACTTCCTTTGAGATGAGAGAGTTTGGTCAAGATGTTCCAAAGAAAGAAGTTGCATTCAAAGTTAATAAAAAGATTGAATATGAGGCTCCTGATAAAAATGATGAACTTGATGAGGTTGAAGCTAACTTTGTGAGAAGACTGAAGAAAGGCATTGGCAAGCACAAAGGTAAGTTACCATTCAAATGTTTCAATTGTGGAAGTATAGGTCATTTCGCATCCAAATGTCCTTATAAAGAATCAAATGACAACAATAAAAGAGATAATCAAGAAGGGTCTCTATTCCAAAGAGAGGAGCGGTTCCTTTGAAGATGAGGAGAATGATTCAAATGATGAAACTCTCTTTATGGATTTCAATACTACTAATAGAAAGTATAATGTTAAGATGTGTAAGGAGTCAATCTCCGTATGTGATGAATGGGGGATTGAATTTGAAGCAAAACTCCAGTTTGAATTAGAAGACTTGAATGAAGCAAGAGGTATAAACCAAAACTATGAAAGCTTGCTTGTAGAATCAAAAGAAGAAACTGTCAAACTAGGAATTCAAGTAAAAGAAGGAAAAAGATATGAAATCAAACTAAAAGAGGTAGAAGGCGTGATATTTGATTTGAAAATAAAGGTTGAAGAAGGAAAGAGGACTAAAGATTTCTTGAATATCAAACTCAAAGAAAAAATTATTGAATCTTTTAATCTTGAAGAAGAAAATACCACTCTAAGGAATGCCTTGAAAAGAGAAAAGGAAAAAATTGACAAAGGAGAGAAGTCTGGTCTAGACAATTCAAAATCAAATGAAAAGACTAAAATAGAAGAAGAGAGAGTATTCCCTAAAGACTCTAAAAGGAATGCCTCTGAAGATACAAAGAACATTCATAATGGCAAGAAAGAAGGTGTGGATCTAGTTTTGACCAGAAGTAGAAAGGTTTCAGAAGTTCTCCATCAACAAAACAACATACTCCTAATAGGTTCAATCAATCCTTTCAAGGTTAATATTTTTCTTGCAATATTTTGTGCTTAAGGTTGTTGATTGTAGAGTTAGACAGAGAAGGAATAACAACATAGGAATAAGATCTTTCGTACCTCAAAGAAACAATACTATATTATTTCATGGATATTTCTTTTCCTGCAACAACTATGATCACAAGGTTGATGAGTGAAGATCTAAGGTGAAGAGGAACAACTATGTTCTAGAGCATAATGTTGTGTGCTACAAGTGTAATAATATGGGACATAATGAAAACTATTGTATAAATGATTTTGTGAAGCCATCTGCCCAGTATCAAAAAAATGATGAATCCATTAATCAACAAAGGGGGAAAATAAAAAGATCCAAAATGAAGACCATGAGACAAAGGATGATTATTCTCTTGTGCACTCTACACAAGATTCTAAGACAAACTAAGATAAAGTATTATCTCAAGGGGATATGTCACCTATAGAACCTTTTTTCCCCTTGAAAAGAGAAAGGTGTTGAAGAATTCAACATGATGAAGGATGATTTAAATTAGATTAGTCAATGTGTAGATCTACTTTGCATAAATGGACCTTGTTTGGTGTTCCCGGTGGAAGTTGATTATGTGTGAAGGTTCGTACACTTATTTTAATTGATGTTATTCCAATTTTGTGTATCACATTTAAAGATAAAGTCCCAAAAAAGTAAGTTTCAAAAGTTTTCCTAGACATTCAACTTACATTTTGTTGAGGCAAAGTCAAGGATTTTGGTCTACATCACTCTGTAGAGAATTTTTGGCCTTGCGGTCTAGAGGTCTTGCCGATCAAGATGTGAAGGTATCATATTTATGTTTTCAAGTCTTTATACCTTCTAATATAGTAGATATCAATGACAGTGTTCTAGTCTAGTTTAGTGAAGCAATATTGAAGGCTTGTTGAAATGTGTTGCATTTCTCTGAAAGCAAAGTTTTGTCCATACAAGATGATTTGATGTACCATAATGTTCTATAATAGTGTGGTACAATGCGTATCTGTTTGTCACAACATTTGTTGGGGTACGTATGCCAGTTGATGCTTAAACAAGATAAATTATATGAGTTAGTGTAGTTGTCAGGTTTGCTTTGCATGCAGTATGTTTGGTTGCCATATTTCATGACAATCTCAAGCAATCTAATAAAAAGTTTGTGAAAAGAATCTTCAGATACCTAAAGGGTACTCCAAATTATGGGTTATGGTACAAAAGGATCAAAATTTCTCTTTGAGTGCCTATATTGATGCTGATTGGGCAGGTTGTGTTGATGACCCAAGAAGTACAAGTGGAAATGCATTCTTTTTGGGAGATAGATTAGTATCATGGTTCAGTAAAAAGCAAGATTCAATGTCTTTATCCATAGTAGAAGCAGAATACATTGATGCAACATCTTGCTGCACTTAGGTGCTTTGGATGAAGCAAGCCTTAAAGGATATAAAAGGTAGTGTATGATGAACCTATTCCTATATTGTGTGATAATACAAGTACTATTTACATTTCTAAGGATCTAGTGATGCATTCAAGAACTAAAACATCTCAATCTGGTACCATTTTTTGAGAGAGAAAGTTATAGAACATGAAGTCAAAATGGAGTATGTGCCTACAAAGGATCAGATTGTAAATATCTTTACAAAGGCTCTTTCAAAGGATACTTTTTAGTATCTAAGGAAAAATATAGGGATCATTGCCCCTCCTTATTCTAACTAGATGCATAAAAGGTGCATCTTTCTAGGGGAGAAATTCATGTCACATCCTTTCTCTTGGACTGATGGGTGCTACCATTCAGGGGGAGCTAGTAGTAAGGGGGAGTCCTGAAGAAATTGTGTAGTTGTTGCATATGTGTGTGAAAAAGAAGTGTTGTTGGTCAAAGGGGGAGCATGTGCTTCTGCTTCAATAGAAGATCCTTTTGCCCTTTGCTCCTGAAGATAAAAAAGTCCTATTTCCTTGTGAATAAGTGTTTATCCCTTTTTCCATGATGTCAAAGGTGGAGAGTGAGCAATGTGTTTCCATCAATGCCAAAGGGGGAGATTATTGGCTGTTGTTTTCATTGATGTCAACACTAATGGTTGTGTTGTTGTCATTGATGTCAAAATTGATTGTTGTTATTGATGTTATCACTAAGGATATTGTTGGAAATTATTGTCAATATTGATTGTTAGTTGTAATTGATGTCAACACCTAAGTAATATGTTTATAGTCCTTGACATTGGTTATAATTTTTATATTTAATTTGGGCTAACATTGGTTGGATTTCATCCCTTATCAAAGAAGAGAAGAGTTGAAGAAGTTTGTGGTTGGATGTCATGCCTTATCAAATAAGAATTGAAGAAGTTCATGATTGGATGGCATGCCTTATCAAATAAGTATTGTTGTTGATGTTCATATAATGCATTATTACTGTCAGTAGAGTTGATTTCATAATGGTACATTCAGATGAGGATTAGAAGAATTAAGATGAGGATTAGAAACATGAATAATGTTGGAGAGATATTGATGTAGGTCTACAGTATGTCTCATTCTCTTTCCTAATGTTCTTGATAATATATGTGTTGTTGAAAGGAATTTTTGATCTCTGCAAGTTGCTCAAATGATTCTGGTTCAGGAAGCTACATTGAAGTTTGTTTAAGAGAATGCTTCTCATTCCTCTGCTATTGCAGTTCTAGTCTTGTAGTTTGGTATTCAGTGTCAGTTCTTTGTGTACATTGCACTCCTATATTTTTAGGCCACCTGTGTTGTCAAGGAGGTTCTTGTGAATTACAAAAGGTTGGAAATGTTGCTAGTTGTCTAGACCGGTCCGAGAAATGCTCTACATTTCTTTGTATTGATTTCTCTGCTCTTGTGGCTTGGTGAATGTACTCACAATGTCTGTGCAATGTCTTAGTTCTAATATCATATGCTAAAGAGGTCTACAAGTTGTTCTACAAATGTTACATCATTTGATTATGTATTATATGTTTCTTGAACAATTTTTTTTGTACTTGTTTGGTCTATGGTGGTTGTTGATTGAATGACAATACAAAATAAGTGTATGTAAGTGATTTTATATGTTTAAGGAACATCCCTATGTGATCTTCATGTTTTTAATTAGTTACTTTGGTGCCACATTATGTCTTGAGTTGGCTTTCTAGGTTATTTGTGGATATATGGGCAATAGGGCTTGTTCCTTTGCTTGGGCCGTGTGATTGGGGGTTGTGCCAACAATGGAAGATGTGTCATGATAGATTTGGGTCCTAACATATCCTATTTAGGACTGCATCAAGTAAATTCATTTGACTGGTTATGTCCTTCAATGTCTCATCAATACGTTTCCTTGATGTCAACTTAGGTTGATGTACGCCTACGTGTAAGTCATTTTAGATCACATTGAAAGAAGTGTTAAGATTTTTTTTGTCCTCTCTATCCTCAGGATAGGATTGTATTATGCTTTGGTGGTTGACCAGTTGAATTCATTGTTTATTCTCTTCCTAGTCAACCTAATTGAAGAATTAAAGTGTTGCGGTGGATATAAATGCAAGATCATTGCAAATGCAACATGATGTAGAAGTGTACAAGTTAGAAGAAGTGTGTGTGTGGGCTATATTGAATATCCAATAGAGATAGTGCTAAATATTATGAAATGAAAGATCAATTGTGTTTGAACGCCTCAATCAACAGAGAGCTATGTTGGTATTCTTTGTAATCCTCTTTAAATTATATTGTATCCTTCTTTGAGATAGTGAATCTCATTAGGTCCCTATATCTTGCTCTTTGAGTTGGTTGGTACTTCAGTGCTACAAATCCTTTTTGCATCTTTCTCTAAGGTAGTGAGCCTTCTTGCAAGTCTTTTGACAGTGAGCCTTATATTGTGAGTTAACTCTCACCGTGGTTTTCTCTCATTGGGTTTTCCACGTAAATTTGGTGTCTCCTTATGCATGTGTGTGTTCTCTATCTCTTTCTCTTTACTGTTGATCTGATTACTACTATATCTTTCATTGGTAAAGTTTGTTGAAGGTGTTCTAGATTCAAATTAATAGATTCTTCTCTGTTACTGCTCTTCTTAAATTTCTATCTTTATTTGCTAAAGGAGTTTGAGTTGTGCTAAAAGTCTCAAGTTTCAGAAGGGGTTAAGTTTTGTGTAGACCGATTCACCCCCTCTCAGTCTTTGGAAGTGTTCAACGATTCTAACCCCATAACAACATAAATAACTATAAATTTATGTTGTTAAAAATATATAACCCAAATTATACAAGGGAGGTGAGGAAAATTATTGCAATCTTACCAAGCCCCCACATACATGCTTTTAAAAAGCTTTATAATTTTGTCTTGGGAGAAGGAGAAAATTCAACACTATTATCATAATCCTCCTCATCACATCACACAAAAAGGAAATGATATCATAAGAGGAAAGAGTTACTTTGAGTCCTTTTGTAATTATATCAATATATTTTACATATAAGCTTGGAGGTATTTGATAGCATGGAGATTTTTATGATTCTAATATTATATTCCTAAGGATAAGCACTTGTGGCATGCTTAACCTTATCATAAATATTAGTTTATAAACTAACACCTCTTAATTAGGACGAAGGGGTATGTCCCTACATAGGTTAGCCTATAAATAAGGAAGATAACTCTCTCCCATATCATCATATCATACAATATTAAATTTATATATTATCATCTAATTATTGGAGGTCACCCCCTCGAAGTGGTCTATTATATTTCTTATTTTTACAAATATTGCCAAGAAATATCATAACAAGTGGTATTAGAGCTACAATTTGGGACAACATTTTTGTTTCCATCATAACTTCCAAAACAATGTGAATTTGGATCTAATTCTTTTTGGGTTTTGAGGTATGCATTAGATAAGCTCTAAAAAAAATTAGAATTTGAAGGTAAGTTCTCTAAAAGTTATTAATATTTTTTTTTTCATTAATTTGCTCTATAGGTTGCAATTTTTGGAAATTTTTCAAAAAAACCATATTTTTGGAAAGTTTATCAAAAATTAGGTAGGGTTAGTTCTTTGTAATTCTCTATTATAAATAAAATAGGCTATTTAATTTAGTGGTCAAAATTTAGTCAATCTTTTCATTAATTTGCTCTATAGGCTACGATTTTTGGATTTTTTTTTAAATTATATTTTTGGAAATATTATTGTCACCAATGTCATAGTGTGAACTAAATACGATAGATCCAAATGAATTTAAACCCTATTTAATCCCTTAAGCATTGATACCAATAAGATATTCAAAATTATGGAGAACACGAAACCATTAAACTAACATGATATAAATATTAAAATATAATAGAAATCTATTATAGGACCTTGAATCTTATCCTATTTTGGGAGTGGTGTCATATTTATGTGGAATGGCAACCCTTTCCCAATCCCTTGGATAATGTGAGCTTGTTTCAATCAGTTTTATTGAAGAAAACTGATGAAACTGATGAGATATGAATGAAACATGATATAAAACTAGTTTAACTTGATGAGATGATTGAGAAATGCTTGAACTTATGCTAAAAGGTATGCAAATTAAGCTAATATGGAAACCATTAATGGATGCTTAAGCTAAATGGATGAAGCTTTAACCTAAAATGCTATCAAATATGAAACATGGATGCAAATGAGTATGAATTTCAACAACACAAGTTTGCTATCAAAAGATGGATCCATTTCTCTCCAAATACTGATCTATTTATAGGAGAACAAATGAGAAATCAAGGGCTCAGATTGATTTGATCTATCGATGGGCAAGATGAAAAAGGAGGATGAAACATGGATCAAGGATTCTCATCAATGGATGACAATTAAAGATCACGTGGATCAAGAAAAGATTAAGGGATAAGAATGATTAAAACAAACACACTTTTTAACAACTTTAAAGTTTGTTACAAAGTTTGTTTCAAAGAAATCATTCCAATTTTGGAGCCAAAAAGGAGAATATTCCTTTGGAATATCCCCTATGCAAGTGGATGGAGGGAAATTAGAAAATTTAGTAATTAAAACTAAATTTTAATGCGCAAGATGAGGAATGATATGATATTAATTAAATAATTGATTTAATGAAAAGGAGGATGCAAAATGATATTTAATTAAATAGCTTAGGATTATTTAATTAATTAAGAGGACTTAGGGGTTAAATTGAATAATTTGATTTAATTCAATTTACTAGGGTGACATATTAGTACGAGAGGGGGTGAATTAACCCAATTAGGTCAATTAGATTAATGGGTGAAGATGAGATATTTGATTAAATAACTAGGTTAATTTAATCAAACAAGCGAAAAAGAGGATGAAACAATGTTAATATATCAGATTCAAGTGTGTATACCATTCAAGACATTTTTAAGTGTCTACAATTATAAAAAAATTAGGTAGGGTTAGTTCTTTGAAATTTATTTTTAGACACAAAATATATTCCTTAATTTAGTGGCCTAAGCTTGGTCCAAACTGAAACATCAAATTCTCTCACACCAAATACTTTCCTACCTTAATGAATCTTAAAATAAAAACATAATTTAAGCCATGTCATCTTTAGGTTAGAGGATCTTTCTTCACATACAAAAGATAATGACCCATTTTATTTTCCACCACCTAAAATTGAGGAAAGAATTCTGGAAGGAAATGAAACAATGATACATTTCATTATAAAGAAAACTTTTGAACCATTTTTAGAATCCTTAAATGAGGTTTTAAATAGGGTTATGAAGGAATTATTATAAAAAAAAAAGTCCCCAAAAAACACTAAGGTGGTTACAACCCTAATAACCACAATCAAGGGATAGGAGAACCTTTTTGAGGTCAACAATTATACCTAAAAAGAATAAACATTCATAAATATAATTGTAAAAACATAATTTCATGGATAACCCTCATAGAACAATAATTTAAACTTCACAATATACCAAATAATGCAATGGTTGACATAACTTTACTATATTTAGAATTAGGACCTTATCAATGGTAGTAATGGAAGATGAGTTATAGACAAGGACAAATGTTTAGTTGGAAATAATTTAGTAAAGAATTAGCAACCTTATATGAGCAACCATACATTGAAAGCTATTTTACCCAACTAAGAAATTTAAAGCATTTAAGGTCTATATATGAATATAATGTTGAGAATTTGAGATTGGCACTTTGAGCTCCGAAGTTGACACCTTACCAAAGGATACAATTGTACATAAATGGACTTAGCCAAATTCAACATGATGTTCATTTATTGGAACCTTGTATGGTTAGGAAATCTATGCAACAAGATTTACATATTGATAAAAAAAAAAACACCACCAAAGGTGAAACCATGAGAGCAACTGATAAAAATGTGACTAATTTCCTACTAATAAAAACATGGATAAATTCTTAAACCTAAGAGAAATTAGTAAGCTCTCTCCTCAATAGGAGATAGATAATAGAGAAAAAGGCCTATGTTGGAATTGTTATAGAAAATGGTCAATAATTCATAAGTGTTCTAGTAGTGAGAAAAAGGTTAAGGTTGAAGAAAGGGGAGAAGTACCTACAAAAGAATCAAACATAAAACTTAAGAATGGGGATTCTAAGGAAAAAGAAAATACTACTATCTCCCTACATCCATTGAATGGAACAAATGCACCATAAACACTCAAAGTAATTGGTAATATAAAAAATAAAAATTTGAAAGTGTTAGTTGGAATTGGTAGTACACATAAGATAGTTGGTGGGAAACAACTACCTTGTGGTGGTAAATGCCTTCATATAAAACTTCCAATAGGAAATTATCAAGTAGATTTAGAAAATTTTGCTATCCCTATAAGGAGAGTGGATGTAATTTTGGGTGTGCAATGGCTTAAGAAATTAGTAACAATATCTTTCAATTTTCAAGACTTATCCATGACCTTTAGGATACATGGGAAAATGTATAAAATCACCACCAAGTGAAATCATGAGCTCCTATAGGATGGAGAAATTAATTAAAAAAGCTACATTTTATAGAAGCACACAATATGATAACTCAAGGTCAACCAAAAATTCAAAAGATTATTCAACACCATCAACATGTATTTCAAGAATCAAAGGTTGTACCTTTAATTGGAGACCATAATCATGATATTAAATTAATACCACAAATAATTGTTCATCACAACAAAAAATCCTATTTATCCCCTATGCTTATTCTTAACAAAAAGGATGATCCATGGAGAATGTGCTCACATTACAAGAAGCTAAAAAAAATCACTCATAAAGACAAGTTTCATCTTCCTATTGCTAATGAATTGGAAGAAAATAAAATCTATGCAAAATAATCCAAATGTGTCTTTAGGGTGAAACAAGTAGAATACTCAAGATATTTTGTGTTACTTAAAGGTGTTAAGTTGGATCTTAGAAAGAGAGGATTATTGGGTCTAACGAGATACTATAGAATATTTGTTCATATATATCATCCTATAAATAATTTTTTGTTTTTGAAAGGTATCAAAGTGAATATCCATTTTTTTTGGTAGAATGTTTGAAATGCCAACAAAATAAAAGGGAAATAATTAAGACTCTATGCCTCTTACAAATGTTAGGCATTTCAATACAACATTGGGTAAAAATATTAGTGGAATTTATTATGGAGTTGCCAAAGACAAATAATATTGATATAATCTAGCTTGTTGTAGATAAAATAATTAAGAATGCATATTTTTTTGGACTCTCATCTATTTTCCACTAATATTATGGAAAAAGTATTAATACAAAATATATAAAAAATTCATGGAATTTCCAAAATCAGATTGGAAAATAAAACCACCTCAAAATTCCTAATCAAGTGAAAGAATTTGCAAATTGAATATGCAACATGGAATGATGAACAATTCATACAATTTTTTTTAGAGTTGCTAAGTATTGAGGGCAATGCTTTTCTAAGGGGGAAGGGAATGTTATGATCCTAATGTGATATATTCCTAAGGATAAGCACTTGTGGCATGCTTAACCTTAACATAAATATTAGTTAATACACTAATACCTCTTAATTGAGATGAAGGGGTATGTCCCTACATAGTTTATCCTATAAATAAGGAGAATAACTCTCTACCATATCATCATATCATACAATATTGAATTCATATATTATTATATGATTATTGGAGGTCACCCCCTCGAAGTGGTCTACTATATTTCTTATTTTTACAAATATTTTCAAGAAATATCATAACAAAGATGATTTAGCATGTATTTAAAGTAGACCTCAATTTGGTGTTGCACATCCTCAATATTGTTGTGGAGAAGGAATGAGTTAATCATTATAAAAAATATGTAGATGCAACTAAGTGATTGAGCCATATCAAATACACTACACCTACCCTAGTTGTGCCCAATATCTAACAATTTTTTTTTCCATATCCTCATCGATTCTAACAAAAAAAATCCATCCATTTCCTTAGCTACTTCCTAAATATTGAGCACCCAAATTCTCAATTCTATATTTTTTATTTCCAATTCTAGGAAGGAAATAAAGTCATTGATCATTGCCTCCCCTAAGACTTTAGGCTTGTGTTGCTTTCCCTTCCCAAAATCATTTGTCATCCCTCTTTTTAAATTTTCAGGTACCTCATACATAAGTTTCTACGCATTCCAAGAGCCAATGAATGATGTCATTCTTGTCTCACAACACCAAACTAACAAGGAATATTAAGAAAAAAACCTTAAAAATTAGTTGTAACAATAGCCTTCAACATAGTTGTTGCCACCACCCTGGGAGATAATTTAACACCATCTATCACACCATTCTAAATAATCATTATTTATTAGATGACAATCTTTCAAAATACTAACTCACGACCCATTATTGGCTAAAAAATAGAAATGTTATTCATTCTTATTGAAATTATCTAAATGAAAAATGAGTACTCATGTCCTAGAAATGTAATTTTCCTTAATTCCATTCTTTCATCTCTTATCTCATACTTAAATGAAAGGATAAATTAGGTAAATCATGTTATGTTATTTAATTTATACACAAAAGGAAAAAAGTTTTATTTTAGTAATTTCCTTAATTATGATATTGCTATCAAGATTCAACCGTGTAGTTTAGGAGTCAAACTCATTGACCCATGTTTCATGAGTAGCAGTTCATAAGAACCCATCTCTCATGATAATGAATGATCCACTTAACACTCATTACATCTAGGTGATGCTAATAGAGGTGAAGCACCGGGCCTTCATGAGAGGTCACCCATCCCAGTACTACTCTAGCTCAAGCACACTTAACAAAGGAGTTTTTCCCCAAGGAGGATTCAACCGTCTAGTTTAGGAGTCAAACTCATTGCCCCATGTTTCATGAGTAGCAGTTCATACGAACCCATATCTCATGATAATGAATAATCCACTTAGCACTCATTGCATCTAGGTGATGCTCACAAAGGTGAAGCACTGGGCCTTCCCGGGAGGTCACCCATCCCAATACTACTCTAGCTCAAGCGCGCTTAACCAGGGAGTTTTCCCCAAGGTTAAGCCCACTCAACCTTGGTTAAGTGCGCTTGAGCTGGAGTAGTACTGGGATGGGTGATCTCCCGGGAAGGCCTAGTGCTTCACCTCTGTGAGCATCACCTAGATGCAATGAGTGCTAAGTGGATCATTCATTAAGCTAAGTGGACTTAACCTTGGAGAAAAACTGATTAGTTAAGCATGCTTGAGTTGGAGTAGTGCTGGGATGGGTGACCTCGTGAAGGCCTAGTGCTTCACCTCTGTGAGCATCACCTAGATGCAATGAATGCTAAGTGGATCATTCATTATCATGAGAGATGGGTTCTTGTGAAACACTACTCATGAAACATGGGTCAATGAGTTTGACTCCTAAACTGCACGGTTGAATCTTGATAGCAATATCATAATTTGACATGCTGTGGAAAATACCTCCTAATTATCAATTTCCTTAATGTTAATGATTGAATGGTTAGCATAAGTAAAAGAAGGATAAAATATGCCTTCCCTTGGTCTATGATTTCATTGGAAAGTTTAAGTAGGTGAATAGATTTAACTATCACTATCATTTTATTTTATTGATATTTAATGAAAATATTTACTTTATTATTACTTTAATTTAAGATATTAAATTCATTGATAATGTTTAGGATGATGTAGGCCTCCCTCTTCTCATATATAATATTTGAGGAATGCTCCTCACAAGGTTTCCACTCCCTTAGGCATCACTTATATTGATGTGTCAGTATCTCCTAGTTTTCTCTTCCATTATGTAGAGTGTGTCACATGGTGATGAGTGCTACCTAATCACTCTTTATGTTATTTCAATTATATATTTTCCTTGCATATTTATCAAGACATCTCTTCTAAACATCAACATCAAGTGACATCATATGTGGTAATGAAAACTATACATGCATATTGTATTACTATCATGTGATGTTTAAAAAAATGTTGTATTTTACTGTTTTCCATGATGGATTATGGTCATTATAAGTGTCTCAATATAATCATAGAAATGATTTTGACTATGGCAAGGAAAGGGTAAGATCTAGGTTAGGATTATTCCACAATTGGTTAAAATATTATGATAGGGTTTGGTTTAATTAGCTTGTGCACTCTAATCTCTCAACTTAAGCTCTAGGATTACACATTTATTGATAAGACTAAAGTGAGTGTAATGAAAGAAGTTAAAAGTGTGAAGTATGCACTTTTATAATATAAATTTTGCCTCCAATTTAGTTTTCATGCAAGTGTATGATGAAGCATGGATGTTAAAATAAGATATGATAATATGTAAATTAACAAGCATATTTCACAAGAAAATTAAAAGGATATAATTTAAAAGGCGACCTTCATTTTCTCATGTTTTTTGTGAGTCAACTTCTCTAAATCCACATAGATAAGAAAAAATAATTATTATTAACACCCACACTAATATTATCATAAAAGTAAAACATGTCTTGCATTACACAAGATATAATTCATCATCAATTGACTGTAAAAAATAAAGAGAAAATCATGGATTTTTGACTCATTTGGCCACATGAAATAATTTGTAAATAATGTGATTAAAAACATATTAATTTGAGAGATTTGTTCGAGAGTAATAACTAAGCTAACCCCCTTAATTTATATAAATTGAGCTAAAAGTGAAGACAAAATGTGTGTAGGGTTACAAAGGATTAACAATTGACTTACCCCCTCAATCTTCACAATATGATTTCAAAGAAAAATCTAAAAATGATGAACCCATGCCTAGGGTTATCTACAAATTATAATTGAGTTAGCCTCCTTAATATATCTGTGGAATGTCAATGAAAGAATAATAACATGTATAATATGAAAGAATAATAACATGTATAATATGCCTCCCTCAAATTGGATACCTACATCATAATAAATGAAATTTGAGAAGAGGGGAGAGTAAAATGGTCACATGGAGCAAATGTGTTGGATCAAATGTGTTAAATGATCAACACGAATCTCATCCCCCCAGCCTTTTCTCCCATGTATGAGGACAAGTCAAAAAATTTATCATGAGAGTGTAATATGATATGTATGTCACGTACACTAGATAAGTGTGTAAGAAAAATAATAGTGTAATGATACAATAATAAATCATGTGAAGCTAATAGTAGTAATTGCATAAAGATGCCAATATTAGAAGTGCAAAGGAAATTTTATCATAGAAAATATAGGGTAATAAAAGTATAGTTTCTTCAAAGAGGAGAATGAAAGCATCGTAAAGTAGAATTTCCTCCAAAAGGTGGAGAAATGGAAAGTGCGACAAATCTAAATTAGGAAAATTTAAAATAAAAGTGTGAAATGAGAAAATAGGATCATAACAAACAAGGTGTAATGATTAAAATTCCAAAGAAAAATCATGCTACAAGAAAGAGAAAAATCAAGGGAGACCATAAAAAATATAGATTTTAAAAAGTTCAAAATAAGCAATGATAATAGAGAATGGATAGACATATGATAAGCAAGGATGAGAACAATAATTGTGTCTCCATAAATATTACCAAATGCATAAAAATAAAAGGAAAATATATTTTTAGTGAGCATGATGAGAGTGTTTTGCTAGTACTCTATAAATTTACATAATCCCATATACATATGAAAAATATAAAAAGAGAATATTGAAATAAAATAAGAAGTACCCTTAACCAAAAAGAAATATTAATAGATCACGATAGTATCAACATGTAGTACTAAATATTTCTTTGCATCATCCAAATAACAACTAAGTATATCTAAAGATAATCATGAAAATGCAATCAAAAGAAGAATGAATTAAAAACATAGATGAAAAAAGAGAAAATTTACAACAAATTATATCTTGATAATATTCTTCCACTATAATATTATCCTCATCCCAATCACCGATAATGATTTTTTCAATAGAAACCATGTGAGGTTGAGATGGAATAATAATGATGTGTAAGGTAACCCCTTCAAAAAAAGTTTGGGAAAGATGAACAATATCCAATTTTGACTTAGGAACCCAATTTTCTTTTTAGTTTTTCACCCTTTTCCACCACTTTACTTGATTGATCTTCATTGTAGAACTAGGTTTCTATGAAGTATGGATTCATTTTAAACCCTTGTATCGTCTTTACTTTCTTGATAATTCAGTATAGCGTTGGGTTTAGATGATGTTTGTATTTGTTCTTCAAACTTTGTTCCATCTAGATTTGTTATATGGCTTTCTTATTTCTTTTCTACTTTCTTAGTTATATATTTTGGATCATGTTTTGTTACACAAATTGGTAATTTATCATTCACATGTTTTGTTTGATTCTTATATGAAAATTATTTTATTTAGGCAAAGGATGAGGTATTTAAGAATGATATGATGGAGATAGAACCATAAATTTTTGTATGATAGTTACAGGATAAGTGGATACTCTATTAATCAAGGATCACATATGTACATTTGTTATTTTTATTCATTATAAAATCCACTCCTCCATTATAGAGTAGGGAAAAGGTGTTAGGTGTGTTTTCCCCTACCTCTATATTGGTCTATTGTTTGTTATCCTATCTATATCCATTATATGGAAAAGGGTATATCATGTTGTTCATAAGGAGGTTCTTTGGGCTTTAGAAGAAATGTATTAATCATAAGACTTCCCAATTTTGAAATAGGCTTATATTCATGTCATGGAATAGTCAAAACATAACCATCTTTCTCAACATCATGTAGAAAGTTAATGCATTTTTGGGGTGTATCTTGGGCTTGTTTCGCCTATGGGAATATAAAGATAATGCTAAAAAACCTAAATTAGGTCTAATACGACATAATATAGTTATCTCTTTATGACCATCTTATAATATTAAGATGACACATCCAAGCATGTATTGCATAATGTCACCCAAAAATGTATATCAAGACCCTCTTGGAAATGATGGTAAAAAAGAAACTCTTCCATTCAAATGTTAAATTGAGTAGTTAGGTTCATTAGAATCTCCTTTATAGGCTTAGATGCAATATTTAATTTTACGTAGAGAGGGTCATGATAACAATTTTAGCAATTTCATCAATAGAAAATGTAATGAACAGTAAGGTAAAAGTGGTAGGTTTAGATTATTCTCAATATTAGCCATATAGTTGTAAAATCCAAGAGAAGAATCACTAAGTTTTTCTTCTTTAATATGCATATCTTCCTCAATACTATCCACATTAGTTTCTTAGGAATGATGTGAGAAGGATTTTGTGTAGATTTATAAATTTTGATTAGGGGGATCCACACATTTATTGCTCCCATCATTAAAATCTATATGAATAATGTTAAGTTATACACAATATCTTTTTTTTAGTCTCAAATCCTCCCATATTTCTATGGCATGCACATTCACTATATGGTAGATATGAAATACCTTTGCATCATAGTCATTTGGCACATAAATATCAATAGGTCCAGTACGTGGTAAGGTTATCATGTTAGTTTTGAAGAAATGTTGCGACACTACATGTAGGGGATCATGAAGGATACTTTCTTGGTGTTTTAAGCTTAATGAAAATGATATTGAGGGCAATTTATGATGTAGTAACATTATTAGTATATGGCCTCATATCATTCTTATGTGGAGTATCCTTGTCCTTTTTGAAATAATTTTTTGGTGAGGACTGATGAGGTAAAAATAACCTCATCATAATAATACCATAAAGACCTATTTCACATATGCAAATCCCTATCCTCTGCCAATTAATTATATTTTAGGAGAAATAATTGCTTAACTTTTAGTGAGAAATTGTATAAACTTTATTTCTTTTGATTTCTTGAGGTATTTTGCCAATTCAAATTTAATGGGTTATTTTAAGTGTTTTGTATATAATAATCGGTCATCAAGTTGCAGATTAGAAGCATTTAGCTAGCACGTGCTCCAGAACAGGTTGAAGGTGTAAGCTGGAAATATGCTCCAAAACTTTAGGGTGATGAACCAAAGATATAGTTACTCTTTAAAGTTTTTATTTCTGTTATGCTTTGAGTAAAAAACTTTATGGCTCGACTTGAGCCTCTTTAATACTGTTGTAATGGGTTTTAAAAACATACGAGTTATTCGTAGATCTATTTTAGATATTTTCAATGGTTATCCATACCATCTGAAATATAGGATTTAGTTAGAGTTTTTCTATAAAAGATGTAATCTCCAGAAGAAAAATATTCAGTTACAAAAGTAATGTTATACTCTCAAAATGTTTTCTAAAGTTTATGAATAAAGAGATTGTTATCTAAAATTTATGAGTTATGAGTTATGGATGATAATTATGATTGATAGAAGCATTTTTGAAATAACTGTGGACGTGAGCTGAGAACGAACGTGATAACCCACGAGTTGGCCACTCGAAGGGAGATAACTTAAGTAGATAAGTGTTTTCTTTTATTATATTGTTGTTCTGTAGAGAATTATCAAATGTGTTACTGTGAAATCTAAGTTTTGAAGTATTTGTTGTCTTTTACTTCCGTATTTTCTTGTTGTTAACTGTTAGAATCTTTATTGTTAAAGAAGATGTTTTATGGATTGTTATAAGTTTTTCTATTTTTATAGTTTATTAGCTTCTTAGTTTAATCGTTTATGTACTTTTTAATTTAGTTATCATGCTTTCTAAATTAGTTAGTTTTCTTTTTTCTTTTTAGTTTAAATATTTCCTGCTTTCTTAGGATAAATTGCTTTACAGTTTTATAGTTAGATGGCCATAAGTTAGAATTAATATTAAGTTGTTCTCAAAAGTTAGAAAATCTAAGGGAGATACTTCAGACTTCTTCTATTGCAAATTGCCTTGAACACTACCTGGTCGACATATTAAATTTTATCTTCTAAAGTAATGGGACCTAACGACAGCCTATCAAGGACCTATAAGGGTAGGGTGATTATGATGGAGGATGTGAAGATACATACTTAATTTCACATGCTTATATTAATTTCAATTAAATATTCCTCAAATTTTAAATTAATTCCATAAATTATGTGTAACTATTCAAGTACACTTTTTCTTAAATAATAGGAAGAAATATCTTGATGAAAAAAATTTGAATCTCATCATTTAGAATTAAGCAGTCAATTTAAGTGAATAAAAACTGAAATCAAAAGAAATAATAACTATTTTTCATATTAGACCATTGTATACAAGTTAGGAATAGGATTCTAGAAAAATATGCAATAAAATAAATGTAAAAATAAAATACAAAGTAACACAAAAGCATACAAACATAAATATATGTATCGAGCACCCAATATGGGCCATGTCCACAGAGAAAAATCTAGTTTTTCCTTTATTTCATCCAGTAATATGAAGGGTTACAACCTGTAACACATCTATTGTAATTAACTTCCTCTTCTCTCTATCATAGTCTCCTCTCATAATGCAATTCAATAAAATATAACAATCATCATAATATAATACCCTCATATAAAGAGAGGTTTCCTTCTAAGGGAAGAAAAACCAACATAATCCCTACCATAAGATTTTTGACCTAATGATAAACACTTTAGATTTACAATAAACAATTATATATATAATATGGCTTTCAAGGGTAGTGTCGGGGCACACAACCCTCAGACCCCCCATCAGCGGGATGGGCTCCTTGGACCCCATAGGGGAGTATACCCCCTTACACCCTTACACAATATAAATATTAACCAACAAGATCAAGCTTCATAACCAACAATACAATCCACTAAATTAGAGATGGTCACCATAAGGCCAATGTTGATATTGAAGTGATACATAAAAGCATTGGTTAATTCAACATATGGTGTATAGAATAATGAG
>VDFB02000007.1:20750766-20818266 GCA_007258455.2 Sequoia sempervirens | reverse complement strand
TATAAATCCGAGATTGTTGGAATCCTAAAATTTAAAATTACTTGTAAATTCTTTAGCCATCCAAGGCATGTCTTGCCCGTATCTTTTGAACGTTCCCTTATTATTTAAATTAAATCATTTTAAATACGGCAACTGAAAAGCTATAATACTAGTCGTGCTCTAATTGGAGGGCAGTTTGGTAAAAGAAAAATCATTAATGTCCCCCCAATTAGAGCATGACTAATGTTAAGAGTTTTTGGTTGGTACCACTAATAATAGACAACTGGCCTAGGAATGTGTTCCTAACTTGGGTCTTGGAAGAATGAGTTAACTTTAAATTTTAAATTCAGCTTGAGATTTTTTAATGAATAAAGCATCTCCACGTATCTTGAAATCTCATTCTATTCTAGTGTTGACAGTTGTCAATCAATGCAGGATTGGTGGTGTTCAAACGAGGTGAGTACATACCTACTGGAACATTCCTTTTCACTATTATGTTGTGTGTGGGGGAATGGTGAAAGTGCATACCCTATGTACTTTCCCTCTTGGTTTTGGGTCCACACCATTATGGGTAATGGTGAAAGTTGCATATATCCTATGTACTTTTTTTCTTCGTTTTGGGTTTATTTTGGTCTATTTGTTATATATAAAAATATTAGATTTTTATAGTTTATAATGTTGTTCAATAATACTTTTAGATTTAGTTGTATTTGAATTTTTGGAATTAATATTTTTGGATCACATTTTTTGATCCATCAATGTTTTACATGGAATTCTAGTTGATTATCTTTATCATATTGTGATATTGCTATCAGGTTTTGACGTGTAGTTTTACAAGTACGAGTCAAACTCATTGATCCATGTTTCATGAGTAGTGGTTAACAAGAACCCATCTCATGATAATGGATGGTCCACTTAGCAATCATTGCATCTAGGTGATGCTCATAGAGGTGAAGCACCGGGCCTTCTGAGGAGGTCACTCATCCGGGTACTACTCCAACTCAAGTGCGATTAACCACAAAGTTTTAAAACTACACGGTTGAATCTTGATAGCAATATCACAATTTGACATGCTGTGGAAAATACCTCCTACTTATCAATTGATATCTTTACCATAGTTTAGTTTAGATAGTATCGATTAAGGTTATATTAGAAGTGTAATCGACATGTTTGATGTTCTAAATGCAACTTCAAAGTGGGTTGGGTAAATAACTTGATCTTAACTTAATTTTATTATCACACATATCAAGGATTTGGATTTGATTTGTTATTATAGTTGTTCTTTACTCTAGGTTACTTTTATGATATGGAAATGAGCCTAGTTCATTTATGTGGATCTAGATTTGACCCTTGAACTTTCAAATTAAAAATTTTAAATCAGGTCCACATTCCTCTCCCTTTCCAATTAATTGTTATGAGTTGAACAAAGTGCAAAAAATTTGAATCATAGGTTAGGGCACTTGTTGTATAAAATAACAAACCCTAATTAATTATCTTCATTTAGAAATCATTAAACATCATTTAATAGAAGGCACACTGACTATGTTACACATTGCATCGTCATAAGAACAACATTCTAGGAATGCCATATAATTGAATATTTTCTGTGATTATTGTACCAAATTCTTTAATTGACAATATGGTTTTGACCAAATGAGAGCAATCCTAGAATAGAAAGCTCCTCATCAATGTTTACCAACACTACCCCTTTCAGTCATAGCTTCTAGGCATCAAGACAAGCAGATCTTTAACATCAATCACAACACAATAGAAATACACATATATAGGATATAAATCCACAAACACAAAGATTAGCTCTACAAATGTGAAAGTTAACCAAAACATCAACCATATTTTTTATTAGTCTCAATGTAGTCATTTGATAGGTTCTAATTTTCTAACATATTAGTGAATCAATTGGAGACATCTACCACAGTCAAATATTGGTTGAACCTAGAATTGAGTACTATTATTTAATTTATTTAATTTTGAGCATTTATTTCAATAACATTATCAATTTCAACTATTTATCCTAGGTTATATTATACATGTTCATTGTGATTTAATTATTACGAACAATACTTATATGAGGTGTGATTTATTTTCCCTTATATTTCACTTGGCATTCTTACATCCACTATGTTTTATCCTTCTACATTAAGGTTTCTATAAGACCCACCCATCTGTGTTTCTTGCCATCTTGTGATTCGTATGAGTTAATTAGAAAACCAATAGTAGATTGTGTTATGGGAGATTAATTATGATTAGGGTCATGTGTTTTTTCATAACATGGTTACATGTATTAGAGATGATATGTGTGATTATCATGCTTTAAGATGTTATATATATACCTTGAGTTTTATGTTTCTAAATATGTTGATAACTTATTCTAGTTATGATTCAGCTATGATCTTCATTATTGAATTTGATGTTTGCCTCAAGCATGCATGCCATATATAGGTATATGACCAATAGAAGGTAGATGAAGGATAATTCCACATATATCACTTAATCGTGTCACTTTGTTAATTTGAAAGTTTAAGACCTTTTTTCATGTGTTGATTTGTTTGCCTAGTCTATATGATTCTTGTGACTTGTGAGTATGTTTTCTCGTGTCTCCATAGTTAGTTTATCTGCTATGGAAGTTTTGATTGACTACCATACTTCTTAGAGAAATTTGGAAAGTGTATGCTTTTTTATTTAGTTCACTTTGAGTGAATTTTAGGGTTTAAAGTCCCTTTATTGATTTGCTTTAATTTTTGAGTTCTTAAATATGAAATTAAGTTTGTATTTAAATGAAAGGTTATTAAAGCATCTTGGGATTCCTTTTGAATCCTTTTTGGCCTTTTTGTCTTTCATTTATCTAAATTATTTTTTTTTGTTGACCTCTCGGGTTGGGGTTGAATTAATTCTATTTTTTGTTAGGGTTTCTTCCTCTTATAAAAGGAGCCCATTGTGTTTTCTTTCATTATTATATATTTGGGATTGAAAAAGTAGGAGAAATTTTTTGAGACTCCATTAACAAAGTTTGGAGTTTGAGAGAACAATAGGAAGATGTTTCTTTTATGGGTTTTTGTGTGAAGGTTGTGGTTATTTATCCTATAAGAGGGCATGCTTCCCATCATTGATCATTTGGCTGATTCCTTGGAGTTTTAATGGAGGCTTTCCTCGTTGTTATTGATTTGGAGCTTGAAGGAGTTTCTCATAGTGCTTGCAAAAAAATTTCAAAGGCTTGGGAGTGCTGAAGATTGACTTCCCCTCTTATTTCTAGGATTTTGTTGCAAAGGGAGGTATTCCTCTTTGTTTAATTAATCTTTAATTATTTCCTTTCTCATTGAAAAATAAGAATTATGGAAAGTGTTGTGTATGCCTAGTTTTTTAGCTTGGGTAGTTTATTTATTTTACACATTGAGGTGTTGTAGAGATCCTTGCACTTATTTTTATTAGATGGAAGAATTATTTAGAGTTTTAAACTCCTTCATTTAGGTTCAAATCTTATATTCTTTAAAATGAATTGATATAAATTTATTCGGCTTTAAATTTTTTGGTTACCTTATGTTGGCCTTTTTAATTGAGCTATTGGGTTTTGTGAACTTATCCATGTATGGCCTTATTTTGGTTTTTATAAAAAAATGGTGTTTTTGGTTGGATGCTATTATAAATCCAAGGTTGTCAATCCTTTTCTTTTTATTATTTAGAGTCAAACTAATAGAAGTGTTGATTTGGTTATCTTTTTGAATTGCTAGAGAGTCTTGAGATATGTTGGGATTTGGGTGATATTCACCTTAGTGAGTTCATATAGGAATATTTTGTTTGTAGAATACAATGCAGTGATATATGGTTAGTTTTATATGTTGTAGTGAAACATATATGTTGGTTTACATGTGGTGATGGTGTGACAATAAATACAATTGATTTGAATAAAAACTCACAAATGCATATGGAAAGTGGTGTTTGATGGAAGCATGAACAATAATACAAGAATATTTGAAGTAGAGATAGAGCTCATTGTGGCACAATCTAAGAGTAGGATAATATTTTGAAAGATGGCACAATGTAATGTAAGTGGTCATAAGAAATGCTATGTTTATATGTGCTACCATAACCATGGATTTAGTGGTGGTGGCTATACAAAAAATATGAACTCATCAATAACGTTACATGTATAACTATTGATTCAGTGTATGGAATTAGCTACATATATAAGGTGATTATTCATGTAGAGAAATCATGTCTAGTGATATGTGTGGATTTTTAATGTCATAATATGGTCACAATATAGTTGGACTCTTGGTATTCCATGTGTGGTTGGACAATTAGATAGTTGGAAATTTCCTATGTAAGTTTAAATGTATTGTCTTGCATGAAGGTTCTAGAGTTAGGTGGTTGTACAGAATGAAAGGTTGGAATTAGATTAAACATTGTTAGTGAGAGACATTTGAGTGATTTTAAAAGAGTATGTTGTAGATTGAGACTCTATAAAAGGCCTTGTTGTACTGAATTCTTGATTCTAAATAACATAACTACAATTTTTTTTTGGTGGTGTACTTTTTATTAAAAATCTTTCCCTCATAAATATTTATCTTTTGTAATCTTGTATATGCATATTGTTCCATTTATTTCTGTCTATGGATGTTGTTAGATAGGTTTTGCACGTACTATTGACTCTTTTTTATGCACATAATCTTAAGTTTCTTTAATCCTACTTTAGTGGTTATATACAATAGGGGTATAAATCCTTAATAGGATAGACCATTATATGGATTTTAGTGTCATGTTTGAGACATTTGTATATGAATGAGAATGAACTTGCTAGTGGTGTATCCATGATCTTCTCTCTTTGTAGCCTAGGGGTTTCCTACAATAGCATAGACATCTATTACACTTAATGATGGTAATACGATAGCATGGTGGGTACATTCTCCATTGGACCTTTTTGTAGTGTAGGTGTTTCTTAAATATCTCTTAGTATCTTGAAGAGTTATTGGCTTAAAATATTATTTTGATGCATTTTATCTTTTAAGAAAATTTGTAATTGTATAAATGAAGCTTTTAGACTTGTAAATGATCTTGAATCATGCCCATCCTTAAAATCATTAGGATTAGGCTTGAAATCATAACATAGATTATATTATGGAATTTGATTGAAAATTCTTGTGGAAGTGTGGACATTTGTTTGAGTAATATAAATGCTATCTTACTTTTGTATTTTGGAAAAATATAAAATAGTGAAATTTTATTTGATAAATATGATGCAATGCAGAAGGTGGATGAAGTTTTCAATTCCATCAGAGCTCTTGGTGGGAAAATTAAAGAACAAGAAGTGGTAACAAAGGTACTTAGAACTCTTCCAAAATCTTATAGTCATAAAGTCTCTGCTATTGAGGAATCTCAAGATTTGAGCATATATACTAGAGATCAGTTGTATAGCTCTTTATTTGCTTTTGAAATGAGAGAATTTGGTCCAAGCAATACAAAATTTGAGACTACTTTTAAGGTTAGAAAATCAGAGAAGTTTGTGGAATCAGATTAGGAGGATCTTGATAATGTGGAAGCTAATTTTGTGAGAAGAATGAAAAAGGTTACTGGAAAGTATAGAGGTAAGTTTCCTTTCAAATATTTCAGTTGTGGAAAGATAGGTCATTATGCTTTAAGATGTCCAAACAAAGCTTTGAATGATAAAAATAAGGAGAACAAAGGTAAGATGATTAAGAAAAGTTATTATGTTAGAGAAGATGATAGTATCTTTAATGATGAATCTGATTATGGGGATGATGAGGATGGTGAATTCTTGCTCATGGATTTAAAAGATGAAAATAATTTTGCTAACTCTAAGAGATGTGTGAATGAAAGTGCTCTAGAAGCAAGTACTAATACTGAAGGCACTTTGGTGTCTTCTTTTCATTCTAGATAGGAGAAGAACTACTAGATCATTGAAAGTAGATACTCTAATTATATGACTGGTGACAAGAGTAAGTTTGTTAAACTTGAAAAATATGAAGGAGGACTAGTTAGGTTTGGTGATGATACATCTACTAAGATTTGTGGAAAAGGTTCAATTGGTTTTGATGACAAGAATAATATTGATGATGTTCTTTATGTTAAGGGTTTAATACATAACCTCTTGAGTGTTGGAAAAATGTGTAGCAAAGGAAACATTATTATGTTTTAGGATAATGGTTGTGAGATTAGAAAAGGCTCTAGAACTGTGGTTGCTGCTAGAAGAAGGATAGATGGAAATGTTTATCATCTCAAAGGTGTTGATGGTTATTGTTTCATGACTTAGATCAATGAGAGTTGTCTATGGCATAGAATAATGTGTCACATCAATTTTGATAGCCTAGTGAGAATAATTTTAGTTCAAGCTGTGAGAGATCTACCAAATATTACAAAGCCTATCAATGTTGTCTGTAAGGAATGCCAAGTTGGAAAGAAAGAAAAAAGTTACAAAGTCGAAGCTCTAGATAAGTTTAAAGCATTCAAAATTATGGTTGAAAATGAAATGGATGTGAAAATAAAATGCTTGAGGTCTGACAGAGGTGGAGAGTTCACCTCCAATGAGTTCAATATCTTTTGTGAGAATCATGGAATAAAGAGGCATTTATCTTCCCCTAGGACTCTTGAGCAGAATGGAGTGGTTGAAAGAAATAATAGGATTGTTTAAGAAGCTGCAAGGACAATGAAGAGAGAAGAAAATCTACAAAATTCTATTGGAGAAAAGTAATTATATTGCTATTTACATACTTAATAGAGTGCAAGCAAGAGTAAACAACACAAAGAATTCCTATGAGCTATGGTATGGAAGGATTCCTACTGTCAAATACTTGATAGTGTTTGGAAGCAAATGCTATATTAGAAGAGATGAATAAAACTTAGAAAAGTTTGATGCAAGGTCTGATGAAGGTATCTTCCTTGGATATTCTACTAAAAGTAAAGCTTATCGGTGCTACAACAAGAGGCTAAGAAAGATTATTGAGAGTGCAAATGTAAAGGTTGATGAAGACCCAAAGAAGAATTCAGTGGTGATAGATGGATATGAAATAGATGAGTATTCTTGCAAAGAAGAAGAAAAATCTAAGGAAAAAGAAGTGCAGATTGAAGAGGAAGAAGCTTCATAAAGGATTCCTAAAACTCCTAAGTATGTGGAAAAGAATAATTCTGAAGAACACATCATTGGTGATAAGAGAAAAGGTGTATTGACAAGAAGGAAAGCTACTGAAGAACATATAAATCTAAGTTTAATTTCTAAAGTTGAACCCATAACAGTGATTGAAACATGCAAGGATGAGTATTGGATCAAGGCTATGAAAGAAGAACTAATGCAGATTGAGAAGAATCAATCTTGGGAACTTGTCCCAAGACCAACAAACAAGAATGTGATTGGAACTAAGTGGGTATTCCAGAACAAACTGAATGAGAGTGGAGAAGTGGTAAGAAACAAGGAAAGGCTTGTATGTAAAGGCAACTCATAAGTAGAAGGAATAGACTTTGAGGAGACATTTGCTCTGGTGGCAAGAATGGAAGCTATACGGATGTTTTTTGGATTTTGTAGCACATAAGGATTTAAAAGTTTATCAAGTGGATGTGAAGTCTGCTTTCTTGAATGGAGAATTGGAAGAAGTATACATAGAACAATTGGAAGGATTTTAGTTATCAGATAAATCAGATATGGTCTGCAAATTGAAGGATGAATTATATGGATTGAAGCAAGCTCCTAGAGCTTGGTATGCAAGGTTAGATAGGTACTTGCTACAACAAGGATTCAATAAAGGTACCACATATAGCAATCTTTACTTAAAATTTGAAAAATATCAAATCTTGATTGTGGTTGTGTATGTTGATGACATTATTTTTGGAGGAAAAGAAGGTATGCGTAAGAAATTTAAAAAAGAGATGCAAAAAGAATTTGAAATGTCAAAGTATGGGGAGATGAATTTATTCCTTGGGCTACAATTCAATTAGACAGATAAAGGTATTTTCATTTCACAATTAAAGTATGTCAAGGAAATGTAGAAGAAGTTTGGAATGGAAGATTCTAAATCGATATGTACCCCTATGGTTACTGGTTGCAAGTTGAGAAACAATGATGAATCTCCTAAGGTTGATTAGATCAAGTATATATTAATGATTGGAGGACTACTATATCAAACTACTACTGGACTGGATATCATGCATGCAGTCTGTCTTGTGGCTAGATTTTAAGAAGATCCTAGAGAGTCACATGTTGCAGTAGTGAAGAGGATATTCAAATATTTGAAGGGCACTCTAGATCATGGCTTGTGGTATCCATAGGATACCGACTTTACTCTGAGTGCTTACACTAATGTAGATTGGGTTGGTTGTGTAGATGATAGGAAAAGTACAAGTGGTGGTGCATCCTTTCTTGGATGCAGATTGGTGTCATGGCTAAGTAAGAAATAAGATTCAATGTCTTTATCTATTGAAGAGGAAAAATACATTGCAACAACATCTTGTTGTCCACACAAGTGTTGTGGATGAGGCAAAAAAATTGAAGGATATCGAAGTGGTATATGATCAACCCATTTCTATATTTTGTGATAATACAAGTGCTATGAATATTTCAAAGAATCTGGTAATACATTCAAGGACAAATCATATCTCAATACGGTATCACTTTTTGAGAGGGAAGGTTGTAGAGAATGAAGTGAAGCTTGAATGTGTGCCTACAAAGGATCAGGTTGCTGATATATTTACTAAGGCTCTTCCTAAGGATACTTTTGAGTATCTCTAGGAGAAGTTGGGGGTTATTGCCCCTCCTTTGAAATAGATGCATAAGGAGATGCATCAATCCAGTGGATCTCAAGATTCATTCTTTGGTCTAAACTGATGTTGGTGACTACCTCTTAGGGGGAGTAAGTAGTGGCATTATTGGTTGTTGCAGTTAGGATGAGTGAGTGTTGTCATTGTACAATGGTTGTTGATTGATGCAATATGGTGTGTTCTCCTAAGGGGCACTATGCAAAGAAGTAAAGGAAAGGAAGTTGCAGAGTAATACAAGGCTATTTGATATCAATGGGAGAGATGCAAATCTGTTTCCCTTTTCCATTGATGTCAAAGGGGTAGAATGAGTCATGTGAAAAATGGAGAGAGAGCAATGAGTTAGTTGTGTAAGGGGGAGAAAATAGATAATGAGTTGTAATGGAGCATAATATTGAGGATCAGAGCTGTTGTGTTTGTTGTTGATGTTCTTTTACATCATGTGTTGTCATCAATGGCAAAGGGGGAGATTGTTGCAAGTATGTGTAGTTGGTGTTGTCATTGATTTCAACAAGCTTTGGTGTTGTCATTGGTGTCAACTGTATAAGAATGAGTTGTTGCAAGAGTTTGAACAGTTGATATTGAGTTGATGTTATATCCGATGATGCTTTGATTAGTTGCATTATGTTGTCATTAGTAAGCTACTGGTGTCAACCTCTAGTGTTGCTTTGATAAGCTTTTTTCTATGGATGTAAAGTTGAGTTGCTATGTTGCAATTGACTTTGTGGTGATGAGGAAGTGCTGAAGATGTTGAGGATGTGACTTTGGTGCTTGGTTTCCAAGTGCTTTTGAGAAAATTTGAATAAAAAGAGGAAACATTGTGTTGTAGTGGTGTTCTATGTTGTGGAGTAGCATTCTGGTTTCACTTTGTATTTCTTCTATGTTGAAGATCTACTTGTGTGGTTTGGATATGATGATTAGATGTGTTAAAAGGTGTTGCATCCAAGATTTGGAGTGTTGGATTGTTGTGAAGAAGAATTTGTGTTCACTAGTGTGTGAACTGCGTATTGCAGAGGTGTCTGGGAGAAATGGTTTTGATCCACATTTCTTTGTAGAGTGGTTTAAGGTCTTGTAGATCTGGAAGGATGCTGATAGTGTTTGTATCTTTCTTCAATTGAAGTTGGTTGAAGTTTGGTGCTTCAAAAGTAAGTTCCTTGAGTTATAGTGTATGGTAGAATTATCTGAATGTATTGGGTGTATACATTCTTTAGGTGAAATTTGTTGCAAAGGAATTTGTTGGATTTCAAGATGTTTGTGGAATATTCTAGATTATGTTCAAGTGACATTTGTTGTCCATGAGTTGACTTTAGATAAAAGGAAGCATGTACTTAATTATTTAATGGTGTGTACACAGGTTTGACCAACCTTGGGTGTTTACACTAATTACAGAGTTGCTTTGGTGTTTGTGGAAGCATGGAATGGCATGTATGAGTGGATTTAGGTCCGAGTTAAGGTGTGTCGCGTGGTTTTCCTTCATTCCTTTCCACCACAACAATGTTTTGGTGTTGACCTAATTTGAATTTGTACGGTTGAGATGCATAACTAACCTTGGAGAATGTTTTCAAGGTTGAAGATGGTATAAATATGTGTTGAGATGTTGAGGGATGATAAGATATATGTTTGTGATACGAATGATGCGAATTATAGAGTTGTAAGGTGCAAATTTGTGAAGTGCAGTAAGATATTTCATGTGTTAGATTATTGGATGTAGTGAGGTGTCTACAATCTTCAGTAAGACTGCGAAGGTGTTGGTGATGCAGTGGTGGACTTTTCTATTGCATTGAGGTGGATTTCTCATTGTAACACTCTTCTCTATCCTCTTTTCTATTTTGGTAGTGAACCTTTCTTTCTTCTGGGTAGTGAGCCCTTTGTAATCAGTGTTGATATTACTTTATATTGTGAGCTAATCATCATTGTTGTTTTTCTCTTCTTGGGTTTTCCATGTAAATCTGGTGTTTCTTTGTGTATGGTGTTGATTTGGTTTTGTTTCTATTATCTGCTTTCATGATAAATCATTCTAAAAAATTAAGGGTTAATTGAATTTTTATGGATCTGAATGTTTGTGAGGTTTTTGAAGTTTTAAGGTACAAATGATTCACCCCCCTCAATTGTTTTGTCAGTTCAACAGTAACTACATTCATAATTGATTGTCCAATCTTGGAGTCTCATTAGATTCAACTACTAAATGGTTCAATCCTTTAATTTTACTTAATCACATGGAGACTTTAATTACAAATGATGATAAAAAATAATGTTTGAAATTATTTTGATTTACACTTAGGCTATGGACTTGTTAGGATGGAACTTGGTTATCATCTATATTTTATGATGCTAATTCCTAATAGTCAACCTAAGGTCATGACATGGCATTTACTTGTCTGGGCTTATGATAAATTCACTTATAATAATCTCAACATCATTATGATTCATCTAGGGAGAGTTTTGGTGTTTGTCTCTCATATGTGGGAAGAGTTATAACTAAAAGCTTCAAGAATGTGACGGATATATTAATGCTTATTATTTCTATAATTATAAATGTTAGGATAGTGTGTTCAATTTTTAATAAATTCATTGTCTTTTCTCATACATTATGGTTTTGTGGATTTCTTGCATTCCTTGATGTATTCTCTTGGTTTTTTCAAGATCGAAGGTGGGAAAGAAAAACTAGATCCATCATCTAGTGAGGGTACTAAGAGGGTCCCAAATTTTTAGGGCATCTTGCAAAAGGGGGTTTGGAGAGCTTCATTGAGATGATTAAAGGTCATTATTTGCACTTTCTATGGAGTTTTACAAATCTCAAAAAGGTAGGTGAGTGTATTTGTGATGCATGAAAATTGAGATCTCTAAAGACTACATTACAAAACTCATAGGTATGACCATGATTTGTTTGAAATTTTTACTTGGACAAGAGGTGTAAAGATAAAGAAATTAGTAGATTTTATAAAAAATGAGAGTTTATTGAGCATGTTGAGGATAAATATGAAATTATTAGGGTGAATCTACCTTGGTTGTGGTATGAGATTATCCTAAAAATTATGAAGTAGATCATGTTGGAGGGGAAGCAATATAGACTATACTATTACCGCTTCTATCTCCTTAACCATTTTAAGAACAATAAGTTATTAGGAATTCCTTTTCTCTCCTTGAAAAGAACTTCAATAGATATTCAAGGGTGAAAGCTTGATACACCTATTCACCAAGCTTTAATTTTTCTAAAATTGTAGGATTCCTTATCAAGTATTTCCATTTTTGTATTGGATAAGGAAGATAAGTCCTTACATGGTGTTGTTAGGGGGAACAAGGAAGGTGTTTTCCCTATTCTTGGGCCTAGTGGTTAAATGGGAGGAATAATGCCAAACATAATAAAAATTATCATCCCACAAAAAGTCTAATTATAGGAGGATTCTAAACAAAATCTCGTCCACTATGGAGATATATGGAAAGGGAAAATAAAAACTAAAAAACGATTAGTTGGCTACCCACAAGTGTAAGACATCTATGACTAGAAAAAGGAAAATTCATTGTCAAGAGATAGACCTAGATTATAGTCCCTCTATTTATCATTGATAATTCAAAGGAGGAGAATGATCCTTTGAGTGGGGACAAAAAATGATGGTAGAGAAGAAATATGACTTTGTTGATGTCTTGAGATTTAGGAAAGATACTAGTCATATTACACAAGTCAAAGTGATATCACTAGTTGTTGACCCATTGAATAAGATTTTTACTCTTCAAGGGGAATTTTCCTTTTATAAGAACATCCTTGGTGTATAAATTTTAGGGGGTTACAATTGAGATAGAAAGAGTCAGTGAAGTAGATTCTTGGCAAGGGTCCCTTTGGGGCTCCCAGTCCTTAGGATTTTAAAAAAGAAAATAATGTGCTAAGGGAGGAGTTGTTATGAGTGAAGGTGAAAGCTGAGAAGATGGAGATGGTATTGGATTCTCTTTATAGAAACTTGAGTTAGATTATCAAACTAAGAATTTTATGTAAGGAAAGACTTTAGTGCAAAAATATCTTTCCTAATGTCAATTCATAGGGGAACAATGCAGGAGTACTTTTAATTTCAAATTACAGAACATTAAAACTCACACGTAAAAGGATAGAACAAAATAGACAATAATATCAATAGAGAATGTACACCAAGTTTACATGGGATAACCCTTTCAGGAGAAAAACCCACCACCGAAGAAAGATCACTTTATTCATAGTAAAAAAAGATTACAATAAAGTTACAAAACCCTTCTTCACAGGTATTTGTTCTTTGATATTACACAACAACATTAGAATCAGGCCAACCATAGTCAATCACAACACTGTTACAATGTTATTTCAACATACAATACACGCTTAACCGAAAAAACAATATATTTTTTTCTTCCAACACGAAACTCAACCGGTTTGCCATTTTTTTCCTATTCACACAAAGACCCTTAGATCTCCAGGAATATCTTGTCCAAACTGATTCAATTCGTTCAACTGCCAACGAAGTTCAACCGTCGACATTACCCTACATTGATGCAGAATACAAATAACCAACAGTTTAAATCCAAAAATCCAAAGACTTTACGTGTCCACGAGTTAGCCCTTTTATTATTCACTCGCTCGTACCTCCACAGCCTCAATACATCCATCAACATGGCTCCAACAAAGTGAACACCCATCGGCGTGTCGTATAAAACTCTAACTTCATAACCTCCACCGAAAGGTTAGGAATTTCCCGATCCCCGTGACAAGTTGATACCACTATCACCTAGTCGGATAAAACTCAAACTTTGCAACCTCCACCAAAAGGTTAGGAATTTCCCGATCCCCATGATGAGGTTCTAGAGTTAAAGAAAACAATGATGCCGCGACCTACACACTGTCACAAAGTTAGAAACTTTTAGAACCCCGTGACTTAGGTTACAAAGTTACAAACTCCAGTGATTGACTGATAATGAAGACCAAGGAAAGGAAAAGTACGCTAAGTCTTTAACAGAGATTCAATCCAACAAGTTGAGGCACAATTTTGTAACAATCTCCCACTTGACGAAGACTTACTGGCTTCCTCTAAACTTGAATTTAATTAAGGTCATGGGCTTCAAGGCCCATTGAACTAACACACCACCTGTACTTGTCTATGCTTATGGGCTTTGTCAATGCATCTGCAACATTTTCCAGAGTATCCACCTTTTCTAAATTTACCTTTCCATCCTCCACCATATCTCGTACAAAATGATACTGCACATCAATATGTTTTGTCCTTGCATGGAAAGCTGGATTTTTATCCAAATAAATAGCACTCTGACTGTCACAACAAATTAAAATTTTCCTTGCACTGAACTCAATATTAGAACACAAATGTTTAAGCCATATAACTTCTTTGCAGGCATGTGTTGCTGCCATGTACTCAACTTCAGTAGTGGATAGAGCGACTACAACCTGTTGGTTACGCATCCAACTAACTGCACCACCATTCAACATGAAAATATATCCACTGGTAGATCTTCGGCTATCAATGTCCCCTGCCCAATCAGAATCCACATAACCTCGAATGCTGAGACAACGTTGTGATCTAATTGAGTTACCATGATAGCACAAAACGTACTGTGATGTACCTCTTAAATATCTAAAAACTCTTTTCACAACATCCCAATGTGGCCCTCTTGGATTCACCATAAACTGGCTAAGAACTCCCACTGCTTGGGAAATGTCTGGCCTTGTGCAAACCATTGCATACATTAAATTGCCAACTACACTTGCATAAGGCACTCTAGTCATGTCCTCCATCTCAGTAGGAGATTCTGGACAATCTTCAATAGATAGTTTTGTTCCCTGCAAAAATAGAACTAGCTGCTTGCAATCAGTCATACCAAATCTCCCCAGAACAGTGTTAATATACTTACTTTGGCTGAGCCAAAGTTTTTTGCTCTTTTTGTCCCTGGTTATTTCCATCCCTAGAATATAGCTAGCTGCACCAAGATCTTTCATTTCGAACTTTGCAGACAATTGAGATTTTAGATCAGACTATTCCCTATGAACAACATATCATCAACATAAAGGGAAATAATAAGAACACGATCATTTTCAGTCCTGTAGTACACACAATGGTCAGATTTTGATCTTACAAATCCCAATGACAAAACAAACATGTCAAATTTTTGGTACCACATTTTAGGTGATTGTTTCAAACCATACAAAGATTTCTTTAACTTGCAAACCATATTTTCTTTACCTTTTACCACAAAGTGCTCAGGCTAGGACATATAGATTTCTTCTTCAAGATCTCCATGAAGAAACACTGTCTTCACATCCATCTGTTCAATTTCTACGTCATATGCTGTTGCAAGTGACAAAAAAAATCTAATAGATGTCAGCTTAACTACAAGAGAAAATATTTCTCCATAATCAATTCCCTCTACCTGGGAATATCCCTTCGCAACCAACCTTGCTTTATACTTTCAACACTACCATTCAGACCAATCTTCTTCTTAAATAACCACTTACAACCAACAACTTTTCTACCTTTAGGCAAGGGGACCATACTCCAAGTTTCATTCTTCTCTAATGATGCCATTTCTTCATTCATGGCTTCCAACCAAGAGTCGAAATCAGGCATTCTAATTGCCCTTTTTAACGGTCCTAGGCTCATCAGTGCCAGTAATTAAAGCATAGGAACAGTTTGAATCTAACATAGAAAACCCATACCTATCAGGTTGACAATTTTCACGTGTAGACCTCCTCATGGGCTAAGGCTAAGGTTGTAGTTCTTCTTCTTGTTCAGAACTCTCAGAGTTGCTCAAACTCTCCTCAGATTTAGGTACACTATCGATTTGTTGTTCCTCTTTTTCAGGTGTTGGAGGAATTTTAACACAATCATTTTTCTCCTTGACTTCTTTCATCCCTGACTGTAGATCCATTGAAGAAGGTTTTAGCTCACAAAGGATTACACTTTTGTTGTATACCACCTTTTCAATCATGGGATTCCAAAGCTTGTATCCTTTCACACCAATGTCGTAGCCAATGAAGATACACTTAACAACTTTGTTCTCCAATTTAGTTCTCTTCTCATTCGGCACATAAACATATGCTTCACAGCCAAAGACACAAACATGTCTTAGAGAGGGCTTCTTACCAGACCAATCTTCCATAGGCATTTTTTCAACAAGTGTCGAAGAAGGAGATCGATTTACCAAGTAACATGCTGTAGCCATAGCCTCAGCCTAGAACTTCTGCTCCAGACCAGGACTGCTCAACATACTTCTTGCTCTTTCCATCAACGTCTTGTTGAACCTTTCAACAACTCCATTTTGCCACGGAGTGTAAGGTGTTGTTTTATGCCTTTTAATTCCATGGTCTTTGCAATACCTTTCAAAATCTGCAGAACAAAATTCACCACCATTATCTATCCTCAAGCATTTGATTTTCTTACTAGTTTGATTTTCAACCAAGTTCTTGAACTCTTTAAACAGACTGAACACTTCTGATTTACTTTTTAGAAAAGATACATATTCCCTTATCGAATAATCATCAATAAAGGAAACAAAATATCTTGATTTCGATAACGAAGGAACATTTACTGGACCAAAAACATCAGAGCGAATATAATCCAGAACACCAAAAGATTTGTGAGGACTAGAGTAAAAGGAAACACAGTGATGTTTTCCATATATACAATGTTCACAAAATTCAAATTCCAGGTTACAATCTTCAAGCCCCTCAACCAGGTTTTTATTTTTCAAGGCTTTTAAGCCTTTCTCACCAATGTGATTGAGCATTTGATGCCAGAGCATAGTCTTCTCTGCAGGAAGTTTAACTTGCAAAGAATTTTCCCTATAGGAACTTCATTCTCCTTTACACAAAAAATAATTTGTGACTTTGCAGAGACACTGTTGCATTGAACAACAAGTATGTCCAACTTGTACAGAGTACCAATTCAAGCACCACTAGCCAACACTATCAAGCCTCTAGTCATTTTATAACCATTGCTTGAGAATGAGGCTTGCACTCCAACATCATTCAACTTGCTTATAGAAAGTAAATTTCGAGCCAGACCTAGTATATGCATTATGCCATTAATTGCCTTAATTCTTCCATCAGGAAATTAAATTCTGACTCTTCCACGACCAAAAATTTCCAAAGATGAATCGCTGATACTTTGTGAACTAGTCTCTATGAGATGTCATGTGGAAAGATGCTCCTGAATCTATCAACCATACATCATCGGATGCCTGAGTTGCCAAGGCTACAATGAAAGAATCTGCTTTGCTCTGAGAAGAATCATTATCAGAAGAGTTCTTCTTCTTCTTCTTTTTCTCCTCTTTGCAATCCTTTCAGACATGACCAGGCTGCCCACAGTTCCAACACTTCACCTTGGAATTTTTTCCAGGAGAATTTGATCTCCCTTTAGATTTTGATTTAGACTTCTTGTCCTTCTTCTTTCCTTTCTCCTTCAATTTTCCACGAACAACAAGAGCCTCCTTCCCCATCTCAGAAGATTTTCTTCTCATCTCTTCTTACAAGAAAGAAGAAACCACATCTTCTATCTTGAAAGTGGTTGTTGTGCTGCTAATCGCCATCACTAAATGATCCCAAGAATCAGGCAAGGAACACAACAAGAGCATACAATGATCTTCATCATCTATCTTCACACTCATAGATGTTAACTGAGCAATAAGCGTGTTGAAATTATTTAGGTGATTAGCCATATATGCCCCTCCCTCCATCTTCAAAGAGTACAAATTCTTCCTTAAGAACAACTTATTCACCAAGGACTTGCCCTGATAAATATCTCCAAGCTTCTTCCACAAAGAAGATGCAGTCTTCTCTTCATGAACGTTCAAGAGAAATGAGTCTGCTAAACAGAGTCTTATCAACCCTTTTGCTTTTTTGTCTATGAGATCCCAATCTTCTTGCTTCATGCTTGAGGGTTTCGTTCCAGACACAACAAGCCAAAGGTTACGATCCACCAACAGATCTTCCATTTTGAGTTTCCACAACTCAAAATTGCTACCATTGAATTTATCAATTTCAATCTTTCCCGATATGCTTGCCATCTTAATCTGCAATCGAGATTCAAGTTTCTACAAAAACTCCCTCTTCAGAATTGACACAAAAAACCAACCCAACCCACAAGGATAACACAACTGGCTAGGTTCTGATACCACTTGTAAGGAAAGAATTTAGTGCAAAAATCTCTTTCCTAATGTCAATTCATAGGGGAACAATGCAGGAGTACTTTTAATTTCAAATTACAGAACATTAAGACTCACACGTAAAAGGATAAAACAAAATAGACAATAATATCAACAGAGAATGGACACCAAGTTTACATGGGAAAACCCTTTCGGGAGAAAAACCCACCACCAAAGAAAGATCACTTTATTCATAGTAAAAATAGATTACAATAAAGTTACAAAACCATTCTTCATAGGTATTTGTTCTTTGATATTACACAACAACATTAGAATTGGGCCAACCACAGTCAATCGCAACACTGTTACAATGTTCTTTCATATAGTACATGCTCAACTGAAAAATAATCTTTTTGTTTTCCAACACAAAACTCAACCGGTCCGCTATTTTTTTCCTATTCACACAAAGACCCTTCGATCTCCAAGAATATCTTGTCCAAACTGATTCAGTTCGTTCAACTGCAAAAGAAGTTCAACCATCGACATTATCCCACCTTGGTGTGGAATACAAACAACCAATAGTTTAAATCCAAAAATCTGAAGACTTTACGTGTCCACGAGTTAGCTCTTTTGTTATTCACTCACTCATACCTCCACAGCCTCAATACATCCATCGACATGGCTCCAACGAAGTGAACACCCATTGGTGTGTCGCGTAAAAATCTAACTTCGTGACCTCCACCGAAAGGTTAGCAATTTCCCGATCCCCATGACAAGTCGATACCACTATCGCCTAGTCGGATAAAACTCAAACTTCGCAACCTCCACCAAAAGGTTAGGAATTTCCTGATCCCCATGACGAGGTTCTAGAGTTAAAGAAAAAAATGATGCCGCGACCAACACATTGTCGCAAAGTTATAAACTTTCAGAACCCCGCGACTTAGGTTACAAAGTTACGAACTCCAGTGATCGACCGACAATGAAGACCAAGCAAAGAAAAAGTACACTAAGTCTTTAATAGAGATTCAAGCCAGCAAGTTGAGGCACAATTTTCTAACATTTTATCATTATGAATAATTGTGTTAGATACATACAAAGGTTCCAAGATAGTCTGGGAAATAAGATATTGGTGTTGGGGATAAAAGTTAGAGCCCCATGTAAGAGAGCTAGGATATAGACCAAATAGGGTGATATAGACCCAATGAATGTTAATTCTATGAATGACCACCTATAGAAGATGAAATATGAATGGAAAGAAACCATATCTCTTAACAACATGGTAGATTCCTCATATTTTTTCTCTTGAACTCGTGTCTTTATTTCTATTTTTTGCTTCTATTTTGTAGTCGTTTGGATGATTTTTTGTCATTTTCTATCTCTATCAGTCTTCTGTTGTTATGGTTGACTTGTAGTGGTTAGTTGAAGATTGATTTGATCAGTCTTGATGTATATAATTTTGTGGGCCTTTTAAAACCCTACTTTTTACCTAATTTAGAAAATGTAATTATTGTAAAAATAATAAGATGCTTAGGGTAGAGGGTACATAGAATGGTTTTATCAATTTCTAATGTGATGCACTTGTCGCCCACATAATATTAATTATGTATACATTTAATTTTCTTTGGAGAAAATATGAGCCTATTTTAGATCATATTATTCATATTAAAGGTATTAATAAAGGAAAGAGTTAGTACAACAATGGAATGAAATTCTATTTGTCAAGAAGACTTATCTCTAACTAACTATGATTTTTTTGTAAATTCATTAGACATGC
This sequence comes from Sequoia sempervirens, assembly GCA_007258455.2. Taxonomy (NCBI): domain Eukaryota; kingdom Viridiplantae; phylum Streptophyta; class Pinopsida; order Cupressales; family Cupressaceae; genus Sequoia; species Sequoia sempervirens. Next base: position 20,798,621 of record VDFB02000007.1, on the reverse strand, counting down.
ATAATCCACATGTGCTAAAGCCACAATTTTTTTGTAAGTTCTTAAACATTCACAATCCACATATGTTAAAGCCAAAAGACTATGGTCCATACATAAACCATAAAACTACAAATATTTTTCTTTATTGTATATCAAAATATTTGTAATAAGTTCAAATAGAGAATATGCTATAAAGCCCTTTCTTCTCATTAATGGTTGGTTAAAACATCAATCAATTGATTGTAGTTTGGATAAACTCCTTGTTGCGAAAACATTGATTTATTATATTTCATTGTATAGCTCACCATGTTCAAATGTTTACAAAAATGCTTCTCAAAAGAGTCTTGAGTTATTTCATGTAGAAAAATTGCAAATAAAGTGTATTCATGGGTCCATGACATACTAAAAAAGAACTACAAATTTCAATATTTTCTTAAAATTATGCAAATTATTTTTTCAATATTTTGAATCCACATAGATGTTTATCATATGTGAGATTATTATTAAAGCTTCTAAAACATATGCCAACTATATCAAATTTATGAAAATTTGATAAAAAATATTCATTATGGCATGATAAGACAAAAAAAATACTCTTCTTAAGATTGTTTGCATATGGTTGTTGACTTATTAATTGAACTCATTACATTAAATAAGATATTTCAAAAAGAAAATACAATTCTTGAGTTGGCCCTTGATGAAATTATACATAATTTATACAAATATTTTTTATGTAAATAAATATTTGCAAAATGTATAACTTACCTTTCAAAAAATTTTAGTTGATTATGAATATGGATATATTGATTAAAGAGGAAGACATGGTGATAGAGGGACATGATTTACACTATATACCTATTCTAGACGAGAGATTTGATTATAGAAGTGCAAGGAAGCAAATCGCGAAACTTCATGTTGAAGACAAATAAAATAATTTTCATCAACTCATAAAATGTTGTACTTAGCCTCTCATGGATTGTTTAAGTGAAATATTTTAAAATATTTTGTTTTTAATGCAATTTTTTTAAAAATATTTCTTATTATCAATTAGATTGTTAAAGTCAAGATAATGTATTAGAGCATTAGATTGATAAGATTCTTCACCATTTATAGCATAGAATTTTAGTTGAAGTTGGATTTACACCTTTATTTGATGTTAATGGTTGTAAATGACAGTTACACTCTTTTCTTTACACTCTTTTCTTGATTCATTGTATTTGACTTGCGAGGGTTTTATGATGTAAGATAGATGAAAGATATTTTTTAATATATAGCATTGACACAAAATTTACCTTCATGTAGTGAAGTTGTGGCAACCTATTTACCATATTTACAAGTACAATGAATTATGAAAGAGGATTTTCTAATTAAAACATTCAAAGATAGGGTTGAATAAAATAGATGCATTAATTAAAATATCTCTTAATAATCGTCATGAAAGTAATATAGATTATAATACAATCTATATGGAGAGAGACAAAGTCAAGAAGAGTTCTCAACTTTTGATATTTTATATTTATTATTAAAAATCAGACATTTCTTTTATTTAAATAACAAATTATAATTTAATAATCGAGTTATTTGGTTAGTACAATATTTATGAGTTTTTTAAGAGTTAACCAAACTATGTTTATTTCTATAAAAAATATTTTTATTAATATTGTTTTCCAAATTAAAAAATATTTAATCTTATTTTTTATTTATTTAATATATTTTTATTTGATATATGTTTAAGTAAATAAATAAAAAAATTAGTTATTCACATTATTTTGAGAAACTAAATTAAAGTTTGTCAATGCTAAATTGATGTATGATGTATTTTACAATATTTGATATATGACTATATTATTATATTATATTTTTGTTTAATGATATTTGATATTTGATATATAAATTTTATTATATAAATTAATTTTTAAATTTAATTATAATTATTAAATTAAAAATATATATTGTTTAAAATATTTTAAATAATAATAATAAATATATTTAACAAAGGCATAGATATAGTAGGGAGGAAGAGGAGTTTGAGGGTGAGAAGGAGGAGCATGCTAGAGGACCCAACTCCATTCCAAAAATGGGCAAAGTTCAGAAGGAGGTTTCAGTCTCTCAGTCTTCGGACCCGCTGGATGTTGAGCATGCTAATACCGACTAGACTGTGGTTGGAGGGGAGGAGCTTTGTGTGCTAAAGGAGAGATTGGATAAATTGGACAAAGAGTTCTGTGGTTTGACCTGCTTCACGGTTAAGCTGGTCCACTGTGTTACCAGTACCCTGTCGATAGTTATGAAGGATGAAATGGACATGAAGAAGGCTAAAGACCATCAAGAATGGGTCAGAGATGATGTTGTTAATCTCTTGTCTAAGAATTGGGAAGATGTCGTTAGTTTGCTATTGGTCCGTTGTTAGTTCGTCTGCTGTTGCTCCGTTGTGTTTGTTTTTTGGCTTTGTTTTTGATGCTTTTGGTCTTGAACTCTATTGGCCCTAGTGGCTCTTTGTGAAGGGTACAACACCCTGTAATGCTGCTTACCTAATAAAAAACAAAGACATAAATATATTATTAATTATTTAACATTAATAATTTAATAAATATTAAATATTGAATTTTATTTAAATGAATAGAATTTAAATTATTAGGCAATAAAAAATTATAACTATTAATTTTTTTTTTTTAAAGGTACAATGAGTTTAAAATTTCAAGGGATTGTTTCACATGTGTTTGCAAGGTACACTATGCAATAGTTATATTAAGTTTTAAATTTGGTGGTCAACTTTGTTTATAAGTATTTTTTTTGTGATGCTTATCCATTCAAAATTATCTTTCAAATATTAATACACACTGTCAACAATTCACCACCAACAATTCATCGCTGTGGAAAATTCACCACCAACAATTCATCGCCATGGAAAATTCACCACTAACAATTCATCGCCATGGAAAATTCACCACCTTTAATTCATCACCGTGGATAATTCATCGCATATACAATTAGGAAATTGTTGGTGGTGAATTTTCCTCGGTGATGAATTGCTAGTGGTGAATTTTCCTGAAGCCATACAAACTACCATTTTAGAGTAAGTTGACCTTAATGTTAATGGTGATAAATGATGGTTGCACTCTTTTATTGATTTATTACATTTGGATTGTGAGGGGTTTAAAATGAAAGATACACATAATACTTTTCATAATACAAAACATTGACAAAATGTATCCTCATATGATTGTCGTGACAATTGTTTTTGTCATTCTTGTAAGTATAATGAATTGTGAAAAGGGATTTTTAAAGTGGAACATTTAAAGCTAGGATTGAATAGATTAGATGTACTAATAAGAATATGTATCAATAATCCTAATGCAAGTGATGTAGATTTGAGTATAATCTAAATGGAGATAGGCAAAGTCAAGAAGAGTTTAGGGTCTTTTAATATTTTTATGTTTATTATTAAAAACTAAACATTTGTTATTTAAGTAAAAAATGATAATTTAATAAGAAGTTATATACTGATTATAATGTTTATGAGTTTTTCTAAAGAGGTAACTGAGTTAAATTTATTTTTACAAAAAATATCCTTAGCATTTTTGTATTAATGTTATCATGTAACTTGAAAATGTTTATCTTATTATTTATTTATTTACTATATATTTAAATGAATAAATAACATAATTAATTATACACACTATTATGAGAAATTAAATTTAAGTTTGTATAACTATATTATCATGTTGTGTTTTTTAACAATAATTGATATATATTAACTTTAATGTTTGATTATAATATTATATTTATTCTATAGTTTCAATATCTCCTCTTCTTCCCACCTCTTTTTATTACTGAGCCTCTTCTTAATGGTTGATCCCCAAAAGTTGTGATTATCGTGACTAATCACATCCCTTCTGGATTAGATAATTCTCTAGTTCCTACTCCTATTAGGCCCAAGCTTCTTACTTTTGATCCACTACTGACTAAGACTTTTGGCACTAGTTTAAATTGCTTCATCTCTAATTACTCATCTTTAGTGGCTTGCTACTCATTCGATGCTCCACTCTTAGGTGGTAGGGGTGAGATCAAATCCTCTCTCCTCCTACTCTGAGGTTGAGGGTGACTGTAATTCTTGGATCATTGTACACATGAGGAAGAAAGGTCTTCTCAATTTTTTTTTAGAATCCCACATTCAAGTTAAGGAAATGAGCTCACCTCCTCTCTCCCCTTGCTCTAAGGTTAAGGGTGACTATATTTCTTCGACCATTGTACAAAGAAGGAAGAAAGGCCTTTCTAAATTTGTTCCAGAATCTCACACTTGGGTCAAGGATGTGTGGGTTGCTAGGTTAGGGCTAAGGGTAGTGTAGGTCTTTCACTTTTATTTTGTGAAGCTATGAGTTTGTTGCACAACCACAACTTTTATCTCATTTTGTCTTTTTGTAGGCTGTTTTTCATTGAATTTTATGATTTTTAATTTCACGTTTCTATAAAGATTTGGACCCTTTCAAAAATCCACCTTTACTAATAATAATAAAATATAATATTTTATTCTTATTAAATGATTTTGATATGAATTATATAATATTTTCATTATTAATTGATTTTTTATTTATTTATAAAATTATAAAAGAGAATATGATGTATAATTATAAGTTATACGTACAATATTATGAATATTCTTTAAAATAATTTAAGAAATTTTATAATAATAAACATTTAATAAAAATATTTTAAATTTATATAGATAATATTATTTAACTTTAACAATTTAATAAACATTTTGAATTTAGAATGTAAAATAAAAAGTAATAAAACATTATAATTGTTAATAATTTTTATTAAAGACATTATTAATATAGTCTATTTTCCATATATTTAGAAGACATACGATACAATTTAGAAGACATACGATACAATAATTATGTTATGATATAAATTTGATAATAGAATTTACTTGTCAAATAATTTTTTAGATATTTATCCATTAAAAAATATCTTTCAAATATTCAAAACATTTTATTTTAAAAAGTAATATAGAAACTAAATATATATTAAAATATATTAATAATTTTTTTAACATATATAAAAAAATCTCATCTTTTATATAATAATTTTTCTTAAAATATTAATTTTATTTTATAATAAAAATGCATAAGCCATCAAAATAGAAAATATTAATTACATTATATTATGGGTTTTGGTACAATTCACAAGAGAAACAAATGCTTCACTAGATTTTTGATATTTTTGACCACGTCTTCTTTCAAGTAAGAAAATGATTTGGAAGCATTTTTATATTTCTTCACTCAAATTAAATAAATATCTCTCTAAAGGCAAAGTCTTAGTCTTTTGTTATAAGTACAAGGAAAAGGTTGTGAGTAAAGTCAAGCGTGTCTTTTTCAATGTAAAATCATACAATTGTAAGTACATTAAAACAGACTTTGCCTCTGCATGGGATGCCATTCTTATGTAGTAGTTAGAACATGAACATCCCCCATGTTGGAGGACAACCTACCTAGGATTGGGAAACATTATTTTTTTAATAAATATAATAAGATTGTATAGATATTTTTATTTTTTTCATTTATGTAGATTATAATATGATTGGTAAGTATATATCTAAATCGATAGTTGTTGGATTCAACTTGACTCAATTGTACCTTTGACAATTTGAGTCTTGTTTAGTCATAGAATCTATATCTACAAATGAGGCAATTCATGATATTTAATTATGACTTAGTCATACATTATTTTTTAGGCTTTATATAAATTAAATTATATTTTAAAATCAAGATAAAAAAAATCAACTATCCCTTAAGATTTTGAAACCTACAATTGCAAGTGTAGTTTGATCAAGGAGTAGTCACATATACGATTCACAAAAATATTGGGTTAGGGGTCTTGTGAAATAAAAATGTTATTAGAGTTTTAACACGAATGTTGTTTAAGTTCAACCATTTAAGAAGTAACACTATTTATTACATCTCATAAATAGCTTTACAACTTTCTTAACGATTGTTCTTGTTGGCTATATTTGTCCCTAACACTTGATTTGTTGTTCATAAGCAACAATACAAACAATTACTCTTAAAAAAAGAAGATGCAATCACATCCAAAAACTAAACCAGTAAAAATGGAACATATATATAAAATTTTATGATCATAGAGAGATTTTAAGATTGTGAAAGCCACACTTGTAAGTGTGGTTTGATCAAGGGATAGTCACATACATGATTCACAAAAAATATTAGTTCAAGGCTCTTAGGGATAGTATTTGTTAATTGAGTTCTAACATGAATTGTGTAGCCATTCATTGTTTCACAGTATGTGATGTAGGACGATTTGAAAGCCCATTACCACCAAATGATGTGTGCTAAATATTATTGACTCTCCTTTGAATTATGTAGGACATTATTCTCAATCTTGCTTGAAACTTAGTATTATGAGTTCCAATAAGGTGTTACGAGTTCCAATAAGGACCATACACGCATCTTAAGCATAAGCAAGTAAATGACAACTTAACATATAAGACCAAATGAAAAATAACTAAACATGTCATGATTATTTTCTTAAAGACTTTTTACACATTTATATAATTTATGTAATATAGTTATTTAATGAGGTTTACTTTCTAGTATTTAGTCTTTATTAATTTGATTGTTATATATGTAAAATTAGATTAATTAAAAATATTTATTAAAAAATAATTGGTATGCTTTTGATAAATAATTAAAACTATTTATTAAAAATAATTGGTATGTTTTTGATTAGAGGTAAAATACGGGTTTTGGAGGGGCCCGAAACCCTTTACATTAGAAAGCAGCTGAAATAAAAGATAACAAAATTAAGCCAAAAAACAACCCACAACACTACATGCTTTTCAGAATATCCGCCGCCTCCACATCGCAAGTTATAGCATTTTGTGCATCATCAAAAACATCAGAACTATCCTTCCCATAGGCCCCAACCTGAGCTTTAGTTTTGTTCCTAGTCCTAGCTCCAGGACCATCTGTGTTTACCTCTGAAATCAAAACAATACCTTTCTCACCAACCTTCCCAGCAACAACTTCCTCCCCCATCAGCTTACTAGCTGCAACAACCTCATCAGCATGGGCACTATCTTTTCACTTCTTAGCACTAACCACAAGAGAAGTAACAATAGTAGACTCATATTTCCCAACAATTTTATGTACCTCCCCTCCTCTCATCACAGTATCCCATATTTTCACCATTTGATCCTCAAGGATGAGGATCCTTCCTTCAAGATTTTGCTTCATTTTGAAGGTTTCCTCCGCAACAGTGTCTGGCACAATATTTAAGGAGTAAAAAACTCATCTATCTAATTCTGAACAGAGGACCCCTTAGCCTTGTTAACCACTCCCTTGACTTTGAAATTCATTTTATTGAGTTCATGGAAAAACCATTTAAAAAGCTTAAACAAAACAATGGACCCCTCACGCACAGTACCAAGCACATCAGACAAATCATCTCTATCAATATTAAAAGTCCCTTTTCCCAGGGCATCTTCCTCCTCAGAGGAGCTAATCCTATCCTTACCAGTAGGGGAATCCTTACCTTTTTCCACAGCAACCGAAGACTTAAGGTTGCGAATGGAGCTCGCAATTTCCTCTGCCACCGCCTTTCTCTTCATAATCCTCTCCAAATCCACATCCTGGGTCTCCAAAGCAACAACAACATCCCCATACTTATCTTTCACTCGCAAAACCAACTTGACACTCGAGGAATCATCAACAAAGAAGCCACCCTCAATAGTGAGGGGAAGGCCCTTCTCAAGAATTTGGCTCGCAGTCTGCAAAACCCTTTTCTTCCCACTAACTTACCCCAAATCCTTCTTCTTGGCAACCGGGGGCGGCGAGGAGGCCTCCCTATACAAGTCATTCTTCACCTTCATACCTCTACTCGGCACAACAACAACTTCTTCACTACAAGTTAAATAACCTCTGCTAGCACAAGCTTCCCCTTTTTTCTTCTTTCCTGTGGGAGGGCAATGTGGACCCCCCTCTAGAGAAGCGAGAATCAAGAACAAATTCCACATCCTCCTTCGACTCAACCTCTTTTTCCAAAACCAATTTCCTTTTCTTGACCTTTTTGCTGACTGGTTCCTCTTCGGAGTCCATATCATACCCCTCAGCAGGTTTGGGTTGTTTACCCTTCGGGGTGACCATAGGTTTGGGAACCTCAAAAGTCTTCGTATAATTAGAGATGAGGAGAATTAACCCAACATGCAAGACTAGATTTTTTGGGTTCTTCTTGTAATCCTTGATACTCAAGTCAAGAGACATTAGAAGATAAAACAGGAAATAAACTCTCTTCTTATGTTGGAAGTGGTTTAGCAGAATGAAATGGTAAGCATTCATCGCTAAAAATCAACCTTCCAAGGCAATTTAGTGCATTAATTCCTCTGCAACATCCCCCCATAAATCCTTAAGGGAACTTCGCTGATATCCACTACTCCTAGCAGTCTTTAAATCTTTCTCTTCATCATCTTTGAAAAATATTTTCATTGCAGTCTGCGCCTCTATTTTATCCCTAAAGACTTTCATGCCGTCCATAGCCAGGCCAGTCACATCAGCAATAAATTCTTCATTAACCTCAAACTCTATCCCATAAAGCTTAAGCACTTTGTCATTCCATCCTTTAACAAAAAGGTTCGTTACCTGGGGATTGTTGCCATGAAGTTTCTCCAAGTAGGGTGTTAACCCTCCCTTCACCAACACCTTCTAGACCTCCTTCCTTTCCCTAGCAGCATCACAAGAGGAAGGTTTGACATGATTTTTGTCACCACCAATCTCGCCACAATTAGCAACAGAAACCAGCTTACGAGCTCCAAGAACAGAACATAGAAGGCTCTGGAAAACAATACCAAAACTACCCAGAATCCATGTGAGGCTAGAGTTGGGACCAGGGATAATAAATACCAAAGTTTTATGTTTCCTATGACACCCTGCTTCCGTATGAATCACTTTATTCAAATCTTTCACACCATACTTTCTCATAACAATCAACCATGTGATGAAGGGCATGCACGTCGTCAACCATAATGAGACATTAATCAAATTGAAATCAGCACTCATGATTCATAGTAGCAATAGCCTTTATAGGAAGAGGGTCATTCAGACCCCACTCCCTAAATTCTTTGACACCAATGTTAGCGAAAATATCCGCTAGTCCATTACCTTCTCTTAAGATGTGTGAAATATAAAACTCATCAAATGATTTCAAAATATCCATCGAATCCCTTATCAAGGAATCAATAGTTCAAGAGGGAGGAGTGCAATTTTTCAAATTATTTATGATATTCAGAGAATCCCCCTCCAACCATACTTTCTTACATCCTTTGGTTTGAGCCAATAATTGCTATGTTGTGTTCAACATGTTTTCACATAAATAGTTAGTACATTGAGCATAACATGTCAATTATTTAAGTTTAAACATTTAAGAATTACCACTATCATTACATCTTATTTTTATATTTTTTAATGAGTGTGCTTATCAGTTATATTTGTCTCTAGCACTGAATTTATTATTCACAAAAAACAATACAAATTATTGATACTCATAAGATATTAGAATTGATAATAGAATAGTTTATTATAGTATTGGAGTTGATGCATTGCTATTAGGAAGCACTTGCTTGTAGTAATGATTATAATCTTTTCATATCAATAACTTGTTTGTGCCACAAGTTGAAGAGACATAAACTCATAAAGAAATATAGTACAATACCATTATTTATATCATAGTAATGGTGAAACTTGTACCCATATCAATTCTCATTTTATTTTGGGCCCATTTTTTGACAATGGCTTAATACACTTATCTATCAAAAAATGGTGTAATGTAACTGAAAGTTGAGCTCATTCACTCATGCCATTAATAATCTCTATTTACACATTTTCCTACACTCGGTTCCATCTTATCCATAGATGCATATTTCCATATTTGTACCTATCATTGAATACATATATCTAGACATTTTTTCATTGCCTAAATATATATTTTTCATTTCCTATGTCAATCTTGTGGGCGTGGGGTCAATTCCACAACTACAAATCTAACCTTCAAATTTTCAAAATTAAAATTAAAATTTTGGTCAACTATCATCTATTCCTTTTGTGCCCTAAGCTAATTTGGTACATATTTTACATGATTTATTGCTATGAAGTTGTTTTCTTTGAAGTCAACTCACACAAGATTGTTCATGTTGATTGGATGATGTAGTGAGTTTACTATTGTTCACATGGCAAGGGTTGGTCTAATGATGATGAGTGAGGTAGTCTATCCTCTTCACATGGAAGGAGTATGTGGTCAATGTGAGACTATTATTGATATCTATGGGAATGCCATTGAAAGTTTCCTCTTCTTGATGAAGCAACAAATGAATGAGCTAAGGATGAATCTCTCTTAGTGGAGGCTTAAAAATTTATGGTAAAACAACCAATTCTATGTACATGCCATTTAGGATGATGCTTCCTTCTAGAATGAGCTTGGTTCTATGGATTATAAGGGATTTTCTAGTTCTTTGAAATGGGAATTTCCTTGCTAGATTTCTTCAAGTATAGTTGCTTATTTTTTGGATAATGACATTTGCTAGAGTGGGCAATATTTCTCTTAGTTCTCTCAAGGTTTATTCTACTAAATTTGGCCTCAATATAAGACACACAAGCATGATATGCTAAAATTGACCTATGAAGTGGAGATGGAAAACTTGAAGTCCTCTTGATGCGTTCAGATTAATGTTTTTATTTGCGCTTAATTTTAGTTTGATTGTTCAATTTGAATGTTTTGATTTAAGTGAAAATCATTGATTGCTTGCAAATGTTTTGAATGTGTTTGAAGATAATATTTTTGTGAGTTTTGGTTGTTTCAAATATTTTTATAGTTATATTTTTATGAATGCAAAATGGAAAGAAACTAAAGGAGATTTTAAGTGTAATAAATGAATCTATTTTTTGTTCTTTTTGTCTTTTATAATGGACTAGTCTAGTTAATATAGAATCAATCAATACTAATCAAATAGTTGATAAACTAAGCTAAACTATTGCTCTTTTTAACTTGAAGAAATTAACTAATCAATTAGAACTAATTAATAAATGTAATACTGATTTAATCTAAGGGAAGCAAGATTTTTGTATTTTGTCTTTTAAAATTTAAATATTTATTAGCTATTTTCAATTTAAATGTAAATTTGAAAATAATTTGAAAAATTAAATCTAACTAAAAGAAAATAAAAATATGGATGTATTAATGCCATTTATTTCTTAAGCATGTATGCCAAAATAGTGCAAATTAAAGCATTAGATCAAATAAATAGCCTAAGTCATAACTAACCAAACTACACTAGAACAAGAAATGAACACAAAAGTAGATATAACACCTAGAAATAGGAAACAAGAACTTGAAACAAGATTTGAGAAGAGGATAAAAATAGAAGACATATATGCACCTAGAAGCATATGTCCTAGAATGCAATGGAGAGAAAGATGTATGATTATGGAAGTGATTAAACACAAGGACATCTGCTCCTCCATTGATTCTAAAAGTGGTGTTCACACTAGAATAAGTTGTTAGGACACATAGATATACTAAGAGGGGGGGGGGGTGAATCAGTATATCCCTCAAATAATCCAATTCAAACTTATCAATCAAAATTTATAATTGCCTTAACTAGATATAGCTTTTCAAAGAACAAGAACACAACCACAACATTAGATATACATGGAAAACCAAACAAGGGAAAAACCACAGTAAGAAAAGCTGCTTGGAGCTACTGTCTAAATCCAATCTCACAAAATGAAACAATAGTTACAACATGTTTTAAGGTCTTTAACCCAATAAAGTTTACAACTCCCCACTGAACACTTACAAAATGAGGCTGCAACCTTAGAGTACAACACTTGGATGAAATAGATGATCAACCACCACCACAACACTTCTATTGTCACTAGCTCACTACCTTCAACACTTACACTTCTATGATTTTGGTTCATTACCTCCAATATTCACACTTACACTTCTACCTTTGGCTCACTACCTCTAGCACTCACTTACACACTTTGGTTGGCTCACTACCTTCCAGAATTTACTTATACTCTTTTTATTTCATCTCACTGCCTCTAGCAGTGTACATTGAATACTTCTCTACAAATTCACACTCACACCTCTGCCTTCAACACACTGCTTTTGAAAAATCACTTTAATCATTCATTGAACACTTGCACACCTTGATCACACACTTGATATTTCATTTATACCTTTCACAAGAATCAAAAAGTTTCTCCTTGTTAGCCATATAGAAACATATGAACATGAAAAGTGTAACGACCATATTGAGTTAGCTTCAACACATTTGTGGGAGAGGGAAATTCAATGTGGTCCAAGTCAAGAGATAAAAATGACCTATTTTAATTTTGCACACATTCTCATGCTGACACATACCACAAAAACTTGGCGCAAACAATCGGTCCAAAAAACACTCAACCCTCAAAGTATTAACTCCAGACCACAAACAATATATGAGAGACGAGATAGTATCACACAAAGTACATCACAGGCATCAAATGATATTCAAGAGTATTTCCATGCCCTTCTTTCACAACATCATGCAACATTATGTTGGTGAAAGAAAACATACACAACCAATATCTCTTACAAATCCATACAAAAAAGTCTTGAGATATAGTCTTGACAGCTCAACTTGCTGTACACTTCAACAACTGAAACTTGGAGAGAGAAAATAGATAGACATGTAAAAATCATCCTAAAAACCGCATGATAATAATAGTAACTACAGAGAAATGTGAAGCATTTCTCTAAACCTTCCATGACTACAACAATAGTCTTCACTTTGCTTACTCAAGAAACTTTTGTGGTAAATTTTGTGTCTTGAAAAATAGGAAAATTTTGCGGTAAATTTTATGTCCTTAAAATAGGAACACACATTCTTCACACTTGACTCAGTCAATCCTTCAAACCACATGACCTTATCTTCAAATACAAAGGAATGTGGAGCATTCTCCAAAGCTTTTTAGAGCACCTTTTTGAGCCATTCATTGTAAGAGATTATTTTATACAATTTACATCAACAAACAATGGATACAACATTCAAAAAATTATTCACTTATTCATGAGAAACATTTAATGACATCTAATATCACACATAACACTCATTAACCAATATCCTAATTGTATCATATGCAACTATCCATATGCTACCACTTTGCTGGTAACATAAACAACATCATCAACAAAATCCATCTTGTTGACATTAATGACAACACTTGAAACATACTTGCAATAATCTCCCACTTTGGTATTGATGGCAACACAAATTGGAAAGAAATATCTACCCCTTACTATATCTCTCCCCATTTGATATCAAGGACAAAGGACCAATGGTATTTAGATGAACTTACAAAAAAATGCAATCTCTTCCTATCTGCACAAACCTCAATTACTTCCACCTACTCCCCTTGAGGGGTATCCATCACCAATCTAGGGATACAAATGTGTCTTGAATTGCTCCCCGTGGATAGATGCACCAACTGTGCATCTAGTAAGAAGCAGGAGGGGAAATAACCCCTAGCTTCTGTCTTAGATACTCAAATACATACTTTGAGAGTGCCTTTGTGAGGATGTCTACAACTTGTTCCTTTGTGGGTACATACTCCAATATTACTTGCTGAACCACAACTTTATCCCTTAAGAAGTGATACCTGATAGATATGTGCTTGGTTCTTGCATGCATCACTAAAATTTTGGAAATGTTGATGGCGCTTGTGTTATCAAACATAATTGGAATGAGATCATCATACATTATCTTTATGTCCATTAAATTTTGCTTCATCCATAACACTTGGGTGCAACAAGATGCTAAATCAATATATTTTTCTTCTGTTGTTGATAAGGATACTAAGTCCTACTTCTTACTAACCAAGAAACCAATCTGTCTCCCAACACGAAATATCCACCACTGTTACTTCTTTTTTTATCAACACTACCATCCCAATTAGCATCACTATATGCATTCAAATAAAAGTCGTTACCCTTTTGATACCACAAACCATAGTTTGAAGCGCTCTTTAAATATCTAAAAATCCTCTTGACAAACTTTACATGAGTTTCTTTTGGATCAACTTGAAACCTTGTAACCAAGCAAACAACTTGCATAATATCAGGCCTTGAAGTAGTTAAGTATAGTACGCTCCCAATCACATACCTATATAGAGTCAGATCAGCCTTAGGTGACACATCATCCTTACTCAAATGGTAACCTGTCACCATTGGAGTACTTACTAGTTTGTAATATTTCATACCAAACTTCTTTAGCATTTCCTTGGCATAATTAGCTTAAAAGATAAAGATGTCATTATTTGATTGAGCAATTTGAAGTCTAAGAATGAATGATAACTCACCTAACATAGAAATTTCAAATTATTTATGTATTTTTCCAGCAAATCTCTTACACATTTCATCATTGTCACCAAAGATTATATCATCAACATACACAACAATAATTAAAATCTTTTCATCCTCTATTTTGATGTATAGATTACTATTTTCAGTACCTTTCTTGAAGCGTTTCTGAAATAGGTACTTTTCCAACCTTCCATACCAAGCCCTAGGGGCTTGTTGAGACCAAATAATGCCTTTTTAAGTCTGCATACCATTTTGGGTCTGCTAATAGCTGAAATCCATCAAGCTATTCTATGTAGACTTTTTCTTCTAGTTCACCATTCAAGAAAGCATATTTCACATCCATTTGATATACTTTAAAGTTCTTGTGAACAAATACAAGAAACATTCTGATAGCCTCCATTCTTTCCACCAGAGAAAATGTTTCTTCAAAGTCAATCCCTTCTACTTGTGAATATCCTTTACATCTAGTTTTTCTTTATTTCTCACAACCTCTCCATCCTCATTTAGTTTACTTTTGAATATCCATTTTCTACCAATTACATTCATTTCTGTAGGCCTTGGAACCAACTCCCAAGTCTGATTTTTCTTAATCTGATTTAGCTCTTCTTTCATTGCTTGTATCCATCCTTTATCTTTTCTAGTAAATTTTTTTGGTTCTATTCTTGATAGCAGATGAAATTTTACTTCATTTTTTTTGTAAACCTTCTTGTCTACACTCCTTTTTTATCTCTAATGATTTGGTCTTCTGAATGATTTTTCAAAACATACTTGGTAGGAGTTTTGGGGATATTTTCAGTGTTTCTTCCTTCTCTTCAAATTCTTCTTCTTCTTCCTCTGTACAAGTACATTCATCAAACCAAAAGTCCTTTTTCTCATGTGTGTTGTGATGTGAATCTTCATCCACTCTAACATTTATACTTTGAAAAACCTTATTCAACCTTTTATTGTAGCATTTGTAGGCTTTGCACCTAGTTGAGTACCCAAGAAAGATTCCCTCATTTGATCTTGAATCAAACTTTCTGGAAACTTCTTCATTTCTTTTGACAAAGCATTTGCTTTCATTTTTTTTTGAAATATTTGATAGTTTTCGATCTACCATACCACAACTCATAAGTATTTTTGGTTCTATCCACCCTTAGTTAACCTCTATTAATGCTATAGACAATAGTATGGAATACTTCTTTCCAATACACATCAAACAACTTGGATTCATTCAACATTGTTCTTACCATCTCTTGAATAGTTCTATACTTTCTTTCCACCACTCCATTTTGCTGAGGAGTTCTAGCAGAAAAATAATCTCTCTTTATCCCATGCTCTTCACAAAATTATTCAAACTCACTTGATGTAAAATCACCACCTCTATCAGACCTAAAACACTATTCTAGCATTTATTTCATTCTCAAATATAGATTTGAAAATATTAAATGTACTGAAAGCTTCTAGTTTTTCTTTTAAGAGTGTAACCCATGTCATCCTAGAGAAATCATCAATGAGTAACATGAAATACCTTTCATCTTGAAGACTCTTTTTCCTGGTTGGTCCAAAAAAATCAATGTGAATTAATTCGAAAGGTCTTGTAGTAGAATACTCCTTTTTTTTGAACTTTATCCTTGCCTGCTTCCCAATCTGACATTCTCTATATAAGGTGTTTGTAGGTTTGATAACCTTGGGAATATCTCTCACTGCTTGCATGGAGCTAATCTTCATAAGGTCATCAAAGTTGATGTTTCCCATCCTCTTGTGCCACAACTAGAATTCATTTGTTTGTCCTAGAAGACAACTTCTTCCATTTACACCTTTAAGGTTGTACAAGTTCTCTATATTCCTTGAACCTTTTTCCACCAATATACTAGACTTAGCCTTTCTAATTTTGCATCCTTGATCATTAAATAGGAGATTGTATCCTCACATCTGACTTACACTAAGAAGATTATGCTTTAGACCTTCAACATAGTAAACATCTTTAGTTTTGGATTTTCCATCAATACTTACATTGCCTTTTCCACAAAGCTTTGCTGATGAATTATCTCTAAACTATACAAATCCGCCATTCCATTTAACCAACTTGATGAATTTGATTTTATTACCAGTCATGTGACTTGAACACCCACTGTTGATTACCTAGAGATTTTTCTATCTCTAAGCATGAAATATTTTCTAGACAACCATTGAATTTTCATTCCATGTTTCCTGGCTTGCTCAACATCATCTTCTTTTTAGATTTCTGATCTTACAAAATCACTCTTACATAATTTTTATATGTGACCAATATTGTTACAAATCTGAAATTACACATTGACATCCACCATAGATGCAAGATAGTTCCTACTAACAAAATTTATTCTATTCATTCCAAATTTTCACTCTATAGCTCCTTATGTCCATACTTATTGAAAATGAAACAATAGCTAAAAAATGCATAATCAGAACTTGCTTGCAGAGGGTCTTCTTGTATGGTGATATCTTTCTTTAGGTATGATATCAACTTCCTGACTTCTGGACATAGCTTTCTCCAATTCCCTTTTGAGTAAGAGGATATCCTTCTCAAGCTTTTTCCATTCACTTATTTTGGCTTCAATCAAGGCCTTTGGATTTTGTTCTCTTTCCTTGCACATTCCGGATCTTCAAGAGAAGAGACAAGTTCACCTTCAAAATCAACTTCACCTTCTTCTTCAGCTATAACTTTTCTTGAACTTCCAGAGATCATAGTGGCCATAAATAGAGATTCATCTCTATTATCATCTAAAGAGCAGTGGTCTCCTTCATTTAAGGAGAAATATTCTTCTTTAGAGAGGAGATTCCTCTTGAAATTATTTCTTTTGAAACTCTTGTTGCCACTTTCATTTTATCTAAATGGACATTTAGAAGCAATATGACCAATTTTACCACAATTAAAAAATTTGAATGGTAATTTACCTTTGTATTTTCCTGATCCTTTCTTTAGCTTTCTTACAAATCTTGCTTCTTCTTCAAAATCACCAAGTGATTTGAATGCTTCTTCTTTCTTCAAAAATTTGAATGCAACTTCTCTTTTTTGTGTACTTTGAAATTCATTCCTCATTTCATAGGTTGTGAGGGACCCAAACAACTCTTCCATGGTAAGATTCATCAGATCCTTGGCTTCTTCAATTACAAAAAAAAATGAGTCAAATCGGTGAGGGAGAGTTCTTGAAACTTTCTTCACCACCACAGAGTTAGTTATGTCTTCTCCAAGACCTTTGCTTCCATTCACAGTTTCATCTACCCAAAGCAGATAGCTGGCTATGTTCTCCTCTTCCTTCATCTTTCAGATTCTCAAACAATTTTCTATAGGATTGCAACTATTCTTGCTTCACACTATCATTTCCTTCATAGATATTCTTGAGCTTATCCCATATCTCCTTTGCAGTCTTGCATTGCTCTACCTTGAAAAATTTAGAATTAGCTAACCCACTTAGGATAACATTCTTTGCTTTAGCATTGTTCTCATGAGCCCTTTTTTCATTTGGATTAGTGATAGGATGAGTAGTTTCAACATAGTCATATTTGGAAGCTCTTAAAACATCATAACCAAGTTATGTGAGATAGGCATCCATCCTCACACTCTAGAAGGCATAGTTGTTTCCATCAAACTACAATGCCTTAGAAAAGGACTCCTTTTGAGCCATGCGTTCTAAACCAAGATCTACCTTCAGCTATTAGGTTGCACGAAGGAACTTGGCTCTGATACCAATTTTTATTACACACAAATATACTGAGAGGGGGGTGTGAATCAATATATCCATCAAATAATCCAACTCAAAAACTTATCAATCAAAACTTATAATTTCCTTAACTAGATAGAACTTTTCAAATTAGAAGACCACAACCACAGCATTAGATATATGTGGAAAAACCAACAAGGGAGAAACCATAGTGAGAAAAGATGTTTGGAGCTACTGTCCAAATCCAACCTCACAAAATGAAACACTAGTTAAGACAGGTTTTAAGGTCTTTAATGCAAGTAAGTTTATAACTCTCTGCTGAACACTTACAAAATGAGGTTGCAACCTTAGAGTACAACACTTTGATGAAATATATGATAATCCACCACTACAACACTTCTACTACATTTGGCTCATTTCTTTCAACACTTACACTTCTCTTCTTTTGGATCACTACTTATAGCATTCAAACTTACACTTATACCTTCGGCTCACTGCTTCCAACACTCACACACTATGGTTGGCTCACTGCCTTCTGCACTTTACTTATGCTCTTCTACTTTTGGCTCACTGCCTCTAGCACACATCATATACTTCTCTATAAATTTTTACTCATACCTCTTCCTTCAGTGCACTGCTTTTAGAAAATCACTTTAATCATTGATTGAACTCTTGTATACCTTGATCACATACTTGATCTTTTATTTATACCTTCTACAAGAATCAAAAAGCTTCTTCTTGTCATCCATATAAAAAAATATGAACGTGAAACATGCAACGACCATATTGAGTTGGCTTCAACACATCCATGGGAGAGGGAAATTCAATGTAGTCCAATCTAGGAGATAAGCATGAACTATTTTAAGTCTACCTATATTCCCATGCTGGCACACACCACAAAAACTTGGCACAAACAACTAGCCCAACAAACACTCAACCCTCAAAGTATTAACTCCAAACCATAAGCGGTACTAAAGAGACAAGATAACATCATGTGAATTACATCATAAGAATCAAATTATATTCAAGAATATTTCCATGCCCTTCTTCAATAACATCATGCAACATTATGCCAGTGCAAGCAAACAAACACAAAACCAATATCTCTTGAAAACCCAAACAATAGAGTCTTGATATATAACTTTGACAACTTGACTTATGGTCCATTTCAGCAACTGATACTCAAAGAGAGACAATATATAGAAATGTAAAGCCATCCTCCAAATTGCAAGATAATAACAAAAACTATGGAGAAATACATAACATTTCTCTAAACCTTCCATGACTACGACAACACAGTCTCCACTGTGCTTACTCTGGAAAATTTTGTGGTAACTTATGTGTCCTAAAAATAGGAACACACATGATTCATACTTGACTCAATGAATCCTTCGAACCACATGACCTTATATTCAAATGTGGAAGAATGAAGATAATTCTCTAGAGCTTTTTAGAGCACTTTCCTAAGACATTTACTGTAAGAGATTATTTTATACAATTTACATCAATAGACAATGAATACAACATTCATAGAATCATTCACTTATTCATGAGCAACAAGAAACAACTGTTATAGTAACTCATGACATCCAATATCATACATAACACTCATTTACCAATATCTTGATTGCAACATATGCAACCATCCATATGCTACCACTTTATTGACAACAGAAGCACCATCATCAACAAACTCCATCTTGTTGACATCAATAGTCCAACACCTGCAACATACTTGCAATAGAAGTATCTAATGATAAAATTGGCTTCAAATTCATAGGAAAAAATTGTCTTGATGCCTAAAACATTTCTCTAGCTCATCACTTGTGAGGAATCATAAAAGATGGATGTATGAAGGAAAATCCTCCACTATAAACCTATGTAAAAAGAGAAATAAAATTTACTAATTAGAACATTATCACCTAATACATTTTGATTGTCAAGGCTAAAATATGATGTAGAAGGAATTGGCGAAATATGAGAATGATCTAATCCAAGGTCAAATATGCTAAATAGTGAGAAAAGTGTTGGCACTAGAAAGATTGATTAGGGGCGATTAGTATTGGCACTAGCACTAACATTGAAAAGACAATCCTTATCTCATAGTGAATTGAAATTTTTGGGGGAGCTCATCTTGACCTCTTGATCACTTTTTTCTTATGCTCCAAGTAATATAAATGCACAAAATGTTTTGTTATTGACCTATAAGTAATTTTTATGAAGAAAACCTATAAAATGGAATTTTAATGGGAAGACTACCTAGTCAACTCCGTTGTGGGTATTCAAAAAAATACACATGCATAGAAGATATGAAAAATGTATAATTTAATATATATGATAAAATAATATAAAAATGGTGGCTAAAATGGAAAAGCACTAGGAAGAGAAAAAGGACAATAAAGATGAAGAAAGGAGGAGAAAAGGAAACAAAAGAGGAAGGGAAAATGTGGTTCACAAGGGAATAAAAGGGGAATTCCAAGGGTTTGGAAAATATGAGGGATGTAGGGACGAGGTGTATATGGAAAATATGTGAGGAAATGAAGAAAACCTAATAGTTATGGAAGAAGGAAAATGTTCAGCATGCTAGTAAGAGAGGAGAGAGAAATGAAGCCATAAAAGGGATTAGGTAAAGATATAAAGTAATTGAAATAAAAATTATATTAAGAATCCATAGATATAAATATCCAAAGAAGCTCCAAAAGAATGCAAGAAAATAATATTAGAAAAAGGATTAATAGTTCATGATGATGAAACAAGGGAAGGGAAGGGATATTTATAGAGTTTATGTGAAATGAAAGAAAGGGAAGGCTAGAAATGTATTAGGCATTCCTTAACTATCCTTGCATTAAATTTTGGTGGTGAAATAAGAAGAATATACTAGAGCTAGAAAATTTCAAAGTGAAGGAAAATGTAATGACACTAATGTATTTTATTCAAGGATGATTCAAATTTGTAGGGAAGGTTAAGGGGATAAAGAGGAAGTTCATGGTGATGGTTCTATTTATTTTAAATCCATGAGGAACAAGATGTTAGGAAATAATGGGATAGGTTCACTACACATGAAGGGGAAACACAAACATTAAATGGTAGATGGGACACATGGTAAAGGTAAATAAGGCTTATACAAGGGATAAGAACACATGAGAAAAGGGAAACAAAGAGCATAGGGAAAATAAAAAAATGAAATATAAGTAAGTGTGAACAAGGACTAAATAAGAGCTCAAATAGAATCCTAAAGGGAAAACCTTGTGATATTTAATAAAGAATAACTATCAATACTAAATCTCCCTAGAACTAAATAAATCAATCAAAAGATAAGAATGATATAATTCCAATATATGTATTGTTGATGAACTCAATGTATAGAACTTAAAGAAATGACTATAATATATAGGCCCTAAGAGTCATGAATCAAGATGAAAAGTATCTTAAAGGAGATCAGTTAACCAAGGACTAACTCAACTATACAAGTAAAGGTATTGAGTGAAATAATCTTGATAAGTGAGATTTGGCACCTAACTATTATCAATCGAGGATTTAGATGAGGTAGAGGTAGCATGTAGTTCCACCAATCAATAAGATGAAATGTTCTCTATGTCATAATTTATTGAGGTAAATAAATATTAATTACCTAAGTAAAGTTAATATAAGGTGAAATGGTAATTAATTACAACAAAACCCTGTTAAGTGCAATTGAGGTTTAATAAAGAAATGGGTCCCAAAAATACAAGCCACATTAGGTACTATAATGGCATAAATTTGCACCTATTGCAAATTCCCATTATTTTACCCTCATTTTAGCCTTACAAGTTTGATAATGCAAAAGCCTGCTGTATTTTCCCTGCTTCACATGCATTTCCTTGTCATTTTGTGTCGGTGAGGTAATTTTTTTCTAAGACACCCGCACGCTATGCTTCGATCCTAACAAGATTCTTGCATCAAGGAACATTGGAGATGTTATGTTTTCTGCCACCTAATGAATATAACATCCTTATTCAAACTTTGATCACTTGGGAACAAGTTTTTACCTCCAAAATAGTCTTTTAAACTTCATTCCTTCATTCTATCAACCGATTCTCAATTCTCTCTAGCTTCTACCGCTTCATACTTCACTCTCTTGCTCTCAAGTCACTTCACTTCTACACCATTTTTCTACTTCTACACCATTAATATTGTAGGTTGTTAAAGCTCTATTCCATTAGTGTGGTGGTTTTGTTCTTCTCCTTCCTCTCCCAGTTTCACGAGCTCACAAAAAGGGGGGTAATATTGGTTGTCTTCTTATTTGCATTATCTTACTTGTAGAGTAGCATCTAGATTGTCTTTGCACTCTACTATCTTGTGTCTACTCCCTCTATTCATTTATCGCTTTTCTACATTTTATGGTCTATCAGCTATTCATGGAGTTGGGAACACCAAAACAGGGGTTTTACTGAGGCAAACCTCAAAACACAACCACATCATTTTTCTATTACTGTGTGTAGGTGTAATTCAATCATAGGGAGCTTGCTGAAGAAATGTAACTTTAGTGAGTTGGAATTATTCTCCTTTCTTTCTCACCATTTAGTCATTAAAATAGTTTATATTTATAAGTTAAAGTATTCTTCTTGTTTTTTTTTGCATTTTCGTGTGTTTCTATTAAACTGTTAAACCTAAATTCTTGAGTTTTCAACAAACTCGAATTGTTTCACTCTATAGATTTAACCCTCTTTCCATACAAGATGCCAACACATGTTTGGGACTCTAGTGTGACATGCTAAAGTCCAAATCACGCATTTTTATCCTCTGGAAGAGAGCCAATCGGTATGTAATCTCATACCTCTGTGGTTTGCTCACCTATGTCTATAAAACTTCTATCATAAAGCATAAGGAAAAAATAATCTGGTTTTCCCTTCCTTTTCAACTTATTAGATAATCTGAGGTAGTTAAGGGTAGATCACTCCCTTTAGGTTCTTTGGTGTCTTAAGGAATTGGGAGTAATAGTGAATCCCCCTTCTCTAAATTTTGGTGAACCTGACGTAAACATCCTTTTTTCATTTATGTGTTGAAATTTTTTCTTTCATGTCTTGGGTGCATTACAGATTCTTGTGTCATGAAGCTTTATGAGCTTTATGACCCAATCTATGACCTCTAGACACATTGTTAGGAGTCTTTGACATATAAGGATGGACTCTAGGAAGGTCTCTATTGGCTAACCTGTTATGTACCAATCCATTTCCTTCTCATTATACTAATCTAGTCACATAGTCCTTTGCATCTCATGAGCTAGTCTCATATGAGTACGTGAACATGGTCTCGTTCACGTGGATGCCTCCTACTAAGAATGTGAGTTCTATTCTTGACATAAATTTTACTTCAGATGGTTTTCCACTAAATAAGGAGCCCTCCCCATTATACGTTCCCGCTTAGATTAATGACAACATCATGACTGGTGTTATGGTTGATCCGATGAGTTAAGTAAACCTAATAATGGAGGAAACCTTGTTGATTAACAATTTACATAAGGAGAAGTATGATCAGTCGCATGCAACTCTTTGTACTCACAAAGGGCCGTTTGTTTCCCCTATGGGCACCATTTCTTTGTCGGTCTTGGTAGGACCTAAGGTTGTAGATTTTTCATTTGTTGTGATTCTAGAGTATGACCCGTTCAGAGTTAGGCTAGGCATTCCATGGATAGCCTCTATGAATGGGTTTTCCTATGTAGTCCACAAGTGTTTGAAGTTCCCCCATGAGGGTGTAGTGCACGTGGTTCATGACACTGGCTATAAACTACTAGTGTCATGTGGGGGATTCTCTCTGGATCACTTTTGGCCCACCCCAGTTTGACCCCTACCTCCAAGCGGAGATTTGTTGTATCGAGCTTATATTAAATATAAGATTAGAGGCTCAACATTGAAAGTTAGTTTTCCTATGTCTCCATATGCTATTTTTGTGAAGGCCTCTATGATAGCACATGAGTGAACTACCTATTTGGCCTTGTCAAAAGGGAAGGAGAAGCTTTCTCTTGCTCTAGAGCCTTCCCCTTTTGCATATTTTTCTCCATTTGATTTTACTTCCTGGCATGTGGTGGCATCCTTAGTTCCTGCTCTTGTGCCCTGCATGGGAAGTGGAATGATACCCATGTGGTAGAAGGTGAAGCGCTGAGATTTTCCATTGCTTGTTTTTCCCTTGGTTCCCCAACCCACCATATATGGCAAGGTGAAGCATTTTCGTGGGGTTGATCCTATGTCTTGGCCTCTATAGAATCCTACTATTCCTCCACTTTCTCTTTTGGTGGTGAATGGGAATAGGTCCGTTGTCGAGGCCCTTGTGTCTATTTCTCCTTCTATTTTCATTTTTTCTCTTGTGCCTCCTCCTCCTACTCCCACTCAGAAGACCACCCTTCCAACGATAATGGTTGTGAAGGATGCTCTTGTAGTGGAGCAATGACCTTTGGCCTATTGTCAGGCTCTGTCCTCCAATGCTCATAGTTGATGTAACCGGCTTGCGCATGAGTGTAAGCACCAATAAAAGGCTCTAGCTGTAGAGCACGCTGCCTCACAAAAGACCAAGGAGGATCTTGTTGTATTTTTTCCCATCTCTTATGTTTCTCCATCTATTTCTATATGTGGTGTAAGAAAATATAACCTTTTACATTTTCTCACTTGTTTGGGCCCTCCTATTTAAAATTGGACTCAATAATGCCTTAATTTAGTGTTGTTAAATGTACTTATTTACATTTACACACTTATTTGTGCCCTCTTAATTAATTGAGATTAATTATGCCTTAATTGTCCCTTTACTTCATTTTCCAAGCCTATTTAATTAATATAAATTAATATCACACCAAATGCAATAGGTCTCACTGTCAAAGGGCTCACTTCCAGAATAGAAGAGAAGATAGAGAGGAATGTTACAATAATAAATCCATCTCAAAGCAACAAAAAAATTGACCACAACATCACCGAAACCTTTATAGTCTTTCTAAATAATTGTAGACACCTTCTGCTCACTGCATTTAGTAATCCAACACATGAAAGCTTGCACAACACTTCTCAAATTCGTACCCTACAAATCTACAATTCATATCACTCACATCATACTCATTTATTTTATCATCCTTCAACAACTCAACACTTATTTATATCATCTTCAACCTTGAAAAAATTCTCCAAGGTTGGCTATGCACCTCAACCATGCAAATTTAAATTAGGTTAGCACTAAAAAATTAATGTGGTTGAAAGAAATGAAGGCAGGCCACAACACACCTTAGCTAGGACCTAAATCCACTCATACATGCCACACCACGCTTCCAAAAACATCAAAGAAACTTTGCAAGTAGTGTAAACATCCAAGGTCGTCCGAACTTGTTTTAACACCATTAGCACTTAAGTACACACTTTTTCAAATCCAAAGACAACTTGTAGACACCACATAACACTTGAACACAATCTAGAATATTCGACAAACACTAAAAAATCCAACATGTTCTTTTGCAATAAATTTCACTTGAATAATGTACACACCCCGTACACTCAAACAACTTTGCATACATTGCAACTCAAGACACTGACTTCCAAAGCACCAAACCATGAAAAAAATTCATTTGAAGAAATATACATGCTTTATCAACACTCTTTCAGATCTGCAAGACCTAAAACTACTCCATGGAGAAATGTGGAGAAATAACATTTGTCTTAGACACCTCTACAATATATAGTTCACACATTGGTGAGCACACCTTCCTTTGTGCAATGTTCCAACACATGAAATTCTAGATGCAACACCTCTGAACACCTTTGATCAACATATCTGAATTGCACAAGCAAATCTTCACCCTAGAAGAAATGTGGATCCAAACCAGAACACCACTCTGCAACACAAAACACCACTGCAACACACTATTTCCTTTTTTTATTCAATTTTCTTAAAAGCACTTGGAAACCAAGCACCAAAATTATATCATCAACATCTTTAGTACTTCCTCATCACCACCAAGCCAATTGAAACATAAAAAATCAACCATACATCCATAAACAAAATCTTATCAAATCAACGCTAGATGTTGACACTAGTAGCTTACTAATGACAACATAATGCAACCAATCAAAGCATAATCAAAGACAACACCAACTCAATACCAACTGCACATCCTTGCAAAAAACTCCTCATATAGTTGACACCAATGAAACACCAAATCTTGTTGACATCAATGACAATACCAACTGCACATAGTTACAACAATCTCCCCCTTTGTCATTGGTGGCAACACATAATGTGAAAAACCATAAAAAAACACTTTGATCATCAATACTCTGCTCCATACCAATTCATTATCTCTTTCTTTCTCCCTTTAACACCTTTCTTTTTCATATTGCTCTCTCTCTTAACTACATTGTTCTCTCCCCCTTTCTCAACTTAACATTTTTCACATGATTCTCTCCCCCCTTTGACTTCAATGACAAAGGAAAAATTATTTGCATCATTCATTCTCCTCCTTTGACATTAATCATATTGTTTACCACTACTCTGTAACTTCCTTTATTTTAGTGTATTGCAGACTCCCCCTTAGGAGTACAACCCAAACTGCATCAATCAACAACCACTACACAATAACAAAACTCACTCATCCTGACTGCAACAACCAAAAATGCCACTACCTAATCCCCTTGAGAGGTAGGTACCAAAATTAGTCCAGAATAAAGAATGGAACTTGAGATCCACTAGAGTGATGCATCCCCTTATGCATCTAGTTCAAAGGAGAGGCAATAACCACTAACTTCTCCTGGAGATACTCAAAAGTATCCATAGGAAGAGCCTTAGTAAATATATCAACAACCTGATCCTTTGTAGGTACATATTCAAGCTTCACTTCATTCTCTAGAACCTTTTCTCTCAAAAAGTGATATTGGATTTAGATATGTTTTATCCTTGAATGCATTACCAGATTCTTTGAAATATTGATAGACATGTGTTGATTTTTGCAACTACATGACTCATCTTCCAGCCTCAACTTGCATTGATTGAATAAATTAAATAATAGCATGGGGCTATTTAATTTATATGATTCTGATTTAATTGAAGAGGTGCTTCTCAAGGCAATGTTATAATTCTTATCTTGGCCGACCTCCTTTGTAATTTCACCTTGGCCTACCTTCATTGTAATTCATATTTATTATTTGTATTTATTTTTTCTTTGGTGGCTGACCTAGTTCTTGTAGAGGTGCGACCCCTCTAGCAAATGTATATATAGAAGTTCATTCTCACCCATTTGTGCATAGAGAAAGTTCATTTCATCCTTCAATCACGTGCAAATTATTTCAAGGGCAGATTGAGATCTGTAGGAGGCTGAGTCTATTGTTAGCAGACTACATCACTATATTTCTGTAGTTACATCAGATTGTGGTGTTATCTCTTGGCCCTCTTATTGGCCTTCATTGTAAAGGAGACTTTGTTTTGAGACTCAATATATAAGTGATATATTGTTGCTGGGTTTTTCTCCCTCAGGAGGAGGGTTTTCCCAGGGTATCTGCTGTGTTGTGTGTTTAATTTTGAATTAATTTTTGTGCACTTAAATCTGATAATAAATTTAACATGGTATCAGAGCGGGTGTGAAGTAAGATCTTGATTAGATTGTGCATTACAACGATACTCTCTTTTCTCTCTCTCATTGTTGAGTAATTCTACCTCTTCGTCAAGATGGTGAACGAGTTGAAGATTGAGGATAGGATTGAAGCATCATCAAATTGCACTTCATGGAGGTTCAAAATCATACTCACCTTGGAAAAGAATGATTTGGCTAAGTTTGTTGAGACCAAAGTTCCCAAACCAGAAGATGAAGAAGAGAAGTTGCAATGGAGGAAGAAAGACATCAAGGCAAAGAAGATGTTGGTTGATTCCATTAAAGATCATATTGTTCCTATCATCTCTAAGATGAAGATGGCAAGGGATATGTTCAAGTCTTTGGAGGAGAGGTACGAAATCAACAACATGAGTCGGGATCTTACACTAAAGCAACAAATCCATCATGTGAAGATGGCGAAAGGAGAATCGGTTATTGCTTACTTCATGAAGATTTCAGAGTTTAGAGATCAACTCTCTACAATTGGTCATGTGGTAGATGACAAGGACTTGACCATGCTTGCTCTTAATGGTCTTCCTTCATCATGGGAGTCTTATATTCAAGGGATTAGTGCAAGATCGAAACTTCCTAAGTTTGATTGGGTCAGAGCAGATTGCATTCAGGAGGAGTCTAGATTAGTTGCAAGAGGAATTGGTCAAAGCTCTAGTAATGAGGAGATTCATGTTCTTTCCACCCATTCATCGAAGAAGAAAAGATAAGGTGGAAAGAAAGGATACTTCAAGAGAAATAGAGATAAGGAATCCGATGGTGCCCCCACATTCAAGAAGAAGAGAGATCTTTCTAAGATTCAATGCTTTAGATGTGACAAGTATGGTCATTTTGCTAAAGAGTGTCTCTCTAGGCCTAAGCAGTAGGCTACAATAGCAGATGTTGGTGAAGTTTCTCCATAGAAGGATTCTTGTGATTACTTATTCTATTCATTTTTTCAAGCAGTGTACATACTGACACCAACACTTGGTTAATTGATAGTGGCACCTCTCGCCACATCACCGGATTCCGGGCTCATCTATCTAACTTGGTGGAGAGAGATTCTAGTGAACAAGTTATCATTGGAGATGATGCAAGTTACACAGTGAAAGGAGTCAAGACCTCTACTATTCACCTAGACTCTGACATTACCCTATAGCTGAATGATGTACTATTCATTCCAGGCATCAAGAGAAACCTTGTTTCCATTTCAGCCTTGGAAGACAAGGGATACCAAGTTGCATTTTCAAAGGGTAAAGTTCTTGCATGGAAAAAGAACACAAGTATCAAGACTGCTTGTGTGATCGGGGTTTGACATGAGTGCCTCTACAGGCTATGCACTTGGCCACTTTAGGCGTTGGTGCATGATTCTTCAACCTTGTGTGATCTTTGGCATCGAAGATTGGCTCACCTTCACTTTCGAGCCCTACCTTTCATGGAGAAGTTGGTCACGAGTCTTCCAAAGTTTGACCAGGAGCACGAGGGTACTTGCAAGGGATGCGCTTTGGGTAAGAATACTAAAGGTCCATTTCTTAGTAGAGAAAGTAGATCCAAAGGTATTCTAGATCTCATTCACTTTGATTTATGTGGTCCAATGTATGTTGCTTCTTCGAGTGGTTTCTTGTATTATATTCTTTTTATTGATGACTAATCTAGAAAGACTTTGATTTACTTCTTGAAATTTGAGGAATCTGAGGAAGTATTAGAAAGGTTCAAGGAGTTCAAAGCTCAGGTGGAAAATATTTCGTAGAAGAAAATCAAAGTTCTGAGATCCGGCAATGGAGGAGAGTACACTTCTGGAAGCTTTCAAAATTACTGCATTGAAGCTGGGATTAAGAGGGAGTTCAGTGTCCCTTACGATCCTCAACAAAATGGTGTTGCTGAACAGAAGAAAAAGACTATTGTGGAAGCAGTGAAAGCCATGATCCATGACCAAGATCTTCCAACATTCCTTTGGGTAGAAGCATCTAGGACAGCTGTCTATGTTCAGAATAGAAGTCCCCATCGAATCCTAGAGAACATGAATCCTAAAGAAGCCTTTACTGGGAAGAAGCCAGAAGTGAGTCATTTGAGGATCTTTGGATGTCTTGTTTATGTTCATGTACCAAAAGAAAAGAGAACAAATTTGGAGCCTTCTGGAAAGAAGGGGATATTTGTAGGTTACAGTGAGACTGCTAAAGCTTACAAAATCTACATTCTAGGTTAGAAGCTAATTGAGATCAGTAGAGACATCACATTTGAGGAAGATGTTGCATTAAGAAGATCCAAGGGTACTCAGATGGAGATTGATCATGAAGAGCCTTCACAGGATATGGAAGTTGACCACACTCCTAAGATTCAGAGGGAGGCTCCTGAACCAAAAGAAGACAATGGTCCTGTTGAGCCCTTGGAACCTATTGATGGGCCTGCTAATATTGTGATTGGAAGAAAAAGACCTCTTTGGGCTAGGCAAACAATGCGGGAGGCAGGAAGGTTTGCAGCTCCAAGAGGAACCTTCAGAGAAAGCAAGAGACCTCACAAGTTCTCTAGTTATGTTGCTTTGATGAGTCGGATTATTAAGTCCAAGCCTTCTAGTGTTGAGGAAGCTTATAGTCAACAAGTTTGGAAAGATGCTATGACAGAGGAGTATCAGTCAATTCTCAAGAATGATGTTTGGGACATCGTTCCTAGACCCGAAGGAAAATTTGTGGTATCTTCAAAATGGCTCTTCAAGATCAAGCATGCGACTAATGGGAGCATTGAGAAGTACGAGGCAAGATTCATGGCTAGGGGGTTCTCACAAAAAAAGAGAGTTGATTATGAAGAAACATTTACTCCAGTTGCTCGCTATACTTCTGTTAGAACCATTATTGCCATTGCTACATCTAGAGGATGGAAGATTCATCAGATGGATGTGAAGAAAACTTTTCTGAATGGTGTGATTGAGGAAGAAGTCTATATTGAGCAACCTGATGGATTCGAGGTACATGGGAAGGAGTCTCATTTTTGTAGGTTGAAGAAGGCCTTGTATGGTCTTAAGTAGGCGCCTCGTGCATGGTACGAAAGGATTGATCGTTATTTGTCAAGCTTGGAATTCCTCAAGAACAATGCTGACTCGAACCTATAATTTAAGGTAATTGATGGTGAAGCATTGATTTTTGTCTTGTATGTTGATGATTTGATCCTTACTGGTGAAGAGAACCTCATTATCAAATGTAAGGAGTTGGATTTTGAGTTTGAAATGAAGGATCTTGGGCTCATGCATTACTTCCTTGGCTTACAAGTTTGGGAAAAACCAGATGAGATGATTCTAAGTCAAGGGAAGTACACTATTGATATTCTGAAGAGGTTCAACATGTTGGATTGCAAATCTATGTCTATGCCTATGGAGACCAACTTGCACAAGTTGAAAGAGGATGCAACTAGTTCAAATCTGGTGGATCCCACATTGTATAGGCAGTTGATTGGGTCCTTGATCTATCTAGTTAACACTAGACCAGATATCTGTTGTGATCTGTGAGTGCACTTAGTCAGTTCATGTGTGAATCGAGACAATTACATCTTGTTGCAGCTAAACATATCTTGAGATACTTGCATGGAACAGTTGGATATGGGCTGAGATATACTTCAGATGCAGATTTGAAGTTGCATGGTTATACTGATTCTGATTGGGCAGGATGTGTCACTGATCGGAAGAGTACCTTTGGGTGTTGTTTTAGTTTGGGATCTGCGATGATATCCTGGTGCAATAGGAAGCATCCATCTGTATCATTGAGTACATCAAAGGCATAGTATATTGCAACTTGTGTGGCAGCTCGGGAAGTAGTGTGGCTTCAGAAGCTCCTTGCAAGATTGTTTTGACAATCAATGGAGCTTACTATCATTTATTGTGATAACCAGAGCTGTGTGAAGCTTTTTGTCAATCCCGTGTTTCATGACATAACCAAGCATGTTGAGATAAAATACCATTATATTAGAGATATGGTATTGAGGAAATCTATACAGTTGAGGTATATCAACACTGATGAGCAGACGACAAACATTCTCACCAAGCCTCTCTCTAGGAGAAAGTTTGAGTACTTTAGAGATAAGCTTGGTATGGTGGAGAATATAACCCTAAGTGAGAAGGAGTCTCAGTATCAGTGATCCTCATTAATGAGTTCTTCTCTGTGAGAGAAGTTCGAGGTGAAATCCCTTGATTAATGAGTTCTTCTCTGTGAGAGAAGTTCAAGGTGAAATCCCTTGATTAATGAGTTCTTCTTTGTAAAGAGAAGTTCAAGGTGATATCCCTTATTTCCACCCTCTGGGAGGGCCATGGTGGATGTCATGTGTGTGACTCCATGACAACATCACGTGAGAGAGTTTGTCATGATTTTTCTTGTACTTGTGTTTCACCCTCTGGGGGAGCCATGGTGAACGTCATGATGAGGTGACAACATCACGTTGAGTGATGGGAACTTGTACATACCATCTATGGGAGTAGCCATGATGGTTGATATCACGATGAGGTGATATCTGACATCACGTTGAGGTGATATGTCTTTTGCAGCTAGAAGTATTCCTCCCTAGCTGAGAGGGATTGTTGATTTTTTCAGCTATGTGACTCATCTTCCAGCCTCGACTTGCATTGATTGAATAAATTAAATAATAGACTGGGGCTATTTAATTTATATGATGCCAATTTAATTTAAGAGGCACTTCTCAAGGCAATATTATAATTCTTATCTTGGCCGACCTCCTTTGTACTTTTACCTTGTCCGACCTTCATTGTAATTCATATTTATTATTTGTATTTATTTTTCCTTTGGTGGCTGACCTAGTTCTTGTAGAGGTGTAACCTTCTAGCAAATGTATATATAGAAGTTCATTCTCACCCATTTGTGCATCAAGAAAGTTCATTTCATCCTTCACTCAAGTGCGAATTATTTCAAGGGCAGATTGAGATTTGTAGGAGGCTGGGTCTATTGTTAGCAGACTGCATCACTGTATTTCTATAGTTACATCAGATTGTGGTGTTATCTCTTGGCCTTCTTATTGTCTTTCATTGTAAAGGAGACTTTGTTTTGAGACTCAATATATAAGTGATATATTGTTGCTGGGTTTTTCTCCCTTAGGAGGAGGGTTTTCCCAGGGTATCTGTTGTGTTGTGTGTTTATTTTTGAATTATTTTTTGTGCACTTAAATCTGATAATAAATTTAACAACTTGTATTATTACAAAAGATAGAAATTGGTTCATCATATACCACCCTAATATCCTTTACTGTTTGCCTCATCCACAAAAAATGTGTACAACAAGATGCTGCTGCAATATATTCTACCTCTGTAGTAGATAAAGACACTAAATCTTGTTTCTTACTTAGCCATGACACCAATCTACATCCAAGAAAGAATGCACCACCACTTGTACTTTTTCTATCATCTACACAACTAGCCCAATCCGGATCTGTGTAAGCACTTAGAGTAAAATTAGTATCCTTTGGATACCACAAGCCATGATCCAGAGTGCCCTTCAAGTATCTAAATATCCTCTTCACTGCTGCAACATGTGACTCTCTAGGATCTTCTTGAAATATAGCCACAAGAAAAACTACATGCATGATATCCTGTCTAGTAGCAGTTAGATATAGCAGTCCTCCAATCATTGATCTATACTTGCTCTAATCAACCTGTGAGACGAGGAGATGTCAGTGAGGGTCGATTACGCTTGATTCATGATGAATCAAAACATAACTTCGCCAAACATACCTACATCTACAAACAAGATCTTTCAAATTGGAAATCTAAAGTAAGCATTTTATTGAAATTGAAAGCTACAAACTAACAAAAAAGTTAAATTCCTAATCTAACCCATTTGAAACTTATCCTATTTTGGAATTGGTGTTGTGTGATGTGAAACGATGACCCTTTCCCAATATAAGGATTAGTGAGCCTATTTCAATCGATTCTATGAAAGATAATCGATGAAACCATTGTGATTGATGTATGAAAACCTAGTTTATGCTAAAAATGAACATGATGCAAGCTAAGTTACGATGATTTTATGTTAGAAATGCACTGATTATGCTATTCCTAAGCTAATCTAAGATAATTCTAAGCTAAAAGATGAAAACCCCAATTTATAAACAAGTTAAGATGGATGCATGGAAGCCATTAATGGATGTTTTAAGCTATTATGCAATTTGTAGAATGTTTTGCCTAGACCTACTCAAACATGAAAAAACAATCAAACATTAGTCCATAAACAAGTATAAACAAGCGTTCCCCATGAAATTCATTCAAACACAAGAATATGAAATCAAAGTAAAGTAATCAAATAAAATACTAATGAAATTCTATTCTTAATGCTCAAACTAGCATCCCATGGGGGAATTGGTACTTCTTTGATGTGGAAAGAAGCCGTTTCCCAATCCCTTGACAACCTTGATGATGGATGTGTGATTCTTGATGCAAAATGTCAATAAACTAGCTATGGATGACGAAATTCTATGCTAACTTGGATGAAATTGTGGATGAAATCATGGATGCTTTGAGCTCAAATGACTATAATGTATTTGCATGAAGTTGTGTTCTCAAATCAATAGAGAAGGCCTCTATTTATAATGAAGAAGGTTTGAAGGATGAAGAATAGGATGAATGTGGGATTAAATAAGGGACCAATGACATTGTGCCACTTGTCAACATGATAATGAAGGAGAGTGGAGCACATTTTGAAAAATGTGCATGTTAAATGCATGTAGGTGAGATTTGAATTTGAAGAGGT
Source organism: Sequoia sempervirens (assembly GCA_007258455.2). Classification (NCBI taxonomy): domain Eukaryota; kingdom Viridiplantae; phylum Streptophyta; class Pinopsida; order Cupressales; family Cupressaceae; genus Sequoia; species Sequoia sempervirens. The sequence goes on along the minus strand of VDFB02000007.1, from coordinate 20,764,212 downwards.
GACTTGTGTAAGAGGAGGTGTAAGAGGAATTAATGCCAAGTTGGCTTAAGGAGAGGACATGTAAGAGCTTTTAATGCCAAGTTGGAGGAAAAAAGTCCTTTGGGAGGGAGAATTCAAATAAGTGGAATATTCCAAGAATATGCCAAATTTAAATGAAAATAGGGGGAATTAGTAAATCAAATAAATTAATTTACATGTGCAACTTGCAAAAGCTAGAGGAATGGAGGATTAGTGTTAGGAGCTAATTAATCTAGGATTAATTAACTTAGATGAAATTAGTTGATTGTGACATTTAATTTAAATGTTTGAATTTATTTAAATCAAATGAGAGGATATTGGAAGATTAGTAATTTAATTAAATAAATTTGATTTATTCAATTAAATGAAGAACATTAGGATTTAATTAAATAAAGTTGATTTATTTAATCAAAGAGAGAATATTAGGATTTAATTAAATAAAGTTGATTTATTTAATCAAAGAGAGAACATTAGGATTTAATTAAATAAAGTTGATTTATTTAATTAAAGGAGGAATTTTGATGAATTAATTAAATAAAGATTATTCAATTAATTGGTTACTAAAGAAATGATCAAGGAAGAATCAAAATTAGTTAATCCGAATCGAGGGCATGATATCAATCAAGATATTTCGAGTGTCTACATTTTCCCCCTCTTTGAAGCAATGTACTTGCTGTGTTGGTTCAAAGAATAACACTTGTTGAGATCAAAAATTCAAAAAATTTCTAATTATTTTTCAAATACCCCACTGTTTCCCCAACAAGAAGAATTATGTTGGTATATTGCCCCCTCGAGAGATCAGACAAAAATTTGGATTTTTGGGTGATTTTGTAGAAAAAAGACAAGTTGCTCAATGGGTCCAAAAAGGCTCTAGGATGCTAAAAATATGCCAAAATGTGAAAAAAAGACGTGAAATAAGCTTCGGTTGGGAAAAAAAGGTGCCGGGGGTGCAAAACCCTAGTTCGATGACTAAATTGGGGCAAAAAGCCCTAATTTTCATGCTTAAATAGGCTTGGAGGGGTCACTTTCCATTCATTTTTGCATTCACACTTTGAAAGGTCTAGCTTTTTGAGCTTTGAACCTCCTGCAGAATGGCACAATGAGTGCTTCCCTGACACATTTATGAGCGAGTCCACATGCACCAAAGACTTCCAGGCGTAGGACCACTGGTATGTGACCCAAACCTGACCTTAAAATTTGATTTTTGAGCGCATTTATTACGCTTGAAAGAGTCAATGTCCCCAACGTCGCTATATAGCGATGTGCCAATTGCAAAATCGACGAAACTGAAGCTCAAATAGCGCCTCTTGTGTGAATTGCGATGATGTTCATGATTTGAGTCTAGGGTTTTAAATTTTAAATAGCGATGCCAATGTAAATGATGACGCTATGCTCCATTTAGAATTAGGGTTTTCCAGTCAAACAATGACACATGTGTGAATTGCGACGCTAAGGTAGATTTAGCATTTTCAAAGAGTCGAGCATTGTTGTTTGGAGTTTTACAAATAGTGAGGCCTTTGCAAATTTTGACACATTATTTGTTCTGGGGTAGAAAATCTAAACGGGGTCAAATATTTTTACAAATTTTGACGTCATGGCTTCTATGGGTGTAGGAGGTGATCTAGCCTATGCATTCACGCGAGCATTGACCATCAGTCCTATGCAGATTGGGTGTTTTATTCTTGTTATGACAAGAGCACCTGGGGGAGATCGGTCTTTGGTACATCACCTATGCGCTTGTTGTTCGGACCCACCTGGCGATGATGATTGCGTTGGTGGAGAGGTGGCATAATGAGACCTCATCTTTTCACCTTTTGACTGGCGAGGTGACTGTGACCTTAGAGGATGTATGTTGGATCCTACGATTGCCAATACATGGTGATCATGTGATCTATGATATAGATGCTGACAACGATGCATGTTTTGAGGTCATGGAGGTTGAGGAGCTTGTACTTTCTGAGGGCCAGATTGACTTGGACTATTATAGAGGTCGGGTGCTGATTTTTAGGCTGATTGTTGCTACCATTGTATACAAGTTAGTGGCTCTAGATCAACGAGGCATATACTTTAGTCTGGGATGGGGCTTGGCCTGGGAGAGGATACTTTTTCGGAGGACACTGTTTGGCTAGGGACTAGTGATGCTGGCCTCACTGTACCACGATCTACATGATTTTGCATATTGTGACAATCAAGTGATTGGCATTGGAGTGACACTGTTGTATATCTATGCCTAGGAGCATATTACCATGCTCCAACCGATTATTACTTTGGTTGATACAGAGCCTGATGATCCAGCGATTTGGAGATACATGGGTGAAATCACTTTGAGACCTACAAGACATCTAGGTCTACCTCACTAGCGCCGAGTTCTTGATGAGATGACAGTGTTTTTCTGGTGCCCCTGGTTACAAATGCCAACATGGTACGATGACGTATAACAAATTTTTTATGCTTGATAGACTCGACTAATGTAGGGGTGAGAGCATACGATTATACAGTGCTACCTTCTAGATAGGGTGGCCCACCAATTTGGGGAGGTTCAGGATTGACTGGATGATTAGCATACTGCCATCTTTGCCAGATCATCTTGAGAGACCTCATGGGGATGGACGATTCTAGCGTTTGATGCAGTTGATTACTTTTGACAGTTGGTTGCTAGGCCATGGGCCTATCCTTAGGGACCGATGGATCCAGGCACGACACGTGCATATGATGATTGGTTCAGACCTCCGCGCTTACTGACAGATCTAGGAGTGGCACTTCCAATGGGGAGACCTTGGGGAAGGAGTGCTCAGTGAGCACATGTAGGACAGGTTGGAAAAGATCCTGGAGCACCACCTAGAGATGGGAAACCTCCACAACAACCAGAGCAGCATCCGAATCAGTAGCCACATTAGCCACATCAGCCACAACAGCTGGATCCATGGGATGGCTAGATACAACAACTGCAAACACAAATACAGGGGTTACAGGTGTAGCTACAAGCTGTTATAGTGGAGAGAGATCAGGCTAGGCAATAGGTCCAGGCCCTTACTGCCAAGAGGGATCATGAGCGCTAGTAGAGGCCGGCCACAAAGCTTCAGTTAGCTTAGGAGGTGGGCCGCAGACAACAGCTAGAGAGCATGGCTGTCACATCCCAAGGGAGGACCGTGGCAACATGGATGTACCATGAGGCAGAGTACTACATATTTCATTATCGACAGGTTGTACCTGCATCCTAGTGACAACCAAACTGCTCCCAGTAGACAGGTGTCAGACATATAGATGACCGAGCAGAGAGGCAGGCAGGTGAGGGGAGCAGCCACTAGGGCTAACAACATATAGTTTTTGATTAATGATTGATTCTTTTTGAGAGTCTCATAGGCTCCGTTTTTGATAGCCCTATGGGAATTGTATCTTGATTGATATAAATACACTAGAGTCAGATTTCTACCATGATAGTGATGATTTTTTTCATATATGGGTGATCCCACAAAGCTGGTTTACAATTTCTGGGAGGAACAAATTTTTGCTGAAATCACATATTTTTAGAAAATATAATGATTTAAGCCTTAAAAGGTTCCATTTAAAGAATTCCAATTGAAGAGGGTTTGATTAAACTACCTTAAATCAAACCCCCTTGGATAGAACCCTGCTAGTTTTAAACCATACCTATAACAGAGTCTCCTTTACACCTATCAAAATGCTGATAAAAAACCACTTTTGATTTACCTTTTGGGGGATCAAATTAATTCATTTAAAATTTGTTTTTTGCAAGTATGTAGTCCTTATTATAAGCTTCCCAAAAAGTATAATTTTAAATAAATTTAATTTAATTATTATATTTATTTTTTATTTCTCGTGAATGTAAGTTTTTCACTGAAAATCAAGCTCTCTGTTCTACACGTGGAAAAATAGCAGATTATTAAAAAAAAAATTTAAAAATATTAGTGCACCAGATATTTAAGTCCTCGATCCAAAAAAGAAAAAAAAATTTGAATTTTGATACATACAAAAAAAGTTACGCATTATACGGTCTGAATTATAATTGGTTTGAATTCGAAACTTGATTAAAGAAAAAATATTCAATAAAAAACTATCTAACCAAGTGGAAGCATTAGATATCAGAGTCACGAATCTAAATTTGAAAGAATTAGAATTTTATCCTTCATGGAAAAAAATTTATGCCTTATACAGTGAGCGTCACTTTTTAAAATGTTATTTTCTGAAAAAAACTAATTGTTGAGGGAGATGGAAAAATAAGTTGCATCTAATTCCAAAAATTTTGAAAAAAATATATTTAGAATCTATAGACAAAATGTCACGAAACTCTAGTTTGCATCATCTTCAAATTCCTCACGGTTTAGCCGTTATAGGTGCCCGAAAGTGAAGATTTAGTTGAAAAAAATAATTTCAGTGTCCAGTTTGGCCAAAAAATTGTAAACCACTATTGTGGGATCACCCATATATGATATGGATATGATTGATTTATGATGTGATATGTTCACTTTATTTATGCCTTATGGATGGATGCATTTGATGTTCTATGTAATGCAATGTGATTATATATGATGTGATATGATGTATGATTATGCAGATGTTCATGGATGCTATGGATGTGTTTCTTTTCTATATTATTTTTATGCACTTTTATGGTGATGATGTTCAGAGTATGGATATATGGATGCAAATTTTTATGGTATGCAACTAATTCTAAGATGCTTAGACTAACAGATCTATATTATGCCCCAAATGATAATACAAAATGGATGATGTGATATGCTATGATTATGAGATGCATTGGATGTTATGATATGGTCTTTTTCTTTTTTTAGTATCTTTTCTATGATGCATGCATGGATTATGTGATGATGTCTATATGATTATGCAATGGATGCAAATGTATGGTTTTATGAGATGCTTAGAATAACCAATCTATATTATGGTGCAATAATGGAAATGCAATGCATGTGAAATGATTGGTGTTTCATATTATATGTGATATACAGTATGCTGATGGTTTGTGGATGCAGGATGGATCCATTAGTGATGTTTGGTTGATTGTCATGGTACCATGTTAGCGTAGAGAGAAGAAAGAAGAAATGAGATGATGACAAGAGGATCCAACAAGTCCACGATCTGCCAAGACTTTATTAGGAATAATGATGAGAGATTGATGATGTTTTGCTTATCAGAAATTGGGATATTAAAAGAGCTTACTTACCTTATTTTTGATAACACACATAGATACGATGCATCAAGGTATAAAGAACCAGGATGGAGTTGTACCTAGTGTGATGGACTTTGACTTGACAATCAGATAGGAGTATCCTTGTTCACACCTGGCATATAGAACCCTATTTAGAATGCAGTTCAGATATTTTAAACATCTCAGACCAAAAAAGAGAAAGAAATCCTTCCTATGTGGTCAACAAGATACCTAAAACACCCTCCCTATGAGCCAAACAAAACACGCATGGCCAAAGTTATATTACAAGAATATTCAACAAGTACAATAGACAAAAGATAATGATCAATGCCTCATTCGTTTCTCTCTAAATCATTTTGATTAGACGTCATCAAGAGGTCATTGGAATGAGCGCAATAAGATAAATCAACAAGACAAAGATCAAGTAAACAAACAAGCCAATGTTCTTCATACCTCTAGCCAAGACTAAACTATGGTGTTGCCTGATGTTGATGTCCATTGTAGGAAGGATGCATCCTAGGACATGATGTTATCAGATGATTTTGGGACTAACATGATGATGGGATATTAGTACCAAGGGGTTACCAACTTGTTTACCTACTGACCTAGACTTGAGACCCTTGACGATTGAGTTTTCACTTGTAACCTGCTCGACTTGTTTCTGATTGTTTTACCAAAGCTTGGGAAATGACGATAATTTATTATGAGTGGATGTTTATTTTGGGTGATCATGAGATGCGGTGGATGGATTTTTTTTCAAATATTTGGATGTTTTTGATGTTTTGAAATGTTTTGAGGTTGTTTTGGCTATTTTCAAGATGTTTTACAAATGTTTTGATTTTCAAAATTTCTAATGTTTTTTGTGTTTTCTGAGATTTCGACCAAGAACCTAGCCTAAAGACCTATCCTAGGGGTCTTGGGGGCTGATCAAAGATTAGCCTTGGCTACGTTATACACGCAGAGAGCACGTAGTTCGACTGACATAGACTCATTTATTGATGACATATGAACAAATGGATTGCTAGTTATTATGATGGACTCCTAAAGGACTGACCTAGGGTGTCTGGGGGGCACATCGATGAGGGTGTTTCCTATGTTTAGAGCTCAGAGATCCGTAGTTCGACAAGACAACTCTAATTTTAAATTTTTCTAAATTTTTGACCTATTTTTGGATTTTTGACATGTTTGAATGCTTTTGGATTTGTTGATTTTTTGAATGTTTTTGAATTTTTTGATAGGAAGATTTCAAGAATATATTCAAATCTGATCCAATGTAGGTATAAGAAACATGCCCCCAACATGATGCAATAGAATACTCCAATATAGGTAGGACAAACTGACCTTAGGGATGTGCCAAGTAGTTCTAGGAGGGATCATGATACAAACACAGGATCAAGCTATGATGCAGACGTGGATGGGTGATGGATGGAGGTATGAAAGTGTGATGGATGAATGATGCAGAACAAGCTGATAGATATCGTGGTGGATGGAAACTGCTTATTTACATGAGGTACCTGTTTTCTAGGTTTTCACCAAGGTACTTTCCCAAAGCGCCACCGAAGTGGTTTTCACTAGAGGACAATTTTTTTTTTTATTGTTTTCAATCCTTGTTTTGATTTTTTTTTGATTTTTGATTTTTTGATTTTTTTTTATTTTTGGATTTACACCTTGATAGTTTTAGGCATAAAACTTTTTGAGATGGGAGCTGTTGATGGGCTCCTGCAGAGGTACACCTTCGGGTGTAGATAACTGATATGCTCCTAATTTATACCTTGCTGTGATGATGAAGTCCCAACCAATTAGGTTCAAACTTTCCCTTGTTGTCCGATTTTGGCACATTCTTTTGATTTTCTTTCAACACAAGCTCTTCGAATTGAAAGGTATGAATCCTGATCTTCTTGTTGTAGCTTCGCTTGAGATGGTTTTGGTAGACTTGCAAATGATTCAGAGCATCTAGGTGCCACTCATCCAGTAGTTTTAGCTTGTTCAATCATGATACCCGATATTCTTCATCAGTGATGAGATTATGCAATGATATTCTTAAGGATGGGAGCAGGTGGTTGTGGTCACAGCTAAGAGACATCAGGTGTTATAGCGAGTATAGGTTGTGATGGGAGAGAGAGACCAGGAGGTTGCTTAATGCCAATAGATTGAGGCGATGATGGTGGCCACTCATGGTTGGACAGTGTCAGCGCATTTGTACGAAGAGGTAGTTACAAAGGCTGCATATTATAGGTAGCATTATCATCGTGATGTACCAACAACACCGAGACAACTAGATTTTTCATAGCGCAGTGACGTATGACGACAAGCAGAGGATTAGCTTGAGAGGTAGGTTGGAGAGGATAGCAGCCATCAGGGCTAGCTATTATGTATAGACACCTTTTGATTTTTCCACTATTCTTTATCACAGATATACATTCATGGGCTCCTTTTTGATAGCCTCGTGGATATTGTACTTTTGATCGATGTTCATACACTGATCTAGATTTTTTACCATGACATTATTTTTTTGATATATATATATGATACAGATACACATGATTTATGATGTGATGTGTTCACTTTATTTCATGTATGGATGGATGATATGCGGGTAAAAGCACAAACCTATGTCACACTTTATAAAGGAATCGACTAATAGCAAAAAAATTATGAACTTCGACCACATAAAAGTGGTCTTTATTTTTTGAATTTAAAAATTGTGTAAACTAATTAAATGTAGAACTTTTGGTGTAGTTTATTCCTGTAATTTTAATTTTTTAAAAAAAAATTGTTTTCATTATGTTTTTATCAATTTAAGGACAAATTTTGGAATGCTGAAATTTCATAAAAGAGTGACTTCACGGGCCGTCAATAAACAAATTGAAAAAAACTTCATTTCTCCCTATTTTTTTTTCCAAATAGGTAATTTCAATATCTTGTGCATGGAAAAAAAATCACATTTTGATGTATATTTTTCTCGTAATAACGTTTTAAAGTCAAACATGTCAGAATTTGACAATTTTCACGGACCGTAAACTAATTTCATTTTTTTTAATCATTTTGAAAAAAACAAAACATACCCTTTTGAAGTAGACTCTCTCCTCTTGTGCCCCATATAAGATTTAAATTTTTTTAATAAGTTTTACTATTTTTTTTTAATATCTAATCAACCTCCTTTTTTATTTTAAAAACCTACTTGCATTATTTTAAAAATAAAATATAATAAAACTAATCAAAATATTATAAAAAATATATATTTGGATTCCACACTTTGAGCTCTTTAAAAGGGCATTTTTAGTTTTTGCAGAAAGATCAATCTGACTAGAGAAATACTCTGTCAAAGATGAATGTTTCAGAAAATTTTGAGAAATGATGAATTGGTTGCCATGTAGGATGCCAACTAGGCATTTTCGGCCAAGAGGGTTTCGACCAAGAAGGTTTCGGCTGAAACATTCTCGACCGGTACTGGCTCAGCTGAAAATAAATAGGTTCAAAAACCTATCGACCAAAAATGACTGAAATAAAAAAATAATATTTTCTTTCTAATTTCTCAAATTAAGAAAATTCAAAAATAACAAATATTTCGAAATATTCGACTATTTTCGGTTAAAGAAGGTTTATTTCGACATTTTAGAAGGTTTATAATTTTAGAAATTTAGAAGATTTATTTCGCCAAAAGAAAAGGCATTTGGACAATAGGAGAGAAATTTTTAAGGTATGTATTGATCTTCAACTTATTTAATTGATTATATTTTTATGAAAAATGCATTTGAAGTTTGTTTTCACTATTTTTTTTAATTAAAATATTAACATGAAAGAAATATTTGTAAAAATATATTTATAAAGAATTATATAGAAAGAAGATTATTTTATTTTATTTACATTATTTATTGAACAATTATTTTATTTATTTAAAAATTGTTTGAATATGAATGCATTTGTTGTTTTCACTATTTAAATTCTTAGATTTCATTATTATTGATCACCAATTCTATGTTCTTCCATTCTTGTTCTTACATGTCCTCCTTAAATACCTATGTTTTATTAAATTTACCTTTGCCTTTACTTTTATTTCCAATATATATACATAAAATTAGCATACTTATGAAATTAGTAAATTTATATAAAAAACATCAAAGATATCATTATCAAGAAGTTTATTTTTTATTTATTTATTTGAGAATTATATATAATTTTAAGTGTCTCTTATGTAAAATTATATATTTATAAAGAATTATTTCAAGAGAATTATATATAATTTTATTTGAGAATTATATAGAATTTTATACACATGTATCTATTATTCAATTAAAAATATTTTATGTTTTGCATGTTTATGTTCATTAAAGACTTTTGTTTAAATATTTTATGTTTATGTTTTGCATCTAGTTACAAGCTTTTTAAAATATTTATGCAATATTACCTGTACATGTTTCATGGAAAGATCATGTGTGTACAAATTTGTATGTAGGCACGAATTCAAATTTGAGTGTAATTTGTGATGGAAAATTCAAGGACTAGATCGAGGAAGTATGATCAAGCATGAGTAAGACAAAGAAAGAGAAAAGCGGATGAAGGAACATCTACTGAACAACAACCCATGGAAAATATTGATGATTAAGGTGATGTACAGGTACAAGAACAAATTGAACCTAGTACTAATATAAATTTTTTGGACTATGGTATGGAAAATCTGATGGAGATGGATGAAGATTCTCTTTTCAATAATATTTCATCTGAAGATATGTTATCTGAAAGCACATTAAAATTACACTTTAAAAAAATATGGGATGAATTTTTTGAAGAGAAATCTCTAATTGGAAGAGCACAGTTAGTTGCAAAGTTATTTAGACGAAAAGAAATGACCCATGTTTTGGAGTTGTTAGGGGTTGATAATAGGAAAAAGTCATCAGATTTAAAACAAATTGTTGAAAACCTGCAAGAAGCATTAGAATGTATTGAAAAGAAGAGTCAATCTAGTGATTTAAGTGTTGCACGTAGAGTGTTGATGACTGTAATTTCTAGTAAGAAATTATCACATAGAAGACAAGTTCAAGCAATTTATGAATTACTAAATGTTTCTAGGAGAACTGTTAAAAGGTATATTGAAAAGAGAAATGAAATAGATGGAAAAATTGAGAAAAATTGGGAAAATATTTGTAGGGTTCCTCAAAAAGATAGAATTTCAGAAGAGGTAAAGAAACAGGTAGTTGAATATCGGACCACCCACTCTCATGTTTCTTCCAATAGAAGGGATATTATACAAATAATAGGTGATGATGGTACACAAATTTCTCATCCAATTTTTTTTAATAGATACAACACAAAGTGAACTTTTTGAAGCATTTAAACAAGAATTTCCAAATGTGAAGATTTGTCAAAGGATGTTTGATACACTATGACCATCATTTGTACATATAAATAAAGTACGTGAAACTTTTTGTCAAAATCATGTTGATTTTGATCTACACCTACAATCATATAGAAAAGTTATGGCAGTAATTGATCAAAATTTAGCCATCCCTGGAAGCACAACACAATTTGTGAAGTCTCTTCTATGTGAAAAATCAGAAAATTCGGATAAATTCAATGTTCAATGTATAAAAAATGTATGTAATAATTGTGGAGATTTGAAGAATCTTTTACATGTTGACAATAATGAAATGCAAGTTACTTGGAAGAGATTTGAATATGAGACATACTTAATGAAGTCAGGAGTTGAGGCCAAAAAAATTGTTCTCAAAGAGAGTGGATTGCCTTACAATGAATTCATGAGTAAATTTCACAATGTCATATATCCACATATCCAACATTGTCATGGTGCCAGATGGCAAGCTAAGCAATTTCGTTATTCAAAGAATTGTTTTCTACCAGGTTGTATTCTCTCTATTGTAGATTTCTCTAAGAACTATACATTTAGTCGTCAAATTGAGATCCAAAGTCAATATTATCATTCAGAGCAAGTTGCAATCTTCGTGCAAGTTTGCTATAGGCATGCAGAGTTAGTGGTCGATGGAATAGAAAGTAGCAAAGATGATATAATTATCGTGAAAGAGGTTCACTTTTATATCAGTGATGATACAAATCATGATAGAAGCTATGTAGCTCATTGTTTCAAAATGTTTTTTGAAGACCTAAGACGACGTGGCATAAATCAAGAACAACACTGGATATGGTCTGATGGATGTGCTAGTAAGTACATTGTTTTTTAAATTATTATTTTTTAATTTATATTTACTTTTAACTTTGAGACTTAAATTGTTTGATTTCTTAAATATATATATATATATAATTACTTTTTTGAAGCTAATTTGGTTTTCAAGTGTTTAATTATTTGTAACTTTAGAGGACAATTTAAGTTTGCAAAAGCCTTTGTTTGGTTAAGCAGTCAACATGCTAGACGAAACACCAAATTTTTGTGGAATTTTTATGAGAGTGGACATGGAAAAGGAGAGCATGATGGAGCAAAAGCATGTGTGAAGTGTGCACTTCGTCAACATGAACTTATCGGTATGTAGAGTTTTCACCATATATATATATGTCCAATTTAGCTTGATATTTTTTAAAAGATTAGATATATATATTTAAAAACCAAATTAAATTCTTTTAAGTTCCTTGAAATTAATAGGTGACAAATTATGCCAACTTGTGTGTAACTTGTAGGTAATGCCATACGGAATGCAAATGAAATTGTTGAATGGTGCAAAAGTCATTTTTCTGCTCGCGACTCAACATACAACACACTGTATTTTTGGGAAGTTATAGGTACATGTCTAGTCAAAATTTGTTAAAAATTTGAATTTCAAAGTTCAAGTACATACATGATTTCAAATTGAATTTTCAAGTTTGAATTTAAACAGATATTGATCGATCAAATCCTTATAATTGTCAAGCAATTCATGGTATTAGAAATCTACATCAAATCATGACAATGGGGAGTAGTAGGCCTTATGCAATTAATGTGAGAGAAAAATCATGTTTTTGTATTGATTGCATTGAGGATAATGCAAATATTGATCAATGTGAGAATATTAGAGATGGGTATGTTTCACAATGGGAAATGAAACAATTAATATCAATGCCTCCTTTTGCTGAAGATGACAATGTCGATGTCTACGATCCACTATATTCAGCTGATTACAAACGTGTATCTGATTTAGTTGTTACAGGTATGGAAATTGATTAATTTAGTTAAAATCAAGATTTAAATTTTTATATATATATATATATATATTCTATGTTTAAGTAAGTTTCAAATAAAAAATATAAATTTTTACAAATTAAATGTATAATTTACTTTATGTATATATGTGGTGTGTGTACAAGAGATATTTTCACTGTAGTTGCAGATCCTGAAAATGCGGAAGGTGTAGATTACTATCTACTAAGTTGTATGCAACCAAAAAGTAAATTGGTCGAATCGATGACAAATGGTGATGGACAAGAGTATCCCATTGGATCAGTCGTTATTGAAGGGACATATTATCAACAAAAAAAGATAGATAAAAATTGTATTATTTTTTTTGATTATAGGCCAGGACAAAAGGTTCTACATTATAGTCACTTAGTTTTGGCAACAAAAATAAATTTAGAAACTTTACCTAAAAGAGGACGTGCCAAAAAAAACTGGAGGTTTCCTATTGAAGATCATGATTTTTTTAAAAAGATAATTAAAGATAGAGAGGATCCAAATTTTATGTACCAGGAGCTTTAAGTTGTTTTTTGGATATATGTACACATTTATGACTCTAGATGTATAATATATATTTGTATTGATTGGACATGTGACATGATTTAGAATGGGTTTTTTTTTAGAATGTGACATGTATGTTAGATCATATATATGCTTGATACAAAACCTAGTGACTTTAAAAATGTTTTCATTTACATTTTTCCTAAATTCCTTTAAATCATCTAAATTTCTAATTGCATTTTTACATGTTGGACATGGTTCATTCTTTAAGTTCACTCAAGAATCTCTAGAAATTCCTTTATATCATCTCTAGATTCCTTGATTGTATTTTTATGTTTGACATGGAATTGTTAAACTTTCACTTTCAAATCTTTGAATTTAAATATTTGTTCAACTCCACTAATATACATGAGCTAGATTGAATATATATATATATATATATATACGTGCAACAATTTGTACAAAACCTAGTTTATGTTCCAATTTTGCATTTAAATTTAAAATTTTCATGGAATTCTTAAGTTCACATGAATCATTCATTTCATTTGAAAATTCAACTCCA
>VDFB02000007.1:20695766-20745766 GCA_007258455.2 Sequoia sempervirens | reverse complement strand
TGTTTGGTTGCAATGGTGAGGGGTTATAATGAGGAATCGGTAATTATGACTTGCCTTTCCTGTAAAGACCAATATAAAACATTTGATGCTAGAACCTGTAGAGAATGCTATGAAGAGGAAAGTGAAACAAAGGAAGAGCTCAAGAAAGAGATTTAATAATTGAAAGCAAAAATTTCTTTTCTGAAAATGTGGGCACCTGAAATCATGCTCGATGAACGTACCGACATCACTCTTGAAGTTAAAGATGGTTCCAAGGTAAGAGCTCACAAATATGTGTTGGTAATGCTTTATGTCCTTCATCTTTTTGAAATGTTTTAAACTTTAAAGATAAACAGTTTAAAAATGGGGAAGCAGGCAATATAACATTCAACTGACATTATTCTTTTTGGAGATTTTATCATATAGATAACTATAAATATCTCTAAAAATTGGGTTAAAGCACACATATATTAGAAACATACCAGGCAATAGGATTAGAAGAAAAAATTATATATACATTATTTACATACTTGCATTCAGGGCTAAGGAGTATGTAACCTACCAAAGTTGACTGGGACTTGCACAAGCTTATCTTTTACTTGAATGTGACTTTGGTGGTGTATTATGGGTATGTTTGTGCGGGAATATAAAAAATTATCTTCTTTTGGAGCCCAAATGCAAACAATATTTATGTTATTCTGAGATGTGTAGAATGCCTACGAGTAACAAATTCTATTCTTCTTGGTATGGAATATATACAATGGTAGAGACATGAACTTGGGTCATCTGTGTGGCCAATTTGGGCAGAATCATTTGGTATCCATATAAATGCATTTTTTCTCTATGGAGAAGGCATCTTAATTTGTTTATTATGTCCTTTGATCTGAATCTTCTCTGGTACCAAAATTTGTTGATCAAACATAAAGTATAATGCAATTCAGTGTTTGTAAATCTGTAGAAGGTGTTTGCAAGTGGTTATCCTCTCCATGGTGCAATTTCAGGGGATGAGAGATTTATCTTTGGGTTCATATTTGTTGTTTTGACATTATTTCTGATTAGTTTTTTGTTGCAAAAAATGTAAAAGCTTTTCATTTATAGCATATGAAATTGTTTGGTTGTCTATGGATCATTAAGAATCTTTTGTCATGTGATTTTTCTTGATTATAGGAATTGAATTTTAAGTGAAATTGCAAACAAATTGATGAGAACTTAAATGTAGTTTTGGTTATCTATTATGAATTCAGACAATAAACAACTTTTTTATGTTTGGTAAAGTATTTTGATATACCCTAGCATGCACATCACAAATAATAGGCAACAAACCTTAGCAAAGTGGTAGGTCTCCATGGATGTAAATAATGAAAGAATATAATGGTTTAATGATTAGAGATTAAGAAATTATAAGACAATGATTCAAAAGCATTTTGGATTGAAAAAAAGGACACAAATGAAGATGATGCTAAAATAGAATCATTTTGTTGGTGCTAAAAAGTAACACCATTTAAAATTTCAGATTGCATCCTCTTTGCTTAGTTAGCTATACATTTTCTTGAAAAAGTTAAAATCATTGTATTGAAAGATGATGAAGGATATACTAACATCCTCTTAAGTTCGCTATGTAAATTTGGAGGGACATCCCTAAATTATTGCAATGACATCTAAAGTAGGCATGTTTGTCATTATTGCAATGCTTGATATCCCTTCAACAACAACTAGGAAGATTATGCATCTAATAAGTAAACGACCACTACTTAAGATGATTTGAAATCAACATACCCTCTGTGTTGCAGGCTATATGCTTCCACTGACATTGTAATCTAACACCTAAATTGAGATTGGAGAGAGTTTTGACAATCTGTAGAGGTAATTGTCACATCCTCGTAGGTTGAAAGGAAGGGAAAAATTAAATGCTTTGAATTTTGTGAAATTTAGAGTTGAAAAGTAGGAATGGAGGTGGATTCAAACACATGTAGTGCAGTTGTCAAGGAAGATTAACAAAAGCTTTCATAATGCCATTTTTGGACCTCACTTTCAAAATTCTCAGCAAGAAAAGCATTTCTTCAATTTTTGTCATTGTACGAACATGATGCATGCTTGGTCTATGGTGCAAGTTTGGGGCTTTGTAAAGTATGGTTTTGACCTCAGTTTTATAATATCTATAACTTAGTAATAACTCTAAAAAAAAATCCAAATTCAGCCTCTTGTTGGAGTATTGCAAAACCCCAAAATTTTAAACAACAAAATCTACGTATTTCCTTCATTAAAATCACACACAACAAGAATTATCATAACATTGAGGCAATATAATGTAATTCAAGTGAATTTCCTTCAACAAATCATTAAACCCTAACTGCAAATACACATTCAAATTTCTTTCAACAATTCAACAAAACCAAACGAAATACGTCTCAAAAAAATCTCAGACGTAATGCACTAAATAGAAATCAACTCAAACAATTATTCAAATGAGCATAGACAAAACCTAGTATATATGGGTATTGTTGGGCCTCTCGCCCTGAATACTTTCACCTGAGCATGCAAAATGCTTGGGCTATATTTTTTTTAAAATTTTATTTTGACCTTTTCAGTCGGTACCTTTTCGGCTGAGTGGATTTCGGCCGAAAGTCACTTAGCTGAAAAGATTCCTACACATTGGTGCCATGGCATTGCCCCGTTGCTTCGGCCGAAACTTTCTCGGCCTAAAATGGGTCAGCAGAAAGTAATTCGCTCAGAATTACTTTTTTGGCTGAAAATGTGACATAGTTTTGTGCTTTTACCCATGCTTATATTTTATCATGTATGGATGCACTTTATTTATGTTATGGATGATATGTAATGATCATGATGTGGATGGATGCAATGTTAAGTTATTTTTTTTATTATCTTTTAACGATATGATATGGATGGATGATTATGATATGTAGATGCTATGAATGAAAATGATGTATATGCATTTCTTTTTGTATATTTTCAATGCATGTTATGATGATGATGTATGCATATGGATGTATGGGTGAAAATGCTTATGATATGCAATGATTTAAGATACTTAGAATAAAAAATATCTATTATTCATCACAACTCAAATGATTATGCAAAATGTATGAGGCGATATGCAATGATTATGCTGATGGATGTTTTATGATTATGCTATGATTATGAGATGTGTGTATGCTGATGGTTTGTGGATGCAGGGTGGATGCATTGATGACGTTTTTATTGACTGTCATGATAGTAGGTTAGCACAGAGAGAAGATAGAAGAATAAAGAATGAATGATCATTGATTTTGATGACTGCTTCAAAATATCCAACAAGTCCTTGAGCCATCGAGACTTTATTAGAGATGGTGACGAGACAATGAAAAATGCAAGATGAAATGTAGGATGAGGAAATGCTCACACTTCAAGATTGGGATTTTCCGTCGTTCCTTATTGTTTGATATAACACATTGACATGATGTGCATCAAGGTATTGATAATCAGGATGACATTGTATCTAGTGTAATGGAATTTGACTCAACAAACAAATAAGATAGTTCTTGTTCACACCTTGTCATACAAAAACCTCGTTGGAATGTAAGTTAGAAGCTTAGAACATATTGGACCAAATCATATGCAATAGTTAACAACATACGCTAAACAACCTTCTTACACACAACTAAACAAGTATGCACCAAGATTATTTTACAATAGTGTCCACAAGCACAACAAATGAAAGATAATGATCGATGACCCATTCCTTTCTCTCTAAATCATTTTAGATAGACATCATCGAGAGGTCCTTGGAATGGGTCATTATAGATAAATCATAAGAAAAGATCATAGGCAAACAATTAGTGTTAGCTATAGCTCTTGCCTAGTTTAAGTTTAGCTAAAGTGATGTCTGATACTGATGTCCATCGCAGGAAGGATACATCCTAGGACATGTTGATTAGAGCATTGTTTGATGTTATGACGATGATGCTAAGATGAGCTGTTGCTATAAACTTCACTGACTCATTTACCTATGATCTAGACTTTAGATTTTGACTTTTAGGTTCACACTTTATGAGTTGCTATTCCTTCTTTCTATTTGTTTTTCCAAAGGTTGAAGGTGACGATCAATTTATTATGGGTGAAAGCGAGATGGGATGGATGGGTTTTGGATTTCTTTTTGGGGATATTTCAATGTTTTTGGTATTTTGAAATTTTTTTGAGGATGTTTTTGATTTTTTTGAAATTTTATGCAAATGTTTATGTTTTCAATTTTCTGAGACTGTTTAGGGTTTTTTGAGATATTTGAGGCTTTTTAGGTCTTTTGAATGTTTTCTATCATTTTTGGATTTTCAATTTTACAAATGTTTAGGGGTTTTCGAATATTTGAATGTTTAGGGGCATTCTGAGATTTTTTGAGTTTCAACCAAGAAACTAACATAAGAGACTTATCCTAGGGGCCTCAGGGGCTGATCAAAGATAAGCCTTGCCTACGTTATACATGCTAAGACCATGTAGTTCGACTGACTCGACCTATTTACATGATGAGGATATGAATAGATGAAAGATGCTAGTTTATTATGATGGGCTCCTAAAGGACTAACCTAGGGTGTCTCGGGGGCACATCAAGGATGGCCTTGCCTATGTTCAAGCTTAGAGACCCATAGTTCGACAAGAGGACTCTATTTTTTTGGATTTTTGATGTTCAACCTTTTTAGGGATTTTGATGTTTTCTAGATGTTATGGATTTTAGACTTTACAATTTTCTAATGTTTTTGGATTTTAGCTATACATGATTTTGCAATTTTTTTTGGATTTTCTAGATAATATTTTATGAATTTTTTTGGTGTTTTTACATAAGATTTCCAATGACCTCAAGATATACAAGAATTCGATATGACTCATAATGAAATGCCCCTAGTGTGACATGTTAGACTACTTCAATAAAGGTGGGACAAACTGACCTTTGGAATATGCCAAGTAGGGCTAAAAGGTTCATGATACCTCATAGTGCCAAGCCATGATAAGGACGCAGATGGAGGATAAATGATGATGCACAGAATGATAGGAAAAAAGAGCCAAAAAATAGATGGAGATGCTTTATTTATGCAAGGCACCTGTTTTCCAGGTTTTCACCAAGGTACTTGCCCAAAGCGCCACCGTAGTGGTTTTCACTAGAGGACAATTTTTTGTCTTTACTTTTTTCAATCCTTTTTCTCATTTTTTTGGATTTTGATTATTTTATGATTTTTTTGTATTTTCAAATTTATACCCTTCAAGACTAGGCATATTTTTTTTTGAGATGCAAGCTATTGGTTGGCTCTTGCAAGGGTTCACCTTTAGGTGTTGACAGTTGGTATGCTCCTGATCCGTAGCTTGTTGTGATGACAAAGGGACCCAACCAGTTGGGCTCAAACTTTCCTTTGTTGTCTTGATATGGAAGGTTCTTTTGATTCTGCTTTAAGACTAGATCTCCTACTTGGAATGACCGAAATTTGATTCTTTTGTTATAGCTTCATTTCAATTGGTTTTGATATACTTGCAAGTGATTAAGGGTATCAAGATGACATTCATCTAGGAATTCCAACTCATTCAGTTGGGACACTATATTCTTCCTTAGTTATCAGGTTATGCAATGATACTCACAATGATGGGAGCTCAACCTCAATAGGTAATATGGCTTATGATCCATAGACCAAGGAGAAAGGGGTTGCACCTTTAGGTATGCGGATACTGGTTTGGTAAGTTTAGAGAGCGGGATTTAGTAGTAGATGCCAGTCACAACTAGCTTCAGTCACTATTTTCTTCAGGATTTTTAGGATAGTTTTGTTTGAAGCCTCAGCTTGACCATTGCCTTGGGGATAGTACGAGGTAGAGAATCGATGTTGGATATTGAATATTTGGCACAACTCTTTCACATCCTAATTTTTAAAAGGGGTTCCATTGTTTGAGATGAGAGTTTGTGGAATACCATAATGAAAAATTAGGTAATTAAGGATAAACTTGGCTATCTGCTTCCCCATTATGTAGGTCATAGGAATGGATTCAACCCACTTGGTAAAGTACTTAGTGGCAGTTATGATAGACTTGTGGTCGTTGGATGAGGTTTGAGTGATTTTGCCTATGAGGTCAAGTCCCCACTATGAAAGAGGAAATGGTGTGATCATTGGTTGCAATTTTTGAGCTAGAGCATGAATCAGATCCCCATGATGTTGATAAAAGATGCATTTTCGCACATACTAATGATATTTTTTTCCATGGTTGGCGAATAGTACCCCATCCTCAATAGTTTCTTAGCTAATGTCATACTGCTAGAATGGGACCCACATATGCCATCTTTTACTTCTGTTAAGTAGTTAAGGCTTCCTCTTGGTTAAGAAATCGTAGTAATGTCCCTTCGATGCTTTGATGGTAAAGGGTATCACCTAGGATTACAAATCAGGATGCCTTTTTAACAAAGTTCTTTTTAAGGTTCGGGGTGATATCAGATGCGAGTGTTCCTCTATTAAGGTAAGTAAAGATGTCATGGTACCATGGGGATCCAAGACCAACAATGACACACACAAATTTAGATTCAGGGATTTCAAAATTTGGTACGATAAGTTGTTCTACCAAGAATTCACATTTGAGGATGTTGTTCAACATGTCTAGTAGTGATCCAATTGTTGCCATGGCATCTAATTCTCTATTGTTCATGTAGGGAATCTACTCAAAAGTTATGTCTATGAAGAGATCCTTGAGATTCTCCACCATCTTCTTGTAAGGAGTGAGCTTGTCATATTTAGTTTGATAATCGTCATTGACTTGGTTGATAACCAACTGTGAGTCTCTATAAATTTTCATCTCTTACCATTGAACTGCTATCCTTAGACCTATGATCAAGGCTTCATACTCAACAATGTTGTTAGTATAGGGAAATGAAAACCTACATGAATTTGGGATACAATCACCTTAGGGGGTGATGAAAAGAATGCCTGCTCTTGATCCATGTTGGGTGAATGATCCATCAAAGTACATCTTCCACTGAGCTATGAGATTGATAAGGAACACTGATTCGTCAGGAAACTCATATATCAAAGGGTTCTCAACAGAGATAGGTGCTTCTACTAATTGGTCTGCGATCACTTGTCCTTTGATTGCGTTGTGCTCCATGTACTCTATGTCAAATTTTGTTAAGATCATCACCCATTTAGCCATTCGTACTGTGAGGGTTGCTTTGGATAATAAATATTTTAATGGATCAATTTTTTCAATGAGCTTGATTTGATGTGACAACATGTAGTGCCTGTACTTTTGTGAAGCAAAAAATACTGCTAGGCATGCCTTCTCAATGGGTTAATATTTCATCTCATAGCCCACCAAGGTTCTGCTAATATAGTAGATGGCTCTTTCCTTTCCATTTTCATCATGTTGTGCTAAAAGAGCTCCTAGTGCTGTTGGTGTTGCTGAGATATACAAGATTAGTGGCTTGTTTGGTATCAGCGACATGAGCATTGGAGGTGTTAGTAAATAATAGTTGATCTGCTAGAAAGCTTTATCACACTTGTCATCCCACTTGTAGGTTATCCCTTTATGAAGAAGATGCGAAAATGGGTGAATTTTATCTGATAATTAGGCTATGAACCTTCTGATGGATTGCAGTCTGCCTTGTAATCCTCTCATCTGCTTTAATGTTTGCAGTGGTTCCATGTATAGGATGGATTTTACCTTTGCTAGATCAATTTATATCCCTCTTTGTGAGACAATGAATCCAAGAAGTTTCAATGATGTGACCCCAAACACACACTTTTTTTGATTCAGTCGTACTTTCGATTCTTCAAGCCTGTCAAAGATAGGTCCCAAGATTTTTATGTGCTCACTTCTCCTTTTTGATTTTACCAAAACATCGTCCACATAATCTTCAACTATTTTGTGGATCATGTCATGAAAGATAAGGGTCATTGCTCTTTGATAGGTTCCTCCTGCATTCTTTAACTTGAATGGCATCACATTCCAACAATAGGTTGACCATGGACAAGTGAACACAATTTTATGTTGATCTTCCTTGGAGATTATGATTTGATTGTAGCCTAAAAAACCATCCATGAGTGACAAAATTGCATGTCGAACTATTAAATCCACAATGAGATCAATGTTGGGAAGAGGGAAATCATCCTTCAGACATGCCTTGTTTAGATCTTTGAAGTCAATATAGATTCTAATGCCCCCAGTGGGTTTTGAGACTAGTACTAGGTTTGAAACCCATTCAAGATAATCTAGCGGTCAGATGAATCCAACTTCAAGAAGTTTTTGTAATTCTAGCTTAGCTAAAAGTGCTATCTAAGGGTGCATCTTCCTTAATTTTTGCTTAACTGGTTTGGATTTAGGATAAACTACTAAGTGATGTACCACCACTTTTGGATCAAGGCCTGAAATATCTATGTATGACCATGTAAAGTTAGCTCTTTGCTCTTTAAGGAATTATGCGAGCTTCTTCTGTTTTTCGTCTAACAAGGATTCGACATAAAAAGTGATCGTAGGTGCTTCCACTATTCCCACATTGATTGAAGTGGCCTATTCTGCTAGCACTACTGACTTCTCTGGATGCATTGAACTAAGGGGGAGATTGAATCCCTCATCCTTGGGTGCCTCAGAAAGGTTTTCACTGGTGGATGCATCCTTTGTTTTTACTATTTTAGGATCAGAGAGTGCCACTAGGTGGTTTTCACTCAAGGATTTGCATGTTAGTTGCATTTCATTTATTTTGTGACTAAAGGACTCAATCATCTCCCCATTTTATGCCCCTGTATTGAGCTCTAAGTCAAATCTTTCTTTGTGATCTTCCCATGATAAGTTGCCATGAAGTCCCATGAATTTTGATATTGATTAATGATTTTTGAATAAATCTAGAATCGGTGGTCCTTGTTGGTCCATGTCAATGAGTTGTGGGTATAGTAGGTGTATTTCAATTGGTTGGTTGCTTGAGACAAAGGAATTTATGGATATCATAAAGAGCATGTTGTTCTCAAATAGATCAACAACATCAAGGGGAAAGTCATCTGAGGTTGTATCACGCGATGTAGGTGACCAAGAGGAAGCCTCAACTCATTTAGTGGAAATACCTTTTCCAATAAGTGTGACCTTGCTAGTAGTACAACCCGAGCCAAGATTATTTATTTATTTCTTAGGAACGATGGGTTCTAGTTAACCATTGTCATTTTGTCCTATATTTTCATTCTTGTTATATCCCATGCACTTCATTAGCTGTAGGCCTTTGTTGTCATCTTCCATGGGAAGAACAAGAATAGGTCATTCATTTTGATAGAGAAGTTTAGAGATATCTTCCTCATTGATATCTTCTTGGTTCAAATCTCCCCACTTGGTGAAGGTAGTAGCTGCCATCTTGATTGTTTCAGGTTCCTTGGTGCTAGATGTGGGTTTCCCATGAGATTGAGGAGAAATAGGTAACTGTCCTAAGACAAAGGTTTCTTTCAATAGTTTATAGTTTCCCCAACCACCATCTTGGATCATTGCTTTAACGTCGGGTATACTTTTCACAATGGGAATTTTTGTTTCTAAGGTAGAGGCTAGAGATGATGGGTCAAAAAATGAGCTTGGTCGTGTAGGCTCTTCATCATTTTTAGGTATTTGGGGGATCTTATAGAACTTGACCTCAAGAACTTTGTAGTAGTAGAAAGGCTTAGGATCTCCATGGATAGTGATTTGTCTACCTTCAAAAGGAAACTTCACACATTGATGATAAGTTGAGGCTACAAATTTTAAAGCATGGATCCAAGGTCAACCAAGCAGTATGTTATAGGGAAGATCAAGATCAAGCACTTGGAATGTATTTTCTGCAATAAGAGGTCCCACTTGGATTGGAAGTGCAATGGTTCCTTGTGATATCCATTCTTGGTCGTCGTATGCTTTGATGGTGGTACTCTTTGTCTTTTGAATAGTATCTTCTGAATAGCCTATATTTTTGATCAATTGCAGGGTACAAATGTTTAGACTAGCACCTCCATCTACTAAGACTCTTTTGACTTTGTTTTTATGAATGACAACCTCAAGGTGTAAAGCACAGTTATGAGATGGTTGTGATGGTAGATCTTGATTGGAGAAGGTGATAAGATGGTTGGTGATATTCCCTACCTTGAAACTGATCGGTATCAATGTTCTTGGGAATAGATGACTTAGACAAGGCTTTTTCCAATATTTCCCTATGTTCGGGAGATAACTTTAAGAGTTCTAAGATTGATATCTATGCGGGGGTCTGGTTAAGCTGATCTAGAAGATTGTACTTGCTAGGATAAGATGTGGGAAAAGTAGGTTGCATCCTAAATTGAGATGGGATTCCTTAAACAGTTATTTTTGCATGTCGTGTGGTGATTCCACATTTCGTACTATCTCCTTTGATGGTAACAACAGTGATAACGCTATCATAGGAGGTAGCTACATTAGAATAGGTATGCTAAACATTGGTGTAATCCTTATCTTTTCCATTGTTGTTTGCTTTGTTATGATCTGGCATAGGGTTCTTGTATATCTTAAGATCTTGATTCCCAGCTGGTACCTCAACAACTATGGTATTGCTCTCTATGAGATCTTGGATGATATTCCTAAGTTTCAAGTAGTTTTCTATTTTATGTCCTTTGATTTTGTGAAAGTCACAGAGATCACACTCATTGTACCAGGATGAATTCTCTTGTGGTTCTTAGTAGTTTTGAAAGTTGGGAAGTGTTATTAAATTTGACTCTACCAACTTCTTCATGATTGTTTCGATGGGTTCTGTTAATTGTGTGTATTTGCATTTGGGATAGTTATTCCTGTTAGCGGTTTTCCTTTGTTGCATGTTGGTGTTACTGATTTGATTGCTCTAAGGTGGCGCTATTTGTTGGACAGATGGTTGGATATTTGAAACTTGATTGTTATTAGGTCTAGGAGCACTTAGTATGACCTTAGCATCTACTACATCGTCATTTGTTACATTTTTTTTCTTTTCCCAGACACAAGGTTTCTCATTCGAACTAGTTGAAGGACGGTTGTCTTTGTAAGCTTGAGTATTTCCTTATGTGATTAGGGCTCTTTCAATTTTAAGGGCTCTAGGGACAAGCTCGTCGTATGATGTAATGCATTGTATTTTCAAGTAGAATGACAAATTTGGTTCCATATTGGCTATGATGATTCCCACTTGTTGTTCTTCAAGAAGAGGCCACTTGATTTTACTATCTCTTTGTCTCCATCATTGTAAGAAATTAGTGAAAGTTTCTCCTTGATTTTTTCTAAGAGTATAAGTCTTCTAGATTGCCATCTATGTCAAGATTGAAGGAGTAGTGATCGATGAATTTATTAGTGATTTCTTGAAAATTTTTGATACCAAGAAGAAAATGAGAAAACCAATCCATAGCATGAACTGTTAAACTTCGAGGGAAGAGGTGCATTAGATATGAATTGTTGTAATCCACTTCCATGGACACGACGTTAAATTATTTGATATGGTCTACAAGACTTCCTCTTCCTTTTTATTTGTTAAATTTGGGGATTTCAAAACCAGGAGGAAATGGTATCATTGCTATGTTTCAGTTAAATGGATAAGGACACAAGTTCTGTGTATGGGGTTTCTTTGTCTTGCCCATGCGAAGGTCTTGCATTTCTTGTGAGAGTACTTTCAATTGTGATGCTAGATTCTCTTGCGGGTTGGGTGGAGGAAAATATGGTGGGATGACGAATGAGTTATATGGGGTGTATGGTGGTTTGAGATTCTACGAAGATGATGTGGGTATTGATGTATATGTTCCTAATGCATTTGGATTGACGGTGTTCAAATGAGGATAATAGGAAGCTTGTTGCTATTGCTGGGCATATTGTTGAGCTAGTAGGGCTTCCTGTTGAGCTTGCTATTATCGTTGCACCACTAGGGTTTGCTATTGGGCCTGCTATTGTTGGTGTGTTAATAAATCTTCTTGTTGTGCTGCTAAGGATGTTGTTGTTGTTATTGCTATTGTTGTGCTAAGGCTACTTGTTGTGCTTGATTTTGTTGTTGTGCTAAGTCTGCTTCCTTGCTTGATGTTTGTGTTGTGTTGAGCCTACTTGTTGTGCTTGTTGTTGTTGCTATTGTTGGATGGATTGTTGATAGTCTTGTTGTTCTTGCTATAAAGATAAGGCATGTGCTTGTAATGTGGGATCAGGTGGTTGTTGAGATATCTATGAAGGATTATGGATATTGATGTTTTGAGTGGGTAGGGGATTGCTAATGAGAGGTGGAGGGTTCCCTTGGTTCAACATTCCTTGTAAGATGGTAGAATGAGGTGGAGGAATGTATGTTTGAGGTCCTAATTGATTCGACACAGTAAAGGGGACTGCAGGAAAAGATGAGGATGATGTCATTAAATTTTGCATTGGAAATGACACACTAGGACCTTGAGTCCATTGATTGAAAAGATTACCTTGTCCCATGTTTTGAGGATTTCCTTGTGCAAAAGAAGTAAAAAAGGGATTTGTGATCAAGGTACTTCTAGGATTTTTAGAACTTGTAACCAAGGGATTTTTTTGAGGTGGATTGATAGTGGATGAGGTGGAAATGGTAGATGGGATGGATGAACCCATTGCAAGGTTGGATAAAGATGTCCCTATTTGCGTTAAGGGTTGGTTTTGTGATATAGTATTGACATGCCCTTGTGTGATGTTTTGAGATACTTGGTCTATACCGCATTGTGTGATGGTGGGAACACTTGTGGTACTCATAGGTGTGGATGAAGAAGGGTGTTCCTGAAATTTCAAAGTGGTTGTGGAATAGTGAAGTTCAAGTGGTGTGTGTAGCTATTTTGGAGCTTAGGGAACAAAAGGAGCACCAAAAGTGGGTGTACAAGCAGTTGTTGGAGGTGGAGGATTACTGTCAAGGTACCCACAAGTGTATTACTTTCAAATGGTGAAGTGTGACCAAAATCTTTAGCAAGGTTGGTTGCAAGACTAGGAATGTAGGTTTGATTTAGCCCCTAGGATGGAGTTGTGAAACCTTGTGTTAAATTTCATGCTATAAACATCGGGGAGATAGGAGCTACATTTTCAAAGGCTTGATGTTCCATAATTTCTTCCCTTGTAAGCTCAAATGGATTATTTGTGATGTCTTCAATCTCATATGGTCCTAAAGGAGATGATGGTTGTTGTGACTGAGTAACATGACTTCTAGGATCAAATTCTAAAGGATTTGGATCACTTGAGGTAAATGCAACTTTGGTTTTCTCCATGATTCTCTTGTGTTGTGATCTTGTCTTTACCATAATTTTTTTTTCACCTATTGGAGAGTTGTGTTGAGTTTTGTAATGTTTGAACTCTCTAGTTGACTCAAATCTAGGTAAAACGGATGCTCTAAGTCTTTTGGGAGAAATGATGATGGTGGGGGGTGAAAAGATGGATGATGTGGAGAGTGATCTTTACAATCATTTTGAAACAACACTTTTTACTTAGTCTTGATGTTTTGATGTTAGGATAAAGGATGTTTATGAACTTAGAAATCTTTAGGGTAGACTTGTGACCTTCAAGATGAACTAGTTAAAAAATGATAACTAGCTTAGCTAAGTGCATGGAAAAGGATACATTTCACATAAAAAGTAGCTAAGTTAGTAGTTGGTTTGATTGATGTTTAAGTCCCAAAATGTTGGTGTACTCAAATTTTTACAAAGTTGGATGAAGTGAAGGATGAAATTTGAAGAAGGGGTGAGTGAAAGGTTGAGCCAATGTTGACTTAGAATGAACCTTTATTTTCCAAGACCAAGGTAGTGAGAATGATGCTAGACCTCTAAAATGTTCAAATCCTAAAGAACCAATTTTGATTTAGATGAGAGGATGGATGTGAATGTTCAAACCTATTTGGGCTCTCCTATCTCGAGCATAAAAGTTTCTCATCAAGGTGTAATGATTGCGGTAAAATATTGAATCCCACTTTTCACCAAACCTTTTTCTATGATTCCTATGTCTGAAATGATAGGCTGGAGATTTTCCCCTACCGATTTTGATTGTCTGATGAATCATTTATAGGAGTTTGGTATCATGTAAAAAGATCAGGGTCTTGACTCCAAAAGAATGCATATAATTTTGGACTGTACCTTGAAGTGTGTCTATAAAAGTTTTCTACCAACCTGTATCTATTTCTGAGAAGCGCTAAAAGGTGTTTCTTGAGAGCTTTTGGAGTGAAATGCCTAAGTCTAAAATGACAACCTATAGACCTTTCCTTAGGGATCCTAATTTTGTAATGTGAGATTATTTGAAAATAGTTTAAGTTTATGGAATAAAGGAAGATATTTATTGCCACCCAGGTAGTGGTAATATGGGCTTTCCAACCTCAATATCAGCTTGTTCCTCTTCTTTGTCTAAAATGGTTGTTTCCTTTCTCCACTGTGTATTTGTTTCCTTTGTTTCAAAAGTGAAGCTTCTTAAACTGCTAATAAGATCGGTCTGTTCTGAATTAATGAGTTCAAAGTTTGGATGAATTATAGCACCTAGAAGATTAGGTTGTTCAACAAGAGCAATCGGTCTCCAAATAGTCATGTGGGGTTCATTTGTCAATTTATCTTTGTTTAGGTGAATTGATTTTACAAATACTTGTCTTGATTATGTTTCCAAACTAGATGTTTATGTCAAAAACATCATAACTTTCACAATGTTCATTTCGTGAAAATTATGAGATTAAAGCCATAATTGCCTATGTTGTCTTTGGGAAAATATGGGTTTGAGATTAATGTTAAGATTTTAGAAATCAATAAGGATAAATCCTTAGGACAAGTAGTAATATCAAGGCTAACTCAAGAAGTCCAAATTTGAGCCAAAGTGTTTGAAATTTTGAGGATGAGAGTGAATGTTTGTTTTTGTATCATTTTGAAACCAAGCAAAGTGTTAAACTAACTCACAATCATTTACAATCCTAGGATATAAATGTCCATATTTGTTGAGTCCCCACTCAGATTTCTCCAAACATTAGACAATGTGAATAGTTAGAGATTTGGCGACATTGGCTCCCCTCCATGACACACTTCTTGGGACTACCAAATCTCAAAATCCTTAAAATCCGGAGATCAAAAGGATTTTTTTTGTTTCTACAATTGAATAGTACAAATTTGGGGCAGATTCAGAACAATCATTCTTGCACCAACAAATATTTTAGGATTTTGACTTCTAAACAAATTGGTTCTTAGTTCAGGTAATCAGGGACATGGAACCCTGTAGGCGTCCAACAAGCCACTGAAGGATTTAATCAATCCTGCTAGGGGCTCTTATACTTTTTACAGTAGTACCCCATTCTGAAAGACACTGTACAACTAAGGCCTACATACCATGAGGACTTGACAATTTAGTCTTATCCATTTATATACCAACCTGAGTGAAAAACCAGTTGGAGTCACCTTTGAGTTGTTCATAGGTAGGGCCCTCTAAATGTAAAAAAAGTGAGGGAGTACACTTGTAGTTCGACTGAACATTTCGCGTAAAGCACAAGGAGGGAACACACAATGTCTCTTTCTCACACTAGCAAGGGGGTTCAATTTTAATCCAAATTGAAAGATGTAGGTGATTTTGCAAAGTGTTAAGGAATGTTTCTGTTTCTCAAGATCACCAAACGCTGTGAGAGAATTGCATACACATCCACTAAAAATGTTGAAAACCATAAAACATATCAAACAATTGTAAATTTTAACCCCTCAAAGCAGTGATGAGTTTGTTTTAAGCAACAATTGAAAATTGAAGTTTCCTTGTTCAATTTTAAGCCCAAAATAAAATGATGATGTGAAGATTCAATTTTATCCAACTTTGAGCGTTCATTTTAAACCTAATTTAAATTTAGTGCGTTTGCTAAAGTAGAAAGTAGAAAGCATAAAATTGGGTTATAATTGCCGCAAAGCATCAAACACTTGTTACAATTATAGAATTTTTAAGATAGAAAAGATTTCTTCACTTTCACTCCATATATTTGAACCTACAAAACCCTGTTAGTCTAACAAGCAAAACATAGTCAGACATGCATCAGTGGTCAGACAAATCCAAGAAATTAAATTACATGTCAAAAAAACAAACATAAAATTTGTTACCCTGGTTGGGCGTTGCTGAACATGGTAGCGTCGTAGTTTGAAGTATGGGCATCACCCTGGTGAAAATGGGTGTCACTCTGTAGTACAAACAATGAGCATGATAGCATCACAATTTTTCTTGATGTCATTGCTCTCATTGGCATTGCGGTTTGAAATTTTTCAACGTCTCTCTAGTGAAGTTTGGGCATCACCATTTGAACTTATCAATACCTCCAGATTAAATAAGTGTCGCCAAATTTAAATTAGCGCTGGTGCATTAATTCAGTTTTAGAATTTCAAATTATGATGGTGTCGCTATATGGCGACGCTCTTTAAATAATATCATTGTTTGTATTTTGAGCATCATTGCAACCTACAAAACAACAACCAAATGAAATTCGAGCTAAAAAAGTGTTAAGTTAATGGTTTTCCCTCCTTCTAGCGCCAGAATGTGAGACAAGGAGATGTTAGTGAGGGCTGATTACACTTGATTCATGATGAATCGAAGCATAACTTTGCCAAACATACCTACATCTACAAACAAGATCATTCAAATTGGAAATCTACAATCAGCATTTTACTGAAATTGAAAGCTACAAACTAAGAAAATAGTTAAATTCCTAATCTAAACCATTTGAAACTTATCCTGTTTTGGAATTGGTGTCGTGTTGATGTGAAACGATGACCCTTTCCCAATCTCATGATTAGTGAGCCTGTTTCAGTCGATTCTATGGAAGAGAATCAATGAAACCATTGTGATTGATGTATGAAAACATAGTTTATGCTAAAAATGAACATGATGCAAGTTAAGTTACCATGATTTTATGCTAGAAATGCATTGATTATGCTATTGCTAAGCTAATCTAAGCTAAAAGATGAAAACCCTAATTTATAAACAAGCTAAGATGGATGCATGAAAGCCATTAATGGATGTTCTAAGCTATTATGCAATTAAAATTAACTAAGATAAGCTAAAAAGTGAGTAAATATGAGTGTGAGTGTTTATGAGATTCAACAACATAATTTTGCAATTGAAAGATGGATGTATGCATTTCAACAACATAAGTTTGCTCTGAAAAAAGATGGTGTAGACACCGAAATCTGGTTTAAGCCTGCGACTTCAATATTTCTTCATAACTCGTATTCTTCATGGTCATGATTAAATAATTTCAATTATTTAATTATTCTCTAAAGTATTCATTTATTTGTTAATTAAATAAATCTAATTATTTAATTAATTCACTTTAACTTTAATTCTTCTATTAATTAAATAATCTTAATTATTTAATTGATTCACATTTTCTTTATTCTATCTGATTAATTAAATAAACACTTTTTATTTAATTATGTTACTAATTAACCTTATCCTTCTTGCCAAATTAAATAAATTATTATTTAATTTACCCTTTATCATATGTCAAATATAATTAAATAAATCCTTTATTTATTTAATCCCTTCGTCACTTAGTTAAATAAATCTTATTTATTTAATTATTCTTCAAATATCAAATCTTGAATTAAATGAATTATTTAATTCATAAATTCTATTTTAACGCATTCCTCTATATTTAGATAATTGTGTTAGTTATCTAAGTATTCACTCTTACTTGACTCGACATCTATTTTAATTGGTCAGTTAACTACTGATTTAATGTCTGAGTTGCTTGCATGAATAAACTCTTTGTTATATCATTCAATCATCTAGTTCTAACTCGTTTGCGTGTACATACATATTAATTAAATATTATTATTTAATTAATTAAATCTTGTGCGTGTATTCAAACAAAGAGTTTCTTTAATCCATCTTTATCTTTGTCATGCAAAGACTATTCTTCTGTTTTCAAATACCAAACTCAAAGATTAAATCATTTATTTAATCTTTATTTCTATTTCTAGTTTTTATCACTCATGTCACTACTAATAGTTATCATAATGCATGTCTAATATTTTGATCTCAATCGTCTGTTGATCTTTCGATCCTATCCTATCATTCGAATGATTAATTTTCTATAAATTGATCTGTCTTTCATCATTTCAATCTCTCCCGAAATCTTATGAATTTTGGAAGCATATCTATTATTTGAATCTTCAATGTTTTGCTAAATCATTATCAAAGGCTATACTTGCACAAGAGAAATTTGAGGAAAATTATACTACAACGACAAAATGGAGAAGGGAAATCGAGGTTATACATGGAATTATGTAGATATTGGGTGAGATTGTTTAGGTTATTTATGTTTTAGCTTTCATTTGTTCTCTGTTGTTTAGCTTATATTTCATTAGAGCTTAGATCATGTTGAGTGTGTGCTTTTAACCTTTCTTCTGCATTTTCTAGATGTTACAGATGGATATATGAGTTTCAACAACATAAGTTTTCTTTGAAAAAAAATGGATCCATTTGTCTCCAAAAAGTGACCTATTTATAGGGAAGAAAATGAGGAATGAAGGGTTGAGATCAAAAAGATTAATCAATGGTCCAAGATGATGGAGATGAGAGACATGGATCATGGATTCTCATCAATGGATGAGAATGCATGATGAGATTTTAAACAAGGGTTCACACTTCCCTCAAACAAACAAACTTTTGACCTGCTGACACAGGTCAAAGGTGACTTGTTCAAAAGGTTAAAGATTAAAACTTGCTTAAGAAGACAAGTGAAAATATCTCTTTTTCAAATGATGAAGGAATAAGAATATTCTTTTGGAATATTCTCATGGGTGAGGAAAAATACAATTTGCAAATTAAAAAAAAGTTTTAATTGTGCAAAAAGGGGGATAAGGAATAGTCCATGAGAATATTCTCTTTTTAGAGGAAAGTTAGTTTAATTGCTAATGAAACAAGATTTAATTCATACAATTAGGGGATTACAAGAATTAAAGTGTTTATTCATTAAATTAAATTATTTAATGAATGGGGGAGAAGATGAAATGATATTTAATTAAATAACTTAGGGTTATTTAATTAAATAAGATTACTTAGGGAATTAAATTAAATATTTTGATTTATTTAATTCAATGAGATGAAATGTTAGCATGAAAAGGGATGAATTAACCCGATTAAATTAATTAGGCCAATAGATGAAAATGATGTAATTAATTAAATAGCTAGGCTATTTAAATTAATTAAGTGAAAATAGGATTGGTTAAAGAGGAAATGATGTTAGTAAACCTATTTCGAGTGTATGATATCGATTAGGACATTTTTCAGTGTGTACACAATCTTAGGAGATTCATCATTCTTTCTCAGTTTGTAACTAGTAACCATAGGGGTACATACCGGTTTAGAATCTTCTATTCCAAACTTCTTCAACATTTCCTTGACATATTTTGATTGTGAAATGAAAATATCTTTATTTTTTTGATTGATTTATATCCCAAGGACGAAATTCATCTCCCCAAACATTGACATCTCAAATTGTTTCTACATCTCTTCTATAATTTTTTTACACATAACTTCATTTCCTCCAAAAATAATGGCATCAACATATATAACCATAATAAAGATTTGATATTTTTAAAATTTGTAGTAGATATTGCTATCTGTGGTACCTTTATTGAATCCTTGGTGTAATAAGTACCTATCCAACCTTTCATACCAAGCTCTGGAAGCTTTCTTCAATCCATATAATGTCTTCTTCAATCTACATACCATATCTGGTTTATCTGATAACTGAAATCCTTATGGTTGTTCTATGTATACCTCTTCTTCCAATTCACCAGTCAAGAAAGAAGATTTCACATCCATTTGATAAAATTTGAAATCTTGATGTGTTGCAAAAACCAAAAACATCCTAATAGCTCCCATTCTTTCCATTGGAGTAAATGTCTCCTCAAAGTCTATTCCTTCAACTTAAGAGTAGCCTTTACATACAAGTCTTGCCTTGTTTCTTACCACTTCTCCATTCTCATTCAGTTTGTTCCTGAATGTACCACTTAGTTCCAATTAAATCCTTGTTTTCTGGTCTTGGGACAAGTTCCCAAGTTTGATTCTTCTCAATCTGCATTAGTTATTCTTCCATAGACTTGATCCAATACTCATCCTTTCATGCTTCAATCACTATTTTCGGTTCAAGTAAACATAGATTTACTTGTTTTTAGGCATGTTTTTAATATGAACATCTTCTCTTGAGTAGGATTATGGTAGATTTTCTTCTTTCATCATTGTTCTTGCAACTTCTTGAACAATCTTTTTCTTCCTTTCAACCACTCCATTCTAATGAGGAGTCCTAGGGATAGATAAATGCCTCTTTATTCCATGATTCTCACAAAATATATTGAACTCATTGGAGGTGAACTCTCCACCTCTGTTAGACCTTAAACATTTTATTTTCATATCTATTTCATTCTCAACCATAAATTTGAATGCTTTAAACTTATCTAGGGCTTTTGATTTTCTTTGAGAAAAGTAACCCATGTCATTCTAGAATAATCATCAATTAATAACAGGAAATAAATATCACCTTGAAGGATTAGTACTCTAGTAGGACCATAAAGATCTATATGCACCAATTCCAACAGTCTGGTAGAAGATTTTTCTTTGAATTTGAAGCTTCTTCTTGCTTGCTTTCCAACTTGAAATTCCTTATAGATAACATTGATAGGCTTTGTAATCTTTGGTAGATATCTCACAGCTTGAACTGAACTTATCCTCACTAGGATATCAAAATTGATGTGACACAATCTTCTATTCCAAATCCAACTCTCCCTGATCTTAGTCATGAAACAATAACCTTCAACACCTTTGAGCTAATAGAGATTTCCATCTATCCTTCTTCCAAAAACAATCACAGTTTCAAAGCCTTTTCTAATAAAAAAAATAATCCTAAAACATAAGATTGTATACCTTGCTACACATTTTTCCAACACTCAAAAGGTTATGTCTTAAACCCTTAACATAGTAAACATCATCAATATTATTCTTACCATCAAAACTGATTGAACCTTTTCCACATATCTTAGTAGATATATCATCACCAAACTAAACAAGTCCTCCATATTTTTTAAGTTTAACAAACTTAATCTTATTACCGGTCATATGATTGGAGCATCCATTGTCAATGATCCAATTTTTCTTCTCATGTCTAGCATGAAAATCAGACACCAACGTTCCTTCAGTTTTAGCTCTTACTTGCATAGCCCTTTCCTTCACACATCTCTTAGAGTTAGCAAAATTAGTTCCATCTTTTAAATCCATGAACAAGCATTCACTATCCTCATCACCTCCATAATCAGATTCAGCATCAGATAAACTTGCATCTTCTCTAACATAGAAACTTTTCTTAATCATCTTACCTTTGTTCTCCCTATGTTTGTTATTCAAAGCTCTATTTGGACATCTAGAAGCATAATGAACTATCTATCCACAACTGAAACATTTGAAAGGGAACTTACCACTATACTTCCCAATACCCTTTTCATTCTTCTCACAAAGTTAGCCTCCACATAATCAAGATCCTCCTGATCTAATTCCATAGTCTTCTCTAATTTTCTAGCCTTAAAAGCAACCTCAACTTTTGCAGTACTTGTACCAAATTCTCTCATTTCAAAAGTAGTTGAAGAACCATACAACTGATCTTTGGTATATTGATTCAAATTTTGTAATTCTTCAATAGTAGAAACTTTATGGCTGTAAGCTTTAGGAAGAGTTCTAAGTACCTTCTTTACCACTTCTTTTTCTTTTAGTTCTCCATCAATACCTTTGATACAGTTGAAAACTTCATCCACCTTCTACAAGTAGCTTGTGATGTTTTCATCTTCAAACATTGACAGGGTCTCAAACATGATCTTCAAATTATGCATCTTAGCTTTCTTGATCTTGTCATCTTCTTCATAAATGCTTTCTAACTTTACCCAAATTTCTCTAGCAATTTTTAGATTCATAACTTTCACCAATTTAGAATTAGCAAGACGACATAAGAGAGCATACCTTGATTTACCATTTTTTTCATAGGCTTTGATCTAATCATCAGTGCTTGGACCATTTGCAGGAATAGTATATCTTCTCTCAAAAGACCTCCAAATCTCAAATCCAAGAGAAACTGGAAAACCTTCCATCGTTGTCTTCTAGAGTACATAATTTGATCCATCATATATGGGAAAATCCTTCTTTTGTGCCATCCCATATCTACCTCAAGTGGTTAAGCTTTCTTCCAAGTAACCTTGCTTTAATACCAATTGTTGAATGCATAAGACAACTGAGAGGGGGCCGAATAAGTTGAACCTTAAAACTTTAAACCCTCACAAATATTCAGATCCACATTAATCCAATTAACCCTTAATATGTTAGAATGATTTATCATGAAAGAAAATAACAAAAACTGAACCAAATCAACACCATACACAAAGGAACACCAGATTTACATGGAAAACCTAAGATGTGAAAAACCACGGTGAGGATTAACTCACAATATAAAGTAATATCAACATTCAATACAATAGGGCTCACTACCGGAGGGCTCACTGCCCAAAATAGAGAAAGGATCAATGCTAGAATAAAATAGAAGATAGAGAAGAATGTTACAATGAGAAATTCATCTCAAAGCAACAAAAAAATCTACCATAGTATAACCAATACCTTTGTAGTATTTCTAAAGAATTATAGACACCTTCTGCTCATTGCATTCAGTAACTAACACATGAAATATTGCACTGCACTTCTCAAATTCACACCCTAAAACTCTACAACATGCATAAATCACATCATACTCATCTATATTATCATCCTCCAACAACTCAACACCTATTTATATCATCTTCAACCTTGAAAACATTGTCCAAGGTTGACTATGCACCTAAACCGTGCAAATTCAAATCAGGTCAACACCAAAACATTCCCACGGTGGAAAGAAATTAAGACAAACCACAAAACACCTTAGCTAGGACCTAAATCCACTCATACATGCCACACCATACTTCCAAAAACATCAAAGCAACTTTGGAAGTAGTGTAAACACCCAAAACCGATCAAACCTGTGTTAAAACCATTAACACTTAAGTACATGCTTCCTCAAATCCAAAGATGGCTCACGAACACCATATAACAATTGAACACGATCTAGAATATTTCAAAAACACTATGAAATCTAACAAGTTCCTTTGCAACAAATTCCACTTGAAGAATGCACATACCCAATACACTCAAACAAATTTTCCATACACTACAACTCAATAAAGTGACTTCTAAAGAACCAAACAATGAACAACTTCATCTGAAGAAAGATACACACACTATCAACACTGTTTCAGATCCACAAGACCTAGAAACACTTTGCAAAGAAGTGTGGAGCAAGAAAATTTCTCCCAGACACCTTTGTAATATATAGTTCACAGACTGGTGAGCACACCTTCCTCTGTGCAACGATAGAACACACCAAATTCTGGATGTAACACCTCTAAAAACCTCTAATCAACATATTCAAACTGCACAAGAAGATCTTCAACCTAGAAGAAATGTGGAGCGAAACCAAAACACCACTTTGCAACACATAACACCACTGTAACACACTGTTTCCTATTTTTATTCTATTTTGTCAAAATCACTTAGAAACCAAGCACTAGAAATATATCATCAACATCTTCAGTACTTCCTCATCACCACCAATCCAATTGCAACATAACAACTCAACCATACATACATAAACAAAATCTTATCAAAACAACACTAGAGGTTGACACTAGTAGCTTACTAATGACATCATATTGCAACCAATCAAAGCATAATTAGAGACAACACTAGCTCAATACCAACTGCACATCCTTGCAAAAAACTCCTTCTCATACAGTTGACACTAATGATAATGCCAAAGCTTGTTGATATCAATGACAACACCAACTACACATACTTGCAATATAAATAGTAGTATGTAGAAAGACCAAATAAATTTGGCTATAATAAAGCTAGGATTTTACTAGTACCTAAATGAAACTCTTCTAATAATTTCATATGACACATTGATTATTTTGGAACTATTAAATTATAATAAATTGAGCTATAAATTAAAGATCTATAAATTATTTTTATAGGTTTTACTATATCCATGAGATAACTTCTACACCATATTTTGAAGACATAACCATAGGTATATCTCCTATAAATAGTATCATTTCCATGATTAGTAACACAATGTGAATAATTTTTTTTTTTTGTGCATGAGTAATAAAGACCATAATTAATTATACCTTTAATATCATTTTAATGTAAATTTATCATTTTTAAACGATCATATTGTATTCCACAAAATATAGATGTAATATCTATTATATAGTAATTTATTAAGTCTAAATATGGTGAGGTAAGTAAAACTTATCACAAGGTAAATCTAGTCTTTTTATATGATAAATTTAGGATTAAATAGCCTTAGTGATAACTAATTTGACCATATTAAGTTTCTCAAGTGTATACTTTGTTGAGAGATACTTGTAATTGAACTTGGAATATAGTGAATAATTGATTAAATAATGAATAAATCAATTGCATATAACATAGTTATAATTTGATGTGATGAAACTTAAAATAAATATGATCTAGTGATCTTTATATAGGAGATCATATGTGATATTCATAAACA
Source organism: Sequoia sempervirens (assembly GCA_007258455.2). NCBI lineage: Eukaryota > Viridiplantae > Streptophyta > Pinopsida > Cupressales > Cupressaceae > Sequoia > Sequoia sempervirens. Next base: position 20,721,210 of record VDFB02000007.1, on the reverse strand, counting down.
TACTTGTATATATAATTTACCATGTTCCTTGAAAGAAAATAATAGTCATACTAGTAAACATATAGTAATGGTTGAGCTATTCTTTCTAGGTTTTCTCCTTGAATAATTTCTTAAGGTGACAACTATTGATTATAAGTTGGTGTTTTATGCCCCAAAGATTTAGGGAATTATATGAATACATAAAATTTCAATGTTGCAACTACTAGTATTTTACATTACCATATGACATTTCAATGTTTATTTGTTAAATCCTTAAAATTCATGTAATTTTAATCCATAATTAAAAATAGATGTATTAGAGAAATCATCTTTAACTATATTTTGTCTAGAATTAGTGACTTTGATTTCTAAGCATGTTTCTTAATGTACTTACATGCTGTTTAATTGATGTAACATTTTTTTTTTTGTATTTCTTGATGTCATTTCCATCATGTTTCATCAAAAAAATCATAATATTTATTAAATTTCATAGTAGTAAATGCACAAAGTTTATCTTACCCTTTTTCCTAAGCTTTTGGTCCATTTTAACATCTTTATGCCTTTGTAGAAGGGGATGCATTATTTTTGTCTATTTTAATATAATGAGAATGCGAAGTCTTTTGAGAGCAATGCTAACATCCTTTGTCAAATTTCAATGTTATGTAATTGTATTTTTTGAAAAGGTGAATCATATTAGTTATAACTAATTTGTGTTGAAAGAGGTTTTAGACATTTTGATACCAAAATTAATTTTCATACATTTAAGAAATCATGACCATATGAATAAAAATACCTTTATATTCACATTCTTAAAAATGAATTTGATTTTGAATGAAAATACTTAAAAATTCTAAAATTCTCTACCTTTATTACATGATACATCTATTTTATGACTCATCCATATTGTAATTTTTTTTTTGCAAATCTCCTAAAATATATAAAAAAAACATACAATTACAAATAATATCTATATCTACATCTATGAAATATAATCTATTTCTCTTCACAATATTTCATGATGTCTCTCTCTATATTTGGTTTTTTAATTGTTTTCATGAATTTTTTTCATGTGATAGACACCATTTAAGCCATTCACATTTCGTTTACTCTACAAGTTTGATGTCAAAAACTTTGTAGTTTCAAAATCTATCCTAAAAAAAAAACTAAAATGCTATGTTCTGTAATCTTAAGTGCTTCGTTTACAATCGATGATCTTTTTGACACCACTTGAGCAATGTATTATGAAAAAACAAACAATAGTATGCTTGTTACTCTAGTTTCATTCATTTTAAAACAATTCATTGAAGTTGTATCATGCTTGTGTATCTATTTAGACAATCAATAAATAATCCCATGTATAAATCTAAATCAACCCTTCAAAATCAAAGTTTACCAGAGTAAAAAATGAATATGACCACTGCAAATTAGAACATTTAGTGATAACTTGCAAGGGGTGTTATTAAAAATATATGAAGATGGCGACCTCCTAACCATCCAAAATTATTAGTTGAAGCTAGGTAAGTAGAAGCAAATTCCTACACTAATCTAAGTAGGAGAGAGTTGCAGAAATTTCTTAAACACCTTTAACTATTACAAATTTAGATGCACATTCATATCATAAATAGATAAATAAAGAACTCATAACACAAAATTTTACATGGGGAAAACCATTTCAGGAGAAAAACCCCACCCTCCAAAACACAACTCAATTATATTATTCAGAAAAAAATAAACAGTTACAATATAATTGTAGAGCTATTCTCTTGCAGGAGTCTTCACACTTCTTCACACTTCTAGAGTAATTTTGGCAACATAATGGTATTTCAATACAACAACAACATACAACTCCAAATTACAAGTGCTCAATATATAAGAGCTTACAATGCATAAATTAGAAATTTCTAAAACAAATGAAAAAGGTTGAATGTGCAACATGGAAAGCGCCAAAAACACTATAGACATACAATGGTAAGGTTCCAATTGTCACCACGTGCCACACTGCAAAATCTGCACTTTCCAAAATAACTGCACCTTGAAAACTCACATTCCATGTAAACTCAACAGAAAAATAGAAAAAAACATTTATGCACAACTCCACCTATAAAAAACAACTTTCCAACTTGACTCCTCATCCGAAAAGAAACTACCGGTTGTAACTCACAAAAAAAAGTGAGAAAATTAGCAAATATTTAATATTATGGAAAAATAAAAGGTTGAGACACCTTCTTTTTCCAACATTCTCCCACTTGTTGAACACCTTTTAAGAGCCAATGAAAGTAACAAGATTTAACTGCTACAAGTTGTGAGGCCCATAAGCTCTAAACACCATCTAAACTTTGCTTTGCTCACTACCTTTGTCATTGCATCTGTAACATTCGTAAGGGTGTTAACCTTTTCCGACTTCACCTTTCCATATTCCACCATATCACAAAAAAAATGAAATTGTACATCAATGTGCTTTGTTCTGGAATGTAGGATTCTTTGCCAAGAAAATGGCACTCTGACTGTCACAACAGATAGTAATCTGCCTTGCATCAAAACCAATATCAGAAAACAAACACTTAAGCCAAATGGATTCCTTACAAGGATGAGTAGCTTCCATGTACTTTACTTCTATTGTGGACAAAGTGACTATAGGTTGCCACTTACTCATCCGATTGATTGCAACACCATACATCATGAACACATAGCCACTGGTGGATCTTTTGCTGTCAATGTCACCTACCCAATGTAAATCCACATATCCATGAATATTCACTGAGTGTCGAGGTACAGTGGGATAACCATGAATGCATAAGGAATACTCAGAAGTACCCCTCAAATATGTGAACACTCTCTTCACTGCATCCCAATGTACTCATCCAAGATTAGCCATAAACCAATTAAGGACTCGCACTGCTTGGGTTATGTCTAGCTTAACAGACCATAACATACATAAGACTGCCAACAACACTCGCATATGGTACTTTGGTAATGTCCTCCATCTTAGTAGGATATTTTGGACACTCCTCCACATAAAGCTTCGTCCCCTACACTACAAGAACAACTAATTGTCTGCAAGATGTCATGCTGAATCTCTCCAGCACTATATTCACATACTTTCTCTAGCTTAGATAAAGCTTTCTGTTATCTCTGTCTCTTCTAATCTCCATCCCCATAATATACCTCACTGCACCTAGATCCTTCATCTCAAACTGTGCCGACAACTAATACTTCAAATTTGAAATCAAACTTTTACCATTCCCAAAACATAACATATCATCTTCCTACAATGCAATTATGAGAATGTGACCATTATCAGATTTGTAATAAACACAATGGTCAAATATAGATGTCAAAAATCCCAATGACAACACATAGGTATCGAACTTCTGGTACCACATTCTAGGAGACTACTTAAGACCATACAAAGACTTTTTCAACTTGTAAACCATATTTTCTTTACCTTTAACCATGAAATGCTCTGGTTGTGACATATAAATCTCTTCCTCCAAGTCACCATGAAGGAACATTGTCTTCACATCCATCTGTTCCACTTCTAGATCATATGCTACTGCAAGTGATAATAGGAACCAGATAGATGTCATCTTTGCAATAGGAGAGAAAATATCACCATAGTCAATTCCCTCCACCTGAGAATATCCCTTAGCGACCAACCATGCCTTATGCTTCTCAACACTGCCATTTGGACCAAATTTTCTCTTGAACACCCATTTACATGCAATAGGTTTCCATCCTTTTGGAAAAGGTACCAAATCCCAAGTATCATTTTTAGTCAATTTAGCCATTTCTTCATCCATAGCTTTCATCTAGGAATCTGCATCACTCATATCCATAGCCTCTCTAACAATCCTATTCTCATTAGTGTTAGAAATCAAAGCAAAAATGCAACTAGAATTCAACAAAGAATAACAAAATATTTTAGGTGAATATTCAAACCTATCAGGTTGTCACCTTTCTTTGGTAGACCTCCTGAATTGTTGAGATTGAGGTTCTTCTTCTTCAAAAATTTTAGAGCTTCTCAAACTCTCCTCATCACTAGGTTCAACAAGAGTACATAGTTCTTCTTTGATTGGAGTAAGTGGAACTTGAACTACCTCCTTTTGTTTCTCCTATTTTTTTGGTTGTAGCTCAACTGTGGAAGGTTTCAGGTAAAATTTGGAAATTGGGTCCACAAAGAGGGGAAGTTTCGACAAAAATGATTTTTTTTTCAGGAAACACATATGCGTTTTGGATCAGGTACTCGAGCCTAAATCTGAACGCGTATGCATTTAGATTTAGGTACACACCCTAAAATACATACACATTACTAACATGTATGCATTTTATAACACGTACACGTTTCTTAAAGCTATTTAATTTTTTAAATAAATGACTGTGCTATTCATTTTCTCATTGCAATTTGTTCGAGACCTTGAAGGATAGCTTAATTTTTGTATGCGTTCTTGAGGGCCCATTTCAACCAAATTTGCACTGCCACCTCCTCCTGTCGACACAACCGACCTCAACAACCTCCAAGTTGGTTGAATTCTTTTTTTTTGCTTTATATCTTGCTTTTTTGTTTTGTAATTGTTATTTAGTTTTTGTTTGTTTTGTTTTTTTTACATTGAATATTTTATAGTTTTTAAATTGTATTTAAAACCAAAAACATCAACCAAACCAAAAATGTTAAATTGTAAATTGAAAACCATAAAATCTATACCTAAATTAACTAGAATTTAACCTAAATTCGACAAAAAACTTAGAAATCAAAACCCTAAACCCTAGGTTCCAAAAAGCATAGACCTAAAAACTAAAACCATTAATCCTCGGATCTAAACCCTAAACCCTAAAACCTAAACCTAAATTAGATTTATAATGTCTAGATTTGTTTTTATTTTATTAGCCCTAAAATCACATATAATCCCTAGATAGATCTATTTATAATGTCATAAAATTATAATCCCTAGATAGGTCTATTCATTCTTAGGTGCACAAGAAGTCCCTAAAATTTCTATCTATGTCCCTATACATGCCTCTAAGCAACTCAAAACCAAGTATCAAATTTCATCAAAATAGGCTTGGCAAGTACAATTTACCACTTAATTTTAACCTTGCAAGGAAAATGAAACCATATGGTTACTAGAAGTCAACACAAAACCAATTGAATATACATGAAATTTCCCTGGTAGCATACCTTCCACATGCACTACCTACCTATCCCCTATATGGGTGGATCTCAACCTACCTCTCCATTTAAATTAAAATTATGAGGGCTCCTAGAGTGCTCTCTCTCTCTCTCTCTCTCCACCTTGAGGCTTCTCCTCTCTATTCTCCCAAGAATGGTGGGAATGCACTAAATGGGATGCCTCTTGATGAGGGAACCTTACTATTATATCTTGAAGGAGATCAATAACTTGAGGACCACCAATAGGATTTATAGGTGGGTTCTTAGCCTTCCCCTCATTCCCACTTTGACGAGTTACATGATGCCTGAGAGGCATCTTTCATTGAAAATCAATGCATATGTTAGGAAATATATAGAATCATCTAAAAAGTATCACTAAGGCATGAATTCATTAGTCCAAGATATAATGATACAATAATTTTAAATTAACAACCACACACCACTCAATTTTAACCTTGCAAGGAAAATGAAACCATATGGTTACTAGAAGTCAACACAAAACCAATTAGAGATAATTTTTATTTTATGAGGTTTTGTGTTGACTTCTTGAGAGTTTAATTTGATTTTGGTTTTGTACATTAGAGAAAACCTTAATGTGCTTAAGGAAAATATAGATTTGATAAAAAATGAGCCTAATATCTCCCCCATGTTGCATGGTTTGCATCTTCGATGCAAATTGTTGTCGATTTTGTTCAATTTATTGATGCGAACCTAGCTAGGTTCCATCAATGAAGAGAAGAGAGGAGACAATTCTATACAGATGGATTGTCTTATAAATAAATTCATGACCTTAAAATTACCAGACAAGCCATTTGCCAACATTTTTTTAGCCCCCAAACAAACGAACCAATTCCAACCACCAAAAAATGAATTTCAATTAAATGGTGTAGGCACCCATAGATAGTTGCAAATTTTTTTCATAGATGGTGGATGGTGTTTGATACTCCACCACATGGAAATTGTGAGGTGCCCCTATAATTTTTGAGAAAGTAGTGGGCTAAGTTTGAGTTGGGTTTAAAACCCAGCTATTCTGATATGAGGTCATTTCAGGGAGCTTGGTGTGGCATGCCCCAACATAGATTAGAAGCATGTGTCGATATTTAGTGACATGCTCCCATTGCTCCTATTGTTGCTCCTCCTTCTCCTAGTGTTCTCGCTACATTTCAAAAATAGACGATGTTGTTGACATTAGGAGCAGTGAGTTCTCTTTTAGGACATCTCACTCATCAGACTACATATGCGGTGGCTGAAGTGGGCGATAGAAAGCATGGAGGCTTAGGCTATGGGCATACTCAGGAATCCACTTTAGGTGACCCACATCCATCTAGGAGAGAGTCATATATGGATTTACTATATTCTGAGGATCATCCTACATAGGTATGTACATCTTTTGAACTTAGGCACATTTAAATAATTTGTTTGAAATGTGCAAAATTCATGTAAATAATAACATTAAATTATATATAATATAATATTAATTCAAGAAGTTTTCGGTGTAGGTGCACAATCACATGATGCCTGAACCTCAATATGATCATGTCTATATTTCGAGTGTTATAGAATTGTGCTCACCTTTTGGTTAGGTACAAACCAATATATATTTTAATTTATGTGTACATATCTAATTTAATTTGAATTTGTACACATGTGTGAAATGATATATTGTTTCTAGGTGCAAGGAGGTCATGCGATACCGAGTGCTGACCAACCACAAGTTATGGTGAGCGCTCTTGAGTCATCATCAGGTTAGGTGCATGCTTTCAAAATTTTGTTAAGTTTAAATAAAAAACACATCATAGATCTAATTTAATTTAAATTTGTACACATGTGTGAATGATCTATACATTGTTGCATCTATATGCATGGATGTCATGTGATACCTATGGCGGGCGCACCTAAGACATCATCAACATTTATGCATGGGCAATCTCAGGTGTGTGATCATGAGGTCATATCATTCGAGCTTGTAAACTTTACTAAATCTCCTATACAATATTTAGGGACCTTATATATATATATATATATATATATATTCAAGGTTCTAACATATTGTTTTCTTTATATGAATTTGTAGGATATAGTAGATCAAGCATTTGGACCTTCTCAATTGACAATTATGCTACCTATTGAATAAAATGTGCTAGAAGATTCACATGATTATATGGTAATTTATGCATACTAACAATCATTTTTACTATATTTACTAGATATTTAATTAAATTTATTTTTATCAAGTTTATATTTTCAAGTTTATATGTTAAATTATATCAAAATTTCTAAATAACTTTAAATCTAATTTCAAATTTCTTGTACTCTTCTACAACATGATACAGGTACATCTAGTCCATGTGGAGCAAAGAGGAGACTTGATTTGACTGATCACCCTGATAGTTAGATGGTTCTAAATTTTATGGACTATAGATCTCTAGTTTCATTTAAATATGTGTTGGACTTGAAATATACATTTTGAACATAGATTAAGGGGATGCATGTCATGAACCCTAGGATATGGCTTAACGGGTCCTAAGAGGATGGCTTAAGGGGAATTATGAGAGTGAATTAAGGGATGCAAGAGGGTGGATTAAGGGGATGTAAGAGGATATGAATTAAGGGTCCTTTAAGAGGATGGCTTAAGGAGATGCAAGAGGGTGGATTATGGGGAGTTGATAGAATGACTTAAAGGGATGTAAGAGGGTGGATGAAGGGGAGTTGATAGAATGACTTAAAGGGATGAATTAAATGGATTAAGCATCTCTTGAACCCTAGAAACCCTAAACCCTAAACCCTAAACCATAGGACCTAAATCCTAGGAGATGAACCCTAAACCATTTACCCATATATATTTTTTATTCTAATCATCTCATGAAACCTAGAAATCATAAACCCTAAACCATAGGACCTAAAGCCTAGGAGATGAACCCTAAACCATTAGCCCATATATATTTTTTATTCTAAGCATCTCATGAACCCTAAAAACCATAAACCCTAAGCCATAGGACCTAAGGGATGCAAGAGGGTGGATTAAGGGGAGTTGAGAGAATGAATTAAATGGATGACTTAAAGGGATTAAGCATCTCATGAACCCTAGAAACCCTAAACCCTAAACCATATGACCTAGATCCTAGGAGATGAACCCGAAACCATTAACCCATATAGATTTGTTATTATAAGCATCTCATGAACCCTAGAAACCCTAAACCCTAAACCATAGGACCTAAAACCTAGCAGATGAACCCTAAACCCTTAACCAATATAAAGTGACTTAAGGGATGCAAGAGGGTGGATTAAGGGGAGTTGAGAGAATGACTTAAAGGGATTAAGCATCTCATGAACCCTAGAAACCCTAAACCCTAAACCATAGGACCTAAAGCCTAGGAGATGAATCCGAAACCATTAACCCATATATATTTGTTATTCTAAGCATCTCATGAAACCTAGAAACCCTAAACCTTAAACCATGGGACCTAAATCCTAGCAGATGAACCCTAAAACCTTAACCCATATAGAGTGACTTAAGGGATGCAAGAGGGTGGATTAAGGGGAGTTGAGAGAATGAATTAAAGGGATGACTTAAAGGGATTAAGCATCTCATGAATCCAAGAAACCCTAAACGCTAAACCATAGAACCTAAAGCGTAGGAGATGAACCCTAAACCATTAACCCATATATATTTGTTATTCTAAGAATCTCATGACCCCTAGAAACCCTAAACCCTAAACCATAGGACCTAAAGCCTAGTAGATGAACCCTAAACCCTTAACCCATATAGAGTGACTTAAGGGATGCAAGAGGGTTGATTAAGGGGAGTTGAGAGAATGACTTAAAGGGATTAAGCATCTCATTAACCCTAGAAACCCTAAACCCTAAACCATAGGACCTAAAGCCTAGGAGATGAACCATAAACCATTAGCCCATATATATTTGTTACTCTAAGCATCTCATGAAACCTAGAAACCCTAAACCCTAAACCATAGGAGCTAAAGTCTAGGAGATGAACCCTAAACCATTAACCCATATATATTTGTTATTATAAGCATCTCATGAACCCTAGAAACCCTAAACCCTAAAACATATGACCTAAAACCTAGGAGATGAAACCTACACCATTAACCCATATAGATTTGTTATTCTAAGAATCTCATGAAACCTAGAAATCATAAACACTAAAGAATAGGACCTAAAGCCTAGGAGATGAACCCCTATCCATTAAACCATACAAATTTGTTATTTGAAGCATCTCATGAACCCTAGAAACCCTAAACCCTAAACAATATGACCTAAAACCTAGGAGATGAACCATACACCATTAACCCATATAGATTTGTTATTCTAAGAATCTCATGAAACCTAGAAACCCTAAACCCTAAACCATAGGATCTAAATCCTAGCAGATGAACCCTAAACCATTAAACCATATAGATTTTTTAATCTAAGCATCTCATGAACCCTAGAAACCCTAAACCCTAAACCATATGACCTCAAAACTAGGAGATGAACGCTAAACCATTAAACCATATAGATTTGTTATTATAAGCATCTCATGAACCCTAGGATATGAAGATGATAAACCCTTAACCCTAAGACCTAAATCCTAGGAGATGAAATATAAATCATTAACCCATATAGATTTGTTATTATAATAATCTCATGAAGCCTAGAAACCCTAAACCCTAAACCATAGGACCTAAAGCCTAGGAGATGAACCCTAAACTATTAACACATATAGATTTGTTATTCTAAGCATCTCATGAACCCTAGAAACCCTAAACCTTAAACCATATGATATAAAGCCTAGGAGATGAACCCTAAACCCTTAACCCATATAGATTTGTTATTCTAAGCATCTCATGAACCCTAGAAACCATAAACCCTAAACCATATGACCTAAAGCCTAGGAGATGAACCCTAAACCCTTAACCCATATAGATTTGTTATTATAAGTATATCATGAACCCTATAAACCCTAAACCCTAAACCATAGGACCTAAAGCCTAGGAGATGAAACGTAAACCCTTAACCCATATAGATATGTTATTCTAAGCATCTCATGAACCCTAGAAACCCTAAACCATAAACCATATGACCTAAAGCCTAGGAGATGAACCCTAAACCCTTAATCCATATAGTTTTGTTATTCTAAGCATCTCATGAACCCTAGAAACCCTAAACCCTAAACCATATGACCTAAATCCTAGGAGATGAACCCTAAACCATTAACCCATATAAATTTTTTATTCTAAGCATCCCACGAACCCTAGAAGCCCTAAACCATAAACCATAGGACCTAAAGCCTAGGAGATGAACCATAGACCCTTAACCCATATAGATTTGTTATTTTAAGCATCTCATGAACCCTAGAAACCCTAAAACCTAAACCATAGGACCTAAAGCATAAGAGATTAACCCTACACCCTTAACCCATATATATTTGTTATTCTAAGCATCTCATAAACCCTAGAAAACCTAAACACTAAACCATATGACCTCAAGCTTAGGAGATGAACCCTAAACCCTTAACTAATATAGGTTTGTTATTCTAAGCATCTCATGAACCCTAGAAACCTTAATCCCTAAATTATATGACCTAAAGCCTAGGAGATGAACCCTAAACCATTAACCCATATAGATTTATTATTATAATCATCTCATGAACCATAGGATATGAAGATCTTAAACCCTTAACCTTAAGAGCCAAATCCTAGGAGATGAACCCTAAACCCTTAACCCATATAGATTTGTTATTCTAAGAATCTCATGAACCCTAGGATATGAAGATCCTAAATCATTAACCCTAGGATCTAAAGCCTAGGAGATGAACCCTAAACCATTAACCCATATAGATTTGTTATTATAAAAATATCATGAACCATAGGATATGAAGATCCTAAATCCTTAACCTTAAGACCTAAATCCTAGGAGATGAACCCTAGACCCTTAACCCATATATATTTGTTATTCTAAGCATCTCATGAACCTAGGATATGAAGATCCTAAACCCTTAACCCTAGGATCTAAAGCCTAGGAGATGAACCCTAAACCCTCAATCCAAATAGATTTTTTATTCTAAGCATCTCATGAACCCTAGGACCTAATTCATGGGAGACGAACCCTAAATCCTTAACCCTAAAGTTAAGAGAGTGATTTAAGGGGATGCAAGATGATGGATTAAGTGTAGATAAGAGGATATTGCTTAAGGGGTCATAAGAGGATGGCTTAAGGGGAGTTGAGAGAGTGACTTAAGGGGATGCAAGAGGATGGATTAAGGGTAGATATACAAGGATATGGCTTAAGGGGTCCTAAGAAGATGGCTTAAGGGGAATTAATAGAGAGACTTAAGGGGATGCAATATGATGGATTAAGGGTAGATATATGAGGATATGGATTAAGTGGTCCTAAGAGGATGGCTTAAGGGGAATTAATAGAGATACTTAAGGGGATGTAAGAGGATGGATTAAGGGTAGATATACGAGGATATGGCTTAACGAGTCCTAAGAGGATGGAATAAAGGGTGTTGAGAGAGTGACTTAAGGGGATGCAAGAGGATGGATTAAGGGTAGATATATGAGGATATGGATTAAGGGTTCCTAAGAGGATGGATTAAGGGGATGCAAGTGGATGGATCAAGGGTAGATATATGAGGATATGGTTTAATGGGTCCTAAGAGGATGAATTACTTGGGGTGTTGAGAGAGTGACTTAAGGGGATGCAAGAGGATGGATTAAGGGTAGATATATGAGGATATGGATTAAGGGGTCCTAAGAGAATGAATTAAGGGGTGTTAAGAGAGTGACTTAAGGGGATGCAAGAGGATGAATTAACGGTAGATATACGAGGATATGTCTTAAGGGGTTCTAAGAGGATGGCTTAAGGGGTGTTGAGAGAGTGACTTTAGGGGATGCAAGAGGATAGATTAAGGGGAATTAATAGAGAGACTTAAGGGGATGCAAGAGGATGGATTAAGGGTACATAAGAGGATGAATTAAGGGGTCCTAAGAGAATTGATTAAGGGGATATGAAATCAATGATAATTTTTTTATAAAATGACAATGAATTATTTAGTTTTATATTTATACTATCAATTAAATGTATCTAGAACTATATATAGTTACCTGTCTCTAGATTCGAATTCCATTGTAATATATATCCGTGTCCTCTTTTTTTTTTAATGCATCTAGTTTTGGGAGACCTGAAACAAAAAATGATATAAAACTTTAATTAGGAAATGATTAAAGACAAATATATATAGACACGTATATGTGATAAATCTTTAACTACATATCGACTATCAATTAAATATAACAACTATATACTTACCAATATTTATTTACTCCGTTGTACCAAATGCATCCTCACTTTTTTGTAATGCATCTATGATTGTCTCATGATCATCCATTGAAAGTGTCCATAAAAATCTATTATCAGGCCTCCCTTGATATCTAACTAGTTTTATAGTGGTTTCCGAAATTGAATGTGAATAATGTATAATATTATTGTGTCTTTCATAATCTTCAAATTCAGGAAATCCATTCTTTCTTATCAAATATTTTTGAAGCTAGGTGCCAACAACAACCACCAAACTAGTGGGATACTCAAAGTTGTCATCATCCACTCTAGGATGTACCAACTTATGTTTTCTCTCAACACATCTAGCCAACCAATACTCCATCTCCTCTTCATTCCCCTCAGGTGCAACAACAATATACATGTTTGACAAAAAAAATAAAAAAATCAATAAAGAGTGACTTATATTTAATTCACATATAAACATGCATAAATATAACATTCAATTGTTGAAAAATGAGGTGTTTTCTTAGCTTAATACTCTGTAAAACTTAATATTGCTGATCTAAGTAAGCTCTTTCTTTGTTACATAAATTATTTGTGGGTGATTATCTTGATTAATCCATTTTACTGTTGTAGAATGTAGAGATAATTTGATAGAAGAACTAGACAAGATATTAGAAAGATCACATAAGATATACCGTGGAGAAACCCCTTTCAGGAAAAAAATCCACCAAGAATTATTCTATTAGTCAATCTCTGAATTACAATAGCTCCAATTCTTTCTTGAGAATGCTTCTTCTGTCTTTACCAATCTTCTTCACACCTGCAATAACAATTATGAAAACTCTATTCAACTTGAATGAGATATAGAGAGAATATGCAACCTTGCAATCTCCAAATGGTGATAATTACAATGTACAAGCTCAAGCCCTTGAAAAGGTATGCCATATTCATTCAAGTTGAGTTATTCAATGAAGACTAAAGCTTACAACATGTGCTTCATGCAGTTGGGCGTCCCAAACTGAAGCTACAACTTCTCCTTCACTTAGATGATGATAATTCAAAGGACTATCAAAGTTGCTTAAGTAATCCTACTTAACCGGGCGTTGAAATATCTTATCATGCATGAGAGGTAAATCCAATAAAGCATCTTGGGGACCAAGTTGGCTCCAAGTGATTTATAGTTAAGCTGAAACATTTACTCAACACCATTCATGCAGAATGGTCATCCCCTATTAGCTGGAGGTAGTCCCTGTTATCTGTCATACAACTCAAGTTATTAGCCATGCATTCCAATTTAACTGAAGCTAACTACATGCAACTCAAAATAACCAACATGCATGCAACATGCACTTGCATGCAACTGAAGATAACTGAACCATAACTGAACTGAACTGAACTGAACTGAACTAAATTGATTTTGAACTGAATTGAATTAAACTTCAAACATGCAAACATCAAATCCTAACTCCTAGGATCTTTACATGCATTCAAAAGTGTTATCTCTTACTCTGAATAGTTAACTAAACTCAAAATGAGTGTCACCTTACCATGTGTGCACCCACATGTTCCTATTATTTAGGAATAACTACAAATGTCAATTTCATGATTTATTTCATCCAAATAATTAATCTCATCCTAATCTTAGTGTTGTTGAACAAATTCCAAGAACTTAGGAGATACAAGAAATAGTTAATGTTAGACAGGATATTAGAAAGATCACACAAGATATACCTTATTGTTCCTCTATCAAATTCTCTCTACATTCTACAACAGTAAAATGGATTAATCAAGATAATCACCCACAAAGAATTTATGTAACAAAGAAAGAGCTTACTTAGATCAGCAATATTAAAGTTTTACAGAGTATTAAGCTAAGAAAACTCCTCATTTTTCAACACAATTCAATTTAATGTACCTTCTTGTACAAGATCCAAAACTTGATCATAATCATTTGATGTGAACACTTGGTTATCTTCAATTGTCGTTCCATGTTGAATATGTGTCGATGTAGGTGTTAAGACTCTTTGTTGCCATTCTGTATTTTCACATGCCTCCCAATCACCTGCAATACAAAATTGAAAAAAGAATGCAAGATCCCTTGTCCATATTGTCCATGTGTTTGCATTCAAACTCTTAAACGAATGCCATTTTGCAAATCCATTAATCGTTTCACAATATTGTCAAGTAAAAATATAATTTTCTTCAACTAACCAATAGAAGCATTGAATTATTGAGCTCTCACTTGTTCTTGTAGATAATTTGGTATTGCACCAATCTATAATTGCACTTGCATCTCTAAATTTTGTAGCATCCTCAAATTTTAGTTGCTCTCTGGCAAGAGCTCTTTTCACACATGCACCTGCTCCATTGTGTTCTCCTTTATCATGTCCAGCTTAAAAAAAATCCACATGTGCTGGATATTATTTTCATTATGAACTCTACATAACCAATAAAACATTCTAGCATTCTTGAATTGACTCGTGCAATTATCTAGCCATATGAGATGTTCTTTCATTTGAATTCCCCTCTCTTTTAAATTTTTATAAAATATATAAAAACAATATTGAACAAACTCAGATGAATATAATCGATATCACTTACATACAAATGGTACTCTCAAAATTTTTCTATTATCTTCTCTACTATCATCTGCATGTCTATAAACAATATTAACAAATAAACAATATTAGCAAATATAGCTACTTGCATTGAATTATAATATTGTGATTGAATTTCCTCTTGTGGAGCAAGAGTATAATTTTTAGCAAAATCAACAACTAACAATATAGTTCCAATTGGGAATGTGTTTTACATAAATGAAATTGATTATCAAGCCAATGCACATATTGAGAGTGTTTAACATATTTAGTCATTAATTCATCCAAGTCGCCCAAGTCGCCCAAGTCGCCAAGTTGCTCAAGTCCCCAAGTCACCCAAGTTGCTCCTTGTGCTCCCCTTGAGTGTTGGAACTTGAACTCTGAAGCCAAGATCCAGTGCATGTCCAGTCGTCCAAGTCGCCCAAGTTTCCCTTGGTGCTCCCCTTGGACAATGGAATTGGAACTCTAAAGCCAAGATCCAGTACATGTCCAAGTCGTCCAGGTCACCCAAGTCACCCAAGTTTCCCCTGGTGCTCCCCTTGGACATTGGAATTGAAACTCCAAATCCAAGGTCTAGTTCATGTCCAATTCGTCCAAGTCACCAAGTCGCCCAAGTTGCCCGTGGTGCTCCCCTTAGACATCAGAACTGAAACTACGAAGCCAAGATCTAGTGCATGTCCAAGTCGCCCTTGGTGCTCCCCTTGCATGCTGGAACTAGAACTCCAAAGCCAAGATCCAGTGCATTTCCAAGTCGACCCTGGTACAATCATATATTTAAATTATTTAATAAATGCATGCACACTAAATTTTTCCACAATTAGCTCACAACATTTTCCAAATTTTCCATCTTTTAAAGAATACTCAATATTTTTAAATTTTTTTATATCCACTAATTTTTGTCCAAATTCATCGAAACTACCTTCATGCATACATTCTCATAACAATGAAAAGTTACCACATCTATCACATTCTCTAGAAATACATGCTTTTAAATAATTTAATAAGTTTCCATTAGAGGGTTCACAAAATAACCCTGCTATAAAATCTTTGATTGTTTCAAGTGGCATATTAATACCACAAATGTCCTGCATAATTTGGTTAGCATGCAAAGTACAACGTATATATAAAAAAATATCATAATAATAATGAAATTGTGCATTGGTCTTACAACAACAGAGATTCGTTGTTTATTAATTCTAACATACCAAGGTTTACACTTTTTGAATGATCTTTGACTTATGCTAATATTAAATGGTAAGATTGAATCATCTAATTTTTTTATATAATTTAGTTTGAGTCATATCTAAGAGATGCTTTGGATAAGGTTCATGAATTTTGGAACCCACCCTTAATTTTAAAACATCTCTAATGTTAGGTGATACTCTTGTATTATCATGCCAATATTTTTCAATTAAATATTTGATTTCATTAGTTAATTTCATGTTTGATCTTGGGAGTCTACAACTAAAATTCCAACATTGATTAATTGGATCCTTTTCAATACTTTCTCTTCTTTTAGAAGCTCTTACAATTTTTTTTTAGGATTTAATTTTATACATTTACTAACCTTACTTAACATTCTTTTATTTAACATTTCCCGTTTTGAGGTGTTAACAAGCTCTACAATTGCACACACTTTTCTTTTTTGAATTTCTGAACTTTGATGAATCGATCTGGAGGGGACCCTATAAGGGCTCCCCCACCCATGAATAAAGCTACTTTCCTGAATGGTTGGATTTATCCTTTTGGGGGAACTAAAATTATGCTTGGTACTTCACATGTTTTGTCACCTGGGAGTTTGAAATCTTCTACTCCTAGGGGTAAGGATTTTCTGCTCACAAGTGACAGCTCTGCATCCTATGTGGAAAAGTTAGTTTGAGAAAAGGCTTCGACTAATGCAACTCAGGATTCCTATTCATTATTTTGTACTATTGAGGGGGACAAAGTGGATGTCCCAGATGCAATCTTAAATGACGCCTTGGAGGTTTTGAAGCTATCCTTGGTTGGGAAGTTTTTTGCTATCCGACCCAATATTGACTAGGTACGCAAATGGGCCATTGACACTTGGAATGTCAAGGGTAGTGTTTTTGTTAGTGCAATGCCTAAAGGCCTTTTTTTATTCACCTTTTTATCTCTGAAGATATGATAAAGGTACTCACAGATGGACTGTGGGCCTTTGATAGAAGCTTTAAGAATATCTTGTCCTTATGTAAGTGGAAACCTTGGTTTGATGCCTCTACAGATTTGGGGAAAGCTACCCCTACTTGGGTTAGACTCCCTGGGTTTCCACTAGAATTTTGGCACTAGAATGTCTTGAAGGGGATTATTGATTCTTTTGGTAGCCTAGTCATGGTGGACAAAGTCACTCTTCAAAAATATCATCTGGTTTATGCTAGAATATGTATTAATGTGGCGGTTAACACAATTTTACCCACCTTTGTGACTCTAAAATCAAAGTTTGGAAGATGGGTTCAACCATTAGAATATGAAAAAGAAATGGTGTTTTTCCAAGGGTGCTATAAGTTTGGGCATTTACAGGATGCCTGTAATATTGCACCTTTGGAATCAAAGATGTCACAAATTGAAACAAAACAAAACTCTCCTCTAAAGAATGTTGCTCCTATTAACATTTTAAAGGAGCAAGGAACCACAATACCAAATAAAGACTTGATGTTCTCTAAAAGGTCATTCCCCCTCCTCAAGCACAAGAGGAGGAGAACCTAGGCAAAAAAGAGGAAACTCCATAGGAGAACTGGAAAGGATGTTTGTGGGGGGAAAAATTTTTGTGCTCCCCTCCAAACCTTCAATGAAGAATATTTTTGAATAAGGTTTAGGCCTGGAGGACTTTGTGTCCTCCTCACCTAAAGACCAGAAGATTGGAGAACAAAAAGGTGAGCTACCAGAAGAAGGAGAGATTGTTAGAAAAATGGAAATGCCAGTGACCCCTTCCTCTGAAGCCTTGATAATAGACCTAAATATAGGAGAGGATAACACACTAGAAGGTAAAAATGAGAAATATTGGATAAATACTAAGTCAAGGAAAAAGAAAAAACTAGATGTAGGAAGAAACAATAAAGTGGGTAGACTGCAATTAAAAGAATCAAGAAACAAAGAAATAACAAGAGATGTGATAGCTGGTAAGCAAAGGACTCTTGATTCTTTGGAAGGGAATAAAACAAAAAAGAAATAAGGGAGTCTTTCTACCACCCTAAGCAGAATCAACCCGACATTGGTTTTTGTTTTTGTAATAATGTGTATTCTGTCTTGGAATATAGAGGGTCTTAATGGCTCCTATAAACATGTGCTAAAGGCTTGTCTTGCTGAAGTAAAACTGGATATATTTTTGATCTAGGAAACAAAAATGAAAAAGGAGAGCTTTGAGAAAGTGCTAAAATGGCTTTGGATTGATGCAAGTTTTGAAGTTAGTGATGCAGAGGGTGCTTCAGGAGGGATTGGTACATGCTAGAATTCCTCTAGGTTTTCTGGAAGGTTGAAAGTGCAAAACAAAAATAGTCTCTTGATTAGTTTGGAAGATAGGGATACCTTGATTAACTTGAATATGGTCAATATTTATGGCCCCAATTCAAGATTAGACAGGCTTAATCTCTGGAATATGTTGGAAGGAATTATTACTAATAGTGAAGATGAGCTATAGATGTTGGGAGGAGACATTAACTCCCCGTTATACCCATTAGAAAAAAGTGGAGGCTTAACTGATTTCTGTAATAGTATGATGGATCTTTCGAGGTTCCTTGACTCAGTTGGGCTAATGGATATTCCTTTGATTGGATCTCTCTTTACTTGGTCTAATAGAAGATAGGGTAATCACTTGATACAAGTTAAATTGGACAGATTTTTGATCTCCTCTAACTGGAAAATATTGTAAAATATTTCCCTTACAACTTCTCCAAGAATAGGGTCTGATCATAATGATCTCCTTTTGGAATGGGATAATAAAATGACTAAGAGGCCTTACCCCTTTAGGTACAAAATAATGTTGTTTCTCCATCCAAAATTCAAATCTTTAATTGAGGAGTGGTGGAATTTACCTTGTGATGGTACTCCTATGTTTAAACTAACTCAAAAACTGAAAAGAGTCAAAGAAAAAGTTAAGGGATGGAACAAGTACATGTTTGGGAATATCTTTACCAATAAGAAAGACTTAAACCTGAAAATGAAAGAGATCCAAGAACTTATGGAGGCCGAAATTGTTGATGAGGAGATTTGTACCATAGAGGGTGAGCTGAGAGTGCAATGGTATAAAAAAAAGAAGAAGAAATCTTCTAGAAACATAAATCTTGAATCCAATGGTTAAGAGAAGGAGATATAAATACTATGTTTTTTCATCAATTTGCTTTGAAACATAGAGGAAGAAATAGGATCAGATTTCTAACCACCTCCAATGGGATAAGACTTGAGTGTGAAGAGGACATAGCTAAAGAGGTTGTTTCCTTCTTTTCAAATCTTCCTGAATTGCCTGAATCTTCCTGAATTGCCTGAAATTGATATCCTAGAGCTGGATGAATTTATGACGGTCATTCCTAAGGTGATCACAGATCAATATTTAAAAAAATCACCTAAGGTTGCGTCAATGGATGAAGTGAAGGAGGCTATCTTCTCCTTTGGTGCTTTTAAAGTACCAGGACCTAATGGATTCCCCCCAAGTTTCTTCCAGGTCTTTTGGGAAATTGTCTCTCCAAACCTCTTCAATGCAGTAAGGGATTTCTTTAGATAGTCTCCTAAATCAGATGAATACTACCTTTATCACCATAATTCCAAAATATATTGATGTTTTTTCTATGAATGACTACAAAACAATAAGTTTGTGTAGCACTACTTATAATATTTTTTCTAAAATCATGGTTAACAGGTTGAAATATGTCCTGAACAAAATGATTGCAGAGAATCAGAAGGGTATTGTTAAAGGAAGACAAATATTGGATGCAACAATTTTTACACATGAGGTGCTGCACTCTATGGACCATAGCAAAAAATAAGGTATGGTTCTGAAATTAGATATCTTTAAAGCATATGATCATGTTTCTTGGAGCTTCCTCTTTGTTGTTCTTGGAAAATTTAGCATCAATGGAAAATTCCTAAGTTTGATTAAAGCCTGTGTTACTACCCCGAAGTACTCTGTCTTGGTGAATGGGGTTCCTCAAGGTTTTCTCTTCAGGAAGGGGTCTGAGACAGGGGGACCCATTATCACCTTACTTGTTTGTTATATTTGTTGAAGCTTTAGGGAACAATATACAAAAAACAATGGCTAATACAACTTTAAAAGGTTTATGTGTTGCTTCGTCTTTATCGCCTACCTCACATAAAATTTTTTTAGATGACACTATTCTTATGGGGGAAGCTACTATTGTTTAAGTGAAGCAATGGAAAGCTATTCTTATTCAATATGCTAAACTCTCAGGCCAATTCATAAATTATCATAAAAGAAAAATCTACTTTTTAAATACCAGTCAGGAGGTGAAATACAAAGTGAAAAATATCCTTGGATGTCAAGAGGTGGACTTTCTTGCTACTTATTTGGCCCTACCTCTAATTTCTTGAAATCCTAACAAAAACTATTGAAATTATATTGTGGAGAAGATTTAAAAGAAACTAGCTGGCTGGAAGGGTAAACTGCTAAGTTTTGCAGGTAAGATTCAACTCTTAAAGGCTTCTCTTTAGAATATACCTCTCTATTACCTTTTTATTTTCAACATTCCTACCTACATAGCGAATAAAATTGAATCAATCCAAAGGAGATTCTTATGGCCAGGAGTGGAAGAAAGGAAAATAATGGCTCTTGTTGGATGTGAAATTATGTGTACTCGAAAGAGGGAAGGAGGGCTAGGGATTCATAGATTAAAAAAGTTTAATAAAGGCGTGGTGGCTAAAATGGGATGGTTTATTTTTGAAGGGGAAAAAGACTTGGTACAAATCATTAGGTCCAAATACTGAAAAAATAAAGAAGCTAGTTTTTTCCTTAGGAATAAGGAGCTTCCCTATGGATTTGTATTTTGGAATAATTTGCTAGAAAATAGAGGTATCTTGAATAGAGGAGGAAAAGTTAGGGTTGGTAATGGGCTGAGCATTGATTTTTGGTAGGATGTTTGGTCCACCAATCCCCCTTTATCAGCTATGGAAGACCTCCGACAAATCAAAATCAGGCTGAAAAGAGGTATTGGTAAAAAGGTCTCTAGATATCTGGACTGGGATGGCTTGAGACCCAAATGGATTGACTTTAAAGAGTATCTAAATAATGCTGTTCTAAGAAGTGGAAGACAGTTAAATTGGGATGCTATGATGGAATTACTGAAGACTCAGATTGGAAGCCCGAACCTCTTTTGAAGAAATAGAAAGGATGAATGGATCTAGACCAAAAATGCTACAGGAAGGTTCTCTGTGAAGTTAGCCTATGAGGTTATGGATCAACAATCTATCAATCAGGGGGAATTTAACTGGACTAGGGTGTGGAGAAAAAACTTAATCCCAAAAATTAACAATTTTTGGTGGACATTTATACATGGTAAAATTATGACTATGGATAACCTGAAGAAAAGGGGTTGGTATTTGGTAAATATATGTTATTTGTGAAATAAAGATGAAAGTATTATGCATTTTTTCTTTCAATGCCCCTATACTCAAGATGTCTAGAATCTTTTTCTTAAGACGTAAGATCGATTGAGTTTTCCCTGCTTCTGTCAAAATGTTTGTTGAAGGATGGAGCTTTAGCCCCTACTTCCATAATATAATTCTTGATTTATGGGGACAAGTTCCCCCGTTCTTGGTTTGGGGTCTATGGAAAGAAAGAAACAATAGGGTTTTTAGGGATATAGCTAAGAGTAGTAAGGAGCTATGTATGATTATAAGGAGATAGATTCAAGAAAATGTTGATAGCTATAAGTACACCCAGGCTAAGAAAGGGCCTAACTATCCAGAGTTAAGAATAAAGTAGTAGTGGGGGATTTCCCATGACCTAAATAATGTGAATTGGGCAAAACAAATTATATGAAAAAAGCATTGTTTGGATTCCCCCTAATCCTGGATAGGTGAAATGTAACTTCGATGGCTACTCGAAAGGAAATCTAAGAGAAGTTGGAGCTAGAGGAGTGGTTAGGGATGAAAGTGACATCTATATGGTAGGATACAACAAAGGTCTTGGAATAGCTACAAACAATTTTGCTGAAGCGTATGCTATTTGGGTTGGAATTAGATACCTTAGAGATAACAAATGTAGAAAAGTGATTGTTGAAGGGGATTCCAAACTTATTATTGATTATCTTAACAACAATGATGAAGCACCCTGGGAAATAAAGGATCTCTAGGATGATTTTAAGAACATGTTACAGTTCTTTCAACAATATAAAATCCTTCATACTCTTAGAGAGGGAAATGGAGCTCCAAATGCTTTGGCTAACATGGTTCTGAGACATGATGCTTTAAAATTGTGGGACTTTTTCCAACCTGTCCAATCAAATAAACGATGTTTTGGCCTAGGACAGGTTAAAAATGAAGAACAAATCCGATGCTTGGATTAATGATGGTGGGAGAAGCTATAATTAAAATGGGTGGTTTCCTTGGGGATTCCACTGTAATTGGCGATCCTTGGTGGCACTTAGGCTTGTTGACTGGATGGATGGTGTGACATGTGAAAAAAGGTCCAGTTGTAATTGGAAATCCTTGGTGGCACTCAAGCTTGTTGACAGGATGGATGGAGTGGCATGACAATAAAGGTACAACAAATCCCAAAGCTATAATAGAAATTAAAGGGAAATGATAGTCTATTTGGCATGGTTCATGCCTTGAAAGGAAAGATTTAAATGAAGAAATAATGAACGCTTTCCACAATGATAAAAATATAAGGGATGATTTTGGAAAAGACAAATTGACGCGTGCAAGTGAGGGCAGTAAGATTGGGAATAAAATAAATTTAATTATTACTAAGAAGGGTGGCAGAGTTGTCAGATTTAATTATGATGGGATTTAGAAAGGTGATAATCTGCATTGTTTCAATTTCAAACATATAACTAAAAGATTTGTGCTACTATCTTATCAAATGAATAACCAAAAGGTCACCATTAATATTGAGTTTTTTGAATTGTCAGTTTCCATTGTTGAGAACGAAGAAGGGCACATTCAAGAGTTTCTCCTCCTTTCAAAAAATAAATTCTATGAAGTGACTGACATGGGCAGCCCAAGGAAGCGGACGAAACCCAAAAAATATGATGCATTACGAAAAAATGTGGAGCTTTGGGGTCTGTTCGAGAAAGCTGGTTTCACTCCTTATTTCACAACTATGGAAGGGTATAACAAGAAGTTGAGCTACAAGTTCGCCAATGCCTAGAAGGACGGTGAAGTCGAAATGGGTGGTCTCCATTTCAAGGTGGATGCGAAGCTTATTGCAAAGGCGACAGGTCTAGCCTACGAAGGAAAAAAGGTGGCAAAGGTAAGTAACAAAAAATACCAGGACTATATTCTAAATTTTTTTGAGGACAAGGAGAAGGCTGAGTGTTTCCAGAATGGCTATTCTAGGGTTTTAATCCCTCCCCCGTACCATAGTGTGTGTTTATTTTTCATGAAGTATTTTACTTTGGAGGGTCGTTTCCAGTCTGTGCATGGTTACCACTTCCTTATCCTTAACGATATTCGTCATCTCGAAAAGATAAATCTTCCTTTTTTTTTAATTTTCTTCCCTAAGTCAAAGCCTTACCCATGGGGAAAATCTGTCATTACACCAAGGCTTAATTAGAGCTATCTACAAATATGTGTTGGCTATGTCTCCTCAAAAGAATCTTCCCATTAATTTGATAGAAAACTCTATCCCTAAGAGCTCTGTGAAAATATAACTCATATAGAGTCGCCCTCATACCCTTGCTGAAAAGCCCTTTAAAAAATCACCTAACCCTGAGGATCCATTATGGGATGAAATCCTACAAGTCACTCCTGAAAAAAAGAGTGCTACCTTCATCGACTCTGTTGAGAATAAAAAAGAGGAAGCTTCTTATCCAGGAATTGGGGGAGGAAGCCAACACTATCACAATTCCTGATGACAATGAAAACCATGAGTGCTCAACCCCAGTTGGTAGAATGTCTACTAGGCTTGCTTTGGCTACTTCTAAAGGGTTAGGCAATAGTAAAAAGTATAAGGATTCAAAGGAAAAATGTGCTTTTGGGTCACAGGAAAGTAAAGGAAAAAATATGGTGAAGGAAGATAGGGATTCCTGAACGAAGAAAATCCCAGATAGTTTGGGAGGAGATTCTATGGAGGAAAGTTCTGAGTCAAAGGAAGAGGAGGGTTCTGATAATGAGGAAGTGGAAGGGGAGTTTCAGGAAGAGGAAATTCATGAGGCTGGAAAGGACAATTAGGGGATGGAGGAAAATGCTAATGCAATAAATGATCAAGAAGTTCTAGAAAGAAAATACCATGAGGAAGAGAGGATTGATGAAGTTGATAATATAAAAATCAAGAGGATGGAGGAGAGATTAGAATGGCTGGAAAAGATGATGTAAGAGGAGGATAAGGAAAGCAAATTCTAGACTTTGGAAACAACAGTGAAGAGCCTTTGTAGGGTGGTGGATGTGGTTATGAAGAAGGCTATCATGGCTACGATCTTAGGTCAAGGAAAAATTAAAAAGCAGCAAACGAGAAAGTTGATGGATGAGATGGCTGACTTATTGGGCAAGATGGACCCGAAAGAGAAAGTGGAAGACACTATCGATGACCTGTTGAAAGCCTAGTGTCTAATTGAGGATGCTTGATGCTTGGTCTTTGTTTTTCTTTTTGTTTTGCTTCTATGGTTTTTTCTGGTGCTTCTCCTGTTGATTGGCCTTTGGTGCCTGGACTATCAAAATTTTAGTTATATTTTTGTTATTAGTTCTTGTTTATGCATGGACATTACTTCTAGTATTATTTGGTATTAAAATTTTAATGTTGGGATCTGAATACAGACTATATGTATTTTTTTGATATCTCCGATAGAGCTGAAATGTTTCATTGTGAGGGAATTGGTTAAGCTTTTTGTTGAGGATGTTGGGGAAACTTTTTTTGTCGACTTCCTTTTGAGGTTGTTTTGACTGGATGTTTTTCTCTTAATTGTTGTACTTTTATGTAAGGGTCAGGTCCCCTTCCATACTTAATAAATAAATAAAAATCTTTGATTTGAAGTTTCTTTATTAACAAGAGCAATTGTTATTACATGACGAGTTGCATTCTTATCCTTAGATCAAAATTTCTTACCTATAAAATCAATAACATTAGCAACACTAGATATGACTTGTTCTATTGGATCATCTTTCTTTTTTGGTTTTACAAAAATGCCTAATTTTTTCATCACTTTTCTCATTTTCGACATTCTCATCAATTGCATCATGAGTTGACATCGAAATACAAATTTATATCTATAAAAAGACATTTTATATA
>VDFB02000007.1:20659284-20695666 GCA_007258455.2 Sequoia sempervirens | reverse complement strand
GTTGGCCACAATTTGATTTTTTTTTAAATTTTTCATGTTTGTCGAAAATTTGACGAAAATAATAGCCAACATTTCGACGAACGTCGGGAATAAACTTTCAAAAAATTGGAAATTACACATCAAATTTTACAAGCACCCAACGAACATCGAATTTTACATATTTCGTCGAAGGGTTTCATTGTATTTTGCAGTCAAATGTATTAGTGGAAAAGTCCCACAATTTTAAAGCATCATGTCTTAGACCCATGTTAGCCAAAGCATCTGGAGCTCCATTTCCCTCTCTAAGAGTATGAAGGATTTTATATTGTTGAAAGAACTGTAACATGTTCTTAAAATCATCCAAGAGATCCTTTATTTCCCAAGGTGCTTCATCATTGTTGTTAAGATAGTCAATAATAAGTTTGGAATCCCCTTCAACAATCACTTTTCTATACCTGTTATCTCTAAGGTATCTAATTCCAACCCAAATAGCATACGCTTCAGCAAAATTGTTTGTAGCTATTCCAAGACCTTTGTTGTATCCTACCATATAGATGTCACTTTCATCCCTAACCACTCCTCCAGCTCCAGCTTATCTTATATTTCCTTTCGAGTAGCCATCGAAGTTACATTTCACCCATCCAGGATCAGGGGGAATCCAAACAGTGCTTTTTTCATATAATTTTTTTTGCCCAATTCACATTATTTAGGCCATGGGAAATCCCCCACTACTGCTTTATTCTTAACTCTGGATAGTTAGGCCCTTTCTTAGCCTGGGTGTACTTATAGCTATCAACATTTTCTTGAATTTGTCTCCGTATAATCATACATAGCTCCTTACTACTCTTAGCTATATCCCTGAAAACCCTATTGTTTCTTTCTTTCCATAGACCCCAAACTAAGAACGGGGGAACTTGTCCCCATAAATCAAGAATTATATTATGGAAGTAGGGGCTAAAGCTCCATCCTTCAACAAACATTTTGACAGAAGCAGGGAAAACTCAATCAATCTTAAGTCTTAAGAAAAATATTCTAGACATCTTGAGCATAGGGGCATTGAAAAAAAAAATGCATAATACTTTCTTCATCTTTATTTCACAAATAACATATATTTACCAAATACCAACCCCTTTTCTTCAGGTTATCCATAGTCATAATTTTACCATGTATAAATGTCCACCAAAAATAGTTAATTTTTGGGATTAAGTTTTTTCTCCACACCCTGGTCCAGTTAAATTCTCCCTGATTGATAGATTGTTGATCCATAACCTCATAGGCTAACTTCATAGAGAACCTTCCTGTAGCATTTTTGGTCCAGATCCATTCATCCTTTCTATTTCTTCAAAAGAGGTTCGGGCTTCCAATCTGAGTCTTCAGTAATTCCATCATAGCATCCCAATTTAACTGTCTTCCACTTCTTAGAACAGCATTATTCAGATACTCTTTAAGTTCAATCCATTTGGGTCTCAGGCCATCCCAGTCCAGATATCTAGAGACCTTTTTACCAATACCTCTTTTTCAGCCTAATTTTGATTTGTTGGAGGTCTTCCATGGCTGATAAAGGGGGATTAGTGGACCAAACATCCTACCAGAAATCAATGCTCAGCCCATTACCGACCCTAACTTTTCCTCCTCTATTCAAGATACCTCTATTTTCTAACAAATTATTCCAAAATACAAATCCATAGGGAAGCTCCTTATTCCTAAGGAAAAAACTAGCTTCTTTATTTTTTAAGTATTTGGACCTAATGATTTGTACCAAGTCTTTTTCCCCTTCAAAAATAAACCATCCCATTTTAGCCACCACGCCTTTATTAAACTTTTTTAATCTATGAATCCCCAGGCCTCCTTCCCTCTTTCAAGTACACATAATTTCACATCCAACAAGAGCCATTATTTTCCTTTCTTCCACTCCTGGCCATAAGAACCTCCTTTGGATTGATTCAATTTTGTGCGCTATGTAGGCAGGAATGTTGAAAATAAAAAGGTAATAGAGAGGTATATTCTGAAGAGAAGCCTTTAAGAGTTGAATCTTACCTGCAAAACTTAGTAGTTTACCCTTCCAGCTAGCTAGTTTCGTTTAAATCTTCTCCATAATATAATTTCAATAGTTTTTGTTAGGATTTCAAGAAATTAGAGGTAGGCCCAAATAAGTAGCAAGAAAGTCCGCCTCTTGACATCCAAGGATATTTTTCACCTTGTATTTCACCTCCTGGCTGGTATTTAAAAAGTAGATTTTTCTTTTATGATAATTTATGAATTGGCCTGAGAGTTTAGCATATTGAATAAGAATAGCTTTCCATTGCTTCACTTAAACAATAGTAGCTTCCCCCATAAGAATAGTGTCATCTACAAATTGTTGATGTGAGGTAGGCGATAAAGACGAAGCAACACATAAACCTTTTAAAGTTTTATTAGCCATTGTTTTTTGTATATTGTTCCCTAAAGCTTCAACAAATATAACAAACAAGTAAGGTGATAATGGGTCCCCCTATCTCAGACCCCTTCCTAAAGAGAAAACCTTGAGGAACCCCATTCACCAAGACAGAGTACTTTGGGGTAGTAACACAGGCTTTAATCAAACTTAGGAATTTTCCATTGAAGCTAAATTTTCCAAGAACAACAAAGAGGAAGCTCCAAGAAACATGATCATATGCTTTAGAGATATCTAATTTCAGAACCATACCTTATATTTTGCTATGGTCCATAGAGTGCAACACCTCATGTCTAAAAATTGTTGCATCCAATATTTGTCTTCCTTTAACAAAACCCTTCTGATTAACTACAATCATTTTGTTCAGGACATATTTCAACCTGTTAACCATGATTTTAGAAAAAAACTTATAAGTAGTGCTACACAAACTTATTGTTTTGTAGTCATTCATAGAAAAAACATCAATATATTTGGGAATTACGGTGATAAAGGTAGTATTTATCTGATTTAGGAGACTATCTAAAGAAATCCCTTATTGCATTGAAGAGGTTTGGAGAGACAATTTCCCAAAAGACCTGGAAGAAACTTGGGGGGAATCCATTAAGTCTTGGTGCTTTAAAAGCACCAAAGGAGAAGACAGCCTCATTCACTTCATCCATTGACACAACCTTAGGTAATTTTTTTAAATATTGATCTGTGATCACCTTAGGAATGACCGTCATAAATTCATCCAGCTCTGGGATATCAATTTCAGGCAATTCAGGAAGATTTGAAAAGAAGGAAACAACCTCTTTAGCTATGTCCTCTTCACACTCAAGTCTTATCCCATTGGAGGTGGTTAGAAATCTAATCCTATTTCTTCCTCTATGTTTCAAAGCAAATTGATGAAAAAACATAGTATTTATATCTCCTTCTCTTAACCATTGGATTCAAGATTTATGTTTCCAAAAGATTTCTTTTCTTTTTTTTATACTCTCAGCTCACCCTCTATGGTACAAATCTCCTCATCAACAATTTCAGCCTCCATAAGTTCTTCGATCTCTTTAATTTTTAGGTTTAAGTCTTTCTTATTGGTAAAGATATTCCCAAACATATACTTGTTCCATCCCTTAACTTTTTCT
Source organism: Sequoia sempervirens (assembly GCA_007258455.2). NCBI lineage: Eukaryota > Viridiplantae > Streptophyta > Pinopsida > Cupressales > Cupressaceae > Sequoia > Sequoia sempervirens. The sequence goes on along the minus strand of VDFB02000007.1, from coordinate 20,692,132 downwards.
TTGACTCTTTTCAGTTTTTTAGTTAGTTTAAACATAGGAGTACCATCACAAGGTAAATTCCACCACTCCTCAATTAAAGATTTGAATTTTGGATGGAGAAACAACATTATTTTGTACCTAAAGGGGTAAGGCCTCTTAGTCATTTTATTATCCCATTCCAAAAGGACATCATTATGATCAGACCCTATTCTTGGAGAAGTTGTAAGGGAAATATTTTGCAATATTTTCCAGTTAGAGGAGATCAAAAATCTGTCCAGTTTAACTTGTATCAAGTGATTACCCTATCTTCTATTAGACCAAGTAAAGAGAGATCCAATCAAAGGAATATCCATTAGCCCAACTGAGTCAAGGAACCCCGAAAGATCCATCATACTATTAGAGAAATCAGTTAAGCCTCCACTTTTTTCTAATGGGTATAACGGGGAGTTAATGTCTCCTCCCAACATCTATAGCTCATCTTCACTATTAGTAATAATTCCTTCCAACATATTCCAGAGATTAAGCCTGTCTAATCTTGAATTGGGGCCATAAATATTGACCATATTCAAGTTAATCAAGGTATCCCTATCTTCCAAACTAATCAAGAGACTATTTTTGTTTTGCACTTTCAACCTTCCAGAAAACCTAGAGGAATTCTAGCACGTACCAATCCCTCCTGAAGCACCCTCTGCATCACTAACTTCAAAACTTGTATCAATCCAAAGCCATTTTAGCACTTTCTCAAAGCTCTCCTTTTTCATTTTTGTTTCCTGGATCAAAAATATATCCAGTTTTACTTCAGCAAGACAAGACTTTAGCACATGTTGTTTATAGGAGCCATTAAGACCCTTGATATTCCAAGACAGAATACACATTATTACAAAAACAAAAACCAATGTCGGGCCGATTCTGCTTAGGGTGGTAGAAAGACTCCCTTATTTCTTTTTTGTTTTATTCCCTTCCAAAGAATCAAGAGTCCTTTGCTTACCAGCTATCACTCTCTTGTTATTTCTTTGTTTCTTGATTCTTTTAATTGCAGTCTACCCACTTTATTGTTTCTTCCTACATCTAGTTTTTTCTTTTTCCTTGACTTAGTATTTATCCAATCTTTCTAATTTTTACCTTCTAGTGTGTTATCCTCTCCTATATTTAGGTCTATTATCAAGGCTTCAGAGGAAGGAGTCACTGGCATTTCCATTTTTCTAACAATCTCTCCTTCTTCTAGTAGCTCACCTTGTTGTTCTCCAATCTTCTGGTCTTTAGGTGAGGAGGACACAAAGTCCTCCAGGCCTAAACCTTGTTCAAAAATATTCTTCATTGAAGGTTTGGAGGGGAGCACAAAAAATTTTCCCCCCACAAACATCCTTTCGAGTTCTCCTATGGAGTTTCCTCTTTTTTGCCTAGGTTCTCCTCCTCTTGTGCTTGAGGAGGGGGAATGACCTTTTCAGAGAACATCAAGTCTTTATTTGGTATTGTGGTTCCTTGCTCCTTTAAAATGTTAATAGGAGCAACATTCTTTAGAGGAGAGTTTTGTTTTGTTTCAATTTGCGACATCTTTGATTCCAAAGGTGCAATATTACAGGCATCCTGTAAATGCCCAAACTTATAGCACCCTTGGAAAAACACCATTTCTTTTTCATATTCTAATGGTTGAACCCATCTTCCAAACTTTGATTTTAGAGTCACAAAGGTGGGTAAAATTGTGTTAACCACCACATTAACACATATTCTAGCATAAACCAGATGATATTTTTGAAGAGTGACTTTGTCCACCATGACTAGGCTACCAAAATAATCAATAATCCCCTTAAAGACATTCTAGTGCCAAAATTCCAGTGGAAACCTACGGAGTCTAACCCAGGTAGGGCTAGCTTTCCCCAAATCTGCAAAGGCATCAAACCAAGGTTTCCACTTACATAAGGATAAGATATTCTTAAAGCTTCTATCAAAGGCCCATGGTCCATTCGTGAGTACCTTTATCATATCTTTAGAGATAAAAACGTGAATAAAAAAATGCCTTTAGGCATTGCACTAACTAAAACACTACCCTTGACATTCCAAGTGTCAATGGCCCATTTGTGTACCTAATCAATATTGGGTCGGATAGCAAAAAACTTCCCAACCAAGGATAGCTTCAAAACCTCCAAGGCGTCATTTAAGATTGCATCTGGGACATCCACTTTGTCCCCCTCAATAGTACAAAATAATGAATAGGAATCCTGAGTTGCATTAGTCGAAGCCTTTTCTCAAACTAGCTTTTCCACATAGGATGCAGAGCTGTCACTCGTGAGCAGAAAATCCTTACCCCTAGGAGTAGAAGATTTCAAACTCCTAGGTGACAAAACATGTGAAGTACCAAGCATAATTTTAGTTCCCCCAAAAGGATAAATCCCACCACTCAGGAAAGTAGCTTTATTCATGGGTGGGGGAGCCCTTATAGGGTCCCCTCCAGATCGATTCATCAAAGTTCATAAATTCAAAAAAGAAAAGTGTGTGCAGTTGTAGAGCTTGTTAACACCTCAAAACAGGAAATGTTAAATAAAAGAATGTTAAGTAAGATTAGTAAATGTATAAAATTAAATCCTAAAAAAAATTTATAAGAGCTTCTAAAAGAAGAAAAAGTATTGAAAAGGATCCAATTAATCAATGTTGGAATTTTAGTTGTAGACTCCCAAGATCAAACATGAAATTAACTAATGAAATCAAATATTTAATCGAAAAATATTGGCATGATAATACAAGAGTATCACCTAACATTAGAGATGTTTTAAAATTAAGGGTGGGTTCCAAAATTCATGAACCTTGTCCAAAGCATCTCTTAGATATGACTCAAACTAAATTATATACAAAAAATTAGATGATTCAATCTTACCATTTAATATTAGCATAAGTCAAAGATCATTCAAAAAGTGTAAACCTTGGTATGTTAGAATTAATAAACAACGAATCTCATGTTGTTGTAAGACCAATGCACAATTTCATTATTATTATGATATTTTTTTATATATATGTTGTACTTTGCATGCTAACCAAATTATGCAGGACATTTGTGGTATTAATATGCCACTTGAAAACAATCAAAGATTTTATAGCAGGGTTATTTTGTGAACCCTCTAATGGAAACTTATTAAATTATTTAAAAGCATGTATTTCTAGAGAATGTGATAGATGTGGTAACTTTTCATTGTTATGAGAATGTATGCATGAAAGTAGTTTCGATGAATTTGGACAAAAATTAGTGGATATAAAAAAATTTAAAAATATTGAGTATTCTTTAAAAGATGGAAAATTTGGAAAATGTTGTGAGCTAATTGTGGAAAAATTTAGTGTGCATGCATTTATTAAATAATTTAAATATATGATTGTACCAAGGTTGACTTGGAAATGCACTGGATCTTGGCTTTGGAGTTCTAGTTCCAGCATGCAAGGGGAGCACCAAGGGTGACTTGGACATGCACTAGATCTTGGCTTCGGAGTTTCAGTTCTGATGTCTAAGGGGAGCACCACGGGCAACTTGGGTGACTTGGTGACTTGGACGAATTGGACATGACGAATTGGATTTGGAGTTTCAATTCCAGTGTCCAAGAGGAGCACTAGGGGAAACTTGGGCGACTTGGGTGACCTGGACGACTTGGACATGTATTGGATCTTGGCTTTAGAGTTCCAGTTCCATTGTCCAAGGGGAGCACCAAGGGAAACTTGGGCGACTTGGACGACTTGGACATGCACTGGATCTTGGCTTCAGAGTTCAAGTTCCAACACTCAAGGGGAGCACGAGGAGCAACTTGGGTGACTTGGGGACTTGAGCAACTTGGCGACTTGGGCGACTTGGGCGACTTGGATGAATTAATGACTAAATATGTTAAACACTCTCAATATGTGCATTGGCTTGATAATCAATTTCATTTATGTAAAACACATTCCCAATTGGAACTATATTGTTAGTTGTTGATTTTGCTAAAAATTATACTCTTGCTCCACAAGAAGAAATTCAATCACAATATTATAATTCAATGCAAGTAGCTATATTTGTTAATATTGTTTACAGACATGCAGATGATAGTAGAGAAGATAATAAAAAAATTTGAGAGTACCATTTGTATGTAAGTGATATCGATTAGATTCATCTGAGTTTGTTCAATATTGTTTTGATATATTTTATAAAAATTTAAAAGAGAGAGGAATTCAAATGAAAGAACATCTCATATGGCTAGATAATTGCACGAGTCAATTCAAGAATGCTAGAATGTTTTATTGGTTATGTAGAGTTCATAATGAAAATAATATCCAGCACATGTGGATTTTTTTTAAGCTGGACATGGTAAAGGAGAACACAATGGAGTAGGTGCATATGTGAAAAGAGCTCTTGCCAGAGAGAAATTAAAATTTGAGGATGCTACAAAATTTAGAGATGCAAGTACAATTGTAGATTGGTGCAATACCAAATTATCTACAAGAACAAGTGAGAGCTCAATAATTCAATGCTTCTATTGGTTAGTTGAAGAAAATGATATTTTTACTCGACAATATTGTGAAACAATTAATGGATCTGCAAAATGGCATTCTTTTAAGAGTTTGAATGCAAACACATGGACAATATGGACAAGGGATCTTGCATTCTTTTTTCAATTTTGTATTGCAGGTGATTGGGAGGCATGTGAAAATACAGAATGGCAACAAAGAGCCTTAACACCTACATTGACACATATTCAACATGGAAAGACAATTGAAGATAATCAAGTGTTCGCATCAAATAATTATGATCAATTTTTGGATCTTGTACAAGAAGGTACATTAAATTGAATTGTGTTGAAAAATGAGGTGTTTTCTTAGCTTAATACTCTGTAAAACTTTAATATTGCTGATCTAAGTAAGCTCTTTCTTTGTTACATAAATTCTTTGTGGTGATTATCTTGATTAATCCATTTTACTGTTGTAGAATGTAGAGAGAATTTGATAGAGGAACAATAAGGTATATCTTGTGTGATCTTTCTAATATCCTATCTAACATTAACTATTTCATGTATCTCCTAAGTTCTTGGAATTTTTCCAACAACACTAAGATTAGGATGAGATTAATTATTTGGATGAAATAAATCATGAAATTGACATTTGTAGTTATTCCTAAATAATAGGAACATGTGGGTGCACACATGGTAAGGTGACACTCACTTTGAGTTTAGTTAACTATTCAGAGTAAGAGATAACACTTTTGAATGCATGTAAAGATCCTAGGAGTTAGGATTTGATGTTTGCATGTTTGAAGTTTAATTCAGCTCAGTTCAAAATCAATTTAGTTCAATTCAGTTCAGTTCAGTTCAGTTCAGTTCAGTTTAGTTCAGTTCAGTTATGGTTCAGTTATCTTCAGTTGCATGCAAGTGCATGTTGCATGCATGTTGGTTATTTTGAGTTGCATGTAGTTAGCTTAAGTTAAATTGGAATGCATGGCTAATAACTTGAGTTGTATGACTAATAACAAGGACTACCTCCAGTTAACAGGGGATGACCATTCTTGCATGAATGGTGTTGAGTAAATGTTTCAGTTAACTATAAATCACTTGGAGCCAACTTGGGCCCCCAAGATGCTTTATTGGATTTACCTCTCATGCATGATAAGATATTTCTGAAGGCTCGGTTAAGTAGGATTACTTAAGGGCGCCAACTTTGAGGAAGTCCTTTGGAATTATCATCGAAGTGAAGGAGAAGTTGTAGCTTTAGTTTGGGACGTCCAACTGCATGAAGCACATGTTGTAAGCTTTAGTCTTCATTGAATAACTCAACTTGAATGAATATGGCATACCTTTTCAAGGGCTTGAGCTTGTGCATTGTAATTATCACCATTTGGAGATTGCAAGGTTGCATATTCTCTCTATATCTCATTCAAGTTGAATAGAGTTTTCATAACTGTTATTGCAGGTTGTGAAGAAGATTGGTAAAGACAGAAGAAGCATTCTCAAGAAAGAATTGGAGCTATTGTAATTCAGATATTGACTAATAGAATAATTCTTGGTGGAGTTTTTTCCTGAAAGGGTTTCTCCACGGTATATCTTGTGTGATCTTTCTAATATCCTATCTAGTTCTTCTATCAAATTATCTCTACATTCTACAATAGTAAAATGGATTAATCAAGATAATCACCCACAAATAATTTATGTAACAAAGAAAGAGCTTACTTAGATCAGCAATATTAAAGTTTTACAGAGTATTAAGCTAAGAAAACACCTCATTTTTCAACAAATTGAATGTTATATTTATGCATGTTTATATGTGAATTAAATATAAGTCACTCTTTATTGATTTTTTTATTTCTTTTTGTCGAACATGTGTATGTTGTTGTTGCACCTGAGGGGAATGAAGAGGAGATGGAGTATTGGTTGGCTAGATGTGTTGAGAGAAAACATAAGTTGGTACATCCTAGAGTGGATGATGACAACTTTGAGTATCCAACTGGTTCGGTGGTTGTTGTTGGCACTTGGCTTCAAAAATATTTGATAAGAAAGAATGGATTTCCTGAATTTGAAGATTATGAAAGACACAATAATATTATACATTATTCACATTCAATTTCGGCAACCACTATAAAACTAGTTAGATATCAAGGGAGGCATGATAATAGATTTTTATGGACACTTTCAATGGATGATCATGAGACAATCATAGATGCATTACAAAAAAGAGAGGATGCATTTGGTACAATGGAGTAAATAAATATCGGTAAGTATATAGTTGTTATATTTAATTGATAGTCGATATGTAGTTAAAAATTTATCACATATACGTGTCTGTATATATTTGTCTTTAATCATTTCCTAATTAAATTTTTATATCATTTTTTGTTTCAGGTCTCCCAAAACTAGATGCATTAAAAAAAAAAGAGGACATGGATATATATTACAATGGAATTCGAATCTAGAGACAGGTAACTATATATAGTTCTAGATACATTTAATTGATAGTATAAATATAAAACTAAATAATTCATTATCATTTTATAAAAAAATTATCATTGATTTCATATCCCCTTAATCAATTCTCTTAGGACCCCTTAATTCATCCTCTTATGTACCCTTAATCCATCCTATTGCATCCCCTTAAGTCTCTCTATTAATTCCCCTTAATCTATCCTCTTGCATCCCCTAAAGTCACTCTCTCAACACCCCTTAAGCCATCCTCTTAGAACCCCTTAAGACATATCCTCGTATATCTACCATTAATTCATCCTCTTGCATCCCCTTAAGTCACTCTCTCAACACCCCTTAATTCATTCTCTTAGGACCCCTTAATCCATATCCTCGTATATCTACCCTTAATCCATCCTCTTGCATCCCCTTAAGTCACTCTCTCAACACCCCAAGTAATTCATCCTCTTAGGACCCCTTAAGCCATATCCTCATATATCTACCCTTGATCCATCCACTTGCATCCCCTTAATCCATCTTCTTAGGAACCCTTAATCCATATCCTCATATATCTACCCTTAATCCATCCTCTTGCATCCCCTTAAGTCACTCTCTCAACACCCTTTATTCCATCCTCTTAGGACCCGTTAAGCCATATCCTCGTATATCTACCCTTAATCCATCCTCTTACATCCCCTTAAGTATCTCTATTAATTCCCCTTAAGCCATCCTCTTAGGACCACTTAATCCATATCCTCATATATCTACCCTTAATCCATCATATTGCATCCCCTTAAGTCTCTCTATTAATTCCCCTTAAGCCATCCTCTTAGGACCCCTTAATCCATCCTCTTGCATCCCCTTAAGTCACTCTCTCAACTCCCCTTAAGCCATCCTCTTATGACCCCTTAAGCAATATCCTCTTATCTACACTTAATCCATCATCTTGCATCCCCTTAAATCACTCTCTTAACTTTAGGGTTAAGGATTTAGGGTTCGTCTCCCATGAATTAGGTCCTAGGGTTCATGAGATGCTTAGAATAAAAAATCTATTTGGATTGAGGGTTTAGGGTTCATCTCCTAGGCTTTAGATCCTAGGGTTAAGGGTTTAGGATCTTCATATCCTAGGTTCATGAGATGCTTAGAATAACAAATATATATGGGTTAAGGGTCTAGGGTTCATCTCCTAGGATTTAGGTCTTAAGGTTAAGGATTTAGGATCTTCATATCCTATGGTTCATGATATTTTTATAATAACAAATCTATATGGGTTAATGGTTTAGGGTTCATCTCCTAGGCTTTAGATCCTAGGGTTAATGATTTAGGATCTTCATATCCTAGGGTTCGTGAGATTCTTAGAATAACAAATCTATATGGGTTAAGGGTTTAGGGTTCATCTCCTAGGATTTGGCTCTTAAGGTTAAGGGTTTAAGATCTTCATATCCTATGGTTCATGAGATGATTATAATAATAAATCTATATGGGTTAATGGTTTAGGGTTCATCTCCTAGGCTTTAGGTCATATGGTTTAAGGATTAAGGTTTCTAGGGTTCATGAGATGCTTAGAATAACAAACGTATATTAGTTAAGGGTTTAGGTTTCATCTCCTAAGCTTTAGGTCATATGGTTTACGGTTTAGGTTTTCTAGGGTTTATGAGATGCTTAGAATAACAAATATATATGGGTTAAGGGTGTAGGGTTCATCTCTTATGCTTTAGGTCCTATGGTTTAGGTTTTAGGGTTTCTATGGTTTATGAGATGCTTAAAATAACAAATCTATATGGGTTAAGGGTCTAGGGTTCATCTCCTAGGCTTTAGGTCCTATGGTTTATGGTTTAGGGATTCTAGGGTTCGTGGGATGCTTAGAATAACAAATTTATATGGTTTAATGGTTTAGGGTTCATCTCCTAGGATTTAGGTCATATGGTTTAGGGTTTAGGGTTTCTAGGGTTCATGAGATGCTTAGAATAAAAAAACTATATGGATTAAGGGTTTAGGGTTCATCTCCTAGGCTTTAGGTCATATGGTTTATGGTTTAGGGTTTCTAGGGTTTGTGAGATGCTTAGAATAACATAACTATATGGGTTAAGGGTTTAGGTTTCATCTCCTAGGCTTTAGGTCCTATGGTTTAGGGTTTAGGGTTTCTAGGGTTCATGATATACTTATAATAACAAATCTATATGGGTTAAGGGTTTAGGGTTCATCTCCTAGGCTTTAGGTCATATGGTTTAGGGTTTATGGTTTCTAGGGTTCATGAGATGCTTAGAATAACAAATCTATATGGGTTAAGGGTTTAGGGTTCATCTCCTAGGCTTTATATCATATGGTTTAAGGTTTAGGGTTTCTAGGGTTCATGAGATGCTTAGAATAACAAATCTATATATGTTAATAGTTTAGGGTTCATCTCCTAGGCTTTAGGTCCTATGGTTTATGGTTTAGGGTTTCTAGGCTTCATGAGATTCTTATAATAACAAATCTATATGGGTTAATGATTTAGATTTCATCTCCTAGGATTTAGGTCTTAGGGTTAAGGGTTTATGATCTTCATATCCTAGGGTTCATGAGATGCTTATAATAACAAATCTATATGGTTTAATGGTTTAGCATTCATCTCCTAGTTTTGAGGTCATATGGTTTAGGGTTTAGGGTTTCTAGGGTTCATGAGATGCTTAGAATAAAAAATCTATATGGTTTAATGGTTTAGGCTTCATCTGCTAGGATTTAGATCCTATGGTTTAGGGTTTAGGGTTTCTAGGTTTCATGAGATTCTTAGAATAAAAAATCTATATGGGTTAATGGTGTATGGTTCATCTCCTAGGTTTTAGGACATATGGTTTAGGGTTTAGGGTTTCTAGGGTTCATGAGATGCTTCGAATAAAAAATTTGTATGGTTTAATGGATAAGGGTTCATCTCCTAGGCTTTAGGTCCTATTCTTTAGTGTTTATGATTTCTAGGTTTCATGAGATTCTTAGAATAACAAATCTATATGGGTTAATGGTGTAGGTTTCATCTCCTAGGTTTTAGGTCATATGTTTTAGGGTTTAGGGTTTCTAGGGTTCATGAGATGCTTATAATAACAAATATATATGGGTTAATGGTTTAGGGTTCATCTCCTAGACTTTAGGTCCTATGGTTTAGGGTTTAGGGTTTCTAGGTTTCATGAGATGCTTAGAGTAACAAATATATATGGGCTAATGGTTTAGGGTTTAGGGTTTCTAGGGTTAATGAGATGCTTAATCCCTTTAAGTCATTCTCTCAACTCCCCTTAATCAACCCTCTTGCATCCCTTAAGTCACTCTATATGGGTTAAGGGTTTAGGGTTCATCTACTAGGCTTTAGGTCCTATGGTTTAGGGTTTAGGGTTTCTAGGGGTCATGAGATTCTTAGAATAACAAATATATATGGGTTAATGCTTTAGGGTTCATCTCCTACGCTTTAGGTTCTATGGTTTAGCATTTAGGGTTTCTTGGATTCATGAGATGCTTAATCCCTTTAAGTCATCCCTTTAATTCATTCTCTCAACTCCCCTTAATCCACCCTCTTGCATCCCTTAAGTCACTCTATATGGGTTAAGGTTTTAGGGTTCATCTGCTAGGATTTAGGTCCCATGGTTTAAGGTTTAGGGTTTCTAGGTTTCATGAGATGCTTAGAATAACAAATATATATGGGTTAATGGTTTTGGATTCATCTCCTAGGCTTTAGGTCCTATGGTTTATGGTTTAGGGTTTCTAGGGTTCATGAGATGCTTAATCCCTTTAAGTCATTCTCTCAACTCCCCTTAATCCACCCTCTTGCATCCCTTAAGTCACTTTATATTGGTTAAGGGTTTAGGGTTCATCTGCCAGGTTTTAGGTCCTATGGTTTAGGGTTTAGGGTTTCTAGGGTTCATGAGATGCTTATAATAACAAATCTATATGGGTTAATGGTTTCGGGTTCATCTCCTAGGATCTAGGTCATATGGTTTAGGGTTTAGGGTTTCTAGGGTTCATGAGATGCTTAATCCCTTTAAGTCATCCATTTAATTCATTCTCTCAACTCCCCTTAATCCACCCTCTTGCATCCCTTAGGTCCTATGGCTTAGGGTTTATGGTTTCTAGGGTTCATGAGATGCTTAGAATAAAAAATATATATGGGCTAATGGTTTAGGGTTCATCTCCTAGGCTTTAGGTCCTATGGTTTAGGGTTTACGATTTCTAGGTTTCATGAGATGATTAGAATAACAAATATATATGGGTAAATGGTTTAGCGTTCATCTCCTAGGATTTAGGTCCTATGGTTTAGGGTTTAGGGTTTAGGGTTTCTAGGGTTCAAGAGATGCTTAATCCATTTAATTCATCCCTTTAAGTCATTCTATCAACTCCCCTTCATCCACCCTCTTACATCCCTTTAAGTCATTCTATCAACTCCCCATAATCCACCCTCTTGCATCTCCTTAAGCCATCCTCTTAAAGGACCCTTAATTCATATCCTCTTACATCCCCTTAATCCACCCTCTTGCATCCCTTAATTCACTCTCATAATTCCCCTTAAGCCATCCTCTTAGGACCCGTTAAGCCATATCCTAGGGTTCATGACATGCATCCCCTTAATCCACCCTCTTTCATCCCTTTAAGTCATTCTCTTAACTCCCCTTAATCCACCCTCTTGCATCCCTTTAAGTCATTCTATTAACTCCCCTTAATCCACCCTCTTGCATCCCCTTAAGTCATTCTCTTAACTCCCCTTCAGGAATTCTCTTAGGACCCCTTAAGCTATATCCTCTTAGGTCCCCATCCTATGGAAAACATCACTTGAATTTGTAAAGAATTTATAAGATCAAATTTTCTAACTTTTACTATATATTTTCATTTTCTCGCATTAATTATTTAGTTAAATGACTCATCAAAACTATAGTTACTTTACTTACATTAATTATTTTTGTAGGTTTTCATCAAGTCGGTCTACCATATGATTGTCACAGAAAAAAAAATTATCAAGAGACTATGTAAATATCAATTTGTGGTCTTGACCTAAAAGTTGATAAGATTTAATTGTATCTACATGCACATATGTGTTTCATCATGTTATATAGTTGTATTAAACATCAATATACATTATATATGTTTGTTCGATTTATGAACTTCAATGAACCTATTGATCACTTTTGAAATATCTTGTTCCAATTTTATCTTATACAAATCATGTCTTGTATTTACCACATTTTATATAATTGTTTAATAGTATAGATTATACATTTGATGCATACAATGAGATAGATTTTTGTTTAGTGATTCCAATATTTTCTAGAATTGGAAAATAGTTAAAATTACGTGCCATTAATTTATTATGAATATGATCTAAACTATTTAAGGAATGTTTTAATTTGTCACCCAACCATTTGATAAATTATTGAAATTTAAGAGTTAATCATTTTAATACATGTCTAAACTTAATTCAACAATGGTAGTAAATATATATGAATTTTTATTCTAGATAAGAATTTAGACATGCATCTTACTTGAAAATTAGATAAAATATATATACATACATGAGTGCATATAATCATCAAAATGAACATAACACGATCATAATTGAGTGCATATATAATCATCATATTAAAGTCAAATGATATAAATAAACACAAACATGATCATATTAATCGATATAATGTATGTGAAATGGTCCATGAAATAAAATGTTCAAAATGTATATGTCAAGTCCAACACATATTTAAATGAAACTAGAGATCTATAGTCCATAAAAATTTAGAACCATCTAACTATCATGGTGATCAGTCAAATCAAGTCTCCTCTTTGCTCCACATGGACTAGATGTACCCGTATCATGTTGTAGAAGAGTACAAGAAATTTGAAATTAGATTTAAAGTTATTTAGAAATTTTGATATAATTTAACATATAAACTCGAAAATATAAACTTGATAAAAATAAATTTAATTAAATATCTAGTAAATATAGTAAAAATGATTGTTAGTATGCATAAATTACCATATAATCATGTGAATCTTCTAGCACATTTTATTCAATAGGTAGCATAATTGTCAATTGAGAAGGTTCAAATGCTTGATCTACTTTATCCTACATATTCATATAAAGAAAACAATATGTTAGAACCTTGAATATAAATATATATATATATATATATATATAGGTCCCTAAATATTGTATAGGAGATTTAGTAAAGTTTACAAGCTCGAATGATATGACCTCATGATCACACACCTGAGATTGCCCATGCATAAATGTTGATGATGTCTTAGGTGCGCCCGCCATAGGTATCACATGACATCCATGCATATAGATGCAACAATGTATAGATCATTCACACATGTGTACAAATTTAAATTAAATTAGATCTATGATGTGTTTTTTATTTAAACTTAACAAAATTTTGAAAGCATGCACCTAACCTGATGATGACTCAAGAGCGCTCACCATAACTTGTGGTTGGTCAGCACTCGGTATCGCATGACCTCCTTGCACCTAGAAACAATATATCATTTCACACATGTGTACAAATTCAAATTAAATTAGATATGTACACATAAATTAAAATATATATTGGTTTGTACCTAACCAAAAGGTGAGCACAATTCTATAACACTCGAAATATAGACATGATCATATTGAGGTTCAAGCATCATGTGATCGTGCACGTACACCGAAAACTTCTTGAATTAATATTATATTATATATAATTTAATGTTATTATTTACATGAATTTTGCACATTTCAAAAAAATTATTCAAATGTGCCTAAGTTCAAAACATGTACATACCTATGTAGGATGATCCTCAGAATATAGTAAATCCATATATGACTCTCTCCTAGATGGATCTGGGTCACCTAAAGTGGATTCCTGAGTATGCCCATAGCCTAAGCCTCCATGCTCTCTATTGCCCACTTCAGCCACCGCATATGTAGTCTAATGAGTGAGATGTCCTAAAAGAGAACTCATTGCTCCTAATGTCGACAACATCGTCTATTTTTGAAATGTAGTGGGAACACTAGGAGAAGGAGGAGCAACAATAGGAGCAATGGGAGCATGTCACTGAATATCAACACATGCTTCTAATCTATGTTGGGGCATGCCACACCCAGCTCCCTAAAATGACCTCATATCAAAATAGTTGGGTTTTAAACCCAACTCAAACTTAGCCCACTACTTTCTCAAAAATTATAGGGGCACCTCACAATTTCCATGTGGTGGAGTATCAAACACCATCCACCATCTATGAAAAAAAATTGCAACTATCTGTGGTTGCCTACACCATTTAATTGAAATTCATTTTTTGGTGGTTGGAATTGGTTCGTTTGTTTGGGGGCTAAAAAAATGTTGGAAAATGGCTTGTTTGGTAATTTTAAGGTCATGAATTTCTTTATAAGACAATCCATCTGTATAGAATTGTCTCCTCTCTTCTCTTCATTGATGGAACCTAGCTAGGTTCGCTTCAATAAATTGAACAAAATCGACAACAATTTGCATCGAAGATGCAAACCATGCAACATGGGGGAGATATTAGGCTCATTTTTTATCAAATCTATATTTTCCTTAAGCACATTAAGGTTTTCTCTAATGTACAAAACCAAAATCAAATTAAACTCTCAAGAAGTAAACACAAAACCTCATAAAATAAAAATTATCTCTAATTGGTTTTGTGTTGACTTCTAGTAACCATATGGTTTCATTTTTCTTGCAAAGTTAAAATTGAGTGGTGTGTGTTTGTTAATTTAAAATTATTGTATCATTATATCTTGGACTAATGAATTCATGCCTTAGTGATACTTTTTAGATGATTCTATATATTTCCTAACATATGCATTGATTTTCAATGAAAGATGCCTCCCAGGCATCATGTAACTCGTCAAAGTGGGAATGAGGGGAAGGCTAAGAACCCACCTATAAATCCTATTGGTGGTCCTCAAGTTATTGATCTCCTTCAAGATATAATAGTAAGGTGCCCTCATCAAGAGGCATCCCATTTAGTGCATTCCCACCATTCTTGGGAGAATAGAGAGGAGAAGCCTCAAGGTGGAGAGAGAGAGAGAGAGAGAGAGAGCACTCTAGGAGCCCTCATAATTCTAATTTAGATGGAGAGGTAGGTTGAGATCCACCCATATAGGGGATAGGTAGGTAGTGCATGTGGAAGGTATGCTACTAGGGCAATTTCATGTATATTCAATTGGTTTTGTGTTGACTTCTAGTAACCATATGGTTTCATTTTCCTTGCAAGGTTAAAATTAAGTGGTAAATTGTACTTTCCAAGCCTATTTTGATGAAATTTGATTCTTGGTTTTGAGTTCCTTAGAGGCATGTATAGGGACATAGAAATTTTAGGGACTTCTTGTGCACCTAAGCATGAATAGACCTATCTAGGGATTATAATTTTATGACATTATAAATAGATCTATCTAGGGATTATATGTGATTTTAGGGCTAATAAAATAAAAACAAATCTAGACATTATAAATCTAATTTAGGTTTAGGTTTTAGGGTTTAGGGTTTAGATCCGAGGATTAATGGTTTTAGTTTTTAGGTCTATGCTTTTTGGAACCTAGGGTTTAGGGTTTTGATTTCTACGTTTTTTGTCCAATTTAGGTTAAATTCTAGTTAATTTAGGTATAGATTTTATGGTTTTCAATTTACAATTTAACATTTTTGGTTTGGTTGATGTTTTTGGTTTTAAATACAATTTAAAAACTATAAAATATTCAATGTAAAAAAACAAAACAAACAAAAACTAAATAACAATTACAAAACAAAAAAGCAAGATATAAAGCCAAAAAAAAGAATTCAACCAACTTGGAGGTTGTTGAGGTCGGTTGTGTCGACAGGAGGAGGTGGCAGTGCAAATTTGGTTGAAATGGGCCCTCAGGAATGCATACGCAAATTAAGCTATCCTTCAAGGTTGCGGACAAATTGCAGTGAGAAAATGAATAGCACGGTCATTTATTTAAAAAATTAAATAGCTTTAAGAAACGTGTACGTGTTATAAAATGCATACATGTTAGTAATGTGTATGTGTTTTAGGGTGTGTACCTGAATCTAAATGCATACGCGTTTAGATTTAGGCTCGAGTACCTGATCCAAAACGCATACGTGTTTCCTAAAAAAAAAAATCATTTTTGCCCAAACTTCCCCTCTTTATGGACCCAATTTCCAAATTTTACCTGAAACCTTCCATAGTTGAGCTACAACCAAAAAAATAGCAGAAACAAAAAGAGGTAGTTCAAGTTCCACTTACTCCAATCAAAGAAGAACTGCGTACTCTTGTTGAACCTAGTGATGAGGAGAGTTTGAGAAGCTCTTAAATTTTTGAAGAAGAAGAACCTCAACCTCAACAATTCAGGAGGTCTACCAAAGAAAGGTGACAACCTGATAGGTTTGAATATTCACCTAAAATATTTTGTTATTCTTTGTTGAATTCTAGTTGCATTTTTGCTTTGATTTCTAACACTAATGAGAATAGGATTGTTAGAGAGGCTATGGATATGAGTGATGCAGATTCCTGGATGAAAGCTATGGATGAAGAAATTGCTACATTGACTAAAAATGATACTTGGGATTTGGTACCTTTTCCTGAAGGATGGAAACCTATTGCATGTAAATGGGTGTTCAAGAGAAAATTTGGTCCAAATGGCAGTGTTGAGAAGCAGAAGGCATGGTTGGTCGCTAAGGGATATTCTCAGGTGGAGGGAATTGACTATGGTGATATTTTCTCTCCTATTGCAAAGATGACATTTATCTGGTTCCTATTATCACTTGCAGCAGCATATGATCTAGAAGTGGAATAGATGGATGTGAAGACAATGTTCCTTCATGGTGACTTGGAGGAAGAGATTTATATGTCACAACCAGAGCATTTCATGGTTAAAGGTAAATAAAATATGGTTTACAAGTTGAAAAAGTCTTTGTATGGTCTTAAGTAGTCTCCTAGAATGTGGTACCAGAAGTTCGATACCTATGTGTTGTCATTGGGATTTTTGAGATCTAAATTTGACCATTGTGTTTATTACAAATCTGATAATGGTCACATTCTCATAATTGCATTGTAGGAAGATGATATGTTATGTTTTGGGAATGGTAAAAGTTTGATTTCAAATTTGAAGTATTAGTTGTCAGCACAGTTTGAGATGAAGGATCTAGGTGCAGTGAGGTATATTACGGAGATGGAGATTAGAAGAGACAGAGATAACAAAAAGCTTTATCTAAGCTAGAGCAAGTATGTGAATACAGTGCTGGAGAGATTCAGCATGACATCTTGCAGATAATTAGTTGTTCTTGTAGTGTAGGGGACGAAGCTTTATGTGGAGGATTGTCCAAAATATCCTACCAAGATGGAGGACATTACCAAAGTACCATATGCGAGTGTTGTTGGCAGTTTTATGTATGTTATGGTCTGTTAAGCCAGACATAACCCAAGCAGTGTGAGTCCTTAATTGGTTTATGGCTAATCTTGGATGAGTACATTGGGATGCAGTGAAGAGAGTGTTCAAATATTTGAGGGGTACTTCTGAGTATTCCTTATGCATTCATGGTTATCCCACTGTACCTCGACACTCAGTGAGTATTCATGGATATGTGGATTTAGATTGGGTAGGTGACATTGACAGCAAAAGATCCACCAGTGGCTATGTGTTCATGATGTATGGTGGTGCAATCAATTGGATGAGTAAGTGGCAACCTATAGTCGCTTTGTCCACAATAGAAGCAAAGTACATGGAAGCTACTCATCCTTGTAAGGAATCCATTTGGCTTAAGTGTTTGTTTTCTGATATTGGTTTTGATGCAAGGCAGATTACTATCTGTTGTGACAGTCAGAGTGCCATTTTCTTGGCAAAGAATCCTACTTTCCATGCCAGAACAAAGCACATTGATGTACAATTTCTTTTTTTTTGTGATATGGTGGAATATGGAAAGGTGAAGTTGGAAAAGGTTAACACCCTTACGAATGTTACAGATGCAATGACAAAGGTAGTGAGCAAAGCAAAGTTTAGATGGTGTTTAGAGCTTATGGGCCTCACAACTTGTAGCAGTTAAATCTTGTTACTTTCATTGGCTCTTCAAAGGTGTTCAACAAGTGGGAGAATGTTGGAAAAAGAAGGTGTCTCAACCTTTTATTTTTCCATAAGAATTTATTTTTCCATAATATTAAATATTTGCTAATTTTCTCACTTTTTTTTGTGAGTTACAACCAGTAGTTTCTTTTCGGATGAGGAGTCCAGTTGGAAAGTTGTTTTTTACAAGTGGAGTTGTGCATAAATGTTTTTTTCTATTTTTCTATTGATTTTACATGGAATGTGAGTTTTCAAGGTGCAGTTATTTTGGAAAGTGCAGATTTTGCAGTGTGGCACGTGGTGACAATTGGAAACTTACCATTGTATGTCTATAGTGTTTTTGACGCTTTCCATGTTGCACATTCAACCTTTTTCATTTGTTTTAGAAATTTCTAATTTATGCATTGTAAGCTCTTATATATTGAGCACTTGTAATTTGGAGTTGTATGTTGTTGTATTGAAATACCATTATGTTGCCAAAATTACTCTAGAAGTGTGAAGAAGTGTGAAGACTCCTGCAAGAGAATAGCTCTACAATTATATTGTAACTGTTTATTTTTTGCTGAATAATATAATTGAGTTGTGTTTTGGAGGGTGGGGTTTTTCTCCTAAAATGGTTTTCCCCATGTAAAATTTTGTGTTATGAGTTCTTTATTTATCTATTTATGATATGAATGTGCATCTAAATTTGTAATAGTTAAAGGTGTTTAAGAAATTTCTGCAACTCTCTCCTACTTAGATTAGTGTAGGAATTTGCTTCTGCTTACCCAGCTTCAACTAATAATTTTGGATGGTTAGGAGGTCGTCATTTTCATATATTTTTAATAACACCCCTTGCAAGTTATCACTAAATGTTCTAATTTGCAGTGGTCGTATTCATTTTTTACTCTGGTAAACTTTGATTTTGAAGGGTTGATTTAGATTTATACATGGGATTATTTATTGATTGTCTAAATAGATACACAAGCATGATACAACTTCAATGAATTGTTTTAAAATGAATGAAACTAGAGTAACAAGCATACTATTGTTTGTTTTTTCATAATACATTGCTCAAGTGGTGTCAAAAAGATCATCAATTGTAAACGAAGCACTTAAGATTACAGAACATAGCATTTTAGTTTTTTTTTTAGGATAGATTTTGAAACTACAAAGTTTTTGACATCAAACTTGTAGAGTAAACGAAATGTGAATGGCTTAAATGGTGTCTATCACATGAAAAAAATTCATGAAAACAATTAAAAAACCAAATATAGAGAGAGACATCATGAAATATTGTGAAGAGAAATAGATTATATTTCATGGATGTAGATATAGATATTATTTGTAATTGTATGTTATTTTTATATATTTTAGGAGATTTTCAAAAAAAAAATTACAATATGGATGAGTCATAAAATAGATGTATCATGTAATAAAGGTAGAGAATTTTAGAATTTTTAAGTATTTTCATTCAAAATCAAATTCATTTTTAAGAATGTGAATATAAAGGTATTTTTATTCATATGGTCATGATTTCTTGAATGTATGAAGAAAATTAATTTTGGTATCAAAATGTCTAAAACCTTTTTCAACACAAATTAGTTATAACTAATATGATTGACCTTTTCAAAAAATACAATTACATAACATTGAAATTTGACAAGGGATGTTAGCATTGCTCTCAACAGACTTCGCATTCTCATTATATTAAAATAGACAAAAATAATGCATCCCCTTCTACAAAGGCATAAAGATGTTAAAATGGACCAAAAGCTTAGGAAAAAGGGTAAGATAAACTTTGTGCATTTACTACTATGAAATTTAATAAATATTATGATTTTTTTGATGAAACATGATGGAAATGACATCAAGAAATACAAAAAAAAAATGTTATATCAATTAAACAGCATGTAAGTACATTAAGAAACATGCTTAGAAATCAAAGTCACTAATTCTAGACAAAATATAGTTAAAGATGATTTCTCTAATACATCTATTTTTAATGATGGATTAAAATTACATGAATTTTAAGGATTTAACAAATAAACATTGAAATGTCATATGGTAATGTAAAATACTAGTAGTTGCAACATTGAAATTTTATGTATTCATATAATTCCCTAAATATTTGGGGCATAAAACACCAACTTATAATCAATAGTTGTCACCTTAAGAAATTATTCAAGGAGAAAACCTAGAAAGAATAGCTCAACCATTACTATATGTTTACTAGTATGACTATTATTTTCTTTCAAGGAATATGGTAAATTATATATACAAGTATGTTTATGAATATCACATATGATCTCCTATATAAAGATCACTAGATCATATTTATTTTAAGTTTCATCACATCAATTTATAATTATGTTATATGCAATTGATTTATTCATTATTTAATCAATTATTCACTATATTCCAAGTTCAATTACAAGTATCTCTCAACAAAGTATACACTTGAGAAACTTAATATGGTCAAATTAGTTATCACTAAGGCTATTTAATCCTAAATTTATCATATAAAAAGACTAGATTTACCTTGTGATAAGTTTTACTTACCTCGCCATATTTAGACTTAATAAATTACTATATAATAGATATTACATCTATATTTTGTGGAATACAATATGATCGTTTAAAATGATAAATTTACATTAAAATGATATTAAAGGTATAATTAATTATGGTCTTTATTACTCATGCACAAAAAATAAAATTTATTCACATTGTGTTACTAATCATGGAAATGATACTATTTATAGGAGATATACCTATGGTTATGTCTTCAAAATATGGTGTAGAAGTTATCTCATGGATATAGTAAAACCTATAAAAATAATTTATAGATCTTTAATTTATAGCTCAATTTATTATAATTTAATAGTTCCAAAATAATCAATGTGTCATATGAAATTATTAGAAGAGTTTCATTTAGGTACTCGTAAAATCCTAGCTTTATTATAGCCAAATTTATTTGGTCTTTCTACATACTACTATTTATATTGCAAGTATGTGCAGTTGGTGTTGTCATTGATATCAACAAGCTTTGGCGTTATCATTAGTGTCAACTGTATGAGAAGGAGTTTTTTGCAAGGATGTGCAGTTGGTATTGAGCTAGTTTTGTCTCTAATTATGCTTTGATTGGTTGCAATATGATGTCATTAGTAAGCTACTAGTGTCAACCTTTAGTGTTGTTTTGATAAGATTTTGTTTATGCATGTATGGTTGAGTTGTTATGTTGCAATTGGATTGGTGGTGATGAGGAAGTACTAAAGATGTTGATGATATATTTCTAGTGCTTGGTTTCTAAGTGATTTTGACAAAATAGAATAAAAATAGGAAACAATGTGTTACAGTGGTGTTATGTGTTGCAAAGTGGTGTTCTGGTTTGGCTCCACATTTCTTCTAGGTTGAAGATCTTCTTGTGCAGTTTGAATATGTTGATTAGAGGTTTTTAGAGGTGTTACATCCAGAATTTGGTGTGTTCGATCGTTGCACAGAGGAAGGTGTGCTCACCAGTGTTTGAACTATATATTACAAAGGTGTCTGGGAGAAATTTTCTTGCTCCACACTTATTTGCAAAGTGTTTCCAGGTCTTGTGGATTTGAAACAGTGTTGATAGTGTGTGTATCTTTCCTCAGATGAAGTTGTTCGTGGATTGGTTCTTTAGAAGTCAGTTTATTGAGTCGTAGTGTATGGAAAATTTGTTTGAGTGTATTGGGTGTGTGCATTCTTCAAGTGAAATTTGTTGCAAAGGAACTTGTTAGATTTCATAGTGTTTTTGGAATATTCTAGATCATGTTCAATTGTTATATGGTGTTCGTGAGCCATCTTTGGATTTGAGGAAGCATGTACTAAGTGTTAATGGTTTTAACACAGATTTGATCGGTTTTGGGTGTTTACACTACTTGCAAAGTTGCTTTGATGTTTGTGGAAGTATGGTGTGTCATGTATGAGTGGATTTAGGTCCTAGCTAAGGTTTTTTTTGGTTTGTCTAAATTTATTTCCACCGCGGGAATGTTTTGGTGTTCACCTGATTTGAATTTGCACGGTTTAGGTGCATAGTCAACCTTGGACAATGTTTTCAAGGTTGAAGATGATATAAATAGGTGTTGAGTTGTTGGAGGATGATAAGATAGATGAGTATGATGTGAGTGATGCACGTTGTAGAGTTTTAGGGTATGAATTTGAGAAGTGCAGTGCAATATTTCATGTGTTAGATACTGAATGCAATGAGCAGAAGGTGTCTATAATTATTTAGAAATACTACAAAGGTATTGGTGATACTATGGTGGATTTTTTTGTTGCTTTGAGATGAATTTCTCATTGTAACATTCTTCTCTATCTTCTATTTTATTCTAGCATTGATCCTTTCTCTATTTTGGGCAATGAGCCCTCCAGTAGTGAGCCCTATTGTATTGAATGTTGATATTACTTTATATTGTGAGTTAATCCTCAACGTGGTTTTTCACATCTTGGGTTTTCCATGTAAATCTGGTGTTCCTTTGTGTATGGTGTTGATTTGGTTCAGTTTTTGTTATTTTCTTTCATGATAAATCATTCTAACATATTAAGGGTTAATTGGATTTGTAGACATGTCAAATTTACATCATGCATAATCATATTCCATTCATCAAATAAATCAGGACTTTATTTAAATCATATCCTAAATCATTTTCCACCATTTTCTGATTTAAATAAATCAAGTATTTAAGTCCAAAATGTCAACTCACCTAATCGGCATTAAATCAGCATGATCATCATCTAATCCTAATCTAATACTAATCACATCCCACTTGCATTATCTAGACCTAGCCACTTGCACAATAAATCAATTTTATTGATTTATTAAAACCTCATTTTCTCTCAACATGACAAGTCAAACAGGGCATTTATTGCTCTTCTTTCTTGTCCCCCTCTCAAAATTTATTGCAAATTTGAATTCAAAATTTCCCCCTCTTGGGCACTCTTCCCAAATCTTGCACATACATCAACTAATCACATGATGACAAGTGTCCTCAACTCATTGGCTTGTTTTTGATCCCACATTGGTCCATCTTCAACACTTGGCATTTTGAAAATCTTTAAATAGGTGCTTCATCCTCAAGCAAATCCTTCACAATCTATTGCAAGGTTACTCTCTTCATTTGAGATTTGATCTTGTTCATCATCACTCCACCATCTCCATTTGCATTTACACAATTTGAGCTTTGATCAAGGATTGGGAAAGGGTCACTAGCACATGTGACACCAATCCAACTATGGAATAGGTAATTTGTGGAATGTTTTCATCATGCATTTGGCTTTTCTTTATCTTTTGTGGCATTTTGGAACATTTACAATGTATTTCATAGGAGTATTCTTGAAGGATTTGTTGATACTAACCCTTGTTTGAGTATAGTGTTTGCAGATTTTACAAAAGCATGCTCACAATTTAGGTATAAGGAAGGATAAATAATTATATAATAAAAAATAAATAAAAGCAAAAAGTAAAAGAATAAAAAAAAGGAAATGAAAGAAAAAAATGATAAAAGAGGTTAAGAGTAATGAAAATAAAATATTGAGAAAAAAAAAAAGTAAAAAGATGTAAAAAAGTTATGTAAAAAAAAAGAATGAATTATAAGAAGAAAATAAAAGAATTAATGGCGCTAGAAGGAGGGCTACATTTCGTGTTTACATTTTGACTTCTCATAAGCTGTTATCTTGGATTTATTAAATGCGAACTGATATAGTTGATTTGTCTTTTTGTTTCAATGCTTTGTCGGCCTCTCTATATTTCTTATGATGCATTTGGCACTCATCATTTCGTGTTTACATCTGTAGATTTTAAGCAATAGATGGTCACCTAGGCAATCCAATCTAAGTTCTATACAGTCTGCACCATTATCTTTTGCTAATTGCATTTGTATAAGCATATGCTCTACCGCTTCTCCCATCAGAGGACTACACACAAGAACCCCATTCTCTGTCATTGCTTATACAGCTGCACCAATCACCTCTTCCCCGCCAATCCCAAGCAACACGATTAGACCACATATGTGATTAAGCTTAAGATAAACATATTTCTTGTCAGAATATCATACAGGACTGTGTATACGCACCTCGAGCTTTTTGGAATGTACCCCAAGCTCTTTAGATTGAGTCTACACCTTTCACGTTGAGTGTATGTAATCTAACTGTGACATTCAGCACACTGTCGAAGATAGAAATATGGTAGATCCCTGATAATATCCTCCCTGTAGATGAATGCTATAAATAAGAAAATACGCCGCATGTTTTATCTTCTCATCACACGCAGGAAATGGTGAGCGAGCGCCAAATCTTCAAAGCTTTCTGGGCCTGTCCATCTGACTACCATCGACTGGTTGGATTTAGATCAGAGACAGTGCATAGCCGCCATTCTAGCACACGGCATTGAGATTTCTTAGATATCGGCCTAAGCTACTTTTTCCTTTTATCAAAGTTTCCACCATCCAAGTAATCTAGGCGTTATCAAGTCACAATCAATATGCTATTTCTGGTTTATTGTTTCATGCAGAAACCTTTGGGGATACGCAATCACAGTATGATGAATGTTTAGTCTTGATACACATAAATGCTTCCACAACAATGCAGCTACTTCATTTCTATTTTTTTTGTAGTTTATTACTCTGTCAAGTATGAGGACGTATCTTTTAAGAAAAAAAAAAAAGAAATAGCTTTTAACACTGTTAAATTTACTACGCCATTTCATCTGCTGCCTCACAAAAGGCGTTTGTCTTGGGAACTACACATCCTTTCTTCAGCATTTACGACTTGCTATCATGAAGGCTGTTTGTCTGCTGTTAAGCATTAAAAGATAGGCCGATGCTACTTGGTAAGTAAATACGTACCTACACTTGCTTGAAGTTGTATCTTACTCATGTCATTTTATTGCTGAATATCAAATTATTAGATATCACTCTTGAATGCGTTGGATAATGAATTGATAGTATTGGCAGATGAATTTTCTCAAATCATGCAATATGGCGTACTGACAATAATATAGCTTTGATTGAGACAATCTAAATCCAGCGACCGAATTAAATTCTCCCTGCTGTTGTGTTTGGTCTACGCATCCATGACTGCTAGGAGTCGGCAGAGTACAATGAATTCACAACTTCTAGTGAGAAGGGACATGGTATAAATGAAGGCAGTCAGTCAGAAGCATCTTTCACGCATGTTGTCTATGCTTTAATGCCTCCTTTATGATACTTTGTCTATACTGCGCGTTGTTTATGCATTGCTCGTATAAGTTTATGTATGTTCCTTGTGATACACGGGTAGTTATATCATGTTACATAATTCTGTCAATCTTTGTTATGCTGCTCATGGCTATAGATTCTTGCAAATATCCACTTCAACGTAGGAAGACCTTCGCGAGCTCAGTCTCTGAAGAATGTGAAGTTTTCTGTATTTATCATTATGCATAGTTCTCAGTTATTGCGTTATGTTGACTTTCATGATGTTGCAGGTACGGAGATATGTCCTAAGCAAATAAAGGCATTCTCTTTAAGGTACAAAAGCGAACAAAGGAAAAGCGAAGGAGGTACAAAAGCAAAAGAAGGCGAAAAGGTGCAAGGCGAAAGAGAAGGCTATCAAACGAAAATGAAATGAGGAGGATTTTTGTTTGAAAACACAATGTGTTTTTTAACACTTTCAATGTTTGATCAATACTACTTCACGAAAGGAGGGAAATCCTTTTTTGAAAACACAATGTGTTTTTTAACACTTTAAGTGTTTAATCAACACTACACGAAATTGTTTTCCTTTTCGTTTTAGAACATTAGTTTTCAATTGGGGCTAAAACGAACAATTTTATTTTCATTGCAAAGGGCTTAAAACGAACCTTAGGACACACTTACTAGAGTTCGTTTTGGGTTAAAAATTGAACAAACAATCCTCACATTTCATTTGGTGCTTAAAATGAATTCACAATTGCTTTGAAGGGTATAAAACGAACAAGTGTTTGATTTGTGTGATTGTCTTTTGAGTACGTATCCTCTCCCCTTGCGCTTTGTGCGATCTAGGGTGCAAGAGAAACACTCAAAATACATTTTATTGCTTTAAAACACTTCATTTTGGGCTTAAAATTGAACATCTTGTGCGAGTGTGAGTAGGGGCATTTTTGCGTGTACATTCTCTTTCTTTGTGCCATCAAAGATCGATCGAGTTGGATTGTGTCTTTGCTCGCTTTTGTTTATCTTAGAGGGCCTGCCTTGGGGAAAAAGTACTCACCAAGCGTGACTCAGCCGGTAACACTCTAAAGCCAAGAGTATTTCCAGCCGGGATATAAATGAGGGTTTTGTTAAATGCCATAATCACGTGGTTGGCTCCGACAGGATGGATCCGAAAGGGGACTCTTGCCGTATGGGTCAATCTCCACAACAGAAAGTCCTTACTAGAACCCATGTGCTAGAATTTGCCAAAATCCTTAATCTATTTGTTGGTGCAAGAGCGGTCGTTGAAGCCACCCCACACTGCGGTCTTCTAGTAGAGATGGAAAGCACGCCATGGGAGTTTCATGGGTGTTGATGCTTGGCGCAGATTGGCGTTAATGAGCGTGGAGGGGAGTGGGGTCAAGCATCTAACCATCCGCTAGAGATAAAGCGTAGGCTGGACTTGTCCAAGTGGGAATCCAACAAATATTGTCTTACACATCCATAGGGCTTGTAATTATTCTTTGTTTGAAAACGGTGTGTATTCGAAAACATTTTGCAAACAAACATTCAACATGGTTCTCAAATTTCAAACCCTCTTTAAGACAAATATCATTGACTCAATCCATATGTTCTGCTTTCCCTGCGGATTCATGTTCGTAGAGGTTCCTAAGCATTGGATTATATCTCAATTTGTCTTCTTGAGTAAACAATAGGAAAACCCTTGCCTTAAGTTCATTGAATTTCCACATAAAATATCTTGTGGGGTTTAAAGAAATTAAGACATTGGTACATCTTAGTTTGAAACTTTAATCAAAGAGAGTGTTGTTGGTAAAATAAATCCATTAAGCAAAGACTAAGCAAAATGAACTTTCATGTGTGTTGAAGACTCCAAATCCCAAAAGCAAAAGTCATTGATTGGAAATCCAAAATGTTCAAATCATTCCTTGGTTAACAAAGGTCTATAGGAAGCATATGCATTCTCTTCAATACCTAGGTCTTGGAAAATACAAAGTGGTCTTTTTTAGGTTCATCTAGGGATCAAAACAAAATCAAACCTCTTTCATCCATCTTTCAAAACATCCAAACATCCATCTCACAGGTCATCTTTTGAAAAACCTTGAAATCATCCTTGAAATGCTAGGCTTTATGACAAGATCAAGCAATCATTCAAACTCATTGAGATCAAGTCCTTAAAAACATTTATCAAAACACCTTTGGCTAGGAATGTGTGAATGCATCCTTTTGCATATCTTTAGTCAAATTCATCCAAATCATCTTGTCTAGCTTAGTGTATGTAGATGAATCCTTCTCCATATACTTAGTGAAACAATCATTTTGTTTGGGTAGGTGTGGGTAGATGCATCCTTCTCCTCACACATATCCAAATCATCATCCTTTGAACACAACTATCCTTTAGATCATTATCAAACATCTTAGGGTTCCTTTTGTTCAAAATCCAAATCAAAATCCAAATCAAGATCAAGGACAAAGTCTCAAAATCCAAAAAATCAAACCAATCAAAAATCCAAAGCCTAGTATTTCATTCAAGATTTATCAAAAGCAAAACATCCATAACATCCATCTTTGAACATCACCATCATATCATCATCACATTTGATCCTAAAAGCATCCTAAAAACTTTCACTTTGGGACATAAAATAGAGATTAATCCAAGGAATCAAGAGATTCATCTCCCATATTTCCGAAGATTGATCCTTGTTTTATGGTTCAAACGAGATCTCAATACAAGAAGAGTATGGAATCCCACAAAGAAACTCCCGCTTCAAGTGACCTTAGCCAAACAAATGCAGAAATGAATCTTGCAGAATCAAGCAATCCATTGGTCCCCTCATCATCACAAAACCCACAAGAAGAAAATCAAGGGGAGGACCTCACCTTTGGAATGTCTCGAGAAGAAATAGCTGAAATGCTCCAAAATCCGGACAACCATAGAATCATCAACATCATGATGAAACTAACCCTTCGTTGTACATGCTTGAACTAGCAAAGCAAGGGGCCAAGTTGCCTTCGGATTTTGATGTGAGCACCATAGTAGAGACATCTTTTCCGCCAATCTCATCCACCATCCCCATTTCATCTACACTCCATCCCAAAACGTCACACAAAACATTCCAAAAATCACGACATCGATTGCTCCAACTCAACCAAATGTCAACAAGGGAAACACATTTCTCAATGAACTTCAATCACATCCCCTTGTGAATAACCAAAACTTGGACGCAAACACCACAGTGGAACAAAACATCCTCCATAATCCATTACACCAAAATGTTCCTCTCACTTTACATTATGACCTATCATCACATCATTTCATGGAGCACCACAAACACCTCTTCTCACGAATTCACAAGAGGAGGGAGACATATTCGGAGCAGGGGGCATTTTCAACACCACAACACTTTCGCAAGGATTCACCCCCCTTACATATCCACCTCTCCCACCATCACCATTGTCATCAACACCACTCCTTGGTTTAGGGCTTCCCCCTCTACCAAGTATCCATCAAACATACATCCCAACCATCAATCAAAACATCTTGCCAAACGCTCAAAATTTATTGTTGACATCACAAACGACAAACACGCAAGCAATGGCAACATCATCAAACACCCCCACAACATTGCAAAACATGGTCTCTCAAGGGCCAATCACATCAACGATGCCACTTACCACATCAACAACACCATCCACCAATCACGCAATCAACATGACAACACCATCCACCACCACCACAAGCGTCATTCCAAATCCACCACCACCCCACCACCACCAACATTCACCACATCAAACCAATTTGGCGCAGCATTGCAATTTTGCTTTCCAAAGAGATATCAACAAGTGCAAAACAAAATCCGTGCAGCGAGGCGCTCAAGCGGCACAAGCTACCAAAGCCACACAAGCTGCATTACAAGCACAACAAGCACAACAAGACAAAGCTTTATTACAACAACAACAACAAGCCGCCCAAGCCGCACAAGCATTGCAAGCACAAAGAATCGCCCAAGCACAACTTTTATTGCAACAACAAACCGCACAAGCGCAAACCCAAGCACAAGCTCAAGCGCAAGCACAACAAGCACAAGCACAAGCACAACTTCTTGCACAGGCAGCGCAATGGCAAGCATACCAACAAGCATTAAAACAATATCAAGAACAACAAGAAGCGTGAGGAATTAGCGTGACAACAAGCGTTGTGGGAACAAGGAACAAAGCGGAGACAACAAGCATTGTTAGAACGGCAACAAGTAGCAACAACAAAGCGGAGACAACAAGCATTGTTGGAGACAGCAGCAAGTGCAACGAACAAAATCTAAGGCGCCCAACAGCAACAAGGCAACAACAAGCATTGATGTTCATCCAGAAACAAGTAGAAGCCTGTAACAAGCCCACAACATGCGATACCATTGAATAATCGCCGACCAGCCCATCCACCCAAACCATGGTTAACAGCACCCCAAAGGCATCATCCCGCACGATCCTCCGGAATGATGTAGCTGACACAACTCAAGTTGCTCTCGCAACAAGTGCTCGATCTTCAATCGGGGCGGACAACCAAAACACAGAGCAACTTGTGTCCCTATCCATTTGATAGGAGCTTAGACATGAAACCATTCCCTAAGGGATTTGAGATCCCTAAATTTGACAAATATCGAGGGACGGGAAACCCTGAAGATCACATCAGGGAATTCTAGGTTCATTGTATGGAGGTTGCATATGGCGATACTTATCTGATGCGGCTATTCCCTAGGAGCTTAGCAGGAGATGCTATAGAATGGTTCTCTCGCTTACCTTCAGGCATTAGGACATTCGAAGAAATTAGAGACGCATTCATTAGAAACTACGCATGTAACATTACAATGGATGTTAGTCTTGAAGAACTCTACGCTCTGAAACAAGGAAAGAATGAATCTTTCGCTTCATTCCTTCAACGATGGCGATCCAAGGCCAATCGGAGAAAATGGACCATGCCAGAAGAACAACAAGTCTGTACAATCATAGCCAATCTTGAAAGTCGTCTATCATTCCACCTCAAGGTTCAGGGAATCACAACCTACGATCAATTGATCTCCAAGGCGCTTAGCATCGAAAGAGCCCTTGCAACCCAACCCATCGAATCAACATCATATCATGAATCACAAAACAATCGCCCACCATCAAATTACAATGATAAACCTCGTACATGGGCAAGAAACAAGAACATCACTAATGATGGTGTCGTCGATGCAAAGGTGGTCATTAGTGGTCCACGCCAAAATACACCCGCACCACAAATCCAACCACAACGCCAAAACACTCATCACACAACATATCAACCCAACAATAATCCCACCATCAATAACTTCAATGACCAAAGAGGACCACCTCAACGCAAAACATACCCCAAACGAAAATACACTACTTTGGGGGAACCACTTGAGGACATCATGAAAAAGCTAATCGACGAAAAACTCATTCAAGCTCCTACATTTGAAAATTATCAAGAACCTGATATCAAACCTCCTTGGTACAATGAGAATCAACTATGTGAGTTCCACAAGATCAAAGGCCACACCACAAATAACTGTATGAGACTCAAGAACATCATTCAAGATCTCATCGACAAAAGAATCATAAATGTGGAAACACCTACTGGGAATCAGGATCTTAAGATCACGAATCCGATGCCAAATCATGGCAACAAGGGAAATAACAAGGATAAAGGAAAAGGCAGTGTAAATCATGTATACGAAACAGTTGTTGCCAACCTCAATGAAAACTGCATGGTCATCACGATCAAAGGCGCCCATGCCGAAGACTGTGGAGTCACCACAAGAGGCGGCAAAGTCACCATTGCAGGGTCATCCCAACCCAATAGAGTCCCTACATCAAGAGCCGTTCCGTATAGCTACAATGTCGTAGACCAACTCAAGAGAACACCAGCACACATCTCCATCATGGAGTTGTTAAAAATCTCATCGGCCCATAAAAAGATCCTCGAAGAAGCATTAGCCTCATCCACCGTCCCCGCAGATCTTGATGCGGAACAATTCCAAGCTATGGTCGGAAACATCATAACGCCTAACCTCCTTACATTTTCCGACCAAGATTTTCCGTAACCATCTCACAATCATGCACTTCACTTGGAGAGTCATTGTAGGGCAAAAATCAAAATCAAAAGAGATCTGGTGGATGGAAGTGCAGGTTTAAACATTTGTTCTTTTAGCCTCATCAAGCAGTTAAAGATATCAGAAGATTCCATTGACAAAGGAAAGGGCATAACAATCAGAGCATATGATGACCAAGAAAGAGTGTCACAGGGCACAATTAAGCTCCCTATCCAAGTAGGGCCAACACTTATGGAAACCACCTGTCAGGTCCTAGACCTCGACTTACCATACAACATCCTCTTGGGACGCCCATGGATCCATGCAATGAAAGCCGTAGCATCAACCTTCCACCAATGTGTAAAATTCACACATAACGGACAAGAGGTTACCATCCATGGAGATCCTGAGCCGTTTTCATACTGCAAGAACCTTGAAGCCAAATATTACAAAATCCCCCAAGTGCCGAAAAATGATGAAGGCCCATCCACATCATACATCGATCCCGCCACTCTCACGTCCACTTCTACGACAGAGACACCCGCCATTCCCACCATATCCGATATCAAGCTTATCATCCAGGAGGACGGTTGTGGAAGTTATAGGCTCCCTAAGAATGCTTTTGTGATAGGAGAGTTACCACAATCTCCTAGATCACGAGGACGCCCACAAGAAAATCAAGCTCCCACATCACAAACCTATCCTCAAAATTATCCGAGATTTCACAAGGTGGGGAGACCTTGGCCATGAAATTAATTGAAGCTGAGATCCATCAAACATGTTGTATCGAGATGAAAGACCGACATCTGAATTACCAATGGATGAAAGGAGCAAAGGCCTACACATGATGCTTGTGATGGGCTATGACCGAAACCAAAGATTGGGGAAAAATGACAATGGGCTCTTAATACCAATCATGCCTGAGACGCGACCTATAACAAATCTTGGTCTTGGATGTATCCCTCCGAGAATAACCATACGTGGCCGATGTCCTCCGATTAGAGCTGCTAATGTTTCTCCTCAGCCGGTAATAGTACAATTACACTCACCAATAGTCACAGGTAGGGACACACATAATTTTATCACTGAGCCCTATATTAGTAGTGATGACGAAGATATAATATCCAATCTCCCTAGGTTATTTGAAGATACCACTCTGTGTATGATTAGTACCATATCCTTTGAACCAAATACACAAAATCATGAGATCCGCTTAGTCTACCCCCAATTGATCGACTATGACCAACGAGGACCACCGGTTCTCGATACATTCGAAAACGATGAAGCGCTCTCAAAATTCATGGGGTTGAGGGATAACATTCCAGATGGAGATCACAAAGGCAGGATTCATAATGGAGTTAGACACACCGCTACTATGGGGGAAGCGATTGAATCAACCCGGTCGCCAAAAGTGAGAAACTAAGAATCATATCCAAGTCCTTGGTGAAAACCACCGTGGCACTCTCGACAAAATATGAAGTAAAAATAAGGGGCGGTATCAATGGTGAAAACCTCCTCACGAGGTGCCTAAGGATGAAGGATTCAATCTTCCCCTAAGAGCTATTCATCAAGAAAGTCAGCGGTTTTGGCGAAAAAATGCAACCCGATCAACCCTCTGACGAGAGGAGACCCATATCACATTCTATC
>VDFB02000007.1:20588521-20659184 GCA_007258455.2 Sequoia sempervirens | reverse complement strand
AAATCTCTCATCTCTGCTGCTCTCATCTCCACTGCTCTTGCCACCAACATCCTCCTCACCACCAACATCCTTCTCTACCCCAACATCAACATTAGGCTCAACATCTGCCTCACAAACCACACCAACATCCTCTGCCTCAACTCCTCCAACATCCTCTCTCCTCCGTCTCTGACCACGAGGGACAGGAATATCCTCCTCTACAGGTAATGGGGCAGGATTGTCTGGAATGGTAAGGTGTGGAATGGATGCAAAGCAAAATACTCAACATAATCTTCTGTAAGAGGAGCCTCGACAATATCTAGCCGACTGTCCCACACAAATGGTTGTACAGCCTGAAACTCTTGAACTGCCATAACATATGACAAATAAGGCCCCCAATCTACTGTATCCGACTGCTGATAAGCATAGTGTGTGACACCCTTAGGCATACCCTATACCATCCCATACTGTCTATAGACATGTCTGATCAAGAATCTCTCTAAAACCCGACAAGCACGACCAATCGGGATCATCGACTGACAAAGAAATGGTAGCTGAACATCATCATCATCATCCCAATGATCAGAATCTAGGTAGGGACACCATGTCATAGACTCTATGTCGTCAATGACTCTCCTCCAATACTATAGCTTACCCAATTTAGATTGGGTAAGCCGAACAACATATCTAAATACATAAGCTCTCATAGGTGGCCTCTGTCCAACTGGAACTAGACATGTGACAACTATGTGCTCCCACGCCCATACTTGAAGCAAAGTAATGCTGATTGATAAACTCCGACCACTGAGATACACAACTAAATGTAAATCATGATACAACTGGGCAAGCAAACACATGCCCCAAGCAAATCAGGTGCCATGAACAACCATTCTCTCCAAAACTCAACCCCAACTAATTGAGAATCCCTTAGATTTGCGATCAGGATTAAGGAATCCGATAATGAAACCAACAAGTACTATCAGAAAAGTGGCGTATGCATCAACCATATCACACCATGGAATCCACTCTCCCACAATACGATCATCCTGAAACACTCTACGAAGAGCATCGGTCCCACCCTGCTCTCTCGAATCATATTAGGCAACATCTCCAACAATCGGAAGTTGTAATATCCGCCAAACATCCTCCGAGGTGTCTGTCATCTCGCCAGCAGGAAGGTGAAAGGTGTTGTGCTCACTGTGCGACCTCTCAGCTAAAGCTTTCAACAAACCCCGATTAATCCTAATATGGGGCATATAAAGAAGAGGAGACAATCCACAACATGTGATGATAGCCGTCTCAGGCTGTGCCAACCTAGGAATGAGATCAAAGGTCTAGGGGAAACGCTCTCAAATTTGGAGGTTCCCCAATCACTCCTATTATCAAAAAAAGATCAAAGTCAATAAATTTATGTCAATCATCAAATAAAATAAAAATACCATATCAAATCACATCCGCTCTTGGTGAGAATTCTAATCAAATCTCATGAGTACACATCAATCAACCTCACTTATCATGAGGTCAACCATAAATGCATCAAATCAACCTCAGCTATCATGAGGTCATCATCAAGACATCAAATCAACCTCGCTTATCATGAGGTATGCCAATTATAATTATTCCTCATTTATCATGAGGACAATTATCATCAAAACAAACATCAGAGCTCACCTATCATGAGATCGAAAAATCATGTATTTGATTAGACAAATCATTCATATCAAACCAACAGTTGATACGATCAGAAATCACGAACATCAAGAACAAATTGATGAAAATAACAACACTTTGATTTAAATGTGCTTAAAAGGAAATTAAAAGCACTAAAACAAAGACATGCGCCATTTCATCAGATAAAAGCGCTATTACATCTACCAAAATTTCCATTTTATCAAAAGTGCCATTTTATTTGGTCAACGCGCTAATATTTTTCATAAAATTGCTAAAACTTGAAACGTGCTAAAACAATGAGTAAAAGTGCTACAAAATCCAATCAAAGCGCTAAAACATATTGTGGAAGCGCTACAATGGCTAACCGAAGTGCTAAACTATGAAAAGCGATACCCTAACCTATAGACGCGCTAAAACAGACCTTAGAAGCGCTAAAAGTCTAAAAGCGCTAGAATAGACTCTAAAAGCACTACAACGGGATTGAAAATCATTACAATAGAAAATAAAAGTGCTAAAACGAGTTAAAATTGAAAAAATCCAAAAAATACACCAAAAATGAGAAATGCACGAAAACCGAAGAAAAATAATGGACATACCAGAGGTCTAAATTCGGCCGACCGTTG
Organism: Sequoia sempervirens; assembly: GCA_007258455.2. Classification (NCBI taxonomy): domain Eukaryota; kingdom Viridiplantae; phylum Streptophyta; class Pinopsida; order Cupressales; family Cupressaceae; genus Sequoia; species Sequoia sempervirens. The sequence continues at coordinate 20,656,911 of VDFB02000007.1, read as the reverse complement.
ATGTCATCGAACACGCTCAAAATGGTGGGTGTGATATGGAATCGACATCTTGCTCCACATACCACAAAAATATCTCTCACAAGTTTTCAAAAGTCACAATGCACAAATGAAGTTGAAAAAGACCTTTTTAACCTTTTATAGGTTATTTGAAAAAGGATTTTTTTAATGGGATTGATTTAATTTTTTAAAGGGGAGATTATTTGAAATTCATCCAGGACCACTTTCTACATCAATTATTGGGAGATAAATTATTTCATCATCAAATCTTTATCGAATCTATATTAAATCATCAAAAAATCATAAAAAAATTGAAATATTATGAAAAATTTGAAAATATCCAAAAAAATAAAAAATTCATTAATTTATCTCCCGAGGGGGCATATATCCATCAATCACCTGAAAACATGTCTGGGGCATTATGAAAAATTTCTTGGTCGATACTAGCAGCAACAACACAAAATTTTCTTTGAAGCAATACGTAAACACAACACTTCAAAGAGGGGCAAAATGTAGACACCTAAAAATGGTCTGAAGAATTTAATTAATTAAATACAACTTATTTGATTAATTAATCTTAATTCATCTACTTAGTAAATAAATAGGAATATTTATTTATATTAAGCTCACTATTAATTTTTCTATCTCATCACATTTCTTAATTAAATAAAGATATCCTAAAATCTTTTATTTAATTATCATATTCCTTCTATTTTAATTTAATAAACTTCTATAGTTTGTTTTATCAAATTATTTATCTCTCTTTTTGCTAATTTGAATAAATCATAAAATATTCAAATAAATGCATAAATCAAATCCCTCTATTCACTCACGAATAAAATTAGATTTTTCAAATCTAATTAATGCAACTGGCATTCATGGGAAAAGCCTCGGGGACAAACCTGCAGGCAATCCTCTCAATCTTCTGCCTCAAATCTTTCCTCTCATCTTGCCTTGTGTTTTCATGGAGAGGAACAATCCTCCATGATCAGCTCCACCTTATCATCTTGTACCATTCAAAATCTCTAGATTTAATCTCAGCCTCTGTTGTGTTACCCTTGTGCAAAACTGTTGCCAAAAATCTATATATACAGCCTTCTGAAGCATCAAAATCATCCGAGAATTATCATCTTTTATGCAAACTTACTCTGCAAGAATTAGTACTCAAGCAACCAAGCAATCATAAGCATCAACATTAGCATTTTAGTATCATCATAGCATTATGGCATCAGTAGATTTCATATCACGAAAACATCATAGTTTCTTTTTACTGTAGCTTCCATTTAGCAGGTTTCATGTCAGAATAGTTTACAGTAGCATCATATCACTTAGAAATCATTAGCAATAATCACATCATTCCATTTAGCATCCATTTTGTTCTCTAGATAGGCATTTTAAACAGTTATGGTGCTTACAAATCTGAGAGCTTCTGTGATTTGATAAATCTTTGGAGATAGGAGACAATGAGACGCTTTCAAGCTTTTTTCTGTTTTAAATTAGTTTAATTCATGTTTAATCTTGATACAATGTTTCATTAAGAGGTGTATTTAATTGTATTTAGTTTACATTTTTCCACACTTACATTCTGGCGCCCACCGTTTGGTCGTACCCCATGTTTTTAACAAGTTATTCTGGAAAGTTTTCGTACATGAATGTGGCGTAATCTATTTCAGCGTGATCGGAAGATTCTATAGCGCTTCTAAGGAAAATTATAGTGCCTCCGAACTCTATTTTAGCGCTTCCAAAGAAAAGTATAGTGCTTTGAAAGATTGTTTTAGTGTTTCTGATAAATTTTGTAGCGCTTCTGACCTCCGTTTTAGCGCTTCTGGATGTTTTAGTGCTTCTAATAAATTTTGTAGCGCTTCTGACCTTTGTTTTAGCGCTTCTGGTTGTTTTAGCGCTTCTGATAAATTTTGTAGCACTTCTGATAAATTACGTAGCGCTTCTATAGTCTGTTTTAGCGCTTTGATAGTCAATCTTAAAATGGCCATATCTTGGTCATACGAAGGTCTTTTTCGAAACTTTTTTTTTTCAAATGGGGTAGAATTTCATAAGATATGAAATGGTGTAGGTATTTATCACTTTTTGTAGAGTTAAAATTTTCAATTTTCAATTTAAAGTCAAATCACATTGTAACTTATTCTAAGCTTTAGGGTTTTTATGCTTAATCATTCATCTAACCCTTATATCTTCTTATTTATTGATCTCATCTAACATTTTTGAGCATTTATTGTAGGTTTTAAGAATAACATGGAGCATTGAAGTGAAATAAAGCATTTGATATTGATTGTAATAGTGTTTTCAAACACTTTTGGGAAAATAACCCATCATATGTTATTTTTCATTCATGCGTTAGGACCAACTAGCATTACTTTGGGCTTAAAATTAACCATCTACACAAGATTTGTGAAATTTGGTTAAAAAGAACATTAGAAACTCACTGGTTTTTGGATTTGGACTTAAAATGAATCAATCCAGGATAGACACTTCTTCAGTTTGTTTTAAAATGAATCAATCCTAGGATAGTCACATTTTCCTTTGGATTAAAAATTTACCAATCTAGAGTAGTCACCAGATTTTTCAATTTGGGATTTAAAAATGAAAACCATGTCTTTTTGTGAAGCAATATCTTCACTGTGAAACAACATCTTCACATAGATTAGAATTTTTTTTGTTTGGGCTCTAAAATTTGAACAAGTGGTTTCTATATTTGAATGGTTGATAGACATATGCTCTCCCCTTAACTAGGTGATCCAAAAATATAGACTCATCCTTTTTATGCATTCTTCAAGTTTTATTACATCCTTTAGAAGGCTTTCCGTGGTGGGAAAAAGTACTCACCCTACGGGAACGACCTAAGTGGGTTAAAACCAAAGCCAAGTTTTTCCACCCCACTATAAAATTTAAAGAAAATATGGGGAAACCCACTTTTCCCGGAAGTGTGCAAGATAACCATCCCTAAAATATTTTTTCTAAAGGTTGGGAGGTCTCCTGAGGGAGTCTATTATTTCCGCTTTGAATGAAAACCCTTTCTAAGAACCTAGTGTAGTATCCAGTCGAGCCAGTAACCAGACATTGTAATACTTGCAGTGCAAGGGGAGGGAAGAATCTGCCCCCAAGACTGATAGGGTAGCATTGGGTGGAACACTCATTGTCCCATGCTCTGGGTCCTTGTTCTCAAGAACTCCTAGGTGACTATCGCACCTTAACCTTTAGGTCCTATCTCAGGAATAGGTACCCCTGGTCCTACTTGCCAACCCCACTATCATCACTCTTCCATTCTACCAAGCCAATCTTGGTGCCTTGCCACTATCTCACCCTTGACTCTTACTCTTCCCTAAAGGCCAATTACTCCCAACATTCAGTTAGGTTCTTGCAAGGGTGTAGAGATGTAGTAAAAAGCTTCATAGCAACCTATTAGAGTTATTGATCAATCACTAGACTCCAATTCTCCATCACTTCCACCAAACCCTCTCCTAGGGTTAGAAAAGGCTATAAGCCCTAGAGCCCCAACTAGGCCTCCTAACCCGAGAAAAATGGAGAGTGTGCCAAAATTCTCCAAATGAATCCAAATATTTTCTTTGGATTCATGGTACCCTTGCCCACACCTTGAAGATTTTTGGGGTTTGGAGCCTCCACTATCCATACACTGCTCCAACCCTTAACTTAGCAAATTTAGGCTTGTTTTAAGCCAATTTCTGACCTCCTTGAGATCAGTTAGTTTGTTTGCCACTTCCTAGTCTATGTTAAGCCTCCTTGTTACCAAGCCTTTGCAAGGAAATCCACATCCTCTCCACACCGTGGTTCACCAGGAGATTGGCACCCCTGCAACCTTAGTGCTTTGCACTCTTTGACTATCCTAGCCGGGCACTGCCAAGCTCACCTAGGAACAGTCTTTTGCCATGGATTCCTGACTCCTAAGGACTCCTACCTCTACCTTATGTACAAACATGGAGTCTAGCCTATGTTTCCAAGAACCCATACACCAGGTACATGGGAAACATGGTCTAGAGCTCCATCTTTGCCGGTCTGACAATCAGAAAAAAATTTGCAAGAAATGAACTAACCTAACAAAAACAAATGCTTGAATTGATGCAACAAGCTAAATACTAAACTAAGCAATGCCTGAAAAGGAATTACACTACCTACTCTACTCTCAACATTTGATCAAACCATCAATGCATAAATCCAAAACCATAAACCAGAAGATGTTCTTCAATATCACAGTCTTAATTGCACTCCATGAAATTATTACAAATCAAAAACCAACCAACCTTGCTCTCAGCTCGAGCAACTCCTTATAACTCCTCTCCAAGGTAGTTACCAATCCCTTGGGTCGGACATTTCCATAATCAAGTGGCAAAAGGTGCAAAATGTCCCATTTTTCCACCTTTTCCAATTATTGCTAACTCCTAAACAACTAAGAAACATGAGTTACAAACTCCCTCTTGATCACTCTTGATCAAGACAAGAAAACACTCTAACTCAAATTCCAATGGTCAACATGACCTTCTTAGAAAAGCATTTACACTAAATTTATCCTAGACTACCCATAGCCTAGTGTTTCCTAGGTGCTCCTGCACCAAAGACACTCACCATATAATTTCCAAGGACCATTTGCTTAGGGGATTGAGAAATATAACCTTGAGTACGCACCTGGAAAAGAAAAAAACATGGACGCCCTCTAGGGGTGACGACTGTGTGAGTCAAGAAAATTTTATGTTGTGGGCTGTTGAGTATAATGATGATTAGGTAAGGATTTATTGCTGATGTCCTTGAAGATCTCCTTACTGTTATGATCCACATCATTGATTGACCCCTTGTACTTGATCAAGTCAGCTATATTGAAAACTGGTGAGATTCCTAAACCGATAGGTAACTCTAACTTGTATGCATTTTTACCATACTTGGCTAATATCTTGCATGGTCCTACTCTTTTCATTTGCAACTTGGTTGAAATTCCCTTCTGCAACCTTGATTTGTTAAGGTGGACCATGACATAGTCTCCTACTACAAATTGCACATCCTTCCTTGACAAATCTACCTTCTCCTTCAACTTTTGTGTAGCCTCGGTGACTGTCTTCTTCACCTACTCCTGAATCTCTTTCATGGTTTGACTGAAGTCCTCTGCATGTCCACTTCTATGTTCCATAGCTCCAAGATCTCTGATCTCACATATGCCTCTTAGGTGCATCCCATACACAAATTCAAAAGGGCTCCTCCCTGTTGTTCTGTTCACACTGTCATTGTATGCATACTTAGCCTGTGAGATAACCACGTCCCATGTCTGTCTATACTCCTTAGTTAGGAATATTAGAAGGTTACCTAACACTCTATTAACCACCTCTATTTTCCCATCGGTCTGAGGATGGTAAGCTGATCCAAATGACAGGTTGGTACCCAATCTACTCCATAGAGTCTTCCAAAAGTGACTCATGAACTTCACATCCCTGTCTGAAACAATGCTCAAAGTGAATCCATGGATCCTTACAACTTCCTTGAAGAAGAGATGAGCTATGTAACTAGCATCATGAGTAGTTTTGCAAGGGATAAAATGACTCATTTTGCTAAATCTGTCCACTACTACATAGACACTGTCAAAACCAGTCTTGGTCTTAGGAAGGCCTACCACAAAATCCATGCTTACACACTCCCATGGTCTGTTAGGATTGGGTAGGGGTTGATATAGACCAACATTACTAGCTCCTCCCTTAGCTTTCATACACACCACACATTGCTCCACATATTTTCTGACATCTCTTGTCAACTTAGGAAAATAGTAGAATCTTTGCACTAGTTCTAAAGTCTTGTTGATGCCAAAGTGTCCACTAAGACTTCCATTATGCTTTTCCTGAATGAGATTTTCCCTCATTGACCCTCTTGGAACACATAACTGATTTCCTTTAAACAATAACCCACTTTGCAATGTATACTCAAAGTATTGGCTATGAAAATGATTCTCAAAGTCTAAACATACCTTGTAGACCTCTGAAAAGTCTTCATCTTCCCCATAGAGATCCATGAAACTCTCTATGCCAATGCTCTTGATCTATATCTCTTGCACTGTCAACAATCTCCTGCTTAGTGCATCTGCCACCTTGTTCAAATGTCCCTTCTTATGCTTAATGGTAAAAGTAAAAGCTTGAATGTATTCCATCCATTTCAAATGCCTATTACTCAACTTCACTTGAGTGTTGATATAGCTAAGTGCCTGATTGTTAGTAAAGACTACAAACTCCTTGGGTAGAAGGTAATGCCTCCACTTCCTAAGTGACTGAACCAAAGCATAAAGTTCTAAGTCATAGGTTAAATACTTCTTCTTTGCTTCATTGAGCTTCTCACTAAAGAAGGCTATAGGCCTGCCTTCTTGACTTAATACTCCTCCTACTGCAACTCCACTAGCATCACATTCCACAGTGAACAACTTGTCAAAGCTAGGTAACACGAGAATAGGTTGAGTTGCCACTTCTTGTTTCAGTTTCTCAAACCCTTTCTTAGCTTCTTGAGTCCACACAAACTTAGTTTTTCAACCACCCTTGATTGTATCTAGGACTGGTGCACATATACCACTAAAGTTCCTTATGATTTTTCTGTAGAACTGAGCCAATCCATGTAAACTTCTTACCTCAGTCCTTGTGGTTGGTGTAGGCCAGTTTAGGATAGCTTCCACCTTACTTGGATCCATCTTCAATGATCCTTTGGACACTACAAAACCCAAATATACAAGCTCTTGCTTAAAGAACTCACACTTCTCTGATTGATTGCCAACTTCTCCTCTTGCAACCTTCTAGAGACAGCTCACATGTTTTTAAATAACCTTCTCTTTGTCTTTGTGAGATATGAGGGATGTCATCAAGGTGCCACTAAAATATCCACTGTAAAGTCTTTGTTTACTTGTTCATGAGTCTTAGATGTGCTAGGGGGCATTAGAGGGCCAAAATGTCTTAACTCTCCCTCCTTTTCTTCCCATCCCATTTGACTTCAAAATTTTTTCCACTCATGCAAATCCATGATTACGATGCGATGGTATCACTCTTGAGATCAACTTAGTGGAAATTATTGAATACTCAGGGCAATCCATTAAGTCACTAAATCCTAGGGATAGAAATCTATATCTGATTGTAATTCTATTTATAGCTCTAGAGTCAGTACAAAGTCTCCACTTACCACCTTTCTTGGATGCTAAAACCACTTGTACTGCACATGGGCTGATGCTCTTCCTAATCAAGCCTTGATCCAATAACTCCTGCACTTGTCTAGCTACCTCTAGATTCTAATCTGGTGTAAGCTTGTATGCTACTTTGTTTGGCAATGAATCCCCTGGTATGAAGTCAATCTGATGACTAATGGCTCTTTGTGGAGGTAAGGTTGCTGGTGTTCCATCACTCACTATGTCCTTATACTTCTCAAGCAACTTCTGGACTGCTCCGGGTATGATTATTTTCTCAGCCTTGTCTTCTTCTTTAGGTTGTAACATAACCACATATCCTTCACCCCCTTGATGTAGGTTGTTAAGGAACTCTTTCCCACTACTCAACATGACACTTGGTGTCTTTGACTGTCCCTCTTCTTCTTCTTCTGATAATGACTGCAACTTGAAAGTCTTCCCATCCTTCTCGAAGGAAATGCTATTCTCTTTCCCATCATACATGGAACTTTTGTCATACTGCCATGGTCTACCCGATAGTAGATGGCATGCATCCATGGGTAAAACATCACAAAATAACTTATCCTTATACCCTCCAATGGAAAACTCCACCGTTACTTGCTCATTCACTAGAACACTCTGCCCTTTGTTGAGCCATGTTACCTTGTAGGGGTTAGTGTGGGGTACCTTTTTCATTTTCAGTTTCATTACTACTTCTTCTGAGATGATATTTTCTATTGAACATGAATCTACAATGACCTTGCATACTTTACCAAGTATCTTGCACTTCACTCTAAATAGAGCTCTTCTTTGTTTTGGTTCTTCCTTGACTGGTTGTCTGATCAAAACTCTACTGAACATCAGATTCTCCCCCACTTCTGATTCAATGTGACTGACCTCTAGTGATTTGACACTCATGGTGTCCTCTTGTGCATATGCCACTCTCTTCTCAGTATTTGATGAAGATGCTTTCTCCGGGCACCCATAAGCAAGATGTCCAACTTGACCACAATGGTAGCATTTCATTTTTGCAAAGTGTGAATTTCTCCTGCCTTCTCCTCTTCCTCTTGTGGATCCTCCTTGAGAACCTCCACCTTTGTTATACCCTCCTCTAGAAGGTGTTTGATTGCGATGATTTGTGGATTTAAACTCTCCTTGGTTTCTTTGGTCATTGCCTCTACCTTGGTAGCCACCTCGCTGTCCTCTTTGATCTCTTTGATCTCTGCCTTTGCCTCTGCCCTTAGAAGCATGGTCTTGCTTCCTCTTGTTTCTTTCCTCAATCTTGATTATACACCCATATCACCACATACTTGGTTATACACCTAAGTGTCCTAGTCCATCAAACCTACCATCTATCTTAGGTCGTTATCCTAGTCTACCAAACATTCCATCTATCCTAGGTCTTCATCCTAGTCCATCAAACCTTCCCTCTATCCTAGGTCCATATCCTATTTCTCAAGAACAACAAAGGCACACATCCTTGATGCCCTTTCAAAATTATACCCACATTAACTCATCCATAATACCTCCATATCATTCACCTCAATGCACCCCTCCCTTTGTTCTTGGAAGCAATTTTGGTGCCAAATATCAAAAGCTTCTATATCAAAATCCACATGTATCAAAGGATCAACATGTCTCCTCGAAGAGACATGCAAAAATAAAAGAAAATTTGATCCAAAGTGAAAAGAAAAATCTAAAAGGACACAAAGGCCCATCAAAGCAAAAAGACAATTTTTGAAAGACCAAAAAGGTCCATAAATCAAAAAGAAAAATTTCAAAGGTCACAAAGGCCCACAAAGCAAAAATCAAAGTCAAAAGTCATGTGGATTCCTAAAAGTCTCATAGAAGCAATAAAATCTAAATTGGCATCCAAATTTTCTAATCCAAAAGCTTCCTCCAATTTTCCATCTAATAACCTATCACCTTCCAAATCTATTTTTCCTCCATCACTCCACCACCCTTCAAGGTGTGTGCACACGTTGATCTTTCCATCCTTCCCATCTATCCATCAACAGGCCTTCCAACCTCCTATCCATTATCCAAAATTCATCCCCCATCATTCTCCTTTAAACCAAACCTTTGCCTAAGTCCTTAGATTCTTTCATCATATCATTAATCTGCCAACATCTAGGAGTCTAATTCCCATTTCCATGGTTTATTACAGGGATATTTGGTTGTGAAACTTGATGCTTAAGTCCTTCCTCCATATCACTATCATCTATATCCTATCTTCCATATTCCTTTTGCACTCTACACTTAGGGACAATTTTCATCCATCTTATCATTCATGGTCATTATCCTATCTATGCTCATTCCTTACATTTCCACCTTTGATCTTGACAAGGTTAAGGATCTTCTTGAACATCATATATCTTATCTTATACACTTTATCCATATCTTCCATACCATATCTTTCATCTTATCCATATTCCATCCTTCTTACTAAATACATCCTTTCTTCCTTTCCTCGGTCTTGATGAGGAATAGGGGAAAAATACTTGGGCCTTGTGTTTGTATCTTATCTAGTTGATCTTGATCATCACCATTCATTATCTTTATCCTTTCTTTCTTCCATTCCATATCTCCTAGCTCATCCAAATCCATGTCATCGTGTCCCTTTGCAACCTTGAATCTTATCATGCAAATCATATTTGAGCCTAGCTACAAAACATTATCCAATCCTCATATCTTTTTTCAATCAATCATAAAAAATCATCAATCTTATCATACTTAGGGGAATCAGTGATCCTAAGTACTTATCATCATCATGCCTTATGGAATCAATCATTCATGGCATCTTAATTAATCAACCATTATCATCTTTTGACAGAGATATGTTGCTTCTGTGACATGTTTTGCAGTGAATCTTTCATTTTTATCTATCATTTATCCATGGTTTCATTACCCCTATTGTGGGGCATTTTGTTCCTTCAATCGATCATATCATATCATTCCATAATAGAAAAATACAAAAACAAAATAAAAAAAAAGAAAAAAAGAAAAAAATCAACAAAGAATGAAAAAGTGCAATAAAAACATATAGTGAAAACCTAGAAATAGGCGCTATTTGTGATTTGAATCAGCTCTCCTATCTATTTGGACATATGTCATGGTCGTTACTTCCACCATCATTTTACATCTACTATCATATCATATCACGTGGTCATGTCTCACCCTAGCTTGGGGGAAACATCTAAAAAACATTAGGGGGCAACATAAACATGGAGCTTACTCAAATGGAAAAACAACGGTTGGACAAAAGCAACAAAAAAAAGGATCAAAACACAACCCAACATGGAATATCAATCACCATCGAAAATGCATCAAACATCCATATCACAACAGAAAATCCAAAAAACAAGTGAAAAAGTTGCTCTAAAAAAGCCAAAAACATGAGTCTGTGTTAGTCGAACTACGTGGTCTCTGCATGTATAACGTAGGCAAGGCTAATATTTGATCATCCCCCGAGGCCCCTAGGATAGGTCTTTAGGTTAGTTTGATCCAAAATCTCAAAACACAAAACATCATAAAATCAGGATGGATGATCTAATCTGAATAATGATTGAATACTATAAGCAAATGAAAGATATGTTGTACTTTTGATCATTATTATCATTTCTTTGGAGCAACTCAATGATGTATTGAACTAGAGAAGCCAGGAAGAAGAAATGGTATTTTTCTTTGTCTGTTGTTTGTGAATTAATTATAATTACTGTGTTAATCATCGTGGGAAGTGCTCTACAAAGTATCATGGATGACATTCCAATTCACATAGGAAAGTGGTTAATTCTTGTCTGTTTTACGCAAGAAATGCTCAGGTCATCTCGGTTTAATAATACCTCAATACTTGTGTTCTCTTGCAATAACAAAAATCATGAAAGTAGTACTCAGGTCATCATCGATTTACATTATACCATTGATGCTTGTACTCACTTTAAACATTTTAAAGCTCTATGATGATACAAAGCACAATAAAAGTACTGTTAAGATGCCAATGCTTGCATATGTAGATTTGCATGGTTAAATTAGATTGCATTCATATTAGTTTTGCATCTGCATTATAGATTTTCCACACAATTGATGATATCTATATCGGCCTGCACCAGATGCTGAATCATGTCCCACATCTTTGGGAAGAACTCTAAAATCCTCCTATGATCATAACATATTGCAAATCAACAATATTATCAATCAATCAAAAATCAATCAGCCTATCAATCTATTCGGCTCCCGTGATACTTTGATCAAATCTCGTGAGTGACTATCATTGAACCTCGCCTATCATGAGGTCAATCAATCATCAACCTATCATTGATCCTTTCCTATCATGAGGACAATCATCAACCTATCATTGATCTTCACCTATCATGAGGTCAATACATCAAATCAACCTTGCCTATCATGAGGTCAATCATCAAGCATCATTGAACCTCGCCTATCATGAGGTCAATACATCGAATCAACCTCTCCTATCATGAGGTTGATCAATCAAACTATAATTATTCCTCACATATGATGAGGATAATTATCATCAATCAATCATCAGACCTCGCCTAACATGATTTCTAACATCATCTACTTGATCAGGATCATCAATCAATATCAAATCAAAGGCTGACATGATCGAAAATCATCAAACACAAGGAGGCTTATTTCACATTTCATCACAGGGTCAACTTTCTACATCAATTATCGGGAGATAAAATATTTTGTCATCAAACCTTCACCAAATCCACATCAAATCATCAAAAAATCATAAAAAATTGAAATATTACAAAAAATCAAAAAAATAAATAAAAAAGTTCATTAATTTATCTCCCAAGGGGGCATATATTCGTCAATCATCTGAAAACATGTCTGGGGCATTCTGAAAAAATTTCTTGGTTGATACTAGCAGCAACAACACAAAATTTTCTTTGAAGCAATGTGTAAACACATCACTTCAAAGAGGGGCAAAATGTAGACACCTAAAAATGGTCTAGAGAATCTAATTAGTTAAATACGACTTATTTGATTAATTAATCTTAATTCATCTATTTAGTAAATAAATAGAAATATTGATTTATATTAAGTTCACTATTAAGACCAGTGAAAATAGGACCATGCATGGTTCTTTTGAACATACACTATCTGTTTAGATTACAAACTCTTAAAAACAACTGTCTTCATTTGAGTGTTGTGTATTCCAAAAATCATTAAAATTTAGATAAAAGATCATCCTGAAAAATACAAAATCAAAACTCAGAATACATGATTAGAGATTGGAAAACCACTAAGTTTGTCAAAAAATCTCTTGCCAAGAGAATTAGAAAACCCAAAACAACACTTAGTTACAAACATCTTTTGCAAAGACAACGTTTCTTTTATCAGAATAGGAAGACTTTGCTTCATTATAGAAAATTCCTCCATAGGTTCCATGATTTCAATAGGGGTTACACTGATGATTATGCTGTAGAACCTTTGACTTCACAAGCCTATATTCAAAGAAATGCTCTTTCACAGGAATTCAACCATAGTCATCGTATTCGTCAATCCTCCATTTCACAACCTGCCATAGAATACTCCACTAGACCTTATCAGTTCTTACGATAGACAAGTCTTTTGAAACCTTAAAGTTGACATCGAAAATCAAGGAGTTACCACCTTATGACCATTTGGCGACCTACAACTCCCATTCAACAAACATGCCTTATACCACCTATCATACAACCTAGCCTTATACATCTCGAAAATGATCAAACCGACATTATCAATAGCTTGAGGGTATTTATTTTTGAGGAAAACAAAACATCACGTCAGTTTCTTACAGCATCCATCGTTCTGAACGAAGAAGAAGAAAAGACAAACATAGAAGTAGGAAGACCCATGTTACTTCCTCCTGCCTGGGAATAGGTAATTAATAACATTACAATAAGGTATTGAAACCATCATACAACATACCTTATGACCATTTGGTGACCTAAAACTCCTATTCAACAACTAGGGCTAACCACACCAATATTTCAGCCCGGTAACGTACACATTGAAGGCACTCAAACTGACATCATCAGTAGTTTAAGGACATTTATTTTTGAAAAGAACTAAAAAACCCCATCAATTCCTTACAACATCCATAATCTTGGACGAAGAAGAAGAGAAAGCAGACATAGCAGCTGAGAGACCCATATTGCCACCTCCTACTTGGTGTTAAACAAAAACTATAGTGCTTATGAGACAAACTATAACGCATCTAACCTCTGTTTTAGCGCTTCCAAAGAAAATTATAGCACTTCAACCCTCTTGTTTAGCTCTTTGGAACAATCTCATAACGCTTCTGTCACAACAAACCATATAGACAGGAAATTCCAGTGTCCAACATTCTAGCACTTCTTATCCATATTTTAGCGCTTACACAGAAAAACATAGCTATTTTTAACTCTATTTTAGCGCGTATTCTTTCTGTTTTAGCGCTTCTGAGTTATGTTCTAGCGCTTCCACACTATTTCACAACACATTTACCATAAAATTTAGCACTTTTGTCCTCTGTATTAGTGCGTCCACATAAAAAAATAAATAGAGAATCTTCCAAAACAACTATCAGAAAGATTGACATCGAAAACATAAAATTTTACCATTTAGAAAGATTTTACAGATTAGACAGTATCCTAAAAACCTTAAACAAAGTAGGTTCTTACAAATTAAAATTATTTTCATACAAAAACCAAATCTTGCAAAATATAAAGTGTCTAAATTATCAAAACAAAACCTGGATTAGTGAGCCAAGTTTCCTCATCAAGATTTTTGACATCCTACCATCACAAGACAAAAACTCGGTAATCGAGAATTTTAAATTAGCCTCATCAATATAATACATCATTCTATTAGGCTTCTTTAAAAATAAAATTGGCGCTAACACCATATAGAAGATCTAAGTTTAGTGAAGGAAAACAACCAAAACTTGTATGCCAATCTTAACAAGGTTGCAAAGGAAAAAACTCAGAAGAAAGAAACTGAAAATTTAAACACGATTGAAGAAAACCCTTTTTTCCGATACCAACAACATGAAAACAACGAGATAACACAAAAGGATATACAACACGCACAACAAGACCCAAATTTTCATAAATTTATGGAAAAGGTCTTAGAACAAGACATGGAGAAATACCTCTTAATGTTAGCAGAGTTAGGTTCCAAACTTCCGAAAGATTTTGACATCAATCAGTTGAAGGAAATATTTAGAACTAATGAGACGGAACCAAACCACACCCAGGATACAAATCAAGTAGTTGCTTTAACATCTCAAATGCAAATTGTACAACAACAGGTTCAAAACATGCAAACATGAACCATAAAAAATGTATTTATTAAAGGACATTTGTCCTGAGCCTTTTCATCCATGTGTGGATATGATACACTTTCCAAGACATTGTGAGTTTCCTAAATATGAAAAATACAATGGAAAATCAGACCCAATTGACCATGTACGAGAATTTAGAACAATGAGCCTCAAATTTGCACAAGAAGATACATACCTCATGAGGTTATTTCCTAGGAGTTTGGGAGCCCATTGTATGGAATGGTTCTCAAAATTACAACTAGGGATCAGATCCTTTGAAGAATTGTTTAAAAAATTCATATCTCAATTCTCTTTCAACATAACACATGACGTAACCATAAAGGATCTCTATAATCTGAAACAAAAAAATGGTGAGACATTTTTATCATTCTTACAACGATGGAGAAAGTTCACTAGGTATCCTCGATCTATACCTGAAGAGGAAAAGATTGAATTATTTATAGACAACTTAAATGATCAGATGAGTTATAGACTTGAATTACAATGTCCCCCAACATTCAAAAAAGTAATTGAGAATGGGCTCAAAATCGAAGAAGCCCTAGTCAAACGAGGAGTGATTAAACACTATAGTGAAACATCCAACAACTCAAATCACTATGGAAACAACGACAAGCCAAAATTTTGGCAGAAAAACAGAAATACTGGAAGGAATGAACCTACAACTGACAATGTAAAACCAGTATTCAATTTGACAGCATCAACTGCCAAAGCAAATAAAAATGAAAACAAAAATAACAGCCAGGGCACTATTCAAAACAACAACACCAACAATGGAGAATCATGACCGTCATACCAAAGACAATCAAATTGATGAAAATTCACTCCATTAGGACAAACATTGGAATCAGCAATGATAGAACTGATTGCGAATAAACTTCTTACTTTAATAGAAGCTCGAACTTGGGAGCCAAAGGTAAAACCATCATGGTGGAATGATGCAGATTATTGTAATCTCCATAAGAATAAAGGACATAAGACAAAATTTTGTATGCAACTAAAACACCTAATACAAGACTTGATCGAAGCCAAGAAGGTGTTTGTTGAAGGGCCTCAGACAAACAATGATCACACCACATTTATCAATCCATTACCCAACTATTAAAAAGGAGAGTCTTCTTCTAGTGGTAAGGGAAAAAGTATAAACTATGTCTATGACACCACCATTCTTTTCCTTTTCGAGGTAGAGAAAAATGACATTGACACTCAAAAAGCTAACACAAACAACAAAGACATCGAATCCCTAAACATGAGGACAAGCGCAGGAACATTTGATAATCAAATCAATTTCTTTAAAATAAGGGAAACACAAGATCATTCACAAGTCAATATAATGACAAGGGGGCAGTCCAGAGTAATACTGAAAGGAATTTCCTCCAAGAACAATGCTCCCCCATCACATCAATACAATATCATAGACCAATTACAAAAGATACCCGCACAAATATGCATTTTAGAACTTCTCAAAATTTCAGCATCACACAAGGAAGTTATAGAACAAGCTCTAGTAGCTACAACGGTCCCTAATAATTTGGATGTTTGTCAATTCCAAGCCATGGTGGGACATCTCACCACACCTCATTTTCTATCGTTCTCTGAACAAGATGATGTATCTTTAAATCACCCACACAATGCAGCCTTGCATATAGAAGTTCTCATCCATAAATACCATGTTAAACGTGTTCTGATAGATGGAGGAGCTGGTTTAAATATTTGTACCTTGAAATTGATTCATGCACTAGGCTATTCTGACAACGCCATTGACACCAAGAGAAAAATAACAATAAAGGCATATGATGAAGAGGAAAGGTCTTCCAGAGGGCCTATTATACTTCCAATTCAGGTAGGGCCGATTATCAAAAACATTGTTTCTCAAGTGTTAGACAGAGATCTAACATACAACATACTATTGGGTCGTCCATGGATCCATGACATGCAAGCGGTACCTTTAACATACCATCAATGTCTGAAATTTCCAGTAAATGGACATGAAGTCACCATATCAGCTGACAACAATAATCCACAGACTTGCAGCATGTTGAAAGCAACTCAAGACACTCTGATACCTCATAACAGAGAGGTCAATACTTCTAATTCAACCACTATGGATAGCCAACCTAATTTTATATCTAAATGGGTTGAGAAAAAGAATCTAGAGAAAGAAATAACTGTCACAGACACATCAAACAGTGAAGGTCCTATAAATGAATTATCACAACAACTTTCAGAAAAGGTTCAAATAAAGGAAAAGGGTGTAGGAGAATATACTCTTGAGCAATCTTTGTGCCTATCATAGTTACTACCATCACCAAAAACATATGGACAACCCATATTAAAATATCCAAGATCATCACAACCCATCACAACTCTAAATGAAAAGTTTATAAAAGCAGGTACACTCAAAGATGAGTCAGATGACAAAGCCATTCTCAGCTGGCTATACAAAGACGAGGAAACATAACCATTAGCAAACATCAACATCAAAACATATTAGTATGGAAAAGGGAAGGCCATTTTAGAGAAAACGGGTTACAAAGGTCAAGGACCAATTGGAAAGAGAAAGGATGGTATTATTGAACCCATTCAACCTCTAACGTTACAACCTAAAGACAAAATGAGATTAGGCTACATAACTAAACAAAAAAAAGAAGAAACCCAAAAATCAGTGGGAAGGATACTACAAATGAGAGATGGCTCTGACACAGATTCAAATGAATATGAATGGGATGATCTATTTGATGCATCTTATACTGATAAAGAGGTTGATATTATCCAAGTATATGCACCCTTACGAGAGGAGGGACAAGGTTCAAGGAATCGAACATTTGTTATGGGATCAACAAATATTGATGACTCAAGAGAGGACGATCAGACATCAAGTGAGTCAGACAACTTGGAGGTGAGTACTGTCATAGACCTCGAACATCCTACAAATAACTTTGACCACCTAGCTATCATGACACTTACAATAGTTGACCTTATTCAATCTGATGACTTGTTACCTTTAATGCATCCCGAACTTATTGACTGGGAACCTATCAAACCTAGTCTTATAGTAGTCTTTTTAAACGATGACGCCATCATAAATTATCTCTGCAGTGAAAAAAATGATACAAGTACTATCCATAACACTCATATCGATACTTTACAACAGGAGGGTGCCAAATCTTTCAGTTGCAAAAATGATAACAGGAAAAATAAATCTAATGATGAAAACCTCTCTAAGGCAACATTAGACTTTGAAAAGAGAAAAATAAAGAACATATCCAACAACAAAAACCTTTCCGAGGCACTGAAGGATGAAAGATTTGACACTGTCCCAAAACATTACCATGACATATCATCAGTATTGGTAGAGCCAATACAGTCTATAAATCTGGGAACATATGAAGAGGCAAAGATATTACATCTAGCAACATCCATGACAGAACATGAGAAGCTGACATTCACCAGATTCTTTGAGGAGCGGCACATAAATTTTGCATGGTATTATTATGACATGCCAAGATTGGATCCACGACTCCTAATGCATCATCTATCCCTACCAAAGGGAATCAAACCAGTCAAATTTTTTTTGAGAAAGATGCATCCCCACATTGCCCTTATGGTTAAAGCTGAACTAAAAAAAATATTAGGTGTAGGTTTTATCAAGTCCATAGATTATGCAAAATGGATCTCAAACATTGTGCTAGTATCCAAACCTGATAATAGCATCAAAATATGCACAGATTTTAGTGATTTAAACAAGGCATGCCCAAGGATGATTTTCCTTTGCCCAACATTGACATAATTGTGGATCTAACAGTGGGACATTCCATGTTATCTATAATGGATGGCTTCTTAGGATACAATCAAATAAAAATAGCACCTGAGGATCAAGAAAAGATGACATTCACTTGCCCTTGTGGAACATTCTATTGGAATGTCATGCCTTTTGGATTGAAAAATGCATGTGCAACATATCAACGAGCAATGACCACAATTTTTCATGATATGATGCATACTTTCATGGAAGATTATGTGGATGACATCTTAGCAAAATCACACACTAGGGAAGGACATCTGGAAATACTTGATAAGATCTTCACTAGATTGGAAAAATTCAATGTAAGGTTGAACCCGAAGAAATTTATCTTCGGGGTGACTTCAACAAAACTTCTTGGTTACATAGTGTCAGAAAAAGGTATTGAAGTGAATCCAGCTAAGGTTAAGGCAATAAT
This sequence comes from Sequoia sempervirens, assembly GCA_007258455.2. Classification (NCBI taxonomy): domain Eukaryota; kingdom Viridiplantae; phylum Streptophyta; class Pinopsida; order Cupressales; family Cupressaceae; genus Sequoia; species Sequoia sempervirens. The sequence continues at coordinate 20,638,211 of VDFB02000007.1, read as the reverse complement.
AGAGATGCCACCGCCTAAAAAATTAGTCAATTACAGTCCCTACAAGGTGGGTTACAATCCATTACGAGATTTATCTCCCAGCTAGCAGATAAGAGTCATCCATTTAATCATCTCCTTCATAAAAATGTTTCATTCAAATGAGATCATAACTGTGAAAAAACTTTTGGTCAGATAAAGTAGTATTTGGTGACACCTCCTCCACCCATAGCAAAAAGAGCACTATTATTGTATATTGCAACAACTGAAATATCTTTAGGAGCTCTATTAGCACAGGAGGATTCTGAAGGAAAAGAACAAGCAGTTTACTACATCAGTAGAACTCTCAACGAATATGAAATAAACTACACATTCATAGAAAAGGCTTGTTTAGCAGTGGTATTTGCAACCCAACAATTGCGACACTACATGTTGACTCATACAGTCAGGCTCATAGCAAAAATAGACCCATTAAAATACCTACTCGGTAAAGCTGCTCTAACAGGAAGACTTTCAAAATGGGTCATGATATTAAGTGAGTTTGATATCCAATATGTTGATAGGAGAGCCATCAAAGGACAGGTAATAGCAAATCAACTAGCTGAAGCTCCATTACAGGATCATCATCCAATGTACATTGAATTTCCAGATGCAGACATCATGAATATTACAACTCAACAATGGAGACTGTATTTTAATGGATCATATACACAAAGAGGAGCGGGTGCAAGAATTCTATTTGTCACACCTCAAGGACACACCATTCCAAGATCTTATAGGTTATTTTTTCCATGTACAAAAAATATAGCTGAGTATGAAGCATTGATTATCGACATCAGAATAGCTATTGAATGGAAGATCACAAAAATGCAAGTGTATGGGAACTCACAGTTGGTCATTTATCAAGTAAATAATGAGTACCAAACAAAGGATGAGAAGCTCATGCCTTATAAGCAAATGATAGATGATCTAAAAAAATACTTCATGGATATCAAGTTTGAGCAAATACCAAGGGCAGAAAACAAAGCTGCAGATGCCATGGCAACAATTGCATCCCTTTTGCAATTATCAGAAAAGAAAGGTCGATATGAGTTTATGGTTGAACAAGTATCTAATCCTGCATACGATAACCTTGATTCACAGACCATATGCCACATAACCAACATTCAACCCTCACAATATGGAGAAATCTATACTTAACTCAAATACAACACTCTTCCTCTCAACCTCTCTAGAAACCAAAAATGTAACTTTATCCATCAATCGGCATGACATACATTAATTGCTGACATCCTTTACCGTCGAGGTTTAGATGATACTCTTCTCCGGTGTTTGGAGCATCACAAATCTGAAACATCCTTACGAGAGGTCCATGAAGGTATTTGTGGGACTCATTCAAGTGGGCTAACCCTAGCTAAGAAACTCCTCCTTTTAGGGTATTACTGGCCAAACATGGAGAGGGAAGCATATCAATATGTTAAAAGATGTCAAAAATGTTAGATTCACGGTAATATAATTCATGCATTGGCACAAGAGTTACAACCATTCACGTCCACATGGCCCTTTTGTCAATGGGGACTAGACCTGGTGGGGAAAATACATTCTTCTTCGTCTAATGGACACAAGTTCATCATCACAACAACAAAGTAAATTACAAAATGGATAGAAGTAGTTCCTTTGACAACTGTCACTGGAAGATTTCATCTTTCATACTCAACTATCTCATCTGTCGATACGGGATACCTCAATCCATTATTTTAGACAATGGAAGGCCTTTTAAAAATCAGGACGTCCAGGAATTATGTGAAAAATTCCATATTCAACATTATTTTTCAACACCGTACTATCCACAGGGAAATGGACAAGCAAAAGCCTCAAACAAGACAATCCTAAAAACACTAAAGAAGGCGGTAGACGATGGTGGACATGATTGGTATGTTCAGTTAAATCTTGCACTATGGGCATACATAACCAGCATTAGAACACCAACAAGAGCTACACCATACGCCTTGGTGTATGGATTAGAGGCCATTCTACCAATTGAGGTAGAAATACCATCACTCTGTGTATCACTGAAGGGTCTCATAGCAGATGAAGATTATAGAATTTCAAGGCTATAGGAATTGGAATTGTTGGATGAACGTCGTCAATAAGCAGTGAATCATTTGAAATCCTACCAACAAAGAATGTCAAGGAGTTACAATCATAGGGTAAAACCTAGAATCTTTCAAGTTGGCGACTTGGTCCTAAAGAAAAACCCTAGAAATCAGCAAGATAGAGAAAAGAAAGGGAAGTTTGAACCTAATTGGTTAGGTCCCTTTGTTATCATATCAGTGTATGGATCAGGAGCATATCAATTGTCTACACCAGAAGGGGATTTGTTTGATGAACCTATCAATAGTATCCATCTCAGAAAGTTCTATACCTGAATCACTTAGTGCATGAATTAGTTAATGAAAATAGTTAACTTGATGAAAACCTGGCAAACAGGCACCCTAGTGACGGAAAAATACAAAAAAATAAAAAAAAGATAGGAAAATACAAAAAAACCAAAAAGAATGAAAAAGTATAATAAAAAAATATAGTGAAAACTTGGAAACAGGCGCTATTTGTGATTTGAATCAGCTCTCTTATCTATTTGAACATATGTCATGGTCATTACTTCCACCATCATTTTGCATCTATTATCATATCATATCACGTGGTCATGTCTCACCCTAGCTTGGGGGAAACATCTAAAAAAAATTGGGGGCAACATAAAGACAGAGCTTACTCAAATGGACAAACAACGATTGGAAAAAAGCAATGGAAACAATGTTCAAAACACAACCCAACATGGAATATCAATCACCATCGAAAATGCATCAAACATTCATATCACACAGAAAATTAAAAAACAAGTCAAAAAAGTTGGTCTCAAAAAAGCCAAAAACATGAGTCTGTGTCAGTCAAACTACGTGGTCTTTACATGTATAACACAGGCAAGGCTAATCTTTGATCAGCCCCCGAGGCCCCTAGGATAGGTCTTTAGGTTAGTTTGATCCAAAATCTCCAAAAAACAAAAACATCACAAAATCAGGATGGATGATCTAATCTGAATAAATGATTGAATACTATAAGCAAATGTAAGATATGTTGTACTTTTTATCATTGTTATTATTTCTTTGGAGCAACTCAATGATGAATTGAACTAGAGAAGCCAAGAAGAAGAAATGGTATTTTCTTTGTCTGTTGTCTATGAATAAATCATAATTACTGTGTGAATCGTCGCGGGAAATGCTTTACAAAGTATCATGGATGACATTCCAGTTCACATAGGAAAGTGGTTAATTCTTGTTTGTTTACGCAAGAAATGCTCAGGTCATCTCGGTTTAATTATACCTCGATGCTTGTGTTTGCTTGCAATATCAAAAATCATGAAAGTAGTACTCAGGTCATCATCGGTTTACATTATACCATTGATGCTTGTACTCACTTTCAACATTTTAAAGCTCAATGATGATACAAAAGCACAAAAGTATTGTTAAAATGCCTATGTTCACATGTAGATTTGCATAGTAAAAAGTAGACTGCATCCATAATAGTGTCACATCTACAGAGTATTTTTTACAAAGATTGGTGAATCATTCCTTAAATAATTATCTTTTTTCATAATAGACTGAGTATACTTGACAATTACAAAAGCAACATCAAGATCATATAGTTACATCATCATAATCATTTACATATATTTAAAACATTTGCATCATCATTTCATCATTCATACATTTCAACATACATATATCTATATCATTCAATTATCCTTCAAATACATCATCATCATAACTCATCCATTTATTATATCCTATTCACATATAATCCATCTATTTTGATAATAATATCCATCAATTTATTACATCATGTATCATTCTAGATTTTCATCCATATATTTACATTTACATCACATATAGTATATCATTTAAGCACATCAATCCATAATCATAAATCCATATAAGATGCATCCATACATTACCGTTAGTTGCATCATAGATAGAACAACATCATATCAAAGCATACCATCATGACAATAAAACCATCACATAGCATATAGAACATCAAAAGAAAATGCATCAATCGAAGAATCATATAAAACACATAATGGACCATAGAATCTACTACATCTCATATATATCAAAATCACAATGTCAAGTATACAAAGATGTCTAAAATGAAGAGAGATAAAACATAAATAATGGCTATATATAAAAATAATCAAAGTACATCACAGACAAAATCATGTTCTGCTAGCTTCGGATGGTGTAGGCATAGCAGGATTAGGACCCCTACCACCAGAGGAACTGGGATCTCTGGGATCTCTGGGTGGAGGCTGGGTAACACCTGCATTGGTAGTCCTGGATCGTGACCTAGCAGAACGGGACATCCCATAGCTCACTCTCTACTCAGAAGGCACTATGTCATAATACCTCGCTCTATAAAACTTAATCTCCTCACCAATGAGAGCGACGTATCACATGTAATCTGCCAAGGAGGTATCATCTACCAGTCTCTGTAATCTATTGGTAGAAGCCTAAGCACCCTCTATTGCAAACCTGGCCGCATCTCTCTCGACTGTCAATGAGGTAACCTGAGCCTGAGCTGTCTCGGCTGTCTGTCTCGCCACATCCCTCTCAGCTGTCAACGCTGTAATCTGTGAATGAGATGTGACTAATTGAGCCTGCACATCTGAAAGAGTCTCTGCATGCAACTCAGCCTGTACCTACATCTGAGCCTAAGTCTGCTTTAGTAAACCCTTAGTCTGAAGAAGCTGCTCTTGAACAGTCTCTAAGTGTACCTGAAGATCTGCTATCCACAGCCACTCTAAAACATCTTCCACAACCTGCCTATTACGAGGCATAGTCTCACCAGGGAAATCTAAGGCAGGGCCCGACCTAATTACAACCTCTCCATTATCAAATCTCTCATCTCTGCTGCTCTTGCCACCAACATCCTCCTCACCACCAACATTCTCCTCTACCCGAACATCTACCTCGAGCTCAACATCTGCCTCAGCAACCACACCAACATCCTCTCTCCTCCGTCTTTGAGCATGAACGACAAGAACATCCTCCTCTGCAGGTAATTGGGCAGGCTCATATGGAACGGTAAGGCGTGGAAATGGATGCAAATCACAATACTCATCATAATTTGCTGTAAGAGGAGCCTCGACAATATATGGCCGAATGTCCCACACAAATGGCTATAAATCCTTAAACTCCTGAACTGCCGCAACATATGACAAACAAGGCCCCCAATCTGCTGTATGTGACTGCCGATGAGCGTAGTGAGCGACACCCTGAGGCACACCCTATACCATCCCATACTATCTATAGACACGTCTGATCAAGAATCTCTCTAAAACTTGACTAGCACGACCAATTAGGATCATCGATTGACAAAGAAATGGTAGCTAAACATCACCATCAGCCCAATGATCACAATCTAGGTAGGGACGCCATGTCATAGACTCTATGTCGTCAATGACTCTCCTCCAATACTCTAACTTACCCAGTTTAGATTGGGTAATCCGACTAGCATATCTGAATACATAAGCTCCTATAGGTGGCCTCTACCCAACTGGAATTGGATGTGTGATAGGTATGTGCTCCCGCACCCATACCTGAAGGAAAGTAACACTGGACGATAAACTCTAACCACTGAGATACACAATTGAATGTAAATCATGATACAACTGGGCAAGAAAACACATGCCCCAAGAAAATTGGGTGCCATGAACAACCATGTTCTCCAAAAATCGGCCCCAACCAATTGAGAATCCCTTAGACCTACGATTAGGACTAAGGAATCCGCCAATGAAACCAACAAGTACTGTCGACAAAGTGGCATATGCATCAACCATATCATGCCATGGAGTCCACTCTCCCGCAATACGATCATCCTGAAACACTCTACAAAGAGCATCGGTCCCACCCTGCTCTCTCGAATCACATATGGCAATATCTCCAACAATCAGAAGCTGCAATATCCGCCAAACATCCTTTGGGGTGACTGTCATCTCGCCAGTAGGAAGGTGAAAGGTGTTGTGCTCGCTATGCCACCTCTCAGCTAAAGCTATCAACAAACCCTGATTAATCCTAATATGGGGCATATAAAGAAGAGGAGACAATCCACAACGTGTGATGATAGCCATGTCAGGCTGTGCTGACCTAGGAATGAGATAAAAGGTCCAAGGGAAACGCTCTCAAATCTGGAGGTTCCCCAATCGCTCCTATTATCAAAACAAGATCAAAGTCAATAAATTTATGTCAATCATCAAATAAAATAAAAAATACCATATCAAATCAAGTTAGCTTTTGGTGAGAATTTTGACAAAATCTCATGAGCATGCATCATTGAACCTCACCTATCATGAGGTCAATCATCAATGCATCAAATCAACCTCACCTATCATGAGGTCATCATCAATGCATCAAATCAACCTCGCTTATCATGAGGTATGTCAATTCTAATTAATCCTCACCTATCATGAGGATAATTATGATCAAAACAAACATCAGACCTCACCTATCATGAGATCGAAAAATCATGTATTTTATTAGACAAATCATTTATATCAAAACCAACAGCTGATACGATCATAAATCAAGAACATCAAGAACAAATTGACGAAAACCACAACACTTTGATTTAAATGTGCTTAAAAGGACATTAAAAGTGCTAAAACAAAGACATGTGCCATTTCATATTAAGATAAAAGTGCTATTACATCTAAACAAAATGCCATTTTATCAAAAGCGCTATTTGATTTGGTCAATGTGCTAATATTTTTCATAAAAGTGCTAAAACTTGAAACGCGCTAAAATAGGGAGTAAAAGCACTACAAAATCCAATCAAAGCGCTAAAAAACTAAAAGCGCTAAAACATATTGTGGAAGCGCTACAATGACTAACCAAAGCGCCAAACTATGAAAAGCACTACAACGACTAACCAAAGCGCCAAACTATGAAAAGCAATACCCTAACCTATAGATGCGCTAAAACAGACCTTGGAAGCGCTACAATAGGATTGAAAAGTGCTACAACAGAAAATAAAAGTGCTAAAATGAGTTAAAATTGATTTTTTTTGAAAAATACACCAAAAATGAGAAATGCACGAAAACCAAAGAAAAATAATAGACATACCGGAGGTCCGAACGCGGCCGGCCGTTGATGTCGTCGAACACGCTCAAAATGGTGGGTGTGATATGGAATTGGCATCTTGCTCCACGTAGCACAAAAATCTCTCACAAGTTTTCAAAAGTCACAATGCAAAAATGAAGTTGAAAAAGACCTTTTTAACCTTTTATAGGTTATTTGAAAAGGGATTTTTTTAATGGGATTGATTTAATTTTTTAAAGTGGAGATTAATTGAAATTCATCCAGGAGCACTTTCTACATCAATTATTGGGAGATAAATTATTTCATCATCAAATCTTCATCAAATCTATATTAAATCATTAGAAAATCATAAATTTTTTGAAATATTCTGAAAAATTCCACAAAATCCAAAAAAATAAAAAATTCATTAATTTATCTCCCGAGGGGGCATTTATCCATCAATCACCTAAAAACATGTCTGGGGCATTCTGAAAAATTTCTCGTCGATACTAGTAGTAGCAACACAAAATTTTCTTTGAAGCAATGCGTAAACACATCACTTCAAAGAGGGGTAAAATGTAGACACCTAAAAATGATATGGAGAATCTAATTAATTAAATATGATTTATTTGATTAATTAATCCTAAATTCATCTACTTAGTAAATAAATAGAATTATTTATTTATATTAAGTTCACTATTAATTCTTCTATTTTATCACTTTATTTCCTCTTATTTAAATAAATAAAAATTAAATACTTTGTTTTATTTAAATATTATCATTATTATTTCTTTTATACTTTATCTATTAAATTCTATCTTAAATTAAATATACAACTTCAATAGTTGGCATTATTTAATTATTACATCATACTTCTCTTCTTCTATTTAATTTAATAAATAGACTTCTATAGTTTATTTTATTAAATTATTTATTCCCCTTTTGTTGAATTTAAATAAATCAAAAATATTTAAATAAATGCATAAATCAAATCCCTCTATTCACTCACCAATAAAATTAGATTTTTCAAATCTAATTAATGCAACTGGCATTCACGGGAAAAGCCTCGGGGACAAACTTGCAGGCAATCCTCCCAATCTTCTGCCTCAAATATTTCCTCTCATCTTGCCTAGCGTTTTCATGGGGAGGAACAATCCTCCATGATCAGCTCCACCTTCTCATCTCATACCATTCAAATCTCCAGATTTAATCTTAGCCTCTGTTGTGTTACCCCTGTGCAAAAATGTTGCCAGAAATCTATATATACAGCCTTCTAAAGCATCAAAATCATCATCCCAATTTATGCAAACTTACTCTGTAGGAATTAGTACTCAAGCAACCAAGCTATCATAAGCATTAGCATTTTAGTATCATCATAACATCATGACATTATTAGATTTCATATCACGACAACATCATTAGTTTTTACTATAGCTTCCATTTAGTAGGTTTCATGTCAGGATAGTTTACGGTAGCTCCATATCATCTAGAAATCATTCTTAATGATCACATCATTGCATTTAGCATCCATTGTGTTCTCTAGATAGGCATTTTAAACAATTACGGTGCTTACAAATTTGAGAGCTTCTGTAATTTGATAAATCTTTGGAGATAGGAGACAATGAAATGTCTTTAGGCTTTTCAGTGTTTTAAATTAGTTTAATTCATGATTAATCTTGATACAATGTTTCATTAAGAGGTGTATTTAATTGTATTTAGTTTACATTTTTCCACACTTACATATTCTATTTCCATAAGTTCTCATTTGTCTCCAAGAAACTTTACCAAGAAGGTTATCTAGCACATCTTTTTCAATTGTAAAAAACATTTTCATTTTCATTCACACAAGGGGTTTAATTTTCATTTTCTAACAAAAATGGATTTCATTATCATTTTCATCAATATGAGGGATTTCATTCTCATTTGCATTCTTACAAGATATTTCATCATTTTTTTTTTTTTTTGCATTATTTCAACCCTAGAATTATTGATATCATCAATGGTGTATCCAACTTCCTCTAAATAACAAAGATCAATATTATCAAGACTTGGGTTTGAAGACATACCTGGATAAATTGTTTGAATAGGTGCATTTTCCATATCATTGGGAGCTGAATTTGAAGACATACCTGAAGTTGTTTGCATAGGTGCTATTTCCATATCATTCAAAGTTGAAGTTGAAGGCATAGTTGGGTTTGTTTCCATAATTGCATTTTCTTCCATATTCACCATCTCCACATTTGCATCATCTACATTCATCTCATCCTTCGTAGTTTCCTCTTCAACATTCATGGAACTAGATGCTTCCAAATTTTTCATTTGACGAACCCTTTGTATTCTATCCCTTTTCCTTTTTGCCTCCATTTCTTTATTTTCTTGAATTTATTTGGGTATCATTAACATTCTACGTTTTTTCTTTGCCTTTGATTTGATCCCATGGTTACCAAACCCTCTTTTATATAAAAAAAAAATGATTATTAACCTATTTAAAAATTGCTATCTCCTTCAAATATTCAAATAAAACTATATAGTATGAAGATCCTTTCTTCTATAAACTTTGAAGTACAAAAACATCATGAATACATCCAAAAGTTTTCTTTTTCCAAATCTTCTTGTAAAATGTTCTTGTACTTGATTCCACTTCAAAAAATTCAACTTGCACTTGTCTCTTCTAACAATTTGAATAAAATATGCCCTGTTAAGAGAATGCACAAGACAACATTGCAATAAAAAATGCAGAAAATGGCACTTTCAGACGGTACTACAAAAAAGGAATGTTGCAGAAAAAACGTGCTCTACTAGTATTTTCCAAATTGGGAAGAAATTATTAAATAAGAAACACGTACATGTTACAAAACGCATACGCGTTCTATTTTAGGAACGTGTACCTGTTATATAACACGTACATGTTACCTTTACCCAACAGGTAAATAGATAACGTGTACGCGTTCTATTTAAATAACACATACACGTTTTAATAATGCATACAAATTATTAAAAATTTGAATCTCCAACCCACATGTAGCCTTGGTTTTATGCTCAAGAAAGGCTTGGCAACCCGACCCTTAGCCTTTGACCTGCAACTAAAAAACTAAGGTAGATTCAAGAAGAATGTCTAGCTTTGGCAATATGGCTGATGAACTTTTTTTCTGAATCAATCTATGAAATTAAAACCCATTAGAGAACACAATGTCTAGTTTCCAAATATATAATTTTTTATAAAAATTGGATTATATTTGTTATTTTTTAATTAATTTCTATGAAAACTAGTCCATACACTTGAAATATTAGGCTTTTTTTTAATAACTTTTTTTTGGTTAAGTTTCTTGTAAAAAAATTATATGGCATCAATCTTCAAATAATTATCTACACAATGAGAAAAAAAAATAAAAAAATGTTTAGTTTAGGTCCAATTATGCTGTCCATACATGTTGATTTTTAAAAACAACAATTTAGGCCAATAAAAATTCAATATTTAAAATAATATTCAAAAGAAATTACAAAAAAATATCCTCATCAATCTTCATGTTGTTAGGTCTCTTTCCCCAAAATGAATTAGCCAAATAATTTTATTTGGGTCAAAAGTGGTGTCCGTACACGTACATGGTATGGTCAATTTTTCTTTTTAAAAGTGGTTTTTATACATCCCTATCAAAATTTAATTTTTATCATCTGGGTATTTGAATAAACTACATATTTGGAAACTACATTCAAAATACTAAATTTCATATTAACGACATTTTTTAAGATTCATTGTGTAAGTGCCTCAAATTTTTGGTCCAAGTCTGAATTTTTTTGAAAAACAGCAAAAACACTTCCACTTTTTGAGCTTTTTGTGGACTCATCTTCTTGCATAAACCCTTTCATCTCTCAAAAAAATACACTTCTGCTATAGAGAAACTTTTGGGCTATTGGATCCCAAAGCTTGTACCCCTTCAGACTGGCACCATAGCCGATGAAGATACATTTAACTACTTTGTTCTGCAACTTAGATCTCTTCTCAATTGAAACATGAGCATAACCTTGACAACCAAATACTCTGAGATGTCTCATTGAAGAATTTTAACTAGACCACACTTTCATGGGCGTATTATCAAAAAGAGCTGATGTAGGAGATCTATTGATTAAGTAACATGCAATGGCTACTACTTCAACCCAAAAATTCTACTCAAGGCCAACACCACTCAACATACTCCTATCCCTCTCCATCAACGTCCTGTTCATCCTCTCTCCAACTCCATTTTGTTGTGGGGTGTATGGAGTTGTCTTATGTCTCTCAATCCCGTGATCTTTTTACAAAACTTGTTGAACTTTGCTGAACAAATCTCACCATCATTGTCAGTCCTCAAACATTTAGTCTTTCTACTAGTATGATTTTCTAGCAAGGATTTAAACTCCTTAAATTGACTAAAGACTTCAACTTTTCTTTTGATAAAATAAACAAATGTCCTACTATAATCATCTATGAAAGAAACAAAATATATATATTTTGACAATGAAGGAACATTCACAGGACCAAACACATCTGCATGAACATAGTCCAAAATCCCAGAGGACTTGTGAGAACTAGAGTGAAAAGTAACACGGTGTTTTTTTTTATATAAATAATGTTTGCAAAATTCAAACTCGAGATTACAATCATCAAGGCCTTCAACAAGGCTCTTAGATTTTAAGGCTGTAAGACCCTTCTCACCAATGTGACCAAGTTGTTGATGCCATATCATTTTCTTCTCTACAAGAAGCTTCGTTTCCAAGGAATGAGCACCCTTAGGTACCCAAAATGCACAACCATCAGATGTAGTTGCTATATCTAATTTTCTATTTGATTTGATGGTGAGGATGAAGAATCCAAAGATTTATTCTTTGGTTTTTTAGAAGAACTATTTCACTAAATCGTGCATGCATCCAACTTAAACAAAGTTCCAATTTGAACACCCTTAGCCAACACCATAGCTCCTCTCGTCATCTTGCATCCTCCACTCGAGAAAACAACTTTCCCTCCCACATCACTCAATTTACTCATAGAAAGCAGGTTTCGTGCCAAACCTTGGATATGCAATACACCATCAATCCCCTTCACTCTTCCATCAGGGAATCTTATTTTTAATCTTCTATGACCAATGATCTTCAAGTGAGAGTCATCACCCATATACACCTTCCCACCATCATGTATTATTCATACTTCAAAAACCAACCTCTATGAGAGGTCATGTGGAAAGAAGCACCCGAGTCTATCAACCACACATATTCTGATGCAGGCATTGCCAAAGCTATGACAAATGCATTTGTGTCATCTCGAGAGGATTTATCAGAGTCAAAATTTAAGAAACTTTTTTTGTCTTTTTGTCTTTTTGTCTTTATTGCACTCCTTTTTGAAATGACCAGATTTTCCATAGTTCCAACACTCGAAGTTTGCACCGTTAAAATTCTCCATTTTGGTTCTACTAGATGTGCTTTCCATCTTTTTCCTGCAACAAGGTCACAAAATATTCTTCTGCAAAGCTCCCACTTAAACAAAGATTAACTCAAAAAACCCTTCAAACCCAACAACATAATCAAAGTTGGTCAGGCTTTGATACCAACTGAAAGGAAGTCAGGTAAGCGGAAGCAGCTTCCTAGACTAATCTAAGCAGGAGAGAGTTACAAAAATTTCTTAAACATCTTTAACTGTTACAAATTTAGATGCACATTCATCTCATAAAAAAATAAATAAAGAACTTATAACATAGAATTTACCGTGGGGAAAACCCTTTCGGGAGAAAAACCCCACCCTCCAAAACACAACTCAATTATATTATTCAACAAAAAATAAACAGTGACAATATAATTGAAAAGTTATGCTCTTGCAAGAGTCTTCACACTTCTTTACAATTCTGGAGTAATTCCGACATCATAATGGTATTTCAGTACAACAACATACAACTCCAAAATACAAGTGCTCAATATATAAGAGCTTACAATGTATAAATTAGACATTTCTAAAACAACCGCCAAAGGCTAAACGTGCAACACATAAGGCACCGAAAACACTATAGACGCACAATGATAAGTTTCCAATTGTCACCACATGCCACACTGCAAAATCTGCACATGCCAAAATAACTGCACCTCAAAAACTCACATTCCACATGTAAACTCAACATGAAAAATATAAACAATATTTATCCACAACTCCACCTGTAAAAAACAACTTCCATCTTGACTCCTCATCTAAATAGAAATTGCAAGTTGTAACTCACAAAACAAAGTGAGAAAATTAGCAATATTTAATATTATGGAAAAATTAATTCTCATGGAAAAATCAAAGGTTGAGACACCTTCTTTTTCCAACACTTATTGTGATAACCTTTGTATTTGGACCATTCTCTTCATCGATCAGGCAATCCAATTCTAGCCAATTGTCCAAATGATAGACCTTAAGAATATAATAATAAATGTAGTTCTGAGCGTATTGTTTATTCTGCACGGGCCTATCAAACATGATCTGTCATTGATGGACAAAGAACACTAATTTGCACTTTGTGAGTTTTTCAAAGACACAAGGATTCTTGAATTATGTCTTACTGTCGATAGAATTCATCCTTGATGAATAATAGCAATGAATTTCTTACTCTCTGTATGGTATTAATTCTAAACACCCATACTCAAAGACATACAACTATAAGGTGAAGTGGAACATATTAAACACTGAAAGATAAATACTTGGTCCTTTCATAAAGATTAAAATATGTTCTGCGAAACTTTTGGTATCCTTTCAAAAATCAACATCTTCCTCATTGTGCTCATTTTTTTTTCCTCTGAGGATTTCTCTTCTTGACTTGCGGTATTGCTTCTTTGAATACTAAAGATAGAACTAATCTCAATGTCACTTTCTAACTTTCCACAATCACTTTTTTCTTCTGTAATTCTCCAATAGTTTGAATAATACTTTTCAAAATATCCTAATTCACTATGTAAGTTGTCTGCAATTATGGTTTCTTGCCTTCTGTTTCTCCTTTATTTGTATTTATATGTGTTATATCCAACACAAGGGGTGGCTCCTTGTCTTGGGGTGATGTTTGTTCAACATAACTCTTCATTTTTCTTCTCATTAGTAATTGGTACTAGTTCGTGCTTAGTTAACAAATTCTCAAGATTAGGATTAGTTTTCACCTCTTCTTCATTATGATTTCTGTGACATTCTTGTATTTTCATTCATTTATTCTATCTTTCATGTTATTGGTAGAACCCATATCGATGCACTCAACAACACCCTTCTTGGCGCACGCCCCTCTTTATTTATAATTTCTTCCACCATTTTGCCAGCTTGCTCTTTCTCTCTTTTTTATTTGTTTTGCAGCACCTTTCCTCTCTTTCTTGGTTTTGTTTTTCTCTTCTCTCTGTGACATCCCTATCTATTTTCTTTTACTTACTTCCTTGGATTTTTTTATCTTTCTCCTTTTCTCATGGCATTATGTTCCAGAATCTTCATTAGTCTATATATGCTTGGAATCTTTTAAAATTTGAATAGTTGTATCTTTTAGGGGCCCTTTCAAACCCTAACCCCTTTTAATTCATCATCCCCCAATTTCCTTCCCCTCCTCTCATAGAAGTGGCCCTTAAGGTCTAACATGATTTAATTTTCTACCAACTTTTATTCCCTTCTTATGCTTCTAATTTATTTACTGTTCTCTCCAGGGTCTCGACAACAAAACCAATGTTAGCAAGAGAAATGGTGAAGTATAGTCTAGATATTTGTACCCCAGTACCTCTTATGTAGTTTGTTTATGTACCCCAAAGGATACAACAAGAGAAACAAGCATTTACGGTAAGATTCTAGAAGGAATACTTAACACATATCATATCAACATCAAAAGAAACATTCATATATTCATTGCACACATATATATAACCTTTAAAACTCCTTTATATTATTTCAGAATATCATAAAAGAGGTCTTAGTCTTTGCTTCACAATAGTACATATATCTATCTATCTATTTGAAACAACAAAAATAGGGGGAAGATTTTCTATCTTTTAGGAGATAGGGTTCCTCCTATTTCATGCTCTTATTTCACTCAAGGGAACCCTAGAGATCTCAAACCAAGAATGGAATGAAGGAAGGAGATATACTAAAGGTTTTCCTAGGGTTTGATAAGAGACTAAAAATGGGTTCACTACCAAGCTAGGGCTTGGAAAGTCAAGAAACGAATATAACATGCAAGTTACCATGCAAAACCTAACTAAATGACCTAGGAAATGAAACTGAAATGCAGAATAAAAGATCGAGAAAGTAAAAAGGTGCACCTGGAAGAAGGATGAGGTCAGAACAAGCTTCAAAACCCTAAAATATTGTTGTTTAATTCCCACTAGGACTCATACACCAGTTTGGGCGATTTAGTCCCATACTAGGGTTTCTGTGCCAAAACTGAAATCTCACAGTGGTTGATCTGAATTCACAGAAATATGGAAAATGTGCTATACCATAACTCATATACCACTAGTGGCGTATCAGTCCCACTCTAATTTTTCATAGGGTTAAGGCCTGAATCTTCACTCCTATCTCTTCTCTTCCTTCCACACTTCACTTTCAGATCTGAAACCTTGATTTGTGACCTATAGATGACTTTCTATGATCTTGCAAACAAGGAGACAACTTGACAACTTCTCTCAACCTTGCAACTCAATCTTCGAAGGATCTTCAAGCTCCAAGACACCTAGATCTATAATAACACATGTAGAGAGAGAGAAAAACTTGTTGATTGTTAGGGAATAGGGGTCTGCCTTGGTCAAATGTCATTTAGGTAATTAAACCAAATGATGAAACAATGAAATAAGTACATGAAACATGAAATGATGATACCTTGAATGTGTCTTGAGATGCAAATCAACAATCTAACATGAAGTGGCCATGTAGAATGTAGTCTTAATATTGAATTGGATATGAAACAATACCTGTAAATGGATCTTCAATGCTACATCATAAAACTAGCTCAATAACATGCTTGATGCATTATGATCTTGACATGATGATGGATCTTGAATTGATGCAATAAATGATGAAGAATTTTGCCCTTGAATGCTTTAGAAATGCTCTTGTAAACTCTCTTGATGCTGTTGTGAAGTCTTGGAATGCTTAACTCTTGATAGCTTAGGTTGATATCGTGAAGGCTTAGCTGAAATAATGATTTGAGACCTTGTTTATATAGGAAATCCATCTAATTTCCCATTTATTAGATCCCAAAAGTCGACATTCTTGAAATTTGAACTTAAAACCCTCATTTCCTACTCAAAACCATAAAAGGGGCCAAATGGGACTCATACGCCACTTGTGGCATATGGGTCCCATCTGGATGGGACTCATACACCCAAGGTGGCATATGGGTCCCACCAAGCCTTTTAAAGTGGAGGAAATGTCAGGGAGTTAAAAAATTAAGTGTATTTGATGTCTATGTCAGGATTTCAATTGAAATAAGCCTTGGGATGCATAATATAGGGTCTTAGGGGCCTATTGATGATTATATGAAGGTCTAAATGCAAGAGGGCCCAAAACTTAATGTGAAGGTGTAAATAAATACACTTTACAACATTAAATTGAGGCAAAATTAGGTATGTTTATCTTAAAAGGGCGCTAAATCCAATGTGAATGTGTAAAACACATTACAACACTAGATCAAGGTGACATTAGGTCCATTTTAATGTTAATAATTCCCAAATTAAGTAAGGAAAAAGGATAATTTTTCTGTTGCCACACTATCTTGTCTATTATCTATCATCATATCTATTCTGCGTATGGTTTACATTGCATATATACATACATTCCCTTGAAGGGACATGACTCCTACGAATATCTAATGTCTTTTCCTAGTACCATGAACCTTTGGTGGTAGCCTGTGGTAGGTTCTATCCCAAAACTCAAGAGGCAACCTAGGAAAACAAACCTAGATAGGAGCATATTTGTTAAGATCTACTACAGGGTCAAACCCTAGCTTCCACCAACAAAGGGATAAGCTATGTTTTCCATACAACCAAGGACCAGAGGAGAGGGTTAGTAGAAGATCACCTTTATATGTAAAACTGAATAGGAATAATCTTCTAGCAACGACATTGACCTCAATACTACCCTTTAAATGCCATTTGGCTGCAGTCCATCGACAAACCATATCAATGGAAGGGAAAAAGGAAAAAAAAATGCCACTTGAAACATAGAAAAAAATGTATGTGTGTGGGTGATATGTGGAATGATCTAAGGGTTTAAAAACACTTACAATTTCCTTAATTTCATTAGAAAAATTGATCTCCCAAGGATAAGATTGATTTTCAAACTTGAGGTGAGTCAACCCTATTAGGAAGGTCTGCTATTTTCTTATGAAAAAAATGACTGATTGGCACTTTTGGGAGATAATTTCAAATGAATTAACTAAATAAATTGCATGACCTAACAATTGAAATGCAATATATTATGATAGAAAAAATGGAAATAGTAATTTGTAGGTAGATCCAAAAAGGGCAGAAAGGTGTGCACCTAACCTAAAAAGTAGGTTATGAGCTCTATAGTAGGACTGGTTTTCCCTAGGGTGAATGGGTCCTAGTGCAGGGGTCCAAAGTTAATTTTGCAGTCCTTAGATCCTGGGTCTAATCTTTTGATTTCTCTAGGCTTGACTCTCGGAAAGTCGAAAATAAAATCTATAGGTGAGTTTCCATAGCTTGACAAAAATGATGACAACTTCGACAACTTTGCAAAATTGCTCCTTTGATCAATTTTCAGTCCTTCTTGACCTATAAATCTACACATGTAAAGAGAGAAGTAAAATGTTTGTTTTTGGGTGAATGGGGGTTTGTCTTAGTTAAACACCACGTTGGTAATTAAACCTTGATAGTGAAATGATGATGAATGGAAGGAATTGATGAATGAACAAAGCTATGTTACAACTCACCAAACCTTTAATGGATGCCTTTAGAGGATTGAAGTCTAACACATCTCTCTAAGTTCTGGATCTTGCATGAATTGGCTTGAATGATTGCTTGATTTGATGCTTGAATGCTTGAAACCTACACCACAATGTTAGCTCCAAAACATGACATGAACACACATGAACTTTGACATGATGATATGATCTTGATTGCTTTTGTAGATGACTAATAAATCTGCTCTTCAATGCTCTTGACAATAATATTTTCTCTTGTGAAAATTGCCTTAATGTGTCTTAGTAATGCTTAGATTTGAATTGATAAAATAACCATGTATTATAGGTGTTTATCTAATTTCCTAGAAATTAGATTCCACAAGTCGACAATTGAAACTTGAATTTGAATAATTAAAATACCACCAAAAACATATTAAAAATTGGGTCTTGGCACTTAAAGGGGACCTAGGTCTAGAAGACTCAATTTTCAAGGTGTTTAAATTAATGTTGGAAATTGTTTAATATAGGTTTCCCTTTCAGAATATGAGAATAATAAGGCTTTGGAATGCATAATTTAGGTAATTAGAAGCTTAGTTAAGTCCAATTAATTAAGGGGATGCAAACATAGTGTGAAATTGTAAAGGTGTACAATTTTCTACACTACACCACCAAAGTGTTTTCCATAGAAGAAACAATCCTTTCAATAGTGGATTCTGAAAGTTTTATCTTTGTTCCAGATCCAAACTTAGAAAAAATAGGCAAAGTGTTTTCCCACTCGATAGAAACAAAGGAATCTTGAGTTGCACTGATGAGCACATTTTTCCATCCCTTGGGACTCGGGATGACAGGAATCACGCGCACCACACCAAGAAGCTAAGGTTTCATTGAAAGAGAGTCCCTGAAGGATGGGGGGGAAGCATATGCTAGAAGTACGCCAGTGTCTGGCAGGGATAGAGGTGGACCATGAGGTTCCCCAAGAGAACCAACCACCATGCACATAGAGGATTTGAAAAGTTGCAGAGCAGGAATTTGACTTCCACACCGCGTTGCTTGTGTTTCAGTGTTCATTTGTTAAAGCCTTAAAGTCATGGAATTTTAATCTATTGTTCCAAACAAATGTATAAAGAAATTAGTTATAACTATATTTTGTCTAGAATTAGCGACGTTGATTTCTAAGCATGTTTCTTAATGCACTTATATACTATTTATGATGTAACATTTTTATTTTTTGTAATTCTTTATGTAAATTCCATCATATTTCATCAACAAAATCACAATATGTACTATATTTTATAGTAGTAAGTGCACCAAGTTTATCTTACCCTTTGTCTTAGGCTTTCAAATAATTTTAACATCTTTATGCCTTTATAGAAGGGGATGGATTATTTTTTGTCCATTTAAATATAATGAGAATGATAATTCTTTTGAGATGAATGCTAACATCCTTTGTCCAATTTCAATGTTATGTAATTGTAATCTTTGGAAAGATCAACCTGTAATTACTAGTTTGTGTTGAAAGTGGTTTATGACATTTTGATATCAAAATTAATTTTGTTTATACATTGAAAAAATCATGACATGCGAATAAAAATACATTTCAATTCACATTCTTTAAAATAAATTTAATTTTGAATGAAAATGCTTAAAAATTCTAACATTCTCTACTTTTATTACATGATACATCATCCTTATTGTTAAAAAAATTACAATCTCCTAAAATATAAAAACATCCAATCACAAACACTATCTACATCTACATTTATGAAATATAATCTATTTTTCTTCACAATCTTTCATGTCTCTCTCTAGATTGCTTTTATGTCACATCTTATATTTGTTTTCTTAATTGTTTTCACGGATTTTTTTCATGTGATAGACACCATTTAAGCCATTCACATGTCGTTTACTCTCCAAGTTTGATATCATAAACTTTGCAGTTTCAAAATTTATCTGTTCTTCAGATTTAAAAACAAAAATTGAAATCCTATTTTCTGTAATCTTAAGTGCTTCGTTTACAATTGACGATTTTTTTGACACCAGGTGAGCAATGTATTATGACCCAAAAAAGATAAAATATCCTTGTTACTCCACTTGCATTCATTGTCAAACAATTCATTGAAATTATATCATGCTTGGATATTTATTTAGACAATCGATAAAGACTCCCATGGATAAAACTAAATCAACCCTTCAAAATCAAAGTTTACCAGAGTGAAAGAATCTTTAGTGATAACTTGTAGGGGGTGCTATTAAAAATATATGAAGATGGCGACCTTCTAACCACCAAAATTATAAGTTGAAGCAAAGAAATAATTACAGTACTCCTTGCCATGATTACCTCTGTGAATTGGACCATTTTCTTCATCGACCAGGCAATCTAATTCTACCCAATTGTCCGAATGATAGACCTTAAGAATATAATAATAAATACAATTCTAAGCGTGCTGTTAATTCTGCATGGCCCTGTCAGACATTGGTGGACAAAGAACACTAATTTGCTCTTTGTCAAAATTTCAAAGAGACAGAATTACCGAATTATGTCTTACTGTGAACAGAATTCATCCATGATGAATAATATCAATGAATTGCTTCAGTCCAAGGCATGCGTTTACTTTACTCTGTGTATGGTATTAATTCTAAACACCCAGATTACTCAAAGATATGCGAAGTGGAACAGACCAAACACTGAAAGATAAATACTTGGCCCCTCATAACAAGTTCAATGGTAGATCAAAGTAATACATCAATCGTAATAGTAACAGTATTTTTATTATTACGTTGATTTGGATGTTTGAATTGGCTCTAGGAAAATTCATCGTTATCAATTTATTGACGGAAAATTCAGTCAATAATTTTCAGTCATGACAAATTCACCTCAAGTAAAATTCACCACCAGCAATTCACCACCACAGAAAATTAACCAAAATATATATTAAAAAATATTAATGCGGATAAATTTTCTGCAGCTGTGAATTGCTGGTGGTGAATTTGTCGTGGCAGTGAATTTTTCTGCAGTGAATTATTGGCAGTGAATTTTTCTGCAGTGAATTATTGACGGTGAATTTTCCATCGGTGAATTGCGGGCAGTGAATTTGTCGTATGCAGTTGAATTAATATGATTTCAGATGAATCATCTAAACGAATCAAAATTTAAAATATATTATTTAAACCAAAATCGTTGAAATCTGATGTCTCTTCATAATCAATATGGCCAAATAAAGAGAGAGACAATGATGTGTCAACAAATTGTGGGGGGTGAGGTTGAAATAAGCACAAATTTAAGAAATGATATAAAAATGTAGCGTGCATAATTTAGCACCAAATGGAAAAGTGGTGTCAGTCAATAGAGGTGAATAAAAGGCATTCAAAGGAGAAATAATTGGAGACTAAATTATTTGTCCTGGGCCAGCTCTGTGTGCTTTAAAGTCCAAGGCATTTTGTTTGCTAATCCATTCACCTTCATAATGCTTATGAAATATATACTAAACAAATTTATGTGCTAAGAATAATAATTTATTAGAGTGAAGAGACAAAAACTATATCTGATTTCCAGTATCAAGACCCATTATAATCAAATATTTCAATCCTCTGCGTTTCATAATCATGGATAAAGGGAATTAAAGTTAATCACCTTTTTAATATTATATTTACACATTAAAAATATTACAAGAGTGTTATGTTTTAAGATTTGTTTTTTTATGAATTGTCTTGTCTAAAAATATATTACAATCTTCTTTACAATTTTAATTATCTTTTTGAGAAATTAAATGTCTTTATATTTATTATTTAATGTATATAAAAGTACATGGTTATGGATTTATTTGAATTCTTTTTTGATTTGACATGAAATATTATTAATTCTTTTTGGTTATTAGAAATAACTATAGTTATTAGAGAAAAGCTCAAATAATTATGTGGTTCTTGATCTCTTCAAAAGATTTCTATCCTTGAAAATTGGTAAATTATCTCTAAGCATACCAACTACCACAATGAATTCATATCTACCATATCAATTGTTTTAGTTGGTCCTTGAGAGATCTTATATGAAGCTTCATTAATTTTCTCATACTTACCAACCAATTCATTTTTAATACACTCATTAAATGTTGATGTTTCAAGTACCTTGGTAGACATATGTGGATTTGAAATTTAGACAATGACAAGAGTTAATGTTGTAGTATGCTTTTGAAAATGAGCGATTATAAGAACTAGTAATAAATAAAGAAACTCATCCTAATTCAAAATAAAAACAAACCATCAAGATTAGACAAGAAAGGATATTGAAAATCAAATAAAATTTGTAGTCAATACCATTGAATTGCACTTTGATGTATCCATGATTCGCATGACTTAAAATTATCGAAGTACTCAATTTGGTAGCATGTACATGCATTAAGTGTATTGATTGATAAAATGGCTTAGGGTTGGGTTGATTTATATTATTTTGGGTTGATGAATGGACGATTGATATTGCTTGAGAAGATCAAGAGATAAAATTGATTTTTTCCTCTCAAGGAAATGAATAAGTGTCCATATGGTTGGGAGGTTGGAACAAGTGTAGGGGGGTGACAATCTCTCAAGATTCCACTTGGCATGTAATTTTATTTTTAAATAATTGATTTTAAAAATAAAATCAATAATCCATTTGTACATAATCCAAATTAATTACAATTATTTAATTTAGGAGGAGAGAGGATATCTAGGAAAATATTAATTTTTCTAAAGTGGCAGTGACTTTGGGGGGATATTAATTAAATTAAATTAAATTAATATGTGGTGATGAACATTAATTAAATAAACTGAGATTATTTAATTAATATTAGTGATGAGAGAATATTAATTAAATAATAAAATATTATATAATTAATGGAAATATTGGAAATGGGGGAAGTAAATGAGAAATTAGAAGATATAGCAACATTGACAAAGTGTTGATTTTAGGTGTCTATATTTTTCCCCTCTTTGAAGTAATGTTAAAATAATATTTATTTCAAAGAAAGATAAAATATAGGTCACACAAAGGAAAATAGGTAGAAGAATATGCTTGGATTGATTAATAGAAAAATGGGTGAAAATGATGATGTGATGACACAACATTTCAATGATGCCCCCTCAAGAGGTCACATGAGAAAAATATGTAAGGGAGCTCTTAAAGAATAAAATGATAGTACTAGAAAGGATAAAAGGATGAAAAATTATGAAGGATGGAAGAAAAATGAGGAAAAAAAAAGCAAGAATGAAGAAATGAGAGAAAAAAAGGTGAAGAGGGGTGTATAAATGGGAAAAGGGGCAGAAATAAGTCATTCTCACCCTAAGTCAATATTAGATGGATTTTAGGGATAGGTTTGAGACATGGAATTAGTGATAGTGGCTCTTCTCACCAACATATTGCTTTTTGACAAGGGTTGGAGGCATTTATACCTTGAATTGGTTGAATGCATAACATTCATGATAGAACACAAACGCAAGTTTGCATGGAGACCCTATATGATAGTCCAATTATATAGATAGATACATATAGAGGTGTATAGATGAGGAGCTAGCATAGATCATGTGACCATTTTTCAAGTATGCCTGCATGAGAGCACATATCAATTTCTAGGCTAGTAAGTGACTAGGTTCACCATGATGCATATGAGCCTTATGTGTATGGTTGAGATTGTGTGGTGTATTATTAGGAGGTAGGGAGTATAGAATTTTGGTGGCAGTCCTTGGATGATTTATAGATAGGAGAAAACACATGGAGGCCATATAGAGGTTGAGGGATGCCAATATGACTTATAGATGATGTATTACCTGTTGATACCATACTATTTTGTAGAGATATAAGTCATATTGGTTCATGTGCTAATTTAAATATCTTAGGATGTAACAAAGGGTGGGCACATGTATTTGCAAGGGTGGCATGAGAGGTAAAGGATTGGGGGCTATAGGTAGATGGATATGATGTAACTAAGGAATGAAGAGATCTAGATACCACCATATAGGATCCAAATATTGAGATGGATGACGTACCTAGACTGGTGGAACCCCTAATTTTTTTTTGTGTTTCACTAATATTAAATCCATATTTGGTTGTTTCTTTGGTTATGGGGTGTCTTTTGAGTTAGGGTTTCATTTTACCTGTGTTCTAGGGATTTTTCTAGGCCCTAAACCCATAAAAAGTCCTAAGTGTTGATGATCCTTTGCATACATTCTAATTGCTTGGTGATTGTAGTAACAGAAAAAGTATCCCTTTTCCTCACTTAATTTGGGAATAATTGATACAAAATTAACTTAATAATGCCTTGGTTTAGTGTTGTAATGTGTTGTACACATTCACATTAATCTAGGACCCCTTTTTAATAAAATGTACTTAAATTATACCTTATTTAAGGTGTTGTAAAGTGTTGTATTACACTTTCACGCTTAACTAGGGTTTCATTAATTAATTGTGGTTAATTAGAGTTTAATTTCCCTTTAATTCAAATTGAAGCCCTCTTTTCAAGGATCTATCCTGACACCTAATAATGATATTGCATGAAATTTGATTTGGAAAATTTGGTGCTCTAAAAATTGTTTCTAGGACTCATTCGCCTTCACTAGAAAATGAGTCCTCTCCACATAGGACACCCTTTTCTATACATTTTTGAGGTGGGTTTTTGATGTTATTTCACCTCCCCGAAGCTTGGTCCTAGAAATTATGCTAGGACCCATTCCCTTTTAGTGGAAAATGAGTCCTTTGAACCTAGGACACCCATTTTTTGGGCATATTTGAGGTGGGTTTTTGATGTTATTTCATCCCCCTGAAGCATGGTCCTAGAAATTTGTGCTAGGACCCATTCGCCTTTAGTGGCAAATGGGTCCTCCCTTGATCCTAGGACCTCCTTTTTGAATTTAATTCTAGTAGGATTTTTAATAATTTTCATTCCTAGATTTGATGTCGGCTTGAATTATTTGAATTTCGGGGTTAATCTCTAAAATTAGTATAAATAAGGGGTTGATTCACATAGTTTCCTCCTAGAATTACAAGCATTCATGCATTATAGCAAGTTTGAGTTCACAAAAGTTTACAAGAGCAATTCAGGATAAGGCATTTCAAGACTGATTAGCAAGGTTTTATTGCAGCAATTCAGGATCATACATCATTATGTCAAGGGCATAGTGCATTCATGCATGTTGTTGAGCTAAGATTGTTGATGTAGCATTGAAGATCCACCTTGCAAGCATTGTTTCACATCATATTTGAGATCAATATCTACATTCTTCATGGCCACTTCATGTTAGTTTGTAGATTTACATTGCAAGACAACATCCAAGGCATCAAAATTGCATGTTTCATTATTTCATCATTTGGTCTAATTACCTAAAAGGGGTTTGACTGAGGAAAACCCCTATTCACTAACAATCAACAAGTTTTTCTCCCCTTGAATGTGTGTGTGCAAATTTATAGGTTGAAGATCACGTGGAGAAGAAGATTGAAGCAAAATTGTCAAAGTTGTCAAGTTGCAAGATTGCCATTCATAGTGCAAGAACAAAGATTTAGGAAGCTATAGAATTTGTTACAAGATTTTGGGAGCTAAAGACTAAGGATTTGAGAGTGCAAGAATCAAGGAATAGAACCCAAAAGTTAGTTTTTTGAAACCCTAAAAGGATCCATTTGCCACTAAAGGCGAATGAGTCCTCACTATGCTTGAAACAGTGAAAACCTGGGATCTGAGAGTGCAAACTGAGAGGAATAAAACCCAGAAGTCTATTTCCGGAACCCTAACAAGGACCCATTCACCACTAAAGGCGAATGAGTCCTTTGTGGGCTAAAAACATGCTCTCAAAACCCCTCTTTTCATTGCTATAATAGTTAGGGTTAATTTTTTATTGTTATTTGCATCATATCTTGCATATAATTGCATGTTTTATAGTGAAAATTAGAGGTTCATCATCTTGATCAATTCATCTTGCTGAACCCTATTTTTCTATGAAACATAATGGTGAATCCGACTTATTGAATATTGTAATTTTTTGATCTTGGAGTCTTTCTTCTCATCCCAGGTTAGATCTTGCATTCATTTGCATTGAATTAGATCTCATTTAGGGTTTCTTACTTTTCATTCAAACTTGCATGTTATTTAGGGTTTAGAATTGAATTGTTTTGCATTCTCTAAATCTGAAAAATACAATAAAAAAACAATCATTTTTGTGTATCATTTAGATCACATGAATTTGCATTTGAAAATAAAAACAAAATTACATTTCAAAATGTGTTAAATAGGTCATCATTTACCACTCATTTCACTTGCATTAGGTCATGAAATTTTGGAAATTTATATCACAAGAGTTATAGTTTGAAACTGGGCACAAAAAACACATAAAATAACCTAAAAATTACAATTTTCACCTTTATAAAACCCTGATCCATTCGCCTTTATTGGTGAATGAGTCCCTGGTCAGGCTTGACCTAAACTTTTTGGCATTTGAAAAACATTGAAAAACACTCTAAAATCAATAAAAATATTTCAAAAATCCTTATCCAAGACCCAATCACCCTTACTGGTGAATGAGTCCCTGATAGGTCCTAATATACATTTTTTGGGATTTGAAATCTCAGTTTTAGGCTTTTGTTTGTTGTTGTTACTTTCTTGTTTTAGTTTTCTGATTTTTTGTTTCATTAAATTCATTGAATCTAGCTTAATTTGCTTCATTTAGGGCATTGTCAAAATTCACAATGGCATTTACAACAATTCATTTCCAGTCTATTGTATAGTGTCACAAGAAAATTACCTTGTTTTAAGTCTGAAAATCTGAAAAATGTTTACATTTTTAAGACTTTGCATAATATGGATAAAAGTACTTTTCAATTTTTCATACACACTGTTTACATTCATGAAACTTTGCATAAGTTTGATAAATTTTCTTTTCATTTTTGGATACACATTGTTTGCATTCTTAAAGCTTTTCATAAATTGGATAAAAATACTTTTCGTCTTTGGATACACATTGTTTATATTTTTGAAGCAGTGCATAAGATGGCTAGAAGTACTTTTCATTTTTGGTCAAACAATGTTAGTATCCTACCTTTCTAAGCATGCTAAGAAAAATTCCATCCCTCACACTCATAAGAATGCTTCAGTGAAAGAGAATATAATGGTGGATAATCATGACAATCAAATTTGGTCTTCCCCTAATATCTCTCCTATTTGTGACAAAGATATTTTGGTGTTAGAAGATCAAACTAGTGAGAGTTATGAGAATCCTATTTGTCTCTATTTCCCCACCTCTCTTACTATGGAAAACATGATTGAACAAGAGAATGCTATGATTGATGATTCCCCTACTTCTGATGAAGTTATTTTAGATGAACCAAACATCGAATGTCATGAAAATTTAGTTTGTAGCTCTCCTAACAACTCTCCTACTATGGAATATATCATAGTTGAAGAAAATAAGAACATTGACACATGTATTACAAACAATAGTGATGAGGCTTCCTTAGATGAAGATGATTAAGTGACATTAGACTCCCCTTCACTAAGAGATCATGAAAATAAGGATAAATATTTTGAGTTCATGCACATTAGATATCCCTTGAAGTACTCTTCTGAGCCTAAACTTATCATTTATCCACCCTCACAAAAACAAGTTCAAAACAAACCCGTTCTTATCTTAGAACCACCTAAAAGGAAACTTGATAATGACAATGTTTCGAAGCAACCGAGTCACAATATCATTGCTCATACATATAACACTAGGAACAATTTGCAACCAAGAAATAAACTCCAACATCCCTCCCATTGCCTAACCCTATCTTACCAAGTCCTCATTTTTTTCCTTTAAAAATTAGAAAGGAGTATGATCTTGTTGAACAAATAAAGTATAATCCTACTAAGATATCCTTGTAGGATCTCATTCAAGCTTCCCCTCATTATTTTAACATGATTCAAGAGGCTTTGCAACAAGTTATGATTCCTTCTAACACTAGTTTAAATGATGTAGTAGTGCTAATTCAAGGAATGAATGAAATGAACTTGGACATAGTCTTTCACCGGAGTGAGTTACCTCCCTTAGAAATTAAAAAAAAAACATGAAGCCTTCAATATAATAGTCCAGGTTAATCGTATCGCAATAAAACAAACCCTTTTGATAATGGTTCGACCTTGAATGTGTGTAGTGTTAGCCTTTTGGAAAAGATAAAAATGAGCAAAAGTGACATTAAACCTAATTCTTTGTCTATTTTAGGATTTGATAATATAGGAAAACAATCGCTCAGAGTCATCACATTACCTATCAAAGTGGGGAAAGTAACATTACAAACTCCGGTCTATGTTATGTCTCAAGATATTTCATATAATCTTCTCTTAGGAAAACCATGGATTCATGAGATAAATGGGGTACTTTCTACCCTTCACCATGTATTAAAGTATGTCTATAACAACAAATCTCACACACTCGAGGCCGATCCTAAACTTGAAAGTTGTTTGATTGTTGAGAGATAAAAATGTGATCCTTTGAAGATATTGACATCAATTACGCAAGTGGAACCCATGCAAGAAAAAGAAAAAGAGAACAATATTGAAAAGGCCACTAAGCTATTGGAATATGATTGGGGTTCCCTAGATTTCACACCAACATTCATGGGTGAATACAAGATCATAAACAAAGAGTTTAAAAAGGGAAAATAAAAAGCGGTAATGTCAACACAAAATTTGAAAGCATCCACCTCAACCACTCTAGAAGAAAATATAACATACACGACAAACTTTGATGAAGTTGATCATGAGCAACCACCAAATCCGAAAGAAATGTAAAAGATTTATGTAAAAGGTTATGAACTTATGAGACATATTGGTTATAATGGAAAGGGATGTGGTGCTAGAGAACAAGGTATCCATGTCCCTATAGATCCTAACACACAAGAAACAACTTGTGGTATTGGTTATTGTCCTTTGATAGAAATAAAAGCATCAAAAAAGCTTTCACTCAATGTCAAAACTCTTACAAAAGATTCTCCTTAACCAACTTTAACATTAGTGCATCCTAAATTGATAGACACTAGTGGTATTGGTTATTCTCCCTCGAAAGAGATAAACAAGCCTTCACTCAATAACAACACTCTTACAAAGGATTAATCTAAGCCAACTTTAACATTAGTGTATCCTAAATTGATAGACACTAGTGGTTTTGGTTATTGTCCTTCAAAAGAAATAAAAGAAACAAATAAGTCATCGCTTAACATTAGTTTCATCACACAAAACACTAATGATTTGAATTTGATAGATTTTATACCCTCCTATAAAGGAGAGTACAAAATCTCACAATCTAGAGAGCCTTGTGTAACTATGACATCTTGTACTAAGCAAGAAATAACTTTGTCACAAAATAAAGGAACATCTTCTACTATTGATCAAGAGAGTATCTCATTGAGACTCCTCCAAGTTCGTTTGATATCTCTCCCTCTGAGAACATGAAAGAATTTATACTACAAGAGTTCATTTTGTGCATATCATAGAGTTCATGGTCATTCTAATAATGAATATAGGACTTTGGGTAACAAAATTCAACATCTTAAGGATTATGGTGCTCTTCATTATGTTGCAGCACCTAGTTCCTCTAATTGATACTGATTTTTATGTTCCTCATCAATCATCTTAGTTTATCCTTGTCCTACACTCAGTGGGTTCAAGGGGTTAAGTAGCCTTGTCCTCATATGACACTTTTCATTGTCTCTTTTGGCTAGTTGACTGCCTTCCATGTACATATAAGAGCAAGCTTGGGATGTGATATACATGCTTTAAGTTGGCTCGCTTGTGACGTACTAAGTTATCTTTAGTATTATATTTTTAGGGGAAACCCATCCTTCCTTATTCATGACGTAGCTTTATTTCAGAAACATATGAATTGGCATAGGGTTTTTTGAGGAAATCCCTCATGTCTTAGGACAAAAAATTGGCTACTTTAAAGCAATTTCTCACAGTAATGGTGTTAGCAACCGCTTTAAAGTGGGGGAATACATCGATGAAATCTTTCAACATATTTTCATGGCGTGATTTTCTTTTTTCTTGTGATGTGCCTTTTTCTTGGTGGTGTCATTGGGTTTGACGTCCTCCAAGAGTGCAATATTTCTAAGCATACAATCTCCCTTCGTGGCATAATGTGAACGAGGCATCCCATAAGTGGCGATCTGATATCCTTGACTTGTCCTCTCTTGGAGACATTAGGCACAAAGTTCCCTAAGAAGAATACCTTACATGAACAAATAAAAACCCCCTTTAGCAAAAAATTACATTCAAAAGAATTTACAAAAATCATTACATTGTGATGCCTTATTGAAGTTATCAAGAGGATAGCTTTGGTATCCAATTTGTATAATGAGAAGTTGACACATTGGCATGACTTTCTCATTATACGGTGAGAAGCCAACACACTAGCATGAATTTGTCACTAAACCACCTCATTGGGATAACTCACCTAGTGGACAAACCGAGGTTCCACTACCCCAGAGTGAGCATACAGATGATTGGGATAACTCACCTAGTGGATAGATTGAGGTTCCACTACCCTAGAGTGAGCATACACATGATTGGGATAACTCACCTAGTGGGAAAATTGAGGTTCCACTACCCTAGAGTGAGCAAAGCATGTTATGGACAAACAACCCCACTCCACATTGTGTTGAAATGGTTGTGCTTGATCCTTTTATTTCTTTATTTCTTGGCCTTTGATAGGGTATGGCTATGTATCTTTGTTATTGCTGCATACTTAGGTGTCTTGAATGTCTACTTTACTGTGATTTTGACATGGGGTCATCCTCTCACTAAATTAGGAGAAAAATTTAGTAACAGAAAAAGTATTCCTTTTCCTCACTTGATTTGGGAATAATTGATACAAAATGAACTTAATAATGCCTTGGTTTAGTGTTGTAATGTGTTGTACACATTCACATTAATCTGGGGCCCCTTTTTAATAAAATGTACTTAAATTATACCTTATTTAAGGTGTTGTAAAGTGTTGTATTACACTTTCACACTTATCTAGGGTTTCATTAATTAATTGTGGTTAATTAGAGTTTAATTTCCCCTTTAATTCAAATTCAATCCCTCTTTTCAAGGATCTATCCTGACACCCAATAATGATATTGCATGACATTTAATTTGGAAAATTTGGTGCCCTGAAAAATGTTGCTAGGAGTCATTCACCTTTACTGGAAAATGATTCCTCTCCACATAGGACACCCCTTTCTATTCATTTTTGAGGTGGGTTTTTGATGTTATTTCACCTCCTCGAAGCTTGGTCCTAGAAAATTGTGCTAGGACCCATTCGCCTTTAGTGGTAAATGAGTCCTCCAAACCTAGGACACCCATTTTTTGGCATATTTGAGGTGGGTTTTTGATGTTATTTCACCTCCCCGAAGCATGGTTCTAGAAAGTTGTATTAGGACCCATTTTCCTTTAGTGATGAATGGGTCCTCCCTTGATAGGACCCCCCTTTTTGAATTTAATTTTGGTAGGATTTTAATAATTTTCATTCCTAGATCTGATGTCATCTTGAATTATTTGAATTTTGAGGTTAATCTCTAAAATTAGTATAAATAAGGGGTTAATTTACATAGTTTCATCCTAGACTTCCAAGCATTCATGCATTATAGCAAGTTTGATCTCACAAGAGTTTACAAGAGCAATTCAAAGGCATTTCAAGGCTGGTTATCAAGGTTTTATTGCAACAATTCAAGATCATGTCATCATGTCAAGGGCATAGTGCATTCATGCATGTTGTTAAGCTAAGATTGCCGATGTAGCATTGGAGATCCATCTTGCAAGAATTTTTTCACATCATATTTGAGATCAATATCTACATTCTTCATGGAAACTTCATGTTAGTTTATGGATTTACATTACAAGACAACATCCAAGGTATCAACAATGCATGTTTCATTATTTCATGCTTCAATTTTCATGATTTCATCATTTGGTTTAATTACCTAAAAGGGGTTTGACCGAGGCGAACCCTATTCACTAATAATAATAAAAAAATTTCTCCCCATGAATGTCTTTGTGCAGATTTATAGGTTGAAGATCAAGTGGAGAAGAAGATTTAAGCAAAATGGTCAAAGTTGACCAGTTGAAAGTTTATCATTCATAGTGCAAGAATGAAGAAAGGAAGTTACAAAATTTGTTATAGGATTTCAAGAGCTGAAGACCAAGGATCTGAGAGTGCATGAATCAAGGAATAGAACCCATAAGTCAATTTTATGAAACTCTAAAAGAACCCATTCACCACTAAAGGTGAATGAGTCCTTAATAGGGCTTGAAATAGTGAAAACCTAGGATCTAGGAGTGCAAACTGAGAGGAATAAAACCTAGAATTCAAGTTTTGGAACCCTGACAAGGACCCATTCCCAATTAAAGGCGAATGAGTTCTCTGTGGCCTAAAAAAATCAAGTTTTCTACAAGGTACACATCATTTCAAGCTCTCAAAACTCTCCTTTTCATTGCTATAAATGTTAGGGTTAATTTCTGATTGTTATTTGCATCATATCTTGTGTATAATTGCATGTTTTATAGTGAAAATTAGAGGTTCATAATCTTGATCAATTCATCTTGGTGAAACCTATTTTCTATGAAATATTGACTTATGCTAGCCCATTCCCGGTTTCTTAAGTTATAACCTAAGTCATAAAACTCATTCACTCACCGATCATTATTGCCTACCTTTACTGGTCATTACCCGCTCAAATATTTTAAACCATGTCTATAGTTGTGCGGGTCAAAAATAATTTAAATATTTTCCATATATCCTAAGTTTGGTCTCATGAAATGCGTAAGTCTTTTTCAAGTCATCATTTGATGCATGTTTCTTTTAAAATGCTTAAGCTGTGGTCATTAGGTCCCACCACTTACATCCCATTGGTTTCCTGCTAGCCCACAATATTAAAATAATCTTTTAAAAATATCAATGGGGTAGCAGGTGAGGTGACATGTCATCTCTCTTGGTGGGGCCTACCATCTTCGAAATGCATTGATGATGAAGGGTGAAGTGATCTACGGTTGAGATTTAACCTTGTGAATGCATCCTAGTCATTCCATGCCAACCTGTGGGGGACTCACAAATAGGCCTCAACTCACAGAGGGATAGCAGGAAAGTGCCATGTGGTGTCATCCTCATTGTTCGAAAGACTTTATAAAGCATGAAGTATTTGGTAAAATATTTAAAGTTGGCTATGGTAGTGTTAAGGATTGAGTTACTAATGGGATTTAATATGCACACACATAGAAGCTTTGAGAGATGTTTTAATCTCGATCGTTCATCATGAGAGAAGGTTATCATCCTTGGCATTAGCTCAAAAGCTAGATGGCGCACATGTCCAAGGGTACTAAATGAATCTAGGCCATTTCCCTTCAACCCATGATCATAGATCAAAGTCTTTCAGATTTTAGAGGGCTAATGGGCAATTGCCACATGGACTCTCTCGTAGCTTATAAAGTACGGTGGGGCCATAAAGCCAACAAGGAAGATGTAAACATGGCGAGAATATGGATGATTGGATGTTGAGTCATCAAGAAGTCAAAAATTCAAACTTCTTTGACTCCATTTGAGTCGACTGCTAATCTAGATCATGAGAAGATCAATGATTGAAATTCAAAGTTGCTAAAATGGCATCATGGAGCCATTCTAGTTCGTGCAAGCAAGTAGTAATGATAGAGTTGGTGTTTTTCTACTGAATTGAAGGATTTATTCACCATAAAAGTAGGTTTTAAAGCTTATTCTCAATTACAAAAGAATTTCAAAGCATTCTGAGGCTGTTGCAGTGTGTGTCAAGATTTTGGCATCCGCAAGCTAGGTTTGTCATGTCGTTGAACTAGTAAGTGCAATTCACACCTTTTAAACTTAAATTCCTTGTGCATTTCATACAATTGTTGTCTTTGTATTTTAAGTAGGGTTCTAGGGATTCTTTTAAGGTTTGGCATTCATTTAAATTGCTACAAATTAGTAAATTTGGTTAGTATTTGCATCAAGTCTTCATCCCAAAGCTAAAATCCCTAGTCTCAGCCAGTGAAACCCTAAGGTCAAGTCATTCATTAGCATAATGGCACCCAAAGTCCAACCCTTGGTTCTGAACCTAAGAAAATACCTCTTGTCCAAGACCTAATTGAACAATTAAAACCCTTGATAAATGAAAAATGTATAGTGCAATTTTTTTTTAAAGTTCATGGAATATCTGATGGCATAATTGACAGACAACATGCTATCAAAGATGCTACACTTCCATACAAAGGGTGTTCATTGTTTCAATATTGGTTTGGAGCCAAAATTGCTAAGATCCCTATCTGTAACCCTTGGATAGGAGTAAGATTTTGGTGGTACTCCTTGTTTATGCACATGTTTTTGTATAAGGGTGAAAATTTCTTTGAAAATGATATTGAATTGAAGAGAAGGGTGGATGGTGAAGATATGGAAATTCAAAAATGGATCCCTCTCTTGGATAGACATGAGAAGAAATCTAGTTTTGTGGTTTTCTAAAAAAAAATTGCTTCTAAATTGATAAGAGCTTTGATATTTGATATGCCAAGAATTCCAACTCAGTTGCATGATTTTCTTAGGCCAAAGGAGAGGAGGCCTGATTTGAAGATTGATCACAATTGGGGTGATGTAATTCCTTATCAAGATTGCACAATTATTCGGGTATACAAAACAGAGAATACACCTCATGTACTTGTTACCTATTTTTGCTACTAGCCCTAACAGGTGATGTTGTTTATGTTTTACAAGTAAAAAAGAAGGTAAATTTTTAACTTTGCTATGTCACATTCATGTGCATAAAGAAATATCAAAAGACTACAATACTACATTTCCTCATGCAGATGCATATAACATAACATAGGAAAAAGTGCATAATCTTTCCAAAATGTAGTCTTTATTGATAATGATAAGTGTATAGTGTCCCTCACAAGCCGAGGGACTGACTATTCTAATGCATATAAAGAAAAGACTATACATTTATAGATAGAAAATGAATGCACATAAGGAGAAGGGGGACCAATCATTTCCTGAATGATGAATCCCTATTTACTTGTCTTGCATCATCTCCAGTCTCTCCCACTTGTCCTGCTTTCAGTTGATGCTCTCCATGTTGCTCCTAGGTCCCCTACATTTGTAAGAAGAGTGTTGTTAGAGGAATGAAAGGTCGCCAGTCAAAATATGTGCAAACATCCATAAAAATATAATTTGATCTTCATAAACATTAAAATAAATAGCATACCATAGATGTCCAAGAAAAAAAAAGAGTTATCAAACACATCTATCATATGCTCTGTTTATCTAACATGTTTGCTCCTTGTGTAGATATAGGAAAAATATTTTTTACTGTTTTGATTCAGGTGATTACCGCATGTGGAGTAAAATGTGGCTCCCATGAGGGTTGAGCCCAACATGTTGCCCTCGTGTGTTTTAGGAGGGATCTTGTGTTTTAAGAGGGATAGGAAATTGAGAAACTTGATCAAATCAATGATAAACCTATTCTTGATGCATTAAATCAATATAGAATCATACAACTTGATCAAATTTCATTATCAGATTCAAAAGATGCAACAAAACGATGTGAATTATCAAGAAACATTACTCTTCATCTTTCACAATGAATCAAACAATAGGCTGCCATCATGCTGATCAAAGGGGCAATCATTTCTTCTTGGAAATATTACTCTGTTGGATATGTATTTCAATCTTCTTAAGTTGATCCAAATTCCATTTTAATAATGATATGAGTTTTATTTCATTGTCATCATTTTCAAGGGGCCAGTAAAGAGGGGAACAAGAACAAGGACAACAATCATTCAAAGATGAAACAGTTTGTCTCTTCCCAAGAAACATATGATTTCTATGATAATGGTGAAAATTGAAGCATAGATGCATCAAGTTCAATTATGCATTCATCAATAAATAGTATAGGAGCTACCAAGTCTTATCAGGAGCTATCATGAGCTACACAGAACAACTGAGGGTCCAAGGTAAAAAAACAATACCCCTACAATGCACACTTTGATAAACAATCAATGCATGACAGTTTGAGGAGATGCTAGTGATCCTACAAATGAATGTATGGAAGTCATGAAGGGAAGCAACATGTCAAGAAATGGAGGATTTAAAGTACATAGGGAAATTTGACATACCTAAAGGCAAGTGGCAATGACGGTAAGTGTCATGATCATCCTAAGAGCAAGTCTATGGAATGACAGAGTTTTCATCCAAGGGCATGTTCTTTTCATGAAAGGTAGCAATCCTTTTCATGGAGTAGTCATAGATGATGAATGGAGTACATGATCAAGTCATCATATCAAGGTGTTGTCCTAGGATACAAATATTTGAAGATTAAAAAGGATAGGTGGCAACCACATTAAGAGCAACCAAGGGAAGGTATGTTGGGGAGCTTGTTAGTTTGTTTGATTGTTTCCTCTATTGGATACTATTAGAAGCATAGATTAGTTACACAAACACTATCTCTATCCTAAGGATTCATCATTTTGGAAGCTTTAACAACCTTGCAAAGATAATACCTCAATTATGTCACATAGAGCAATATTATAAAGTAGTAGCCAAGGTTACCATGAATCAAAATGTGATAGTATCTCATAAGACAATGGATAAAGGTAGTGTTTACATAATGGGGCAGTTGTATTTAGAGAAAGAGCCAGGTGCAGCAATGATAAGGATCTCAAGGGTAAGGAGGAGCATAAAATTCTTATGAAGGAACAACCACTACAACCTAAAAAATAAGCATTCAAAATATAGTGACAACCAATGTGCCAATTGTAGATAATGTTAACTCCATGTCAAGTGTAATTGAGATCTCTTCTCATGACTATTGTTTCTTTATCTAAGTTTTTTATGGACTATTCTTATTGGGTATCATCTATAGTTAAAGATGTGTTTTTTTGTGAGATAAAGGAATGCTTCAAAAAACATAAATGGAGGACAGTCATATATTCAAATAGATGATTTCCTCATTGTAATATCAATGGAGAAGTGACAGTCATTTTCCAAGACAAAGTCATAGTCAACAACCATAGTTGTGTAATGAATGTCATATATCAAAGAATAAAGTCACAATACTGCCCATAGGAACATGTACATGAGCTATTCATATGCAACTAACTAGATTAGCATGATAAATCATGTCATGGGCCACCCTAGATAGGCCATAGAAACATCAAAACAACAATGTATGAGAAACTTTTGAGCTAAAAAATATTGTCATACTGTTGGACAATATGAAGGATGCAGAGCTTCATGTCAAGTAACCAGGAGAGTGTAGTATTGATATCCTTGATTATAGTGCAAGATTGTATAGTCATGAAGATAGTTTAGTAAGTAATTGTTGTGGGAAAAGTACAATGAATACTTAAGGGTTTTTGTCAATACTCAAGTTAGAGAAGGCAGATAAGATAATTTTTTAAGCTAATGATACAATGGAAGCAACATACATGTAAGGTTGAGAAATCATAATGATATTAGTCATATGATGGCATGTTTGTATGTAAAAAAAACCATACTCTTTCTCATAGGAGTTTCATAAGTATACTCCAGTGATATCATTGACAAGGTTATGATTAAAAAGTATTATAGTGACTTGCAAAATAAGTCTATGAGTATAACACTCCACCAAGACAACATTAGAGGAGGAAAATTGTTATGTATGAAGGTGTGTATCATTATCATGGAAAATAGTCAAGGGTTTTTCATAATCTTGAATATTAGGATGAAAGGAAAGGTTCTAGGGGAACAAATTATGCACCTATGTATTGAGAGTTTATACACAGAGAGATTCAATTCATCATGGATTTACACAACTCAATGACAGTAGTATCTTTCCATATGAAGTATAGAGACAACGAAAAAGGAACAATAAATAAAAGCATGTACCACAAAATGGAGTAAACTGTCTTAGCTAGAAGAACAAAGCCCTTGAGGCTCTTTGAAAAATAAAAAATGTACTGTTGAAGAAAGCTATGTAGAGGCCAAGTCAAGAGATGTGAAATATGTAGAGTTTCCTTCACATTCAATACAAAGTATTAATCAGGATAGCCACATTTTTTTTTTAGAGATGTCAAACATCAAGGAATACATAGAAAAATAAACATTTTCACCATCGTTCTACATATATAGAAGCTACAGGAATGAAGTCTAGAAGTAGTGGCCATGTACACACATGAAAGTGATGTGGGGCGACATGAGTGGACACAAAACCCTAGTACGTACCTGCAATATGTATGGTCGTGGCCATAAAACATGGAGGAAACTTGAGATCCCAGAAGGCCATGAGATGCAAGGCTCCGAGTTTGAAAAGATATGAAATCTACAGAGGAAATGCCAAGATTTTTGCATGTGAATGCATGGAAATAATAGGTAAAGCACATGATATTAAATGCACTCATATTTCTACAAGTGGGCTCATTTTGAGCATTATTTTCTTCACAAAATAGAAAAGAGATAACTAAATATGTTAACAAAAGGTTACCCCAAGGTTTTCCTATGGATGTTACACAAGAATTTGCTAAAGATTCCTTTGTTTGCTTTCAAAATCTTCCATGAGAGTGCAGGAGAAGCCATGGGAAAAACCTTGGTCGGTGGTTTGAGTTTCCAAAAAATTTGATGATAGGAATGAAATGCATTTTCTTTCTTTTGCATTGGTTTTGTGTTAGGGTTTGTTACCCTAATTTTGAGCCGACTGGAGAAGGCATTTTTTCCTATCTTTTACAATATTTGCAATGAACTAATACCCATGCCATGTGCCTAATGAGTCCACAAACCCTCCCATACATGCAAAGTGAATAAGTTTTAGCACTTAGGAGGTAAACCTTGAGACTTAAATTTTTGCATTAACTCATATGGTTGAGTCATATAATGGTCTTTTGCATTTACTCACATTTTTGAGTCATAAAATTGAGTTGTAAAATATAGTTAAAATGGTGTTCTATAAATCATTATAAATATGTTACTTCATTATGCAAAAGGTGGCATATTTCCTAAGTATGAGTCAAGGGGTATAGTGTGAAGACATGTTTGAATTGTGTCATGCATTTAGGGGTGGTTGAGGCAAGTGTTGTTATTTTGCATTTATTCTGAAATGTAAAACATTTTGACTAAGTGATGTTATTATAAGTCACTTAGTCAAAGTGTTATTTTAAATGCAAAATAAGATGGAGGCTTTTGTAAAACACACAAAAAACATGGGTCAAAACAACTTGGAGACATAATGATGATTAACCAACATGGAAATGGTGTGTGGGTGGTATTTTGACTGATTTTGGAGGGAATGGACCTTTTGGAGGCAATTTGGTCATGCTTTTAGTGTGACTTGAGTCTTGGCTTGAGTTTTCTGCATTTGGATGGATTTTTGGAAGGTTCTTTTTTTTCCTTTATTTTGAATTCGACCAGGGTTTCTAGAAGGACATGTGTGGGATAGTTATTTCAAAATTGCTTAAGTATATTCAAACTTAAGGTTTTTAGGGAGTTCTTTCTTTCTTTTTGCAGGAATTGTAGCTTATCTTGGAGCTTTTTCAGGAAGGAGACTGCTTTGTGACTCAGTATTAGACGTGTACAACAATATGAAACACCATTTTTATTAATGAAATTTAGTGTTTTAACTTCTTAGAAGCTACTTCATTGTGTGCAGTGTGGTGATTGATGAATTTTCTTGTGAGTTTTGGGAACTCCTTCAATGTTTGTCTCATTTTAGCACCTTTAGGTAGAATAAACATATATTTTTGAAGGTTGTAAGATATGTGATGGGTCAAATAACTATTTTAGTTATGAAAGAACTCCTTTCCTTCAAAAGTGTTAAGAGAACCAAGCCTCCTTGTAAAATACTTATGCATTAATATATAAAAATATCTGAGTTGTTTTAAGTTAAGCTGAGTGTTTGATGAAATTGTGTGTTAAAAAAATTGTATAGGTTCTAGGAAATAACATTCAAGTGCATTTCCATATGGGTTTAGTTTTTCTTTTCATGTTTCTTTCTCCCCTTTTCTTAATAAGAAATAGTTTAAGTTACACCATTTAGGAGCCAACCTTATCTAGAGGTCCACTCCAAGCTTTAGGTGACCCATGACCTAGGAGTGTTCCCATGTTGCTTCAAATTTTT
Source organism: Sequoia sempervirens (assembly GCA_007258455.2). Classification (NCBI taxonomy): domain Eukaryota; kingdom Viridiplantae; phylum Streptophyta; class Pinopsida; order Cupressales; family Cupressaceae; genus Sequoia; species Sequoia sempervirens. The sequence goes on along the minus strand of VDFB02000007.1, from coordinate 20,598,105 downwards.
TGAGTTCCACAACTTGGTAGGGGTGAAAACTTAAAGAGTTAACAATACTCCCTAGGGATGTACCATTGAGGGTTAGATTTCTTGAATTCATGTGGCAGCTTGGTGATGTTGAGGAAAATCATTTGATTAACATGAGGAAAGGAAATTTCTTTCCAACCTAAACTATATTTTAAATTTTTTTCATGAAAATTGGTGGATGGAATAACCTCATTGATAAGCTCAAGCCATATGGAATGAAATGGAGAGCACATAGGAACCATGACCCAAAAGTTTTTATGATTTGGCTAAAGGGTAGAGTGAAGGGAGGGAGGTTTGTTCATAACTTCTCTTTCCCTAAGGATATTATTAAAAATATTTTTAATTTCTAGATTCAAGAGGATAGGAGGAGGAAGTGGATTATTTTTGAAAAATTGGAAAGTGAAAAATGGGTGAAAGATCCTCAATTCAAGGCCCTCTCAAATATAAAGGTTGGGATATTGAGAGTGGAAGTGGTTCTTCAAAATTTTGATAAAGTTGTTGCAAACATGAAAGGAGAAATAGTCATTTAGGACAAAGGAAAGGATGTGGTCACTGAAGAACATGATAATGGGAAAGCCCCTATGGTAGAAGAAAGGCCAACCTATCAGTCACTATAGAAGGTGCATGTTTTTGCTAGAAGGAAGAGCACTTTGAAGAAGCAGCTGAAAATTGCCACTCCTACCCAATCAGAGGAGTCGAGGGAATCCTCTCCTCAACAAAAAATTCCAACACCTTTACCCCAACATTCAACCATTCCACAAATAATTGAGTTGGATTCCCTAGCTAGAGGACCATCCCCTCCTAAGGAGCCACCAATAAAGAAGTAGAAAGTTGAGTCAAGTGGAATTGTGGACTATCCCACTAATGATTCTGGTGAAATTTTTGTCACTAAAGATGAGATGAGGCAAGGTATTCCTTCTCCCCAAAGAGAACCAATGCCACAAACTTTAAGTATTAGATTGAGAAAATTAGATTTAAGGGGGATAAATAATTCTAATGATGTTAGGGAAGAAGCTTGTGAAAATTTTATGAATGATGATGCATTTGTGAAAACACAAGTCTTTCAAGAGTATATCTAGAGAGCCATGAAAGATGAGTATGCTGAAAGTGTAGACATGAAAATAGTTGCAAATATAGAGCTACCCATGGATTTCATAGAGGCCAAGGCATGTGAAGAAATGAGGGCTAAGTATCAACGCATCACAACAGTTGAGAGAAGAGAACTAGTTAGAAAAAGTGGTGTGTTACTATTACTAGAATGGGACCTTGTATCAAAAATTTCCTTTGACATAGTTAGAAGGCATGATGCCCCAATATTTACCACTGAAGAGGAAGTGACAATGGCCTTACAAGGATCAGCATTTAGTGCCCAATGGGACACATTTTCTATTTGGGCCTTAGCCCCAAATAATAAGAATCCAAAGGTTACAGAGCGAGATACATGTGTCAAAGGAGGTTTGATAATCAAGAGAGTATTTGATACATTAGCTATTGAGGAAGCTACATTGAATGTGAATGTATCTCAATTCAACAAAGCTATAGTAGAGTCCCTAACAGAGGAAAGGGACAAATTTAGGATACAATACAATGAAATTATAGATGAGTACAATAAGGGACAACAAACTATTATTGAGATTCAATTGGAGATCACATTATTAATGGAAAAAATTCAATCAACTTCTACACTAGGCCCTTCACAAGTAGCAATTCTTCCTTCCCCTTCTCCACAAGAGAAGTTTCCATCTTCTCCTATTTTTTCACCTCCTCCAATCCCAATTGAGGTTGTATCTCCTAGTTCTGAAGATGTTCCCATTGCACAATCAACTCCAAGTACATCAGAGGCACCTCCTACAACAAAAATCACAAAAGATGATGGAAAAGCTAAAGAATTATGAGGAGAGGTGTCAACAGTTTGATGAATTAATTCATTTGAGGAACATGAATATTGTGATAGTGGTACTAGAAAATTTAATAAAGGGATTGAGAGGAGATTAAATAGTATTCATTCAAACTATTTCTCCATGTTTGATGCAATACGGAGTTTTGATAGGGATAGGGAAGTTTCCATCCCATTGATGGACAAATGGATCCCCAGAGCTCAAGAACTGGGAGATATGGCCATTGGGTAGAAGCATGATGCAGATAAGCCATCCAACATTGTCCCAACCCTCAAGCTTGTAAATGCCATTAAGGAATTTCAAGGGTTGATTGAACCATTAGAAAAGAATGTTAGAGAGCTAGTAAAAAGGTTTGATGAATGGAGTTTCATTCTACTCCCAAATTGTTTTAATGAAAATGGTGATTTCAAGACTCTACAAGAATGGAAGGATCAAGCAAGTAAAGTAATCATAGCTCATGAAGCATCAATTTGTGATGAAGTTGATGTGGAGATGTTAAAGAATAGTATGGAAAAGCTTACTCACACAAGCATCTTCCTTGAAGAATTTGATAAATAGGCCAACTAGGTGGTCATAAAGTATAGTCCATATAGGAAAAAAGTAGATGAGGTTATGACATTTAATTGGCTTTCTGAGGAAGATTTTTAACTTTGGAAGACCAAGTATGTTGATATCTTGGACCTGTAGGTTGTTGTAGTGGCAACATAGTTGTGAATTTTGATTTTATGTCTTCAACAATGATGGTTACAGTAGGAGAAATACAATACATGGCCTAGAACCAGTATAGATTAGTCCTTTGATATATCAACGTTCAGATATTTTATTTCGTTCAATTCAAAAGTGATGATATGGACTGCTGATGTGGATATGTTTTGGCATATTCTTCTCTCCTCATTTTCATTCTTCTCATCTCAAGTTTTGGAGCATATGGAATAGGCATTGTAGCTCATGGAAATAATATTTTCACCAACTTGAGAGCCTTTTGGAGGGTGGGAGATATCTTCACCAATGAATGAGAAATAAATTTTGTCTCATCTGGACATCTCCCTCGAGTTTTGGAAAATATAACTGCCTTTTGAATGTAATTGTGAATGCCAAATGAAAATGTGAAATGTGTACATTGGCCTAAGGCTTGTGTTTCTCCCTTGTTTTTGTAAAAGGGAATTCAAGGCTAATTGTATAGGTTGTTGATTGATCTCAGAGTAAATTTTGTAAAGAGTGAATACAAAGAATATAATAGAGTTTGCATTTAGGTTATGAGTCTTTTACTTTCTATAAGAAAAATTTGATAATAGTACTAACATTTGAACATAAAGGATGACATATCTTCAAAGCTAATTCTCTCTTGATGTATTCATCATTTGAATTATCAATGAAATATTCAAGGGTTGTTTCAATGGTTTTTATTGCTTTTGATGAATGTATGGTTTTCTCTTTGTCTAAATTCAAAGAATTTGTTAAATTGCTTGGATGTAATCATAAGTTTAAATGGTTTGAGTATCAAGAAATGATACTGAGTGCTAGTTTTAAGTAACTGAGACTGATGTTGTAATCCAACATTATGTAAGCTCTATGATGCTAAGTGTTCATCTATTTTCAATATTTATTTGTATTGGATTAGACTCTGTACCCTGAGTTAGGGAATTGTTCTAGGATTTTTGTTTATATTGAATTGTTCTTGATGTTTCATAGCAAATACATTCAAGTTACTTAATATTTTCAAATTCTTATTGAAATGTATGTCAAGTTGAAACCTACCATGCTCTATTGCTCTGTAAATAATAAATATGTAAGGATTTTCTAGATCTTTGTAGTTATTCAATTATCAAAGTAAATTCAAGTAGAGTTGATCCATTATTTGCAGTGTACAAGGTTAATTGGCTTAGAGCATATTAAGGTACATTGTTTGGAATCACCCTCCTGGGTTTTGCAGAGTCCAAAGTGTAGGAGGAGAGCCTTTGCAAGATTTCACTCGTTTGTTGGCCAATCCCTCCAATTAGCTAACCATTGGAATATGGCAATTCCATAGGGTGCATTGTGAGATCAACTTGGTTAATTAAAAATAACCAATAGATTGGCAAATCTGCTGGGGAAAAAGATTAAGAAACATCTCTAGTTCAAGATCTGAAGTACAGAGTCACAATATTTTGCAAAATATGTTTATTTGGATGAAAATTTGTGTAAATCTCATCATTTGTTTGATTAAAGTTGGTTTGTCAAAGCTCCAAGAAAATTGTGTTTTCCTTTGTGAAGGTTTCCTTGAGTTGTCAAAATTCTCTCTCAGGAGTCTTTGATACATGAATTCTTGGAAATCTATTCAAAATTCATAAGTATTTTCACAATTCCCATAAATATTATGGGTGGCAACTCCGATTCTCTATGCTAGTGCACAAGCATTCATTATAAGAATGTGAGAAGGAAATAAAAGAATGTTTCTGAGAAGAAATGAGAGGAACTAGAAGAAATATGAAGAAACATCTTGAAAGGAAGCTTGAAGAGAAGTTGTCTTGCAAATCCAATGCATCATGGAAGGAGAAATATGCTCAAACTAGTAAGTCCACTAATCATCCAATGCCTGAAGGTTCTAATTCTAATGAAGTTGTTCAAGATAAGGAGGTACATAAATATGGTATTTTTGGTGATAATAAAAAAACCATTGCTACAAATTTACCTGCTAACAACCATAATAACCCCACCCCTAAAGTTTCAAAAGAACTTGCACACTGGTGGAATTTTTGGGACAAAAAATTAGATCCAAATTGGTCAGCCAGAAAGGCTAATCCTTGGACTACTTATTTTTTCAATGAGAAAAAATTCAATCCTAGAGGGAGATCTAGAGATAGGACTCCCAACTCTTCTACATAAAAGGAACTAGTTAACCTTACAAATTATACACCTGAGAAGTCTGAGTTTTAAGTTACTCTTGAAGATCCCGAAGAGGTGATAATTGATATCACACAACTTTAGGAAGAAGCATTAATACTTTTTGAATTGAAAAAAGAAACACGACAAGGAAAGAGAGCAGAAGATAAGGGCTATTATGATCCAAATGGATCAATTAAGTAAAAGAGTAGAAACTTTGAGAGAAATGGTGGAAGAACCATCTCCTGAGGATTATTCTAACTGATTGTTAGGAAAGTTGCAGATTATCATAAGATAAATGTTTCTATTGGAACTGTTACAAGCACATATACTAGTTCCATTGCAACCACCAAAGTATCAGACTATTCCACTACTACACAAAAGTCAAAACCTATAGATATAGGGAAAAAACTTGTAGGTCAGCCCAAGCAAGATAATCCAAGTGCAAACCCAAACATATCTATCACAAACATGTTGGAACACAATGATCTACTGAGAGGGGGGGTGAATTAGAAGATATTAAAAAATTAGCTCTTAAAACCTTTTGTGCATACTATTTCATTTAACCCTTAATGTGTAGATATTAATCATGTGATACATAAATATTCATGCACACATAAACATCACATAACACCAGATATATGTGGAAAACCCGATATGGGAAAAACCATGGTGACAAAGCCTGCTTGAGTCTATAGCTCAAATCCAAGGTCATAATCCAAATCTTTGTTACACTGCTTTTAAGTCTACAACCAAAAGATGCAACAAAACCCTAATTTAGAAGCTACCACTTTAAGGATGCAACAACACGTTGCTTTAGAAGCTACAACTCCAAGGATGAAACAACACCCTAATATGAGCTACAACTCAGTAGAATGAGGCTATAACCTCTAAAGGATTATAAGTTCATATATGCATATAAATGGTTCTTCATAAACCTAAGATGCATCATTACATAAAATACATTGTTGCACTTATTGTAACTTACTTTATGCTACTAAATCTACACTTTCAACAACAGACCTCTGCTCTGCACTCTCCTCTACACATAGAATAATCACTATTCTATCTTGCTATTATGCTCTTCTTTCCCTTTCTCCAGTGTCTGATACATCTGCACTATACACTCTCTTCTCTCTCTACCTCTACTGCACACACAATGAACATACTTCAGTTCAACAGCCTGTGCACTTGCTAACCTCACACACATATAGTAGATACAAATTTTTGGCAGTTCTTTCTATTCATGCATACTTATTGTAGACCTCTTCCATCAACATTATCTAATTGTCTTCATTTTGTTTAACTCCATCAATTTGCAATCTCAACCTAGAGATTCTCACCATTGTTTAGATCTTCTCAAATCTTCTGTTAGGGTTTCCTTAGCTTTCAAACTTCACCAAAAAGCTACCTTTTCCTCGAGCCACACACCACTATCTAGATCTACAAATATCACCAGACCTCTGCATCGAGTCACACAACATATTATTCTAGTGCAGAGAATTTTCTAAGAATAACATTCTATGAAACCCTAGAATCTGATATGCATTTAATGCATTCTTGCAATCATTTGATCTGATTTTGATCTTGATCACCTTTGCAATTTGTTTCATCTCCTTGAAGATCAAATCTTCATTTAAATGGTCATTGAGGTAGCTGGATAGATTAATTCTTTCTCCTGTGTTGGTTACCACTCAAAACCCTCGTTTATACTTGTCATAGCCATTTTAGATCTTTGTATTTGAACTCTGGCCATCAATCAACTCCTTTGCGCCTCGATCCCGTGTTCTTCATTCATCATTATATTTTTAAAACTTTTTTTGTTAGATCAAATACCTTTAATCATGCACCGTCGATCTCCACTGACTGATGATCACCATTGGATCAATCGCCTTATAACCATTGTCGTCGATTTCCTTCATACATGGCTTTCCATGTTATCTAACCAGGCCCACAACCTATCTGTCATCCATGTCATCACCACTCAACTCACAACAATGATGTGAGTTGGTATATCGAGCAATTTCTCTTTGTCGCTTGTCAGCCTTCGTCACAATTTTCCATTGTCACCATCCTATTGGGTCTCACTTAGGTTATTTCTCCATTGTGGAAAATAGAAACATTAGAACCAAAAGTCGGGGGTTATGAAGATTTGCAAACCTCTGACTTACTAACCACAAATATAAGTCCCATTGAAAATATCTTGTCATGTCGATACCATTGGCTGCTGTAGACAAGTGGTCCTCATGCCATCATGTCACCACATGTCACTATTCATTATTGCTTCTTGCCATGTGTCATCCTTTCATTTTATTTTTGACTGTACTATCAACACACATCATCCTCCTCTTATTGGGTCTCATTGCCACGTTCACTTTACTGGGTCCCACAGTCGACATCACACTCGTATTGCCCGGTCACTAAAAAATCAAACCTTAGATTACGAAGTGATCAAAACCAACAACTCACTGACAACAAAGAGAGTCTATGAAACTTCCTTCGAAATGACTAAGGGACTTCAAAGAAAAACAACACCTAATACAACATTCTAATATGGGGTCCACATGCTGTCATCGCATATCCACATCATCATCAAGTCACAACTCAATCCCATCATGCCACATGTCTGCATCATCATTATGGTTGGGTGCCACATGGAGTGCTTCCTTACTCCTTATCGCTCCATCGCTTAGTTGCCAAAAATTTCACCTTAATAACCTCTTTGTTAGAGGTTGTGAACTTTTTAAAACCCACAACATAGTGATAACAAAGAAAAACTTCTTCCTTATCACTCCATTAGCTAAGTCACTAATTGTGAGGTTATGAAAGTTTGGAAGCTCGTGACATAGGTTAGAAAAAAATGAAGACCCACGACATCACCAACAACACTAAGTCGCTAAGTCAGGAGGTTAAGAAACTTGAGAACCCTGTGACATAGGTTAGAAAATCTTGGAACTTCGCGACTCCATTCACTTTCACCGAAATGATGGAAATGTATAACCTTAAAGCGCTAGGAAGAGGGTCCGGTCACCTCCATGAGATTAATGACATAAGTTGCAACTAATGCAACAGACAACTGCCGATGCCAGGTCATCATCAAAATAAAACATTTTGAGGATGCCATGATTGCAAAAACATTAGGTTTTATCTATAAACCCTAATATCACTTGAGAATAGAATTAATTCATTTTTGGGGATGTCCATCACTTTCTCATCCTGTAAATCCCATCATTGGAATGCTCTTGAAAAACCCATCACGAATCTGCCCCTCAATTTTCCATCAGGACCACTACTCTCTCATCCATCTTCTGTCATCATGCCAACAAACTCCTTTTCCTATTTTTCCCTTTTGACATCAATGGAAACTATATGCACTTCAACACATGATCAACACACTTCTCCTCTGATCACCTTTTGACATCAATGCCAAAATATTCTAACAAAACACCTTTTCTACAAATGATCAAAATAGTTCCTATGATAGGTCGAAATAGGTGTTAGAGAATAAGCAACAAGTAAAGAGTGCAAATAAACAACTAAAACAGCCTACACTTCGAGATTAGCCTAAGTTAGAAACAAAACAAGACAAAGCCACGAAATGGAACTTTATACCTTGCGTTGAGTCGATCCTTTGGTTGGCCCTTCGATCTTGGATGTGTATGCTCCTTAGATGGAACAAGATGTGTGATGTGAGATGCAAATGATGCTTGGAAACATGAAAATAGCTAAGTCTAGATTGAGAAGTAAAACTGCAAGAGTTTGGCTACACAAAATGATCTCCCCCAAAATGAGAGAAAAGAGGGGGTATTTATAGGATTTTTGGGAAATCCTAGGGGAAATGGATGGTTGAGATTGATCCACCAAATATCAAGATGTAGGGCTAAGGTGAGTTGAGAACTCACAAGCCCTCACATCTTGACATGTGGCATGTGATATAGCCCTAAAAGGTGAAGTGGACATGAGGTGGAAGAAGAAGGACATGACATGGAGAGGGTACAAAGTACCTTAGGATTGGACAAGATCTCCTCATAAAGGAGGTCCTTGTCCCCATGTGGGTGAGAGGACAAGTGAGGAATTAAAAATTCCTCAAATATTCTCATGGGGAGATGGGAAAGAATTTTAAATTCCAAAGGGGCATTGGGGATTAAAAGGTGAATTAAAAATTCACATGGGGAAGTGGGTGCCTTGGATGAATAAAAAGGAATTAAAAATTCCTTGGGGATGGGGAGAGTTGACTAAAGGGGGTGATTAGGATTGTGCAAGTACCTGATTAGATTAGTAATGAAGATTAGAAGAGGGTTAGATTTCACATGTGACTTGATGTGACAAGTCAAAGATCACATGGGGAAGAGTAATGAAGGATTAGAGGAGGGTTAGGCTAGTTAGTGAAGGATTAGAGGATGGCTAGGTGGCTAAGAGGGATTAGAGGCCAACTTGCAAAAGTTGGAGGATGTGACACATCCTAATCCAATATTAGGCATGTGCACATCCTAATGATGGGATTAGAAGAAGGATTAGGATAAGATAAAAATGATGGAGGATGTGACATGAGGGGAATTAAATAAATGGAATATTTATTTAATTCAATCGATGGAAGGAGGATTAAAGAGATAAGGTATTATTGATTAAATACCTTAAGGATTTGGCAGGATTAAAGATATTAATTAAATAATAGTAGTATTACTTAATTAACGAAAATAAGACGAAAGGGGATGAATTTGGATAAATTAATTGTCCAAATTTAGACATCTACATTTTGCCCCTCTTTGAGATGGTGTTACGAAGTAGCATCATTTCAAAGAATGT
>VDFB02000007.1:20557079-20585001 GCA_007258455.2 Sequoia sempervirens | reverse complement strand
ATCAAGATCACAAGGAGGATGGAAGGATTATGATAAATGAGATATGCCAAACAGGATGTGTAAGCTTGATAGGATGGATGGGGATGGATGAAAATGATGTATAGCAAGAAGATGGGTTCATAGCCGAAAGCGTAGAAGGAAGCGTAGCGGATGGAGGGAATGCAAATCAGGAAATTGCCCCCAAGTGTAGATGGGGATTTACGCATGACGCCTGTTTGCCAGGTTTTCATCATGGTACTTGTCCAAGGCGCTTGTTTGCCAAGTTTTCACCATTGGACGGATTATTTCTCTTTACTATTTTATTTTTTTGATTTTTTATTTATTTTTATTTATTTTTGACTTTTTTGGATTTTTTGGACTTTTTGGATAGTATGCGGAAGGAGATGGATAAGGATAGGGAGGTGAATAAGTGGATTTAGAAGAAATGCGATAAGGATATGGATGGAGGACTCAAGCATCAAGTTCTCTATCAGGTATGAAGAGCTCATGTTCGAACCGACTATTGGATGTTGGTACAACCTTATGAGGATAAATGGATTATGCAAGAGGATGAATTAGAGGGATTTGATGGGGAAGATACGGGGGATAATGGGTGGGATGTTGGAAATGGTATGGATAGAATGATGGGGTGGATGCGTGATGGGGAGATGAGTTCAGGACCAACATTGGCACATGTGGTGATGGATGGGAAAAGATAAAAGGATGAATGGATGGAGAATGTGGGGATAATGGAGGAGAGGGAATAGTGAATTTTGGGACATAGGGACCCAAAATGTAATTTAGAGATGAAAGGTGGGTATGGTTAGCTTTTGGATTAGCAACTTTGGATGTTCTACAGATTTTTCATTTGATGGCATTGCATCTTTTTTTCTTTGGGATCCACATGGTTTCGATTCTCGCTTTAGTGGGCCTTGTGGGTCGGCGGCCGATTCGGATTGTGACGATTTTTCTTTTTCACCATGTCTTTTAGAGGGGACATGGGAAGCGTTGGATTCATGTGGGTGTTTAGATTGATGCATTTTTCCTCTGACATCCAAAGTGCTCGTACTAGCAATGGGATGGGTGTGAGGGGATGGATGATGTGGAGTGATGGAGGTAGGAGTATGGGGATTATGTGTAGATGGGGGATGTTTAGGTATGTGCCTTTGTTGATCCTGATTACGGGATATGCGAGAGGGATGTTTATGATGGATGACATGTATAGGTGTTGGATGAATGAGTGAATGAGATGGAGGATGTGATCTTGGGATATATGGGCCCAAGATAGATAAAGTGGGTGGAGGGACATAAGAACCCAAGATGGATGCAGTAGATGAAGGATGGGAGATTGTGGATGGAGGGATGTAAGGACCCAAAATGGATGGAGCAGATGACGGAGGAATATGGACGGTTGTTTTGAGGCGATACGATAGAGGAGGAGGGATTGCAGCATATGACTTGGTGGAGCGATGGGAAGAGCCAACATTTCTTTTGGAAAAGGCTCGTTGAGGATGGCTAGAGGTTGTACCAACATCTTTAGATTGTGAGTCTTGGGGGATAGATCCAAGACCTTGCATGCAGATTTGTTCTTTGACTTGGATGGGCTCTGTACACTGCTCGTGAAGGCCTAGACCTTTTCCCTTGATAGTTCATGTTCTGAGCATTCGATCCATGATAGGATTTTTTGTTATTTTGAAAACATGATGCGAGTCCATTATTAGGTGGGGGATGATGGGTGGTAAATACACTATGCTTTTCTTCTGCAAGGAGGCCACCATGGAAGAATGTGAGAGTACCAAGGGGATATGCAAGCGGTGTGGCGATAGAATTTTTAGACGATGATGGGGGATCCTGAGAAGGAGATGATGGGATAGCAACATTTGGATGGGTGGTATTAGGAGAGGGAATAGGGGATATGATAGGATCTGATTTTGTGGTAGCAGGCTTATGCAATGGAGACGGAGATGGAGCGGTAGAATCTTGGATGTCAAGAGGATCATGGGATGGAATGGATGGAATGTGATCTTGTGGTAGACTAGATAGGATGGTAGGATCTTGATTTGGAGGAAGGGATATGTTGGCATGCTTTGGATCAGGCTCTTGGCATGACTCATCATGTGTGGGAGGCATGATAATGGAGTCATGGGGAGACTCTTCAAGTGGGGAAGATGGAAGGATGGAGGATTCGATGCAATCATCAGAATGGATTTTGGTGCTACTAGGAGTGGGAGGAGTGGATTGGATTTGGGTGTCTTCGATGGATTCAATGACTCTTGGAGTAGGGAGAGGGTGTTCAGTGGATTCAGAGGATGTGATGGTAGGAGATGGGGACTCAGTGGATTCAAGGGATGTGATGGTAGGAGATGGGGACTCAGTGGATTTAGAGGATGTGATGGTAGGAGATGGGGGTTCAACGGATTTAGAAGATGTGATGGTAGGAGATGGGGACTTAGTAGATTCAGATGATGTGACGGTAGGAGATGGGAACTCAGTGGATTCAAAGGATGTGATGGTATCATCAATGATAGGTGTTGGATGGAGAAGGGTCTCGTCACTAGCGACCATGGATGATGGGTTGGGATGGCATGGTTCCACGACTGCAATGTGTGGAGTGGGGGATGTTTCCTTTGTTATAAGTCCTTGGAAAAACTTGAATACACTAGGCTGAGATGGCGAGGTGGGAGTGGATGAAGGTTTATGGATTAGTGGACTAGGATTAGATGGAAGATTAAGACTGGATGGAGGATTAAGGTAAGGATATGGGCAGGGGGAATTAGGATAGGATGACATGGACGGTGGATCGTTGGTAGAAGATATGGGCGGCGTGTTGTAATAAAGGTATTGGGATGGTGGATTAGGACACAAGGAGGTGGGTGGTGGATTGATATAGGGAGATGCGGATGTTGGATTAGGGTAAGTTGATGGGTGTGTTTGACTAGGATAGGAAGATGTGAATGTAGGATTAGGGTGAGCAGATTAGTATGGGAGATTGGAGTAGTGGGTATATGCGGATGAAATATTTAGATAGGAGGATGTGGATGAGGGATTAGGGTGAGGGTATTGTGATGGTAGACTAGGATAAGAGGATGCGGGTGTTGGATAAGAGGACGATGTAGATGAAGGATATGATGGATATGATGGACATCCCTTGTCAAAGGTAGCATAAGGAGGATGATTAGGCATAGATGAAGACATGATGGGATAACTCGATGGGGTGATTGGATTTTGGAATGTGGGTAGAGAAAGCTTACTAGCAATGATAGTGTCAAGGGGATCTATGTCGTATACCTCTTGATCAACAAGACTTTCGTTATCGTCGTCGACGTAATTAGGGTTTCCCTTGACCACTATTGATGGAGGATAAGAATTCATGATGATGAAAGGATAAAGATGATGGATGAAAGATTTTGGATGGAATCAGACTAAAGCTCAAATCGGGATTTAGGACAAGCTCAGATTAGGATGATTGGATTAAAGCTCAAACTAGGATGATTGGATTGGATTGATTTTGACAATTGGATTGGATAGGATTGGATTGATTGATTGAAAGGTCGGATGATGGATTGGGTAGGATGACGAAAGGGACTGCCAATCCCGTTAGATGACTTAGGATACTGATTGATCGGATTAAAGGATAAATGGATGATTGTAGCACCGAATCCACCTTGAGATTGAAGGTGAATTGATTGGGCTGACGATGATGATAAACTTAGGATGGATGACAACCCTAAGAGGATGTTGATGATGACGATCAGATCAGACACTTCGGTCAATTTGGATAATAACCCGAGACAAAGTTCAGGGGATTTGGATGGGGAAAACGATTATTTGATTGGAGAACTGGATGATAGAAATGGACGAACAAATACTCAAAATGAGCAAGTGGTTGATTGGGATGGATGAACGACTACTCAGAATGAGTAAACGGATGATCAGAACGATAGAACAAGAGTTTAGAATGATGAAAAGATATGTGAAATGGATAAATGTTTACTCAGAACGAGTAAAAAAAATGATCAGAACGACAGAATGAGATTTCAGAATGATGAAAGGATATGTGAAATGGGTGAATATTTACTCGGAACGCATAAACAAATGATTGAAATGACAGAACGAGGGTTTAGAATGATGAAAGGATATGTGAAATGGGTGAACATTTACTCGGAACGAGTAAACAGATGATCAGAATGATAGGACGAGAGCTTGGAATGATGAAAGGAGATGTGAAATGTATGATTGTTTACTCAGAATGAGTAAACGGATGATCAAGAGTTCAGAATGATGAAAGGAGGCGTGAAATGTATGATTGTTTACTCGAAACGAGTAAATGGATGATCGGAATGATGGAACCAGAGTTCAGAATGATGAAAGGATATGTGGAACGGATGAATGTTTACTCGGAATGAGTAAACTAAGAGAATGGTAGGGTATACCACCTTCGAGGAGGCAGATGATGAAGAAAAAGGTGCCCCAGCCAACTTCTCAAAAGTATGAAGTGGTATATATCATTGGAAAGAGCACGAGAAACTGAGAAGAACTGCCTTTGAACGGAGTCAATCAGATAAACAGTGTAGAAATGGCAGCCCCGGGAAGAAAGAGTACTGGGACAGGCCCGCCACCAGATTAGGACAGGCCCGCCACTGCACTAGGACAAGCCCGCCACCGGATTAGGACAGGCCCGCCACTGCACCAGGACCGGTTTGGCACTGCAGAAGGACCAGTTTGGCACTGCACTAGGACCGGTTTGGCACTGCACTAGGACCAGTTTGGCACTGCAGAAGGACCAGTTTGGCACTGCAGTAGGACCAGTTTGCCAAAGGATAAACTTAAGCTTGATGTTTTGATGGATGGCAAAGGCAAAGGACCAAAAATATAGCAAACACTGTTAAACAGATTTGGCTAGACTGAAAAAGACTGGTTTTGCACGAGAAAGACAATTCAGACAACACAACCCTAAGATTTAGTAGAAGTGGGTATGGCCAACAAAATCTTCTAATCTAGGATGAACATGGTTGCTAAGGAGTCCTCGATATACGCATGGTACGTGAGGCCCAAACCGTGAACACCAACCCGTTACAAGCGTGAGTCGGGAACCTTAGCGAGATACTAAAGGCTTGGACCAACTCTTCACGTCATCGCGACGCTTCGCCAATTACAACGTGGTTGGATTGAGGTACAACTTTCGCTCTCCCCCCTTTATATACCCCGCCGGTACGCGTGGTTGGAATCGTCCCTTGGGGTGATGAAATCCCCAAGCAGGTCCCACTAAGAAATTGAAAAAGGGTGACTCAAAAAGACTTGGAAAGCTACGATTTCTCGTCACCCAGGATCGCCAAATGGCGCAAGGGGATTGGATACGTCAAATAGCCTTCCCAAACACGCCAAGCAAGGTTTATTGACACCCCTTTAATTAAGCTATGTTCCTATTTTTCCAAAAGACAATTCGGGAAAACTTGAAATTTTTTTTTTTACCTTCTGTAGGACAGGTCCGCCACTCTATAGGGACAGGTCCGCCACTCTGTTAGGACAGGCCCGCCACTGAATTAGGAAAGGTCCGCCACTACACTGGGACAGGTCCGCCACTGCAGTGGGACAGGCCCGCCACTGAATTAGGACAGGTCCGCCACTGAACTGGGACAGGCCCGCCACTGAATTAGGACAGGTCTGCCACTGAATTAGGACCAGTCCGCCACTGAATTAGGACCAGTCCGCCACTGAATTAGGACCAGTCCGCCACTCCAGGACCAGTCCGCCACTGCAGGACTAGTTCGCCACTGCAGGAGGACCAGTCCGCCACTCTGTAACCTGGACCTTGAAAAATGCAAAAAATAGAAAATGTGAAGAAAATAGACCTGTTTGTGGGTCCCACCGGGCGTGCCAGAAATGTGATAGGTCGAAATAGGTGTTAGAGAATAAGCAACAAGTAAAGAGTGAAAATAAACAACTTAAAACAACCTACACTTCGAGATTAGCCTAAGTTGGAAACAAAACAAGACAAAGCCACGAAATAGAACTTTATACCTTGCGTTGAGTCGATCCTTTGGTTGGCCCTTCGATCTTGGATGTGTATGCTCCTTGGATGGTAAGATGCAAGCTAGATGAGGATGTGAAGATGGATGCAAATGGATGAAGATGTGAAAATGGCTAAGTAGAGGTTGAGAAGTAAAACTGCAAGAGTTTGGCTACACAAAATGATCTCCCCCAAAATAAGAGAAAAGAGGGGGTATTTATAGGATATTTGGGAAATCCTAGGGGAAATGGACGGTTGAGATTGATCCACCAAATATCAAGATGTAGGGCTAAGGTGAGTTGAGAACTCACAAGCCCTCACATCTTGACATGTGGCATGTGAGATAGCCCTAAAAGGTGAAGTGGACATGAGGTGGAAGAAGAAGGACATGACATGGAGAGGGGTACAAAGTACCTTGGGATTGGACAAGATCTCCTCATAAAGGAGGTAATTGTCCCCATGTGGGTGAGAGGACAAGTGGGGAATTAAAAATTCCTCAAATATTCTCATGAAGAGATGGGAAAGAATTTTAAATTCCAAAGGGGGCATTGGGGGATTAAAAGGTGAATTAAAAATTCACATGGGGAAGTGGAGTGCCTTGGATGAATAAAAAGGAATTAAAAATTCCTTGGGGGATGGGGAGAGTTGACTAAAGGGGGTGATTAGGATTGTGCAAGTACCTGATTAGATTAGTTAATGAAGATTAGAAGAGGGTTAGATTTCACATGTGACTTGATGTGACAAGTCAAAGATCACATGGGGAAGAGTAATGAAGGATTAGAGGAGGGTTAGGCTAGTTAGTGAAGGATTAGAGGATGGCTAGGTGGCTAAGAGGGATTAGAGGCCAACTTGCAAAAGTTGGAGGATGTGACACATCCTAATCCAATATTAGGCATGTGCACATCCTAATGATGGGATTAGAAGAAGGATTAGGATAAGATAAAAATGATGGAGGATGTGACATGAGGGGAATTAAATAAATGGAATATTTATTTAATTCAATCGATGGAAGGAGGATTAAAGAGATAAGGTATTATTGATTAAATACCTTAAGGATTTGGCAGGATTAAAGATATTAATTAAATAATAGTAGTATTACTTAATTAACAAAAATAAGACGAAAGGGGATGAATTTGGATAAATTAATTTTCCAAATTTAGACATCTACAGTTCCATTGCCTCAAGTGCACCCCCTGACCTTGAAATTTTGAGGTTATATTTTCTAAATGAGAGTTTGCAAAAAGAATTGGAAAATATGCAGATTCAAGCTACAAATGTTGAGATGCAAAGGAAGATTTCTTTCCTTAAGTATTCAATTCCTAACCCCCATGCATCCACACCTCATAATAATTCCCATTCAACAACCATGAATACTACCTATACATCTATCCATTCCATTCCTACACATGAACCTCATAATACTCAATCTGGTGGAAATATCCCTCGTAGGGGTGGTGGTGGAGGACAAGGTGGGGGAGGTGGTGGAAATAGAAACAATCAATTTGGGAATTAAAATACTGGTGGAACTGGAGGTGGAGATGGAGTAGATAACACATAGTCTAGTAGCTAAGGTGGTGGTGAGCCTCACAATGATCAGTTTACTAGAAGACCTATGCAATTAAATAGATATAGGCAATTGTGCTTTGATGATATTTGTGGTTATCCAAACCTTATCCTTGATCATATTAGAACTGTGTTGGTTAGATTCTTTGGTAACAATGACATCAGTGGAGAGGATCACTTAAAATAATTTGATAACATGATGGATGATTTTGAGGTTAATGTTGAGGATGTGGTGATGAAATTTTCCATGCAATCACTCACTGAGGATGCTAGGGAATGGTATAAAGGTTTTCCTGCAGGAAGCATTGGGTCATGGGAGGAGTTCAAAAGGTTGTTTAGAGAGTAGTATGGTGATAAGACTGATCCAAGGTTTATTCTAAATGAATTCTACAACATATCCAAGGGGTCTAATGAAATGGTGTATGATTTTAATGCTAGATTTTAAAAGGTGATGAATAGGCTGCCAAATAATCTGAGACCAAATGATGATACCTGCCTATTCACTTATTATAATGCCTTTGATACCAAAATGAACTACCATATGAGAGATAAGAAACCTCAAAATTTGAGGGATGCATTCAATACTACATTAAATATTGAAAGAAATAGGAGGAAATCAAGCAAGGTAGGGAGAAGGGATGATATAAAAATCCCAAAAAATCCTAAGCATGATAAAGGATCTATAGACAAAGGATCTTCTATTGAAGATAATTTGGACAAATTTTTGAGTTCTATGAATCTTGTTAACAATAGATTGGATAAACATGAAAAGGGGATTGGAAATGATAAGCCACATTTTTAGAAAAATGAGAAGCTCCCAAGACTCCAAGATTATCCTTACAAGACTAATTGGAAAATGGAAAGCCAATCCACAATAATAAAAAAATACACAAGATCAGGTTACACCTGATTTGGTGCAAAAGCATTTTGCTAACTTTGTAGATGAAACTCCTTGGTGCATGGTTTGTCAATTGCCACATTCTTCTCACCAATGTGCAGTTGCAAAATTGGTGGAAGTTGAACAAGATGCACTAGAAGGTTATGATCCTTCTCATGATGATGATGTAGAAGTGAATGTAATTATGAGAAGGTTTGAATTTTTTGATGGTGAAAGCTCACCCGAGGATGAGTCTCATGAACTTTATGTGGACATCCAAAGACAAAGAGCCAATACATATCACCAAAAAGTTCTCTTTGATGAAGGTAATGATAGTGATCATGATGTGTGTACATTAGAGACAACTGAGGATGATGTATCTTTGAGAAGTCCCTCATATGAGGAGATTAAAAATCTAATAGTATCTTTGGCCAAACATGCTAGAAGAACTTACCACTTGAGAAATAGAATTGTAGGTGGGGATCATAGTAAGGATGGTAATGTATTCATTAAGGAGTAGAATGGAAATAGCAAAGGATAAAAAGTGGAAAACAAAGTGGATGAGTTAAAATCCAAGGCTAGTAAATTGGATAAAATTTGGGCAAAGAAGACTAAAAAGCCAAAGCTTGATGGAGAAATCATATCTCCTGTTGTGAAGGAAAAGACACAAAAGAAAAATTATGAGTCAAATAAGAAGGAAGGTAAGACTAAAGTTGAGGTAAAAGGTGAAAAACAAAAGGAGAACAATATTGAACAAGGTATGATATCACTTAATTTACCTAAGTACACTCCTATTGACATGTTTCAATTGCTCTCACAAGTCAAGGTTTTAGTCCCTTTTCTTGAGATGATGAGGATTAAAGAGCATAAACAAAAGGAAATATCCCTTATCAATGGTGCTACAATAGCCTATAATGAGACAATGGTATCTACTCCACCCAAAGTGAGTGGAAAAGAATTGAAAGACAAGGAAGTTGAGGGAGTGATTACTAAAATCCCTCAAATTTACCTGGGAAACATAATTACTACCTCTCTTGGGAATATAGACCCATTTTTTTATAACATTGATTGTTGATGGAAAGCTTCTAAAGAATTGTATGATATTTAGGAGCCCCGTCCAACATAATTCCAATTTAAATTGTAGTCACCCCAAATATGGTTGTACTTCATCTCAATTAATTAAATAATTTTATTTAATTAATTCACCCATTTCTCCCTTTCTAATTAATTAAATATATTTATTTAATTAACTAATCCATTTATTTTCATAATTAATTAAATATTTTATTTAATTAATTATGCCATTACCCAAACCTATAGTTCTTCTAGTTAATTAAATAATTCTTATTATTTAATTAACCCCACCTAAATCCCTTTCCTTCTAAAATCCAACTACATTGATTAATCCCCGATTAATTAATGAACTAACCTCCATTAGCCTATTCCCCAACTTTTGAATCCACCTAGGTTAATAAACCCATGGTTTATTAACCTCACCCACTTAATTATACTAATTGATCCTCAATTAACTATCCTAACCCCCATCATTACCAATATTCTCTAATTTAAAATTCACCCTCAACCCCCTAATCTTGTATCGTTAATGCCACAAATCCCACCTACCTCCACTATCTTACACATAGCCTCCAAAATTAAATGTGGTTTCATCCCAATGTGTTCTCACACATGCGTGAGAACACCTTAGTCTTCTCCATACACCTAATTGTGACACTTGTCACAATGCTAATAGGCCAGATCCATTGATCCATGCATCACCTCCACACTCAATCCTAGCACTTCATTAACTTTCAATCCTAGCCCTCCATGTTACCCTCCAGTTTTCTATAAATTGGACCTTCATCCCCTCATTTGATCATCTTGAATTATGCTAATCTTATGCTAGTGAAATTAAGAGCAATCCACATTTCAATCTTGGAGCAAAATCAATAAGAATTTGGTGCATATTGGACCTCAATCAAGGAGGACATCAAAGGTATAAATTGTGTTTTTGCTTTATGATTTATTGTCTCATTGATTTATGCTTTTGATTGAGATTTCTAACTCATCCACATTTGGCATGCCTGATGGGACCCACATCCCTTCTAACAATTATTGGCAAAGTTGTGTGTTTGCAAGATTTTGTAGTTTTGGCCATTGTTAAATCGCGCTTCCATTGCGAATTTTGGCACTTCTGTCGTGACTAGTTGTGCCTTCGCTCAGTTCACTACGCTCATGTTAAGTGTTGTGATGCCTGCATAGTGACTTATAGTGCCTGCGTACATGATTTTAGCACTCACATTTTTAGTTATTTGGCTCACCATTGTGTTAATCACCTTTTTGTTTTTACAGGTTTTCTATGATATCTAGGGTGGTGTTCGACTCTTTATTTGGATTTTAGGTTTACTATATCTATTATTATTATTTAAGTACGTAGTTTCTTTTCTCTTTCCTTTGTTACAAATGCAACTCCCACATTAAAAGGTAAAGATAAAAAGAACAACTACTTAAAAGCAACTTAAAACTTACATAGGTTAATCAAGATCTCTAGACATAACCTCACATTTCATTTTGGGTCTCTTAAAATTAACCTAAAGGCAAAAGAACTCACATTTTTGGTCAAATTTTGTGCTAACTGGGTTGCAACTAGTTTTTGTAGCTTTCACTGAAAACTGTTGTGCTTGCACTATGACTTGTGGTGCCTATGTCATGGTAGTTGCACAGTGACTTTTGGCACTTTCGTTCATAGGAATGACACCTCGGTTCTCAGTTATATTGGGAAAATTTAATCAGCACTTAATTAGTTTTGTTTCTTAACATCATTGTTTACTTGCAAAAATTCTTAATCATTTACATTTTTTGGTTAGGTTAAAGTAATTATTTTGTTGTTTTTGGCATAAAATTAAGCTAACCAAGCCTTAAAGTGCAACCGTCATTCTGGTCATAGAATAATGCTTTTATTCAAGATAATTAGTTTGATCTCTTCTTGGCATATCTTAGCACATTTTGTCATTTTTGGTAATTAATCATTTGAGAATATATTAGTAGGTAGCATAAATATCTTGCATCATCATTATTTAATCTTAATAATTATTATTGCACTTAGTTTTGTGCAAGCGACGTTTTGTTCATACTATTGTGCTTCTATTTTCTGTTCTAAATTTGAAAGTTTGCTTTTCGATGCCTACATTATGATTTGAATATTTTGAGCTAACATGTGAACTAACAAGTGGTGCAATTCTTCGATTGTCAAAGGCTAATATCATAAACTACTAATCTATGGTTTTGCAGGATGTTTGACCAAGACATTTTATTTTTCCACTAATTTAGGTACTAAATTAGAGTAGTGGAAAAATTAACTTGTTTTCCATGCTTGGAAGGGTGTAATAGATGTATGATCTCCCCTCGCACCTAGTGTGATCTTAGGGATCAAAAATCTTTACATCTCTTCATTTTGTTTAGATCAATGTTTTAGGTAAACATAAGGTCACTAGTTTGTGTGTATTCTCTCCCCTCACGCTTCGTGCAATCTTGGGGATCAAAAACACCTAGTGTTCCTTTCCTTTTAGGGGACCTACCTAGGGATTTAATCACCCTAGGGGACAATCCCAACCACATGTATTGGTTGGGTATATAAAGGGGGGAGAACTAAAGTTGTACCCCAATCTAGTTGTGTCGTAATTGGTGGAGCTATGGTTGCCTAAGATGATTCTAGACTAGGAGTGAAGGGTTGGTCCGAGCTCTCAATACCTCACTAAAGCTCCTGATCCACACTTGTGGCAGACTAGTGTTCACATTTTGGGCCTCACATACCTTGCATATATCGTGGACTCCTTAGAAAATCATTGTAAACCTAGAAAGCTATCAAATGTAGTCAGTGTGGTGCAAGGGATATGGATCATACCCTAAAGTTACTCACCATGTACTCCCTTAGGTTGAGATAGAAATCCTTGTGGTGAACTTCGATAGTTCCTAAGGAGATAGAAAAGGTGATCCTATGGCGTCTATTGACAACCCTGTGCCACTGGATCTCTAGCTATCCACCTTCACAAAAAAGGGTGCTCCAAAGAACCACTCGAGTATCAAGGAGTATTAACCCAAGTTTGCTTGGATGGTGATCCCACATTAATCTATAAACATACTTGAGCTTAGGGTTTGTAATCAAGTGCTTGGAGTGTCTTTTTGTGTGAAGCTTGTGAAGATGAATCCGCTAAAGGGCTAAGAATTTGGCTATACCCTTTTAAAACATCAAAAAATTCCAAATCTAGCCAATGCGTTTTATTGTTTTCTAAATTCTCTTGCCAAAAAGACTCCAACTGTAGAACTAAGCTTGAGACAAAACTTGTTGTGCCTCCGTTAGGCACTACTGCACCTAAGATTCTACACCTTGGTTAATACATGTTGCACCCATTTTTTCTTGAAACTACACCTCTGTTCTATCACAAAATATGAGTCTCTTACTTTGGCATCCTAGGGCTCCCTGGTTTAGTTTGACATAAATCTATAAATTTTCCATCTAAAACTTTCCATTATCAAACACCCACCCTCCCCATCATTTAAATCTACCGCTTTGGACTTAGGAAAACTTTAGAATCACCCATCATCCTCACACCTTAGACTTGATACCATTATCTCCCATTATCCTCTCAATCCTCTTAATTAGCATTATCCCAATCCAACCTTTAGATACATCCTCTAAATCTTTAAAAATCATCACCCATCATCATCCATTTCAAATTAAATTTTTCATTAGGAGTCAATCTAGATCCCCCATCATCCTTCCTAATCTAAGGGTAGCTTAAGAGCTTTCCTATCTTAAGTTGCATCTTTAGTTAGATCATCCTTTTTTGGACAATTTAGCCTAAGGAGTGGCCCTCTTTCACTAAATTTTTAAAAATCATTCCTCATCTAGCCTTTCTTAGGAAATTCCCTATCCTAAGTAAGAAAATCATAAATCATCCATCCTAAGGATCTAGGTCACAACCTTTAAAATCAAATCAATCCAATCATCCTACCTTATCTTACCATCCTAAACAAAGCATCCTTAATCACATCATCAAAATAAATTATCCCAAATCAATCCTTAGGCCATCATAACTCACAACCTTTATTACCCAAACCTTATCATTCTATCACAAACCCAAGTCTAAAAGCTAATCCAAAATCCACATACCTAATATATTAAAGAATCCTTTCTTTGCATGCCAATCACTAGATCACAAGAAAATAAGTTAATGGATTCTCATGGAGAGGCCTTTTTCAATACCACTTCATCTTAACCACCCACTCATCATGAAGAAATGGTAGATGCTCCCAAAGAGTCCCCTAGACTAGAGGAATTCACCACCAACCCCTAAATCAAAAAAATGATGGAAATAATTATTCTCCTTTAAAAATACCATCTTTTGCTTAGCCTCCTAGCACAAGGGGGTAAAATACCTTCCAAAGATGAAATTATACAAGCAAGGAATAGTGATCCTTCAAACAACCCTTCATCATCCAATATTTTCTTCAATCATCTTGTTGGGTCTCAACTTAACACCAATATCCCCTCTTCCACCAACATAAATCAATCTAATATCCCCCTAAACACAACCTCTTCCATAAACACAATCTCATCCAACCTCAACCCACCACTTTGCTCAAATACCACAACACCTCTTATCATAAACACAAATGCTCCTATTTACACAAGTACACCACAAACCCTCAATAACTTACCCCCACTTTCATCACACTTGAGGGTCACTATTCCCCCCAATACTAACATCACTTATGCCCCCACCAACCCAACTATAACCACACAATCTCACCCAACCTCATCTATTCACACCAATTATATCGCCCCGGAAAACACATCGCAACCCCCTAATAACACATTACTTCCCCCACCCCCTAACAATCCTAATCCTCAACAACAAATCATCCATAATCAATCTTTAACCTCCATATAACACATTCCTTTCTAACCCCCAAATCAAAAATACCACCATTCATACCCAACATAACAACCCGATACTCCCTATCAATACACATACAACCAACCACCCTTACAAGATCAATACCTTGCCCAAGAGTTGCAGAAAATGAAAGACATGATCCAAGGGATCCAAAGTGTTCAAGCTAAGAGGACCTTTAGATATGAAGAAATTTGTCCTTATCCATTTGACCAATCTATATTAGCAGTCCCCTTCCCTAAAGACTATGAGATCCCTAAATTTAACAAGTACAAAGGGAAGAGTAACCCCATTTAACACCTAAAAGAATTCAAAGTCCAATTCCAAGAAGTGGCCTACAATGATATATATCTCATGAGGTTATTCCCTAAGAGCCTTTGTGGTACGACCTTGGAATGGTTTACAAAATTACCTCATAGATCCATTAAGTCCTTTGCAAACCTATCCAAATATTTTGTAACACGCTTTTCATATAAAATTGACCAAGAAATAACTTTGGCTAAGCTATGCATAACAAAACAAAACAACGAAGAAAGTTTTTCCACATTCCTTCAAAGATGGAGACACCTTGCAAGCAGGTTTCCCCTAAAAGTACCCAAAAAGTAAATGGTTAACATATTCATTGAGAATCTACACCCAAAAATTTCCCTAAATTTGAGACTACAATGTGTTACAACATTTGATGATGTCATTGAAAAAGGGTTAACCATTGAAAAAGCTTTAATTACAGACTGGGTAATTAAAATTTATAAGGATCAAAAAGACAATAATAAACCTTCCAATGATAAACCTAAATATTGGTCTAAAAAAAAAAATGTTGTAAATGATGGTGTAACTAATAGCAAACGTGCTGAAAATATAAAAAATACATCATCTCACAACACGTAATCGCAAAAACAACAAGGTGTATACAAAACCACAACCATTACCCAAGGAAGAAGCAAAATAAATAATAATAATCAATCCAAATGTAAATACACTCCTCTTGGGGAACCTCTTGATGTCATATTCCATCGATTGGGACAAACAAACATGATAAAATTTCCTATCACTACACCACTTGATGAAAACAAACCCAAATTTGAATGGTATAGAGAAGAGGAGTATTGTGAATACCACCACATTAAAGGACATGACACCATCAAATGTATGAGATTAAAGAATTACATCCAAGATCCCATTGATAAGGGAGAAATTAAGATTCAAGATCAAAACTCCCCCAATGAGCAACTAGGAATTTATACATAGCCCTTCCCACAACATAATAATGGGAAAACATCATATAATAACATTTCATATACATACACCAACAATTCCAACCCATACACACATGACACAATCATTGTCCGAATTGAACAATGCAACACTATAACCATAAAGTCACCTGACTATGCTTTATCACCCACCATGGCCAAGTGACGATACAAGGAGCATCACCCTCCTCATCTACTCCATCCAAAACAAATAAATATGATATCATTGAACACCTTGGAAAAAATCCATCCCAAATTTCCATCTTAGAGCTTCTTCGTACTTCACCCATGCATAAAGAAGCACTTGAAAAATCCCTCCAAGAATCTCGAGTACCAAGTGACATTAATGTCAACCAATTCCAAGCCATAATTGGACATCTCTCATCTTCACCCCGATTATCATTCACTAATAATGACCTTGATACCGAAACACCTCATATTAAACCATTACACATCCAAGCCATTGTCCACAAGCATAACATCAAAAGGGTCCTAATAGATGGTGGATTTGGTCTAAATATATGTACACTAAAATTAATAAAATAGTTGGGCTATTCAGATGATGTCATTGATCCCCACAAAAAGATAACTATCTAGACATATGGTGGTGTTGAAAGAGAATCGAAAGACACTATAAAATTACTTGTTCAAGTTGGACCAACCATTATGGAAACAACACGTCACATACTTGACCTTGACCTACCATATAACATTCTCCTTGAAAGACCTTGGATACATGCCATTCAAGTCATCCCTTCCACCTATCACCAATGCTTAAAATTATCTCATGATGGAAAAGAAGTCACCATTCTCACCGATCCAAAACCTTTCCAATATTGTGAAGAATGGGAAGGGAAATATAAAATTTACTAGCATTTCCCCATTAGTGATGAAGACTCCACCTCATCCACTTATGTTAACCCATCCGTGCTACAGCCAACATCCACACCACTTTCCATTTCCAAGGACAAGCTCAAGATAACTTGCACAGGATGTGGAGAATATAAAATTCGAAATTCCTTTTGCATAGGACATATCCCTAGATCCTCAGGCTCCTATGGTCAGACACTCAACTTGAAACTGAAGGAAACTTTCAAAAACTTTAATAAATTGGGATTACTGGACAAAGAGGATTTTGGCCTAGAAATAGATGTTTCAACTTGGTTGTACAAAGAAGAAAATGGGCTTCCTTCCTTAGAAATCCATAGATATCCTAAAGGACATGATTTATGCAAAAATTGGGGCTATAAAGGGAAAGGATTGGGGGCACAAGAACAAGGAATCATGGAGCCTATTCACCTTCCAGAATATAAAGATCATCAAGGACTCAGCTTCTTGGCCACTAATTTGGTAACCATAAAATCCCAGTGTTCTCTTGATAAAAGTGGAAATACTTCTTCTGATAAGAACCCTTAGGAGGAAGCCATTAGAGAATCCTTCCACACTATCACTGAGATTTTCAACACTAATAATGTATTCACTATTTCCTCCTCCATAGACCTTCCACTCATATACCCTAAATTAATCAATTGGGACCCGCAAGGACCTCTAACCATGGATGTATTTCAAAATGACAAAGATATTGCAGAAATCATGGGAGTTTGAGAACACATCCCATTGGAAGACCATAAGCAGGACAATCAAATCATACTACATAAAGATGCCTATTTTGGAGAACAAATCATGTGCCTTAGTCATAAAAATAAAAAAGATAAAAAATAGAAAAGAAATATCCCTAAGTGAACATCTCGATGAGGCGCTTTTGGATCATGAAAAAGTAAAAAATAAAAGTTGCATTCTCTGATAAAAACCTTTCTGAGGTGTTGGGTGATGGGGCACATGATTCGATCCCCAACCATGATGAGACATCTACTATAGTAATTGAAGACATTAGGGACATCAATTTAGGCACAAATGTGCAACCAAAAATTACCTACATTGCCAAAGAGCTTGAAGAAACATTTAATGCGAAATTGGGAGAATTCCTCAAAAGGTGGGCTATTAAATTTTCTTGGACATACAAAGACATGCTAGGGTTGGATCCATCCCTCATAGTACATCATTTGGCAGTATATCCAAATGTAAAGCTAGTTAAGCAAAAGCTACGAAAAATGCACTCGAAAATTGCTCTCCTAGTAAAAGTAGAATTATAGAAATTCTTGGAAGCTAGATTTATTAAACCTATTGATTACCTGAATGGGTGTCCAACATTGTACCAGTCACAAAACCTACTAGGGACATTCACATATGTACAAATTTTAGAGACCTCAATAAAGCATGTCCAAAAGATGATTTTCCATTGCCCAACATTGATATGATTGTGAATCTTACTATCATACATGAAGTGTTATCCCTCATGGACGGATTTTTAGGTTATAATCAAATCTACATTGCTGAAGAAGACCAACACAAAATAGCCTTCATAACTCCATGGGGAACCTTTTGTATCAAGTCATGCCCTTTGTAATTAAAAATGCTGGAGCTACATATAAAAGAGAAATGACTGTCATCTTCCACGACATGCTACATGATATTATGGAAGATTATGTGGATGATCTACTGGGAAAATAAAAAACAAAAGAGGACATTGAATTATTAGAAAAAATATTTGATCTATTGGAAAAGTATCAATTACAACTAAATCCAAAGAAATGTGTATTTGGAGTTTCATCTATAAAAATATTAGGCTTTATCATTTTCCATCGAGGAATTGAAGTATATCTAGCAAAAATAAAAGCAATCAGAGAAATGCCTCCACCAAAGAACATCAAACAACTTAGAAGTTTATAGGGAAATCTACAAGCACTAAGAAGATTCATCACTTAGTTGGCTAATATATGCCATCCTTTTTCTCACCTACTTCGCAAAAACATCACGTTCAAATGGGATGACAATTGTGAACAAGCTTTCTAGAAACTTAAAGACTATCTTGAAGCACCACCAGTCCTAGTACCTCCACAAGCAGACAAACCACTTCTTTTGTACATATTAGCTACTCAAGTGGCACTCGGGGAATTATTAGCTCAACACGATGACAAAGGGGAAGAAAGAGCCATATACTACATATCTCGAACATTAGCTAGGAGTGAGTTGAACTACACATCAATAGAAAGAGCATGCTTGGCTATTGTTTTTTGTGCTAAGAAGCTACGACATTATATGCTCAATCATAAAATTTAGTTCATTTCTAAAGTGGATCCAATAAAATATTTACTCTCAAAAGCAACACTCCAAGGTCAAGTAGCTATATGGATCATGATTTTGAGTGAATTCGACATCGAGCATGTAGACAAAAAATCTATTAAAGGACAGGTAGTTTTTAATCAGCTCGTTAAAGCTCCCTTACAAGATAGTAACCCATTATTGTCAAAATTCCTAGATGAAAAAATTTTAGACTACAAAAGAAGGACAATTGTGGAATCTATACTTCAATGGATCTTTCACACAACATGGCTCAGGGGAAGGGATGCTTTTTTTTACACCTCAAGGAGATTGCAACCGTAAGTCATATCAAATTTATTTCCCTTGCACAAACAATATAGAAAAATATGAGGCATTAATAACAAGACTCAAGCTTTCCATCCAATGGAATATTGCAAAATTACAAGTATATGGTGACTCTCAATTGCTCATCAAACAAGTAAATGATGAATATCAGACAAAGGATGACAAAATTTTTCCTTACAAACAATTGGTGGACAACTTCAAAGAATTTTTTGTGCAAATCTAATTTGATCAATTCCAAGAGTAAATAAAAAAGCAACTGATGCTATGGATACCATTGGTTCTCTCATTGATGTCCCACAAAATAGCTAACAATATGAATTCCTCATAGAACAACTTTTGATTCTTGCTTATGATGTTCTTGAATCTGAAATGGTTTGTGACATTGTTGGTCTCGAATCACCATGGTACTAGGACATATATGAGTACCTATGCAATAACACCATCCCACCCAATCTCTCAACCTGACAACATCAATCTTTCATCCAAAAAACTTCCCACTTCACTATTCTTGGAGACATCCTTTACCATCGCTCTTTCGATGGCACCCTCCTGAGATGTTGGAACTTAGAAGAAGCTCAAACCACCCTAAATGAGGTACATAAAGGTATTTGTGGGACCCATTCTAGTGGACCAATGTTAGCTAAAAAGCTACTATGCACAAGATATTATTGGCCCATGATGGAACAAGATGCTATAAACTTGGTGAAAGTATGCAAGCCTTGTCAACAACACAATGACTTGATCCACACACCATCACAAGAATTGCAGCCTATTGTTACTACATGGCCTTTCTCAGAATGGGTACTAGACCTCATTGGCAAGATAAACCCGACATCCTAAAATGGTCATAATTTTATAATCACTGCTACTGAATATTTTACCAAATGGGTCAAAGCCATACCTAAGACCTATGTTACTAGGAAACATATTTCTAAATTCATACTCCATTACATCATCTATCACTTTAGCATTGCCACTTCCATAATCACAGACAACAAACACCCTTTCAAAAACCAAGAGGTCCATAATCAGTGCCAATAATTCTACATTCAACACCATTTTTCCACCCCATATTACCCACAAAGAAATTGCCAAGTTGAGGCTACAAATAAAACCATCCTAAGAATCATAAAGAAAACAACCAATGAAGTTGGTCGTGATTGGAATTTACAACTTAACCCTTCCTTATGGGCATACTTCACTAGCGTTCACACACCTACTGGAGTGACTCCCTATTCCCTAGTATACGGTGTTGAAGCCATCTTTTCAATAGAGGTCAAACTCCCATCATTGATAATTTATTTATAGCACCTCATCGATGATGAAGAATATCGTGTGACACATCTTCAACAGTTGGAGCTTTTAGATGAAAAATGATTGAATTCCCTCAATCATCTCAGAGCATAATAAAATAGGCTTTGTAGATCATACAACAAGAAGATTAAACCTAAAGAATTTGCAATCGGAGACTTGGTCCTTAAAAAAAATTAGCGTAATCTGCAGGAATGAGAAAAGAAGGGTGAATTTGAACCTAATTGGTTAGGCCCTTACATCATTATAGAAAAATATGGATCAGGGGCATATCAGTTAGCTACCATGGAAGGTGACCCCCTAGAAGAGCCCATGAATATCATTCATCTCAAAAAATTCTTCACAAGAGAAAAACACAAAAAAATAAAAAAAAATAGTAAAGAGAAATAATCCGTCCAATGGTGAAAACCACTCTGTGGCACCTTTGGAAAGTTCCATGGTGAAAACTTGGAAAATAGGCACCATGTGTAGAGACACATCCACCATATATTAGGTCACTTTATCTTGCACTCATAATAAACTTATCCACCATGCACATCCATAATAAATTCACTCCCATTGTCCACTATGGCTTGGAATACCATTTGCCACCTTGACCTCACTTGACCCACCCACCTAGAATAGATATCACATGAGTATTTTACAGTTGGATTACTTTTGGCTGCAAATTAACCATCCTAACATCCTGTCATCCACATTTCCTTTTAGTTAGTCACCCTCCTTGCGATCACTTGGCTATGTACTCCATAATAATGAAAATGGCTGGCAAGTTGTGAGCAAAAAACATTGACATTTCTGGAAGATATAAAAGAATGAAAAATCATGACTACTTAAGAATAGATGGAAAACATTACTTTGAAGTTTGGAAGAGAATAAAGGTTTGACATAGAAAGCATCAATTCAACATGAACCTG
This sequence comes from Sequoia sempervirens, assembly GCA_007258455.2. Classification (NCBI taxonomy): domain Eukaryota; kingdom Viridiplantae; phylum Streptophyta; class Pinopsida; order Cupressales; family Cupressaceae; genus Sequoia; species Sequoia sempervirens. The sequence continues at coordinate 20,563,633 of VDFB02000007.1, read as the reverse complement.
TATCTTTCTCAATCTATCCATTCTTTCCAAATAATATTCATTATTCCCCAAATTGTACCACACCATTTGCCATACACATGGTCTTTATATGATGGTGTTTGTATAAGACATGCATTAGCCACCAATACTCCCATCTCATCGCACCATCGACCCATCCTATCATAAGTAGTGGGAAGCAGTATTCAACATACCTAGTTGCTCATCCATCCATAAATAATAAAATCCCATTCAACATTAAAATCCACCCATAATAAACACTTTAACATCTCACATATACCACTCATCTCACCCTGAGATAAACAATGCAAAAGCAAACAACACACATGCCCAAAATGACCTTAGAGTTACACTATCCATATAATCTTCAAAATCATCCTGCCATGTCACTTGTCGCCTATCACAAATCCCCCCATATTTTCCCTATAGGATGCATCCTTCGTTGGTTCAGAAACATCTATTAGTCTCCCTTTTTTGGAAAGAGATTTGGATTTTTCCTTTTTGAGATTTATTGTTGTGATCTATGAAGTCAATGAGTTAAGGCCACCTCGATCTTTTCATATCTTGGTGTGTTGAAAAAAAGGTACAAAGTAGATATGGGTGTGTTTGTGATTAGCCCGATTCACTAATGGTTTCTTACACCTTAGCTAGAGGGATTAAAAATTCTAGTCCTCTATATAATCCCCTCTATGATCCACTATGGTGTCCAGAATCATTGAGTAATTCAGTTTAATCTTTTTTTTGCATATGCTTGTGAGTCTCAAATTCCATGCAAGACACATGACTGCACCTTTGGTCATTTATAGCATCGGGGAATAGTGTTTCTTGCTATATCAAATTAAGTATTGCTCACCACATTTTCCTAGCACAATCAAAACCTCCCCCCTCATCCACTTTCTTCTAACACTAACCATTATCTTCTCGCACCCTTTGAAAAAACTATCCTACTAATCCCCCATCTCCCCACACACCTAGGCTGGAATACAGGATGTATCATGACAACAAAAACAAACACTCACACCTGCATGATTTTAATAAGGGAATTTTGAGTACATAATTGAAATAAGGCCATTGAAGCGATGTTAGATTCATGAATTCACTAAAAAATTAAGGGAGGAAAAACTATCATAAGATACCTGATGTCATTAACTTTGGTTAAGAAATCTTCTAATCCTTTATAAATATTTTTTTGTGATGCAAATAAGTCATTATCAATTAACTACAAAAACCACCATAAGTAGCAATGGATTAAGAATTATCAATAGCATAATCTTCATATGCATCCCATCAAAACATCATATAGATAATAGGCATAAGAACATCATTAGCATAACATAGGTACATAAATACTGATGCATACATCCATCATATGCATAAAGAAAAATCCATAACCACATAAGCATTTACCATAATTGCATAATCAAAAGTCTCCTCATTCTCTCACATAAAGGTTCTCTTCATCCTATGGAACTATTGTTCTCCTAGTTTCTTAATCTTTGTATTTAAAATCACTACAACAAAACGTCATTATTGAGTTCCCGGTCTTGGTTTTGTAATCAAGAGATATGGAAGACGATAGTTGACAATAGAAAGAACATGAGGTCCATTGGTTGAGTCACCTTTATGTGAAAGGAACTAATTACATATGACCATCATAACTCATATATACTAAACATTATAACATCCATCACTCATTAAGTAATGCATAAAAGTCCTTCGTTGTCAAAATTGCATCAGAAAGTTTAGATAAATGCTTCAAATGTCATCAATTATATATCCACCATAACCCATGAACAACCTAATAAACATTTATCACATATCGCATGTAGTATACATCATTCTCATTATCCATCAATAACACATAGCATAAACATTACCATATAGAATTATGAAACACATCACATGCACAATTAACCATCATCATATAATCAAAATCCATAAACACATCTACATAATCCATATAGAAACAAATCCATCATATAATATATATCAAAATAATAATGTCATGATAGAAAATATATGATAGTATCTTGTGTGTACAAAATCCAAACCCATCTTGAGGAATAAAACCAAAAAGTCATAATCAATAGGAACTATCATGTGCTCCCTACATTTGACCTCTTTTCAGGAGACCTATGTGGTGTATCTCTTCATGGTGCTCATGGTCGACCCATAGTAACTGATGGCCTTGTGCTAACTGAAACATTGGCTATCCTATGCTATGGTGGCACAACCTCCTCATATGCCCACCTCCATCTCTCTACCTCTCAGGTAGCATGATCAAACTATGTAAACCCAACTACCACTCCACCATCCAACATATCACAAGCTACATCTCGCTCCCGTTGAAGCTTGTCCACCTACCTACGTAGCTGATCCAACTATCCACCATCTCCCCCACCACCACCCCCTACATCCAACAGTCTTTATAATCTATTTTCCTTTGCTCTGGGAACATCCCTCTCACTGACTACTCAAGATGCATCTCTCTCTGCTATCAAAGTGGTAACTTGACCATCCATTTGACCCTATAATCGGACCACATTTTCTAGTTCCATATCCATTTCACCCACAACCTATAGGTGGGCATGTCGTGCCTAATCACGCTCCTAACAGAGCAGTCCCTCTCCAATGTCAGTGCATCCACCTAATCTTGTAAATCTCTACCCCTCTTATGTACATGGAATCCCTTCTCCCCTTCCTCTCCTGCAACTCCCTTCTCTCCTTTGACATCCTCCCCTCCAATATCCTCCCTGCCTAGACCCTAATCTCCATGGCCATCATCACCTCCATCATCCCCATCATCATCATCATCATCATCATCATTCTCATCATCATTGTTATAATCATTAGAACTGTTGTTGCTATCTGAGTTGCTTCAACTACTCCTCTCATCACCACTGACTTGTGCTACCAATACCCGTTCTTGGGGAATAGTCAATTAGATAGGCCTAAACCTCTCTCACTAGGTCTCATACTCTATTGTGGTACCTACATCTACAAAATCCCACCTCAGATCCCAAGCTACTTCTAGTGTGTCTCTCCAACTCTAAAAATTTGTATCATACTGTATGAAGTTTCCTCTACCTGTGGGACTCCCTATTGCTGACCAAACTGCCATAGTGCTTGCATTGGAAAATATCTCTTGATAATAGCTCAATTCTTACCTCTCAAAAAATGCACCCTTTGAATATACAACATATAGAGGTGGTTATCCTCCCAATCCTCACAATAAATGTATGGCTTCCAAATAAAGGTATCCATCTCATCAATAACTCTCTTCCAGTGATCGAGCTCACCATGTGATGTTGTCATCAAAACCTTGCATACATAAAAATGTAAGGAATATCTAGCCCTTGTCATCCGTCACATACTTTTTGTAGCACACAAATATGCTCAAATTCCCACACATGCAATAGATTCACCCCTATAGCTAAGCTTCACCCATCTTTGTACACTACATAGTGGAGCTCTTCGTATAGATCTCCTAGCATAGTCACCCCCTATGCATACACTATACCATGCTGAAACATATGATCCGTGACTCCTTACCAACCGATCACAAAGCCTTGTGACTTCCTATTTGGCATTAGGGTCCCAGTAATCTTGGTAGCAGATATTAGCTCGATTCTTCCCTATCAAAAAACACACCCTTTGAATATACAACATATAGAGGTGGTTATCCTCCCAATCCTCACAATCAATGTATGGCTTCCAAATGAAGGTATCCATCTTATCAATAACTCTCTACCAGTGATTGAGCTCACCATGTGATGTTGTCATCAAAACCTTGCATATATAAAGACGTAAGGAATAACTATCCCTTGTCATCTATCACATATTGTTTGTAGCTCAAAAATATGCTCAAATTCCCACACATGCAGTAGAGTCACCCCTATGGCTAAGTTTCACCCATCTCTATACACTACATAGTGGAGCTCTTCATATAGATCTCCTAGCACCGTCAGCCCCTATGCATACACTATACCATGCTGAAACATATGATCCATGACTCCTTACCAACCGATCGCAAAGCCTTGTGACTTCCTGTTTGGCATTAGGGTCCTAGTAATCTTTACAGCTACAAAGAGACACAAATCTGGCCATATCCCCACTCCTACCTTTAAATACAACTCCACTCCTCTGATAGGAAGATCTCGACAAGCAAATACATTCTAAAATGCAACCCTCCCTCCCTAGAGCTGTTACTCTACTATCTCTCCATGAATTGACAGTCATAGGATCTACCACACATGATTTAGTGTGACTATAGCCTCCCCAAGTAGCAACTGAAAACTGTTGGTCTCACTATCCCACTACTCTGCTAATGTTGTCATAAGTGACCTATGTGCTTGAATCTAAGGCATGTGGGAAACAACGTACAACCCTGTCAGATGCAACCAGTCATCGTCATCTAGTGTCAGCCTCTGCCATAGAGTCCCCATAACCACCATTTGTTGCTCCCATGACTGTAGGACCTTCAGGTCATCTTGCATCATTGCACACACTAACATCAGTCCTTTTAATCATACCATGACCTCTATCTTAGCTTAATTAACCCATCTTGCTACCCCTTGTAAAATTGCACCTTCATCTCGGCACAAGTGTGTTTTATTGAATGCAGGCACTCCAGTTTTTCACCTATGTACCACTTTATGTAGGCATAAGAATTCCCCACATAGGCGCGTTGATTTTCGATGCAGGCATTGCATTATGCATGTGTCATTTCCCAAACCCCCCGGGTACATGCACGTCAAATGCATGCGCATCAAACACATGCACTGTTATTTTCAACAGGCCAAAATCAACCATAGGTGCCTCATTACGTAGGTGTGATTTCTTTGCACAAAGGTGCCACAATTGTGCCCTTAGGCATCGTTTCATTAAATGACACATACATTTCCCAAACTTTGACCCCTAGTTTGACCTACCCTATACCCACCTAACCTAATCGAAACCTAAGGGATAATTAATGTACCATCTCTCTTGTGTCCTCTACCTGCTAATACTCCCAGACTTGGTCTGCATGATGTGTCTCATGAAGAATCTATGCCATTCCTTCACTCTTCCACCCCAACTTCACTCCTCCAATCAAAAGTTGAAAATGACGTTTTGGGCCCCTCCAAGCCTATTTATAGGCTATTTAACCCTAATTTATTTTCCATTGGATGCATAAAAAATCCTATTCTCTCTCCCTATTCCACCTCATTTCTCCATTTTTTCTTCTGATTCTTACTAACTTTTTCTTCTAGACACAAATCCCTATCATTTTAGCTTGCCTTTTTCGAGATCCTAACCCAAAAAAAAAAATCAAAATTTTTCTGGTTAGTCTCTCGAGGGGGCATCACCTCCTAATTAACCCTTTACATCACTAGGGAGAACTTTAAACTTCTTTGACGTAATATCACTTTGGACATTGCATCAAAGAGGTGAAAATTGTAGTCACCCCAAATATGACTGTGTTTCATCTCAATTAATTAAATAATTTTATTTAATTAATTCACCCATTTCTCCCTTTCTAATTAATTAAATATATTTATATAATTAACTAATCCAGTTCCTCTCATAATTAATTAAATATTTAATTTAATTAATTATGTCATTACCCAAACCTGTAGTTCCTCTAGTTAATTAAATAATTCTTGTTATTTAATTAACCCCACCTAAATCCCCTTTCCTTCTAAAATCTAATTACATTAATTAATCCTTGATTAATTAATGAACTAACCTCCATTAGCCCATTCTCCAACTTTTGACTCCACCTAGGTTAATAAACCCTTGGTTTATTAACCTCACCCACTTAATTATACTAATTTATCTTCAATTAACTATCCTAACCCCCACCATTACCTATATTCTCTAATTTCAAATTCACCCCCAACCCCCTAATCTTGTCTCATTAATGCCACAAATCCCACCTACCTCCACTATCTTACACATAGCCTCCAAAATTAAATGAGGTGTCATCCCAATGTGTGCTCAGACATGTGTGAGCATACCTCACTCTTCTCCATGCACTTTATTGGGTCACTTGTCACAATGCTAATAGGCCACATCCATTGATCCATGCATCACCTCCACACCCAATCCCATCCCTCCATGTTACTCTCCAATTTTCTATAAATTGGACCTTCATCCCCTCATTTGAGCATCTTATGTTATGCTAATCTTATGTGGGTGCAATTGAGAGCAATCCACATTTCAATCTTGGAGAAAAATCAACAAGACTTGGGTGCATATTGGACCTCAATCAAGGAGGACATCAAAGTTATAAATTATGTTTGTGTTTTATGCTTTATTGTCTCATTGATTTATGCTTTTGATTAAGATTTCTAACCCCTCCACGAAAATCATGAAGGAGATGGGATTGAAGATAAATAGTGCTTATGGCAAGTGTTATGCTATGTATTCTAGTGAAGTCCCTGTAATTGGGGTAGTCAAGGAAGTTCCATACAAGTTAGATACGTTTCCTGACAATGAATTCATAATGAGTGTGATAGTGGTGGAAATTCTACCCAATTATGGAATGTTGCTATCAAGAAGATGGAGTGCCTCTA
>VDFB02000007.1:20425389-20556979 GCA_007258455.2 Sequoia sempervirens | reverse complement strand
GTCAAGTGGAATTGTGGACTATCCCACTAATGATTCTGGTGAAATTTTTGTCACTAAAGATGAGATGAGGCAAGGTATTCCTTCTCCCCAAAGAGAACCAATGCCACAAACTTTAAGTATTAGATTGAGAAAATTAGATTTAAGGGGGATAAATAATTCTAATGATGTTAGGGAAGAAGCTTGTGAAAATTTTATGAATGATGATGCATTTGTGAAAACACAAGTCTTTCAAGAGTATATCTAGAGAGCCATGAAAGATGAGTATGCTGAAAGTGTAGACATGAAAATAGTTGCAAATATAGAGCTACCCATGGATTTCATAGAGGCCAAGGCATGTGAAGAAATGAGGGCTAAGTATCAACGCATCACAACAGTTGAGAGAAGAGAACTAGTTAGAAAAAGTGGTGTGTTACTATTACTAGAATGGGACCTTGTATCAAAAATTTCCTTTGACATAGTTAGAAGGCATGATGCCCCAATATTTACCACTGAAGAGGAAGTGACAATGGCCTTACAAGGATCAGCATTTAGTGCCCAATGGGACACATTTTCTATTTGGGCCTTAGCCCCAAATAATAAGAATCCAAAGGTTACAGAGCGAGATACATGTGTCAAAGGAGGTTTGATAATCAAGAGAGTATTTGATACATTAGCTATTGAGGAAGCTACATTGAATGTGAATGTATCTCAATTCAACAAAGCTATAGTAGAGTCCCTAACAGAGGAAAGGGACAAATTTAGGATACAATACAATGAAATTATAGATGAGTACAATAAGGGACAACAAACTATTATTGAGATTCAATTGGAGATCACATTATTAATGGAAAAAATTCAATCAACTTCTACACTAGGCCCTTCACAAGTAGCAATTCTTCCTTCCCCTTCTCCACAAGAGAAGTTTCCATCTTCTCCTATTTTTTCACCTCCTCCAATCCCAATTGAGGTTGTATCTCCTAGTTCTGAAGATGTTCCCATTGCACAATCAACTCCAAGTACATCAGAGGCACCTCCTACAACAAAAATCACAAAAGATGATGGAAAAGCTAAAGAATTATGAGGAGAGGTGTCAACAGTTTGATGAATTAATTCATTTGAGGAACATGAATATTGTGATAGTGGTACTAGAAAATTTAATAAAGGGATTGAGAGGAGATTAAATAGTATTCATTCAAACTATTTCTCCATGTTTGATGCAATACGGAGTTTTGATAGGGATAGGGAAGTTTCCATCCCATTGATGGACAAATGGATCCCCAGAGCTCAAGAACTGGGAGATATGGCCATTGGGTAGAAGCATGATGCAGATAAGCCATCCAACATTGTCCCAACCCTCAAGCTTGTAAATGCCATTAAGGAATTTCAAGGGTTGATTGAACCATTAGAAAAGAATGTTAGAGAGCTAGTAAAAAGGTTTGATGAATGGAGTTTCATTCTACTCCCAAATTGTTTTAATGAAAATGGTGATTTCAAGACTCTACAAGAATGGAAGGATCAAGCAAGTAAAGTAATCATAGCTCATGAAGCATCAATTTGTGATGAAGTTGATGTGGAGATGTTAAAGAATAGTATGGAAAAGCTTACTCACACAAGCATCTTCCTTGAAGAATTTGATAAATAGGCCAACTAGGTGGTCATAAAGTATAGTCCATATAGGAAAAAAGTAGATTAGGTTATGACATTTAATTGGCTTTCTGAGGAAGATTTTTAACTTTGGAAGACCAAGTATGTTGATATCTTGGACCTGTAGGTTGTTGTAGTGGCAACATAGTTGTGAATTTTGATTTTATGTCTTCAACAATGATGGTTACAGTAGGAGAAATACAATACATGGCCTAGAACCAGTATAGATTAGTCCTTTGATATATCAACGTTCAGATATTTTATTTCGTTCAATTCAAAAGTGATGATATGGACTGCTGATGTGGATATGTTTTGGCATATTCTTCTCTCCTCATTTTCATTCTTCTCATCTCAAGTTTTGGAGCATATGGAATAGGCATTGTAGCTCATGGAAATAATATTTTCACCAACTTGAGAGCCTTTTGGAGGGTGGGAGATATCTTCACCAATGAATGAGAAATAAATTTTGTCTCATCTGGACATCTCCCTCGAGTTTTGGAAAATATAACTGCCTTTTGAATGTAATTGTGAATGCCAAATGAAAATGTGAAATGTGTACATTGGCCTAAGGCTTGTGTTTCTCCCTTGTTTTTGTAAAAGGGAATTCAAGGCTAATTGTATAGGTTGTTGATTGATCTCAGAGTAAATTTTTAAAGAGTGAATACAAAGAATATAATAGAGTTTGCATTTAGGTTATGAGTCTTTTACTTTCTATAAGAAAAATTTGATAATAGTACTAACATTTGAACATAAAGGATGACATATCTTCAAAGCTAATTCTCTCTTGATGTATTCATCATTTGAATTATCAATGAAATATTCAAGGGTTGTTTCAATGGTTTTTATTGCTTTTGATGAATGTATGGTTTTCTCTTTGTCTAAATTCAAAGAATTTGTTAAATTGCTTGGATGTAATCATAAGTTTAAATGGTTTGAGTATCAAGAAATGATACTGAGTGCTAGTTTTAAGTAACTGAGACTGATGTTGTAATCCAACATTATGTAAGCTCTATGATGCTAAGTGTTCATCTATTTTCAATATTTATTTGTATTGGATTAGACTCTGTACCCTGAGTTAGGGAATTGTTCTAGGATTTTTGTTTATATTGAATTGTTCTTGATGTTTCATAGCAAATACATTCAAGTTACTTAATATTTTCAAATTCTTATTGAAATGTATGTCAAGTTGAAACCTACCATGCTCTATTGCTCTGTAAATAATAAATATGTAAGGATTTTCTAGATCTTTGTAGTTATTCAATTATCAAAGTAAATTAAAGTAGAGTTGATCCATTATTTGCAGTGTACAAGGTTAATTGGCTTAGAGCATATTAAGGTACATTGTTTGGAATCACCCTCCTGGGTTTTGCAGAGTCCAAAGTGTAGGAGGAGAGCCTTTGCAAGATTTCACTCGTTTGTTGGCCAATCCCTCCAATTAGCTAGCCATTGGAATATGGCAATTCCATAGGGTGCATTGTGAGATCAACTTGGTTAATTAAAAATAACCAATAGATTGGCAAATCTGCTGGGGAAAAAGATTAAGAAACATCTCTAGTTCAAGATCTGAAGTACAGAGTCACAATATTTTGCAAAATATGTTTATTTGGATGAAAATTTGTGTAAATCTCATCATTTGTTTGATTAAAGTTGGTTTGTCAAAGCTCCAAGAAAATTGTGTTTTCCTTTGTGAAGGTTTCCTTGAGTTGTCAAAATTCTCTCTCAGGAGTCTTTGATACATGAATTCTTGGAAATCTATTCAAAATTCATAAGTATTTTCACAATTCCCATAAATATTATGGGTGGCAACTCCGATTCTCTATGCTAGTGCACAAGCATTCATTATAAGAATGTGAGAAGGAAATAAAAGAATGTTTCTGAGAAGAAATGAGAGGAACTAGAAGAAATATGAAGAAACATCTTGAAAGGAAGCTTGAAGAGAAGTTGTCTTGCAAATCCAATGCATCATGGAAGGAGAAATATGCTCAAACTAGTAAGTCCACTAATCATCCAATGCCTGAAGGTTCTAATTCTAATGAAGTTGTTCAAGATAAGGAGGTACATAAATATGGTATTTTTGGTGATAATAAAAAAACCATTGCTACAAATTTACCTGCTAACAACCATAATAACCCCACCCCTAAAGTTTCAAAAGAACTTGCACACTGGTGGAATTTTTGGGACAAAAAATTAGATCCAAATTGGTCAGCCAGAAAGGCTAATCCTTGGACTACTTATTTTTTCAATGAGAAAAAATTCAATCCTAGAGGGAGATCTAGAGATAGGACTCCCAACTCTTCTACATAAAAGGAACTAGTTAACCTTACAAATTATACACCTGAGAAGTTTGAGTTTTAAGTTACTCTTGAAGATCCTGAAGAGGTGATAATTGATATCATACAACTTTAGGAAGAAGCATTAATATTTTCTGAATTGAAAAAAGAAACACGACAAGGAAAGAGAGCAGAAGATAAGGGCTATTATGATCCAAATGGATCAATTAAGTAAAAGAGTAGAAACTTTGAGAGAAATGGTGGAAGAACCATCTCCTGAGGATTATTCTAACTGATTGTTAGGAAAGTTGCAGATTATCATAAGATAAATGTTTCTATTGGAACTGTTACAAGCACATATACTAGTTCCATTGCAACCACCAAAGTATCAGACTATTCCACTACTACACAAAAGTCAAAACCTATAGATATAGGGAAAAAACTTGTAGGTCAGCCCAAGCAAGTTAATCCAAGTGCAAACCCAAACATATCTATCACACACATGTTGGAACACAATGATCTACTGAGAGGGGGGGTGAATTAGAAGATATTAAAAATTTAGCTCTTAAAACATTTTGTGCATACTATTTCATTTAACCCTTAATGTGTAGATATTAATCATGTGATACATAAATATTCATGCACACATAAACATCACATAACACCAGATATATGTGGAAAACCTGATATGGGAAAAACCATGGTGACAAAGCCTGATTGAGTCTATAGCTCAAATCCAAGGTCATAATCCAAATCTTTGTTACACTGCTTTTAAGTCTACAACCGAAAGATGCAACAAAACCCTAATTTAGAAGCTACCACTTTAAGGATGCAACAACACGTTGCTTTAGAAGCTATAACTCCAAGGATGAAACAACACCCTAATATGAGCTACAACTCAGTAGAATGAGGCTATAACCTCTAAAGGATTATAAGTTCATATATGCATATAAATGGTTCTTCATAAACCTAAGATGCATCATTACATACAATACATTGTTGCACTTATTGCAACTTACTTTATGCTACTAAATCTACACTTTCAACAACAGACCTCTACTCTGCACTCTCCTCTGCACATAGAATAATCACTATTCTATCTTGCTATTATGCTCTTCTTTCCCTTTCTGCAGTGTCTGATACATCTGCACTATACACTCTCTTCTCTCTCTACCTCTACTGCACACACAATGAACATACTTCAGTTCAACAGCCTGTGCACTTGCCGACCTCACACACATATAGTAGATACAAATTTTTGGCAGTTCTTTCTATTCATGCATACTTATTGTAGACCTCTTCCATCAACATTATCTAATTGTCTTCATTTTGTTTAACTCCATCAATTTGCAATCTCAACCTAGAGATTCTCACCACTGTTTAGATCTTCTCAAATCTTCTGTTAGGGTTTCCTTAGCTTGCAAACTTCACCAAAAAGCTACCTTTTCCTCAAGCCACACACCACTATCTAGATCTTCAAATATCACCAGACCTCTACATCGAGTCGCACAACATTTTATTCTAGTGCAGAGAATTTTCTAAGAATAACATTCTATGAAACCCTAGAATCTGATATGCATTTAATGCATTCTTGCGATCATTTGATCTGATTTTGATCTCGATCACCTTTGCAATTTGTTTCATCTCCTTGAAGATCAAATCTTCATTTAAATGGTCATCGAGGTAGCTGGACAGATTAATTATTTCTCTTGTGTTGGTTACCACTCGAAACCCTCATTTATACTTGTCATAGCCATTTTAGATCTTTGTATTTGAACTCTGGCCATCAATCAACTCCTTCGCGCCTCGATCCCGTGTTCTTCATTCATCATTATATTTTTAAAACTTTTTTTGTTAGATCAAATACCTTTAATCATGCACCGTTGATCTCCACTGACTGATGATCACCGTTGGATCAATCGCCTTATAACCATTGTCGTCGATTTCCTTCATACATGGCTTTCCATGTTATCTAACCGGGCCCACAACCTATCTGTCATCCATGTCATCACCACTCAACTCACAACAATGATGTGAGTTGGTATATCGAGCAATTTCTCTTTGTCGCTTGTCAGCCTTCGTCACAATTTGCCATTGTCACCATCCTATTGGGTCTCACTTAGGTTATTTCTCCATTGTGGAAAATAGAAACATTAGAACCAAAAGTCGGGGGTTATGAAGATTTGCAAACCTCTGACTTACTAGCCACAAAGATAAGTCCCATTGAAAATATCTTGTCATGTCGATACCATTGGCTGCTGTAGACAAGTGGTCCTCATGCCATCATGTCACCACATGTCACTATTCATTATCGCTTCTTGCCATGTGTCATCCTTTCATTTTCTTTTTGACTGTACTATCAACACACATCATCCTCCTCTTATTGGATCTCATTGCCACGTTCACTTTACTGGGTCCCACAGTCGACATCACACTCGTATTGCCCAGTCGCTAAAAAATAAAACCTTAGATTACAAAGTGATCAAAACCAGCAACTCATTGACAACAAAGAGAGTCTATGAAACTTCCTTCGAAATGACTAAGTGACTTCAAAGAAAAACAACACCTAATACAACATTCTAATATGGGGTCCACATGTTGTCGTCACATATCCACATCATCATCAAGTCACAACTCAATCCCATCATGCCACATGTCTGCATCATCATTATGGTTAGGTGCCACATGGAGTGCTTCCTTACTCCTTATCGCTCCATCGCTTAGTTGCCAAAAATCTTACCTTAATAACCTCTTTGTTAGAGGTTGTGAACTTTTTAAAACCCACAACATAGTGATAACAAAGAAAAACTTCTTCCTTATCACTCCATTAGCTAAGTCACTAATTGTGAGGTTATGAAAGTTTGGAAGCTCGTGACATAGGTTAGAAAAAAATGAAGACCCACGACATCACCAACAACACTAAGTCGCTAAGTCGGGAGGTTATGAAACTTGAGAACCCTGTGACATAGGTTAGAAAATCTTGGAACTTCGCGACTCCATTCACTTTCACCGAAATGATGGAAATGTATAACCTTAAAGCGCTAGGAAGAGGGGCCGGTCACCTCCATGAGATGAATGACATAAGTTGCAACTAATGCAACAGACAACCACCGATGCCAGGTCATCATCAAAATAAAACATTTTGAGGATGCCATGATTGCAAAAACATTAGGGTTTATCTATAAACCCTAATATCACTTGAGAATAGAATTAATTCATTTTTGGGGATGTCCATCACTTTCTCATCCTGCAAATCCCATCATTGGAATGCTCTTGAAAAACCCATCACGAATCTGCCCCTCAATTTTCCATCAGGACCACTACTCTCTCATCCATCTTCTGTCATCATGCCAACAAACTCCTTTTCCTAATTTTCCCTTTTGACATCAATGGAAACTATATGCACTTCAACACATGATCAACACACTTCTCCTCTAATCTCCTTTTGACATCAATGCCAAAATATTCTAACAAAACACCTTTTCTACAAATGCTCAAAATAGTTCCATTGCCTCAAGTGCACCCCCTGACCTTGAAATTTTGAGGTTATATTTTCTAAATGAGAGTTTGCAAAAAGAATTGGAAAATATGCAGATTCAAGCTAAAAATGTTGAGATGCAAAGGAAGATTTCTTTCCTTAAGTATTCAATTCCTAACCCCCATGCATCCACACCTCATAATAATTCCCATTCAACAACCATGAATACTACCTATACATCTATCCATTCCATTCCTACATATGAACCTCATAATACTCAATCTGGTGGAAATATCCCTCGTAGGGGTGGTGGTGGAGGACAAGGTGGGGGAGGTGGTGGAAATAGAAACAATCAATTTGGGAATTAAAATACTGGTGGAACTGGAGGTGGAGATGGAGTAGATAACACATAGTCTAGTAGCTAAGGTGGTGGTGAGCCTCACAATGATCAGTTTACTAGAAGACCTATGCAATTAAATAGATATAGGCAATTGTGCTTTGATGATATTTGTGGTTATCCAAACCTTATCCTTGATCATATTAGAACTGTGTTGGTTAGATTCTTTGGTAGCAATGACATCAGTGGAGAGGATCACTTAAAATAATTTGATAACATGATGGATGATTTTGAGGTTAATGTTGAGGATGTGGTGATGAAATTTTCCATGCAATCACTCACTGAGGATGCTAGGGAATGGTATAAAGGTTTTCCTACAGGAAGCATTGGGTCATGGGAGGAGTTCAAAAGGTTGTTTACAGAGTAGTATGGTGATAAGACTGATCCAAGGTTTATTCTAAATGAATTCTACAACATTTCCAAGGGGTCTAATGAAATGGTGTATGATTTTAATGCTAGATTTTAAAAGGTGATGAATAGGCTACCAAATAATCTGAGGCCAAATGATGATACCTGCATATTCACTTATTATAATGCCTTTGATACCAAAATGAACTACCATATGAGAGATAAGAAACCTCAAAATTTGAGGGATGCATTCAATACTACATTAAATATTGAAATAAATAGGAGGGAATCAAGCAAGGTAGGGAGAAGGGATGATATAAAAATCCCAAAAAATCCCAAGCATGATAAAGGATCTATAGACAAAGGATCTTCTATTGAAGATAATTTGGACAAATTTTTGAGTTCTATGAATCTTGTTAACAATAGATTGGATAAACATGAAAAGGGGATTGGAAATGATAAGCCACATTTTTAGAAAAATGAGAAGCTCCCAAGACTCCAAGATTATCCTTACAAGACTAATTGGAAAATGGAAAGCCAATCCACAATAATAAAAAAATACACAAGATCAGGTTACACCTGATTTGCTGCAAAAGCATTTTGCTAACTTTGTAGATGAAACTCCTTGGTGCATGGTTTGTCAATTGCCACATTCTTCTCACCAATGTGCAGTTGCAAAATTGGTGGAAGTTGAACAAGATGCACTAGAAGGTTATGATCCTTCTCATGATGATGATGTAGAAGTGAATGTAATTATGAGCAGGTTTGAATTTTTTGATGGTGAAAGCTCACCCGAGGATGAGTCTCATGAACTTGATGTGGACATCCAAAGACAAAGAGCCAATACATATCACCAAAAAGTTCTCTTTGATGAAGGTAATGATAGTGATCATGATGTGTGTACATTAGAGACAGCTGAGGATGATGTATCTTTGAGAAGTCCCTCATATGAGGAGATTAAAAATCTAATAGTATCTTTGGCCAAACATGCTAGAATAACTTACCACTTGAGAAATAGAATTGTAGGTGGGGATCATAGTAAGGATGGTAATGTATTCATTAAGGAGTAGAATGGAAATAGCAAAGGATAAAAAGTGGAAAACAAAGTGGATGAGTTAAAATCCAAGGCTAGTAAATTGGATAAAATTTGGGCAAAGAAGACTAAAAAGCCAAAGCTTGATGGAGAAATCATATCTCCTGTTGTGAAGGAAAAGACACAAAAGAAAAATTATGAGTCAAATAAGAAGGAAGGTAAGACTAAAGTCGAGGTAAAAGGTGAAAAAAAAAAGGAGAACAATATTGAACAAGGTATGATATCACTTAATTTACCTAAGTACATTCCTGTTGACATGTTTCAATTGCTCTCACAAGTCAAGGTTTTAGTCCCTTTTCTTGAGATGGTGAGGATTAAAGAGCATAAACAAAAGGAAATATCCCATATCAATGGTGCTACTATAGCCTATAATGAGACAATGGTATCTACTCCACCCAAAGTGAGTGGAAAAGAATTGAAAGACAAGGAAGTTGAGGGAGTGATTACTAAAATCCCTCAAATTTACCTGGGAAACATAATTACTACCTCTCCTGGGAATATAGACCCATTTTTTTATAACATTGATTGTTGATGGAAAGCTTCTAAAGAATTGTATGATATTCAGGAGCCCCCTCCAACATAATTCCAATTGAAATTGTAGTCACCCCAAATATGGTTGTACTTCGTCTCAATTAATTAAATAATTTTATTTAATTAATTCACCCATTTCTCCCTTTCTAATTAATTAAATATATTTATTTAATTAACTAATCCATTTATTTTCATAATTAATTAAATATTTTATTTAATTAATTATGCCATTACCCAAACCTATAGTTCTTCTAGTTAATTAAATAATTCTTATTATTTAATTAACCCCACCTAAATCCCTTTCCTTCTAAAATCCAACTACATTGATTAATCCCCGATTAATTAATGAACTAACCTCCATTAGCATATTCCCCAACTTTTGAATCCACCTAGGTTAATAAACCCATGGTTTATTAACCTCACCCACTTAATTATACTAATTGATCCTCAATTAACTATCCTAACCCCCATCATTACCAATATTCTCTAATTTAAAATTCACCCTCAACCCCCTAATCTTGTATCGTTAATGCCACAAATCCCACCTACCTCCACTATCTTACACATAGCCTCCAAAATTAAATGTGGTTTCATCCCAATGTGTTCTCACACATGCGTGAGAACACCTTAGTCTTCTCCATGCACCTAATTGTGACACTTGTCACAATGCTAATAGGCCAGATCCATTGATCCATGCATCACCTCCACACTCAATCCTAGCACTTCATTAATTTTCAATCCTAGCCCTCCATGTTACCCTCCAGTTTTCTATAAATTGGACCTTCATCCCCTCATTTGATCATCTTGAATTATGCTAATCTTATGCTAGTGCAATTAAGAGAAAAATCAATAAGAATTTGGTGCATATTGGACCTCAATCAAGGAGGACATCAAAGGTATAAATTGTGTTTGTGCTTTATGATTTATTGTCTGATTGATTTATGCTTTTGATTGAGATTTCTAACTCATCCACATTTGGCATGCCTGATGGGACCCACATCCCTTCTAACAATTATTGGCAAAATTGTGTGTTTGCAAGATTTTGTAGTTTTGGCCATTGTTAAATCGTGCTTCCGTTGTGACTTTTGGTGCTTCTGTCATGACTAGTTGTGCCTTCACTCAAGTTCAGTACGCTCATGTTAAGTGTTGTGATGCCTGCATAGTGACTTATAGTGCCCGCGTACATGATTTTAGCACTCGTGTTTTCAGTTATTTGGCTCACCATTGTGTTAATCACCTTTTTGTTTTTACAGGTTTTCTATGATATCTAGGGTGGTGTTCGAATCTTTATTTGGATTTTAGGTTTACTATATCTATTATTATTATTTAAGTACGTAGTTTCTTTTCTCTTTCCTTTGTTACAAATGCAACTCTCACATTAAAAGGTAAAGATAAAAAGAACAACTACTTAAAAGCAACTTAAAACTTACATAGGTTAATCAAGATCTCTAGACATAACCTCACATTTCATTTTGGGTCTCTTAAAATTAACCTAAAGGCAAAAGAACTCACATTTTTTGTCAAATTTTGTGCTAATTGGGTTGCAACTAGTTTTTGTAGCTTTCACTTAAAACTGTTGTGCTTGCACTATGACTTGTGGTGCCTATGTCATGGCAGTTGCATAGTGACTTTTGGCACTTTCGTTCATAGGAACGACACCTCGGTTCTCAGTTATATTGGGAAAATTTAATCAGCACTTAATTAGTTTTGTTTCTTAACATCATTGTTTACTTGCAAAAATTCTTAATCATTTACATTTTTTGGTTAGGTTAAAGTAATTCTTTTGTTGTTTTTGGCATAAAATTAAGCTAACCAAGCCTCAAAGTGCAACCGTCATTCTGGTCATAGAATAATGCTTTTATTCAAGATAATTAGTTTGATCTCTTCTTGGCATATCTTAGCACATTTTGTAATTTTTGGTAATTAATCATTTGAGAATATATCAGTAGGTAGCATAAATAGCTTGCATCATCATTATTTAATCTTAAGAATTATTATTGCACTTAGTTTTGTGCAAGCGACGTTTTGTTCATACTGTTGTGCTTCTATTTTCTGTTCTAAATTTGAAAGTTTGCTTTTCGATGCCTACATTTTGGTTCTCTGTAAAACTATGCCTACATTATGATTTGAATATTTTGAGCTAACATGTGAACTAAAAAGTGGTGCAATTCTTTGATTGTCAAAGGCTAATATCATAAACTACTAATCTATGGTTTTGCAGGATGTTTGACCAAGACATTTTATTTTTCCACTAATTTAGGCACTAAATTAGACTAGTGGAAAAATTAACTTGTTTTCCATGCTTGGAAGGGTGTAATAGATGTATGATCTCCCCTCACACCTAGTGTGATCTTAGGGATCAAAAATCTTTACATCTCTTCATTTTGTTTAGATCAATTTTTTAGGTAAACATAAGGTCACTAGTTTGTGTGTATTCTCTCCCCTCACGCTTCATGCAATCTTGGGGATCAAAAACACCTAGTGTTCCTTTCCTTTTAGGGGACCTACCTAGGGATTTAATCACCCTAGGGGACAATCCCAACCACATGTATTGGCTAGGTATATAAAGGGGGGAGAACTAAAGTTGTACCCCAATCTAGTTGTGTTGTAATTGGTGGAGCTATGATTGCCTAAGGTGATTCTAGACTAGGAGTGAAGGGTTGGTCCGAGCTCTCAATACCTCACTAAAGCTCTTGATCCACACTTGTGGCAGACTAGTGTTCACATTTTGGGCCTCACATACCTTGCATATATCGTGGAATCCTTAGAAAATCATTGTAAACCTAGAAAGCTATCAAATGTAGTCAGTGTGGTGCAAGGGATATGGATCATACCCTAAAGTTACTCACCACGTACTCCCTTAGGTTGAGATAGAAATCCTTGTGGTGAACTTTGATAGTTCCTAAGGAGATAGAAAAGGTGATCCTATGGCGTCTATTGACAACCCTGTGCCATTGGATCTCTAGCTATCCACCTTCACAAAAAAGGGTGCTCCAAAGAACCACTCGAGTATCAAGGAGTATTAACCCAAGTTTGCTTGGATGGTGATCCCACATTAATCTATAAACCTACTTGAGCTTAGGGTTTGTAATCAAGTGCTTGGAGTGTCTTTTTGTGTGAAGCTTGTGAAGATGAATCCGCCAAAGGGCTAAGGATTTGGCTATACCCTTTTAAAACATCAAAAAATTCCAAATCTAGCCAATGTGTTTTATTGTTTTCTAAATTTTCTTTCCAAAAAGACTCCAACTGTAGAACTACGCTTGAGACAAAACCTGTTGTGCCTCCGTTAGGCACTACTACACCTAATATTCTACACCTTGGTTAATACATGTTGCACCCATTTTTTCCTAAAACTACACCTCTGTTCTATCACAAAATATGAGTCTCTTACTTTGGCATCCTAGGGCTCCCTGGTTTAGTTTGACATAAATCTATAAATTTTCCATCTAAAACTTTCCATTATCAAACACCCACCCTCCCCATCATTTAAATCTACCGCTTTGGACTTAGGAAAACTTTAGAATCACCCATCATCCTCACACCTTAGACTTGATACCATTATCTCCCATTATCCTCTCAATCCTCTTAATCAGCATTATCCCAATCCAACCTTTAGATACATCCTCTAAATCTTTAAAAATCATCACCCATCATCATCCATTTCAAATTAAATTTTTCATTAGGAGTCAATCTAGATCCCCCATCATCCTTCCTAATCTAAGGGTAGCTTAAGAGCTTTCCTATCTTAAGTTGCATCTTTAGTTAGATCATCCTTTTTTGGATAATTTAGCCTAAGGAGTGGCCCTCTTTCGCTAAATTTTTCAAAATAATTCTTCATCTAGCCTTTCTTAGGAAATTCCCTATCCTAAGTAAGAAAATCATAAATCATCCATCCTAAGGATCTAGGTCACAACCTTTAAAATCAAATCAATCCAATCATCCTACCTTATCTTACCATCCTAAACAAAGCATCCTTAATCACATCATCAAAATAAATTATCCCAAATCAATCCTTAGGCCATCATAACTCACAACCTTTATTACCCAAACCTTATCATTCTATCACAAACCCAAGTCTAAAAGCTAATCCAAAATCCACATACCTAATATATTAAAGAATCCTTTCTTTGCATGCCAATCACTAGATCACAAGAAAATAAGTTAATGGATTCTCATGGAGAGGCCTTTTTCAATACCACTTCATCTTAACCACCCACTCATCATGAAGAAATGGTAGATGCTCCCAAAGAGTCCCCTAGACTAGAGGAATTCACCACCAACCCCTAAATCAAAAAAATGATGGAAATAATTATTCTCCTTTAAAAATACCATCTTTTGCTTAGCCTCCTAGCACAAGGGGGTAAAATACCTTCCATAGATGAAATTATACAAGCAAGGAATAGTGATCCTTCAAACAACCCTTCATCATCCAATATTTTCTTCAATCATCTTGTTGGGTCTCAACTTAACACCAATATCCCCTCTTCCACCAACATAAATCAATCTAATATCCCCCTAAACACAACCTCTTCCATAAACACAATCTCATCCAACCTCAACCCACCACTTTCCTCAAATACCTCAACACCTCTTATCATAAACAAAAATGCTCCTATTTACACAAGTACACCACAAACCCTCAATAACTTACCCCCACTTTCATCACACCTGAGGGTCACTATTCCCCCCAATACTAACATCACTTATGCCCCCACCAACCCAACTATAACCACACAATCTCACCCAACCTCATCTATTCACACCAATTATATCGCCCCGGAAAACACATCGCAACCCCCTAATAACACATTACTTCCCCCACCCCCTAACAATCCTAATCCTCAACAACAAATCATCCATAATCAATCTTTAACCTCCATATAACACATTCCTTTCTAACCCCCAAATCAAAAATACCACCATTCATACCCAACATAACAACCCGATACTCCCTATCAATACACATACAACCAACCACCCTTACAAGATCAATACCTTGCCCAAGAGTTGCAGAAAATGAAAGACATGATCCAAGGGATCCAAAGTGTTCAAGCTAAGAGGACCTTTAGATATGAAGAAATTTGTCCTTATCCATTTGACCAATCTATATTAGCAGTCCCCTTCCCTAAAGACTATGAGATCCCTAAATTTAACAAGTACAAAGGGAAGAGTAACCCCATTTAACACCTAAAAGAATTCAAAGTCCAATTCCAAGAAGTGGCCTACAATGATATATATCTCATGAGGTTATTCCCTAAGAGCCTTTGTGGTACGACCTTGGAATGGTTTACAAAATTACCTCATAGATCCATTAAGTCCTTTGCAAACCTATCCAAATATTTTGTAACACGCTTTTCATATAAAATTGACCAAGAAATAACTTTGGCTAAGCTATGTATAACAAAACAAAACAACGAAGAAAGTTTTGCCGCATTCCTTCAAAGATGGAGACACCTTGCAAGCAGGTTTCCCCTAAAAGTACCCAAAAAGTAAATGGTTAACATATTCATTGAGAATCTACACCCAAAAATTTCCCTAAATTTGAGACTACAATGTGTTACAACATTTGATGATGTCATTGAAAAAGGGTTAACCATTGAAAAAGCTTTAATTGTAGACCGGGTAATTAAAATTTATAAGGATCAAAAAGACAATAATAAACCTTCCAATGATAAACCTAAATATTGGTCTAAAAACAAAAATGTTGTAAATGATGGTGTAACTGATAGCAAACGTGCTGAAAATATAAAAAATACATCATCTCACAACACGTAATCGCAAAAACAACAAGGTGTATACAAAACCACAACCATTCCCCAAGGAAGAAGCAAGATAAATAATAATAATCAATCCAAATGTAAATACACTCCTCTTGGGGAACCTCTTGATGTCATATTCAATCGATTGGCACAAACAAACATGATAAAATTTCCTATCACTACACCACTTGATGAAAACAAACCCAAATTTGAATGGTATAGAGAAGAGGAGTATTGTGAATACCACCACATTAAAGGACATGACACCATCAAATGTATGAGATTAAAGAATTACATCCAAGATCCCATTGATAAGGGAGAAATTAAGATTCAAGATCAAAACTCCCCCAATGAGCAACTAGGAATTTATACATAGCCCTTCCCACAACATAATAATGGGAAAACATCATATAATAACATTTCATATACATACACCAACAATTCCAACCCATACACACATGACAAAATCATTGTCCGAATTGAACAATGCAACACTATAACCATAAAGTCACCCGACTATGCCGTCATCACCCACCATGGCCAAGTGACGATACAAGGAGCATCACCCTCCTCATCTACTCCATCCAAAACAAATAAATATGATATCATTGAACA
Source organism: Sequoia sempervirens (assembly GCA_007258455.2). Taxonomy (NCBI): domain Eukaryota; kingdom Viridiplantae; phylum Streptophyta; class Pinopsida; order Cupressales; family Cupressaceae; genus Sequoia; species Sequoia sempervirens. The sequence goes on along the minus strand of VDFB02000007.1, from coordinate 20,540,865 downwards.
CCTTGGAAAAAATCCATCCCAAATTTCCATCTTAGAGCTTCTTCGTACTTCACCCATGCATAAAGAAGCACTTGAAAAATCCCTCCAAGAATCTCGAGTACCAAGTGACATTAATGTCAACCAATTCCAAGCCATAATTGGACATCTCTCATCTTCACCCCGATTATCATTCACTAATAATGACCTTGATACCGAAACACCTCATATTAAACCATTACACATCCAAGCCATTGTCCACAAGCATAACATCAAAAGGGTCCTAATAGATGGTGGATTTGGTCTAAATATATGTACACTAAAATTAATAAAATAGTTGGGCTATTTAGATGATGTCATTGATCCCCACAAAAAGATAACTATCCAGACATATGGTGGTGTTGAAAGAGAATCGAAAGACACTATAAAATTACTTGTTCAAGTTGGACCAACCATTATGGAAACAACACGTCATATACTTGACCTTGACCTACCATATAACATTCTCCTCGAAAGACCTTGGATACATGCCATGCAAGTCATCCCTTCCACCTATCACCAATGCTTAAAATTATCTCATGATGGAAAAGAAGTCACCATTCTCACCGATCCAAAACCTTTCCAATATTGTGAAGAATGGGAAGGGAAATATAAAATTTACTAGCATTTCCCCATTAGTGATGAAGCCTCCACCTCATCCACTTATGTTAACCCATCCGTGCTACAACCAACATCCACACCACTTTCCATTTCCAAGGACAAGCTCAAGATAACTTGCACAGGATGTGGAGAATATAAAATTCAAAATTCCTTTTGCATAGGACATATCCCTAGATCCTCAGGCTCCTATGGTCAGACACTCAACTTGAAACTGAAGGAAACTTTCAAAAACTTTAATAAATGGGGATTACTGGACAAAGAGGATTTGGGCCTAGAAATAGATGTTTCAACTTGGTTGTACAAAGAAGAAAATGGGCTTCCTTCCTTAGAAATCCATAGATATCCTAAAGGACATGATTTATGCAAAAATTGGGGCTATAAAGGGAAAGGATTGGGGGCACAAGAACAAGGAATCATGGAGCCTATTCACCTTCCAGAATATAAAGATCATCAAGGACTCAGCTTCTTGGCCACTAATTTGGTAACCATAAAATCCCAGTGTTCTCTTGATAAAAGTGGAAATACTTCTTCTGATAAGAACCCTTAGGAGGAAGCCATTAGAGAATCCTTCCACACTATCACTGAGATTTTCAACACTAATAATGTATTCACTATTTCCTCCTCCATAGACCTTCCACTCATATACCCTAAATTAATCAATTGGGACCCGCAAGGACCTCTAACCATGGATGTATTTCAAAATGACAAAGATATTGCAGAAATCATGGGAGTTTGAGAACACATCCCATTGGAAGACCATAAGCAGGACAATCAAATCATACTACATAAAGATGCCTATTTTGGAGAACAAATCATGTGCCTCAGTCACAAAAATAAAAAAGATAAAAAATAGAAAAGAAATATCCCTAAGTGAACATCTCGATGAGGCACTTTTGGATCATGAAAAAGTAAAAAATAAAAGACGCATTCTCTGATAAAAACCTTTCTGAGGCGTTGGGTGATGGGGCACATGATTCGCTCCCCAACCATGATGAGACATCTACTATAGTAATTGAAGACATTAGGGACATCAATTTAGGCACAAATGTGCAACCAAAAATTACCTACATTGCCAAAGAGCTTGAAGAAACATTTAATGCGAAATTGGGAGAATTCCTCAAAAGGTGGGCTATTAAATTTTCTTGGACATACAAAGACATGCTAGGGTTGGATCCATCCCTCATAGTACATCATTTGGCAGTATATCCAAATGTAAAGCTAGTTAAGCAAAAGCTACGAAAAATGCACTCGAAAATTGCTCTCCTAGTAAAAGTAGAATTATAGAAATTCTTAAAGGCTAGATTTATTAAACCTATTGATTACCTGAATGGGTGTCCAACATTGTACCAGTCACAAAACCTACTAGGGACATTCACATATGTACAAATTTTAGAGACCTCAATAAAGCATGTCCAAAAGATGATTTTCCATTGCCCAACATTGATATGATTGTGAATCTTACTATCATACATGGAGTGTTATCCCTCATGGACGGATTTTTAGGTTATAATCAAATCTGCATTGCTGAAGAAGACCAACACAAAATAGCCTTCATAACTCCATGGGGAACCTTTTGTATCAAGTCACGCCCTTCGTAATTAAAAATGATGGAGCTACATATAAAAGAGAAATGACTGTCATCTTCCACGACATGCTACATGATATTATGGAAGATTATGTGGATGATCTACTGGGAAAATAAAAAACAAAAGAGCACATTGAAGTATTAGAAAAAATATTTGATCTACTGGAAAAGTATCAATTACAACTAAATCCAAAGAAATGTGTATTTGGAGTTTCATCTGGAAAAATGTTAGGCTTTATCATTTTCCATCAAGGAATTGAAGTAGATCTAGCAAAAATAAAAGCAATCAGAGAAATGCCTCCACCAAAGAACATCAAACAACTTAGAATTTTATAGGGAAATCTACAAGCACTAAGAAGATTCATCACTTAGTTGGCTAATATATGTCATCCTTTTTCTTAGCTACTTCACAAAAACATCACGTTCAAATGGGATGACAATTGTGAACAAGCTTTCTAGAAACTTAAAGACTATCTTGAAGCACCACCAGTCCTAGTACCTCCACAAGCAGACAAACCACTTCTTTTGTACATATTAGCTACTCAAGTGGCACTCGGGGAATTATTAGCTCAACACGATGACAAAGGGGAAGAAAGAGCCATATACTACATATCTCGAACATTAGCTAGCAGTGAGTTGAACTACACATCAATAGAAAGAGCATGCTTGGCTATTGTTTTTTGTGCTAAGAAGCTGCGACATTATATGCTCAATCATAAAATTTAGTTAATTTCTAAAGTGGATCCAATAAAATATTTACTCTCAAAAGCAACACTCCAAGGTCAAGTAGCTAAATGGATCATGATTTTGAGTGAATTCGACATCGAGCATGTAGACAAAAAATCTATTAAAGGACAGGTAGTTTTTGATCAGCTCGTTGAAGCTCCCTTACAAGATAGTAACCCATTATTGTCAAAATTCCTAGATGAAAACATTTTAGACTACAAAAGAAGGACAATTGTGGAATCTATACTTCGATGGATCTTTCACACAACATGGCTCAGGGGAAGGGATGCTTTTTTTTACACCTCAAGGAGATTGCATCCGTAAGTCATATCAAATTTATTTCCCTTGCACAAACAATATAGAAAAATATGAGGCATTAATAACAAGACTCAAGCTTTCCATCCAATGGAATATTGCAAAATTACAAGTATATGGTGACTCTCAATTGCTCATCAAACAAGTAAATGATGAATATCAGACATAGGATGACAAAATTTTTCCTTACAAACAATTGGTGGACAACTTCAAAGAATTTTTTGTGCAAATATAATTTGATCAATTCCAAGAGTAAATAAAAAAGCAACTGATGCTATGGATACCATTGGTTCTCTCGTTGATGTCCCACAAAATAGCTAACAATATGAATTCCTCATAGAACAACTTTTGATTCCTGCTTATGATGTTCTTGAATCTGAAATGGTTTGTGACATTGTTGGTCTCGAATCACCATGGTACTAGGACATATATGAGTACCTATGCAATAACACCATCCCACCCAATCTCTCAACCTCACAACATCAATCTTTCATCCAAAAAACTTCCCACTTCACTATTCTTGGAGACATCCTTTACCATCGCTCTTTCGATGGCACCCTCCTGAGATGTTGGAACTTAGAAGAAGCTCAAACCACCCTAAATGAGGTACATCAAGGTATTTGTGGGATCCATTCTAGTGGACCAATGTTAGCTAAAAAGCTACTATGCACAAGATATTATTGGCCCATGATGGAACAAGATGCTATAAACTTGGTGAAAGTATGCAAGCCTTGTCAACAACACAATGACTTGATCCACACACCATCACAAGAATTGCAACCTATTGTTACTACATGGCCTTTCTCAGAATGGGTACTAGACCTCATTGGCAAGATAAACCCGACATCCTAAAATGGTCATAATTTTATAATCACTGCTACTGAATATTTTACCAAATGGGTCGAAGCCATACCTAAGACCTATGTTACTAGGAAACATATTTCTAAATTCATACTCCATTACGTCATCTATCGCTTTAGCATTGCCGCTTCCATAATCATAGACAACAAACACCCTTTCAAAAACCAAGAGGTCCATAATGAGTGCCAATAATTCTTCATTCAACACCATTTTTCCACCCCATATTACCCACAAGGAAATTTCCAAGTTGAGGCTACAAATAAAACCATCCTAAGAATTGTAAAGAAAACAACCAATGAAGTTGGTCGTGATTGGAATTTACAACTTAACCCTTCCTTATGGGCATACTTCACTAGCGTTCACACACCTACTGGAGTGACTCCCTATTCCATAGTATATGGTGTTGAAGCCATCTTTTCAATAGAGGTCAAACTCCCATCATTGATAATTTATTTATAGCACCTCATCGATGATGAAGAATATCGTGTGACACATCTTCAACAGTTGGAGCTTTTAGATGAAAAATGATTGAATTCCCTCAATCATCTCAGAGCATAATAAAATAGGCTTTGCAGATCATACAACAAGAAGATTAAACCTAAAGAATTTTCAATCGAAGACTTGGTACTTAAAAAAAATTAGCGTAATCTACAGGAATGAGAAAAGAAGGGTGAATTTGAACCTAATTGGCTAGGCCCTTACATCATTATAGAAAAATATGGATCAGGGGCATATCAGTTAGCTACCATGGAAGGTGACCCCCTAGAAGAGCCCATGAATATCATTCATCTCAAAAAATTCTTCACAAGAGAAAAACATAAAAAAATTAAAAAAAATAGTAAATAGAAAAAATCCGTCCAATGGTGAAAACCACTCTATGGCACCTTGGGAAAGTACCATGGTGAAAACTTGGAAAATAGGCACCATGTGTAGAGACACATCCACCATATATTAGGTCACTTTATCTTGCACTCATAATAAACTTATCCACCATGCACATCCATAATAAATTCACTCCCATTGTCCACTATGGCTTGGAATACCATTTGCCACCTTGACCTCACTTGACCCACCCACCTAGAATAGATATCACATGAGTATTTTACAGTTGGATTACTTTTGGCTGCAAATTAACCATCCTAACATCCTGTCATCCACATTTCCTTTTAGTTAGTCACCCTCCTTGCGATCACTTGGCTATGTACTCCATAATAATGAAAATGGCTGGCAAGTTGTGAGCAAAAAACATTGACATTTCTGGAAGATATAAAAGAATGAAAAATCATGACTACTTAAGAATAGATGGACAACATTACTTTGAAGTTTGGAAGAGAATAAAGGTTTGACATAGAAAGCATCAATTCAACATGAACCTGTATCTTTCTCAATCTATCCATTCTTTCCAAATAATATTCATTATTCCCCAAATTGTACCACACCATTTTCCATACACATGGTCTTTATATGATGGTGTTTGTATAAGACATGCATTAGCCACCAATACTCCCATCTCATCGCACCATCGACCCATCCTATCATAAGTAGTGGGAAGCAGTATTCAACATACCTAGTTGCTCATCCATCCATAAATAATAAAATCCCATTCAGCATTAAAATCCACCCATAATAAACACTTTAACATCTCACATATACCACTCATCTCACCCTGAGATAAACAATGCAAAAGCAAACAACACACATGCCCAAAATGACCTTAGAGTTACACTATCCATATAATCTTCAAAATCATCCTGTCATGTCACTTGTCGCCTATCACAAATCCCCCCATATTTTCCCTATAGGATGCATCCTTCGTTGGTTCGGAAACATCTATTAGTCTCCCTTTTTTGGCAAGAGATTTGGATTTTTCCTTTTTGAGATTTATTGTTGTGATCTATGAAGTCAATGAGTTAAGGCCACCTCGATCTTTTCATATCTTGGTGTGTTGAAAAAAAGGTACAAAGTAGATATGGGTGTGTTTGTGATTAGCCCGATTCACTAATGGTTTCTTACACCTTAGCTAGAGGGATTTAAAATTCTAGTCCTCTATATAATCCCCTCTATGATCCACTATGGTGTCCAGAATCATTGAGTAATTCAGTTTAATCTTTTTTTTGCATATGCTTGTGAGTCTCAAATTCCATGCAAGACACATGACTGCACCTTTGGTCATTTATAGCATCGGGGAATAGTGTTTCTTGCTATATCAAATTAAGTATTGCTCACCACATTTTCCCAACACAATCAAAACCTCCCCCCTCATCCAGTTTCTTCTAACACTAACCATTATCTTCTCGCACCCTTTGAAAAAACTATCCTACTAATCCCCCATCTCCCCACACACCTAGGCTGGAATACAGGATGTATCATGACAACAAAAATAAACACTCACACCTGCATGATTTTAATAAGGGAATTTTGAGTACATAATTGAAATAAGGCCATTGAAGCGATGTTAGATTCATGAATTCACTAAAAAATTAAGGGAGGAAAAACTATCATAAGATACCTGATGTCATTAACAACTTTGGTTAAGAAATCTTCTAATCCTTTATAAATATTTTTTTGTGATGCAAATAAGTCATTATCAATTAACTACAAAAACCACCATAAGTAGTAATGGATTAAGAATTATCAATGGCATAATCTTCATATGCATCCCATCAAAACATCATATAGATAATAGGCATAAGAACATCATTAGCATAACATAGGTACATAAATACTGATGCATACATCCATCATATGCATAAAGAAAAATCCATAACCACATAAGCATTTACCATAATTGCATAATCAAAAGTCTCCTCATTCTCTCACATAAAGGTTCTCTTCGTCCTATGGAACTATTGTTCTCCTAGTTTCTTAATCTTCATATTTAAAATCACTACAACAAAGCGTCATTATTGAGTTCCCGGTCTTGGTTTTGTAATCAAGAGATATGGAAGACGATAGTTGACAACAGAAAGAACATGAGGTCCATTGGTTGAGTCACCTTTATGTGAAAGGAACTAATTACATATGACCATCATAACTCATATATACTAAACATTATAACATCCATCACTCATTAAGTAATGCATAAAAGTCCTTCGTTGTCAAAATTGCATCAGAAAGTTTAGATAAATGTTTCAAATGTCATCAATTATATATCCACCATAACCCATGAACATCCTAATAAACATTTATCACATATCACATGTAGTATACATCATTCTCATTATCCATCAATAGCACATAGCATAAACATTACCATATAGAATTATGAAACACATCACATGCACAATTAACCATCATCATATAATCAAAATCCATAAACACATCTACATAATCCATATAGAAACAAATCCGTCATATAATATATATCAAAATAATAATGTCATGATAGAAAATATATGACAGTATCTTGTGTGTACAAAATCCGAACCCATCTTGAGGAATAAAACCAAAAAGTCATAATCAATAGGAACTATCATGTGCTCCCTACATTTGACCTCTTTTCAGGAGACCTATGTTGTGTATCTCTTCATGGTGCTCATGGTGGACCCATAGTAATTGATGGCCTTGTGCTAACTGAAACATTGGCTATCCTATGCTATGGTGGCACAACCTCCTCATATTCCCACCTCCATCTCTCTACCTCTCAGGTAGCATGATCAAACTATGTAAACCCAACTACCACTCCACCATCCAACATATCACAAGCTACATCTCGCTCCCGTTGAAGCTTGTCCACCTACCTACATAGCTGATCCAACTATCCACCATCTCCCCCACCACCACCCCCTACATCCAACAATCTTTATAATCTATTTTCCTTTGCTCTGGGAACATCCCTCTCACCGACTACTCAAGATGCATCTCTCTCTGCTATCAAAGTGGTAACTTGACCATCCATTTGACCCTATAATCGGACCACATTTTCTAGTTCCATATCCCTTTCACCCACAACCTATAGGTGGGCATGTTGTGCCTAATCACGCTCCTAACAGAGCGGTCCCTCTCCAATGTCAGTGCATCCACCTAATCTTGTAAATCTCTACCCCTCTTATGTACATGGAATCCCTTCTCCCCTTCCTCTCCTACAACTCCCTTCTCTCCTTTGACATCCTCCCCTCCAATATCCTCCCTGCCTAGATCCTAATCTCCATGGCCATCATCACCTCCATCATCCCCATCATCATCATCATCATCATCATCATTCTCATCATCATTGTTGTAATCATTAGAACTGTTGTTGCTATCTGAGCTGCTTCAACTACTCCTCTCATCACCACTGCCTTGTGCTACCAATACTCATTCCTGGGGAATAGTCAATTAGATAGGCCTAAACCTCTCTCACTAGGTCTCATACTCTGTTGTGGTACCTACATCTACAAAATCCCACCTCGGATCCCAAGCTACTTCTAGTGTGTCTCTCCAACTCTAAAAATTTGTATCATACTGTATGAAGTTTCCTCTACCTGTGGGACTCCCTATTGCTGACCAAACTGCCATAGTGCTTGCACTGGAAAATATCTCTTGATAATAGCTCAATTCTTACCTCTCAAAAAATGCACCCTTTGAATATACAACATATAGAGGTGGTTATCCTCCCAATCCTCACAATAAATGTATGGCTTCCAAATAAAGGTATCCATCTCATCAATAACTCTCTTCCAGTGATCGAGCTCACCATGTGATGTTGTCATCAAAACCTTGCATACATAAAGACGTAAGGAATATCTAGCCCTTGTCATCCGTCACATACTTTTTGTAGCACAAAAATACGCTCAAATTCCCACACATGCAATAGATTCACCCCTATAGCTAAGCTTCACCCATCTTTGTACACTACATAGTGGAGCTCTTCGTATAGATCTCCTAGCACAGTCACCCCCTATGCATACACTGTACCATGCTGAAACATATGATCCGTGACTCCTTACCAACCGATCACAAAGCCTTGTGACTTCCTATTTGGCATTAGGGTCCCAGTAATCTTTGTAGCAGATATTAGCTCGATTCTTCCCTATCAAAAAACACACCATTTGAATATACAACATATAGAGGTGGTTATCCTCCCAATCCTCACAATCAATGTATGGCTTCCAAATGAAGGTATCCATCTTATCAATAACTCTCCACCAACGATTGAGCTCACCATGTGATGTTGTCATCAAAACCTTGCATACATAAAGACGTAAGGAATAACTAGCCCTTGTCATCTATCACATACTGTTTGTAGCTCAAAAATATGCTCAAATTCCCACACATGCAGTAGAGTCACCCCTATGGCTAAGCTTCACCCATCTCTGTACACTACATAGTGGAGCTCTTCATATAGATCTCCTAGCACCGTCACCCCCTATGCATACACTATACCATGCTGAAACATATGATCCATGACTCCTTACCAACCGATCGGAAAGCCTTGTGACTTCTTGTTTGGCATTAGGGTCCCAGTAATCTTTACAGCTACAAAGAGACACAAATATGGCCATATCCCCACTCCTACCTCTAAATACAACTCCACTCCTCTGATAGGAAGATCTCAGCAAGCTAATACATTATCAAATGCAACCCTCCCTCCCTAGAGCTGTTACTCTACTCTCTCTCCATGAATTGACAGTCATAGGATCTACCACACATGATTTAGTGTGACTATAGCCTCCCCAAGCAGCAAGTGAAAACTGTTGGTCTCACTATCCCACTACTCTGCTAATGTTGTCATAAGTGACCTATGTGCCTGAATTTGAGGCATGTGGGAAACAAAGTACAACCCTGTCAGACGCAACCAGTCATCGTCATCTAGTGTCAGCCTCTGCCATAGAGTCCCCATAACCACCATTTGTTGCTCCCATGACTGTAGGACCTTCAGGTCATCTTGCATCATTGCACACACTAACATCAGTCCTTTTAATCATACCATGACCTCTATCTTAGCTTAATTAACCCATCTTGCTACCCCTTGTAAAATTGTGCCTTCATCTCGGCACAAGTGTGTTTTATTGAATGCAGGCACTCCAGTTTTTCACCTAAGTACCACTTTATGTAGGCATAAGAATTCCCCACATAGGCGCGTTGATTTTCGATGCAGGCATTGCATTATGCATGTGTCATTTCCCAAACCCCCCGGGTACATGCACGTCAAATGCATGCGCATCAAACACATGCACTGTTATTTTCAACAGGCCAAAATCAACCATAGGTGCCTCATTACGTAGGTGTGATTTCTTTGCACAAAGGTGCCACAATTGTGCCCTTAGGCATCGTTTCATTAAATGACACATACATTTCCCAAACTTTGACCCCTAGTTTGACCTACCCTATACCCACCTAACCTAATCGAAACCTAAGGGATAATTAATGTACCATCTCTCTTGTGTCCTCTACCTGCTAATACTCCCAGACTTGGTCTGCATGATGTGTCTCATGAAGAATCTATGCCATTGCTTCACTCTTCCACCCCAACTTCACTCCTCCAATCAAAAGTTGAAAATGACTTTTTGGGCCCCTCCAAGCCTATTTATAGGCTATTTAACCCTAATTTATTTTCCATTGGATGCATAAAAAATCCTATTCTCTCTCCCTATTCCACCTCATTTCTCCATTTTTTCTTCTGATTCTTACTAACTTTTTCTTCTAGACACAAATCCCTATCATTTTAGCTTGCCTTTTTCGAGATCCTAACCCAAAAAAAAAAATCAAAATTTTTCTGGTTAGTCTCTCGAGGGGGCATCACCTCCTAATTAACCCTTTACATCACTAGGGAGAACTTTAAACTTCTTTGACGTAATATCACTTTGGACATTGCATCAAAGAGGTGAAAATTGTAGTCACCCCAAATATGACTGTGTTTCATCTCAATTAATTAAATAATTTTATTTAATTAATTCACCCATTTCTCCCTTTCTAATTAATTAAATATATTTATATAATTAACTAATCCAGTTCCTCTCATAATTAATTAAATATTTAATTTAATTAATTATGTCATTACCCAAACCTGTAGTTCCTCTAGTTAATTAAATAATTCTTGTTATTTAATTAACCCCACCTAAATCCCCTTTCCTTCTAAAATCTAATTACATTAATTAATCCTTGATTAATTAATGAACTAACCTCCATTAGCCCATTCTCCAACTTTTGACTCCACCTAGGTTAATAAACCCTTGGTTTATTAACCTCACCCACTTAATTATACTAATTTATCTTCAATTAACTATCCTAACCCCCACCATTACCTATATTCTCTAATTTAAAATTCACCCCCAACCCCCTAATCTTGTCTCATTAATGCCACAAATCCCACCTACCTCCACTATCTTACACATAGCCTCCAAAATTAAATGAGGTGTCATCCCAATGTGTGCTCAGACATGTGTGAGCATACCTCACTCTTCTCCATGCACTTTATTGGGTCACTTGTCACAATGCTAATAGGCCACATCCATTGATCCATGCATCACCTCCACACCCAATCCCATCCCTCCATGTTACTCTCCAATTTTCTATAAATTGGACCTTCATCCCCTCATTTGAGCATCTTATGTTATGCTAATCTTATGTGGGTGCAATTGAGAGCAATCCACATTTCAATCTTGGAGAAAAATCAACAAGACTTGGGTGCATATTGGACCTCAATCAAGGAGGACATCAAAGTTATAAATTATGTTTGTGTTTTATGCTTTATTGTCTCATTGATTTATGCTTTTGATTAAGATTTCTAACCCCTCCACGAAAATCATGAAGGAGATGGGATTGAAGATAAATAGTGCTTATGGCAAGTGTTATGCTATGTATTCTAGTGAAGTCCCTGTAATTGGGGTAGTCAAGGAAGTTCCATACAAGTTAGATACGTTTCCTGACAATGAATTCATAATGAGTGTGATAGTGGTGGAAATTCTACCCAATTATGGAATGTTGCTATCAAGAAGATGGATTTCCTCTATGGGGGGAAGCATGCAATGTGATATTTCTTATGCCACATTTCCCATTGATGGAAAAGACATCAAACTGGTTAGGGAATCTAAAGTCTCTCACATGATTGAGTTTTCCCCAAAAGAAGATAGAATTCACTTTGTGGACACTAGCATCAATGATTTTAGGATTGAAGAATTACCAGAGGAAGGTGACAAGAAACATGAACTTCTTGAAAGAGAGATGATAAATTTGTCTAATAATGATGATCTTTGGACTATGTATTTTGATGGTGCATGTTCCAAAGAAGGATCTGGTGTTTCTCCTAGTGGTAAGACATTTAAATTCTTATTTACTTTGTCATTTGTTTGTACAAACAATGTGGCAGAATATGAAGCTCTACTGTTGGGGTTAAGATTGGTAGAAAAACATGGGATAAAGAAGCTAAAAGTGATTGGTGATTTTGAGTTGGTCATATCCCTGTAAGATCCAAGTTTGCATCAAAAAATAAGATACTCAAGTAGTATAGAATGCTGTTTGGGATTCCATAGAATAGTTTGATGCTTTTGGATTTGATTCGATGGAGAGAGGCCAAAATTGAGTGGTAGATTTTCTTGTAAATATTGCACTTAGGCTTCATGATATAACTTTTGTTGGTATCTCCAAGGTAGAGGTACATACAAGGCCTTCAATCCCTGAAAAGATACAAAACTGGCAAGTCTTCAATGATGATGAAGACAATCTAAGGTTTTTGAAATGTGTAGACTAGTATGAGGGTCAAGAGATTGATTTTGGAGCTTTTATTAAGATAGTGGATGGAAAGGATACAATTTCTGGCAATGAAGTTATTCAATTGAAGACCAACAAGATCCATAAAGGTCTTGTGGCTTTAGAAAAGGTCTTTGATGGCCTTGAAAAGAGCAACACCAAAAAATATTTCACACATCCAGAGGAATTAAAAGAGGTAAACTTGGGGACTGAGAATGCCCCTAAGAAAGTTTATGTGGGCAAGAAAATGAAGCCCAAGATTAACACAATGTTGTTTTCTTTATTAATAAAATATAGGCATGTTTTTTTCCTGGTCTTATGATGAATTGAAGGAATACTAGGAGGAGTTATTTCAGCATGAAATTCCTTTGAAAGTATATGTCAAGCCCTTAAAAAAAAATTAAAGGCTTATTAACCCCACCTTAGCACCAAAAATGCAAGAGTTGGTGAAGCTAATGGATTCTAGCATAATCAAACCTATTAGGTACTCATATTGGGTGTCTAACCTAGTGCCAACAAGGAAAAAGAATGATGACATTAGATTGTGTATTGATTTTAGAAATCTCAATGTGTCATCATTAAAGGATAACTATCCATTAGCGAATATGGAAGCCATATTGCAAAAGGTGATTGGATATGAGCTCTTGTCAATGATGGATGGTTTTTATGGTTACAATCAAGTGAATTTAAGGAGTCTAAGCAATATAAGACTACATTTACAACTCACTAGGGCACTTATGTTTGTTTGAGAATGTCATTTGGCTTAACTAATGTAGGTGCAACATTTTAGAGGGCTATGGATGTAGCTTTCTCCGACTTTATAAAACTATTCCTGGTAATCTACCAGGATGATTTGACTGCATACTCCAAGAAATAAGATCATTGTATGCACTTGCAGAAAAATATTTATCAAGGCCTTGGATTATGGAATCTCACTTAACCCAAATAAGTGTGCCTTTAGAGTCACTGAAGGAAAATTATTGGGACACATTGTATCAAAGGAAAGAGTGAGAATAGACCCTAAAAGGGTAGTTTCTATTAATAGAATTCCACAACCATGGAATGTAAAGGGAATTCAATCATTCTTTGGGAAAATTAATTTTCTGAGAATTTTTTTCACAAACTTTGCAAAGATCACCCTCCCAATATAAAAAAATGATGAAGAAGGTTGAGAAAGTGGAGTGGAGTGAAGAGCCAAGTAAGGATTTTAAAAATATTAAGCAAGCAATCAAGGAGGCCCCAGTCTTAAGGACTCTTGATTTTTCCAAGCCACCACAAATATTCTCTTTTGTATCTTTTCGCACCATTCCTGTAGTTTTGTTGTAGAAAAATGAGGAAGGTTTTGAGCAACCAATTGCATCTTTTAGTAAGTCACTTCAAGTTGTAGAGCTGAAATATGACTTGATTGAAAAGAAAGCCTATGCATTGGTCAAAGTTGTCAAGAATTTCAAAACCTATCTTGTGGGAGCTACGATTATTGCATATGTTCCTAGTGTTTCTATTAAGGGAATCTTCACCCAACAAGAAGTTACGGGTAGGAGATGTAGATGGATAAATAGGATACAATAATTCAATATAGATATTTAGATTACCAAGCTAGTAAGGGGCCAGGGTTTATCCAAGCTTATGGCTAAAACAAACTTGGATGCCAACCAAATAAGTCAAACATATTACTTTGATATGCCACCTATTTGTGATATGCAAGATTGTGACTGGTTCAAATGTATTGTCCACTATCTACAAATGATGCAATACCCTGAAGAGCTGTCAGACAATGAAAAAAGGACTCTTAAATTTTAGGCAATCCAATATGTTATCATAAATGGTGAATTGTGTTGCAAGAATGTAAAAGAATGAAGGTGTTGTCATTGATGTCAACTGGTCAATTGTTTTCTATTTTCATTTGTTTCATGGTTGTAGGTTATTGGTTGTTCATGTTGAGGATATTGAGAAAATTATATTGAATAAAGGTTGTAGGTGTTCAATGGTTGCTCTGAGTTTTTCTCCAAGATTTTCTCCCATGTTTGTGTGGTTCAAATATGTTGGTCATGGTTGTTGGAAGCTACTATATCTATATTTTTGGCTCCTGATTCATTGTATAGTGCGAGTTATGTTCATCAATTGTGAACTGTGGTTTTCCGTGTTTTGGTTGAGGTTCGAGAGAAAAGTTGTTGGTCTAGATTTCTCTTTGGTAAAGTCTTATGACTTTTGGTTCTAGAGTTGAGTTGTTATGTTTGTATTAAAGATAATTTTGATATTTGGAAGGATTGTACTTAATTTTTCTATGTGTTTTACACTGGTTTGGCCAACCTTGTGTTGAACACTATCTTTAGAATTGATGTAGCATGTTGGATCTATTTGGGTCCTCACCAAGCATGTGTTTGGGTCATCCTCATTCTAATTCCACCCTAGGATGTTTTGACATTGACCAAATTTAAATTTAATGTTGAATGGATGACTTTGGCTAAGTTTCAAAGTTGTAGATGGTATAAATGCAAGATGAGTTAGTGGTGAAATGATGTACACAGAGAGATAAGTCAAAATAAATAGAGAAGATAGATGAGAGGTTGATGTGAATCAGTGAGTGTGTGTGATGGGAGTGTGGTAGATCAATGCGAAGCCTAAATGCAAATTTTTTTGATGCAGTGAGTTGAAGGTGTACTCTATCATTCATGTATGTCTACAAGTGGTTGAGAAAATTGTGGTGGATTTCTCTATTGCATTGATATTTTCTTCTCTCTGTAACATATCTCTTCTATCTTCTTTGTATCTCTGTGGTAGTGATCCCTTTAGGTTGTTAGCCCTGTTGGATAGTGAGTCCTAATCCAAATAGTGAGTCCTTATTTTTGTAGTGACCCTTGTTTCTCAGGAAATAATCCTTTGTAATTGGTTTTGATATTCTCTATAGTTTGAGTTAATCCTCACTATGGTTTTTCCCTTATTGGTTTTTCCATGTAAATTTGGTGTTATTGTGTTTGTGTGACGGTTTTTAGTTTCTACACTTGTACTTAATGTTTAATCATTTAAGAAGTGTTAAGGGTTAGTTTCTGTGAATAATTTAAAGGTTTTAATTTGCTACAACTGATTCACCCCCCTCTTAGTTTTCTTATTCAACAATTGGTATCAGAGCTTGGTTCCTTGGAGTAGAGCTGAACCACTTAAGGAAGGTCTGAGATGGTTGGAAAAGTTACTTATGATTATCCAAGATTTGATGGAACTAATTATGCTATCTGGAAAATACTAATGGAAGAATATTTGGTGTATTATGGATATGATGTGGAGAAAGCTTACAAGAATGCTTACACTCTTCCTACTAATGGTTTGATTACAGTTGATGAGATGAAGGCACATGAAGTGAATAATAAGGAAAAGTACATTTTGTTGAATAGTCGTACATTTTGAGTTGATTAAGGTTCAAAATTTGAACCCTGCTAAAGAAGTCTAGGATGCTTTGGAAAGGGAACATGAAGGTGATGAAAGGGTCAAAGAGGAAAAATCATAGAATTTGGAAACATAGTTTGACCTCCTACATATGTCTAAAGATGAGAATGTTAAAGCTTATGTACATAGATTGGATGAGATAGTGGTTGGAATATGAGAACTTGGTGCTATTATAGATGAAATGAGGATTGTAAAGAAGATTATTAGAACTCTCCCTGATGCTTACAACAAAAAGGTATGTGCTATTGCACAAAGTATTGATTACAAGACTTCCACTAAAGATCTATTGTTGGGATCTCAGAATTCTTATGAGATGAGGAAGCCAAATTTAAGAAATGGATTCAAATCAGAGACTACTTTTAGGGCTACAAAAGTTGAAGATCCAGATGAAGAAAATCTTGATGAAATAGAGGCTAACTTTGTGAGAAGGATGAAGAAAGGCTTTGGCAAGTATGAAGGAAATTTACCCTTTAAATGCTTTAGTTGTGGAGAAATAGGTCATTATGCTATAAATTTTCTAGAAAGAGCTAAGAGGAATAAACAAAGATATAAGAAAGAAAAGAAAGGTAAGAAGATCAACATATCATATTATGTGAATGAGAATGATAGTATATCTGATGAGGATTATAATTATAAAGATCCTAATGACAATGAATGCTTGTTCTTGGCTATAAAGGATGAACCTACTTCTACTAATTCTAAAAAATAGGTGAAGGAATGCCCTCCAGAGAAGGATAAAAATGAAGGTATTGTAATGTTTTCCCTTCATGCTAAATAGGAAAAGAACTATTGGGTTGTTGACAGTGGTTGTTCACATTACATGATTGGTGATAAGAGTAAGCTTATTAAACTTGAAAAATATGAATGTGGCTTGGTTATATTTGGAGATGATATTGGTGCTAAAATTTGTGGGATAGGTTCAATAAGTTTTGATGGAAAGCTTAATACTAATGATGTCTACTATGTTAAGAGTTTAAGGAATAATATTTTGAGTGTTGGAAATATGTGCAGGAAATGATATAATCTTGTGTTTGAGGATGAGAGATGTGAGATTAGAAAAGGATCTGAAACAATGATTTTTGTAGGAAAGAAAGCTGAAGGAAATATCTATCAACTTAAAGGTGTTGAAAGATGATGCTTTATGACTCAGATTAATGGAAATTGGTTGTGGCATTGAAGAATGCGTCACATAAATTTTTATAATTTGGCAAGGATTAGTATAGTTGAGGCTATGAGATATTTACCAAGGATTACAAAGCCTTTCAATGCTATTTGATAGAATTGTCAGTTTGGAAAGCAAGCTAGAAGCCATTACAAATCAAAGGAACAATCTACAACTAGACTACTATATTTAATTCATATATATCTCTATGGTTCTAAAAGAGTGAGAAGTCTACAAGGTGAAAGGTACTTTATACTTTTGATTGTTGATTATTCTAGATATACATGTGTTACATTTCTGAGAGAGAAATAAGATGCATTAGATAGATTCAAGACACTCAAATCTATGGTTGAAAATAAAATGAATTTGAGGATAAAATGCTTAAGGTCTGACAAAGGTGGAGTATTCACCTCCCATGAGTTTAATATTTTTTTGAGGTGCATGGAATAAAAATATAGTTATCTGCTCTAAGAACTCCACAACAAAATGGGGTTATTGAAAGAAAGAACATAGCAGTTCAAGAAGCCACTAGATCAATGATTATTGAGGCTAGTTTACCAAAAGTCTACTGGAGAGAAGCTATTTATAATATTATTTATGTATTCAATTGAGTTCAAGCAAGAGAAAATAGTAAAAAGACCCCCTATGAGCTATGGTTTGGAAGAATTCCTACTGTTAAATATTTCAAGGTATTTGGAAGCAAATATTATATTAGAAGAGATGAAGAAACTTTAGGAAAGTTTGATACAAGAAGTGATGAAGGAATTTTTCTTGGATATTCTACTAAAAGTAAAGCCTACAGATGTTTCAATTAAAGACTGAGAAATATTATAGAAAGTGAAAATGTCAAGGTTGATGAAACAATGAAGAATTCAATTGATATTGATGGATATGTATTTGATGAACCTAATTGCGTAAGAATTAAAGAAATTGTGGAAGAACAAGAAAGGGATGAGAAAGAGAGGAAGACTGAAGAAATGAAAGAGAAGAAGAAGCTCTAGTGGTGTCCCCTAAGACACCTAGATATGTGTAGAAGAATCATTCAAAAAGTTAGATCATTGGAGATAAGACAAAAGGAGTATTGACTAGAAGCAGAGTTGCTACTTAAGTAAACCTGTGTTTATTTTCTAAGATTGAACCGAAGACTATAAATGAAGCATGTAAAGATGAACATTGGATGGAAGCTATGAAAGAAGAACTTATGCAAATTGAGAAGAATCAAACTTGGGAATTGGTCCCAAGACTAGTAGACAAAAACATTACTGGATCAAAGTGGGTATTCAGAAATAAGTTGAATGATAATGGAGAGGTGGTTAGAAACAAAGCAAGGCTTGTGTGTAAAGGATACTCACAAGTAGAAGGCATAGATTTTTAGGAGACTTTTGCTCCGATGGAAAGAATGGAAGCTATAAGGATATTCTTAGCATTTTCTACGCATAAATATTTCAAGGTCTATCAGATGGATGCCAAGTTTTTATTTTTGAATGGTGGTGTAGAAGAAGAGGTCTACATGGAACAACTAGAAGGATTTCAATTGTTAGATCAATCAAATATGGTGTGTATATTGAAGAAAGCTTTATATGGATTGAAGCAAGCTCCTAGAGCTTGGTATGCAAGGTTAGATAGGTATTTAATTTAGCAAGGTTTCAATAAAGGTACAAAAGATAGTAATCTATGTTTTAAAATTGAAAATGAAAAAATATTGATTCTAGTTGTATATGTTGATGACATTATTTTTGGAGGAAATGAAACTATTTGTAAGTTTTTTGAAGAAGAGATGCAAAAAGAATTTGAAATGTGTATGCTTAGAGAGATGAATTTCTTTCTTAGGATGCAAATTAATCAAACAGAGAAAGAAATTTTTATTTCACAGTCTAAGTATGTAAAAGAGATGTTGAAGAAGTTTGGGATGGATGGTTCCAAACTGGTATGCACTCCTATGGTGATTGGTTGCAAATTGGGAAAAGATGATGATTCACCTAAGGATGATTAGAGCAAGTATAGATCTGTGATTTCAAGAAGATCCTAATCAAACACATGTTAAAATAATATTTAGATATTTGAATGGCACTCTAGATTATGGGTTATGGTATCCTAGGGATACTGAATTTACACTAAGTGCTTATATCGATGCAGATTGGGTTGGATGTGTAGATGATATAAAGAGTACAAGTGGCGGTTCATTCTTTCTTGGTTGCAGATTGGTGGCATGTGTTGGTTGTTTTCAATGAACCAATCAGATCTCACTAGGTACCTATGAGTTTTCTAGACTCAATTCTTGAATACCTTCAAGATAAGTGGCCAACAAATGAGATATAGCATCTATTGGTTTATCTGCCGCACTTCGGGCTCAACAGAACCTGGGAGGGTAATCCCACAATGTCAATGATATGACTCTTCTAAACAATTAACAAATATATTGCATAACTAAGTAGATATATTCTCATGAAAGGTTAGGAAGAGGAAATCCTTGAAGAAATTGGAATTTCCTTGAAATAATTGGACATATAAAAATGAGAATATTAACAATACCAACCAAAACAAATTAAAGATTGATCGAAAAGTTATTTAAAATGATGTTCTCAAGTTGGGTGACCATAATCTTAAGAAATGCTTATAATAACTGAGATAAGTGCCATTATCTATGGGCTAGGAGTCAAAGAAAATTGAAATGCAAGGGACATTTAATCCTAAACACCTATGATCTAAGTGAAATTACTTTGAAATTCACCAATCCATAATCGAGGTCTAAGACTACTTATCAAATCCAATTATCCTACACATGAATTTACGATTTGATCTAAGCATTTTAATTGATTATTTGAATAAGAGATAAAATCAAAGCATATACCAAAGCACAACAATGATGAAAATTAATGAAATTATCTTTGATCAGAATTTTCATTAATAACTCAAATACGTATTAAAATTATAGAGACTACAAACTTTGAAAACTTGCATTATCATTTAGATATGCTCAAGAAACATACATTTGACAAAATTTACTATCTAGACTCAAAGCATTAGACAAGGACCTCTGACATATTTGCTCTGTGTTCTTCAATTACACTATTCAATTGCAAAATTCAAGAAAAGATCCACACTATTGGCCTTGAATTCCATTTTATTGAACCAAGGGAGCAAAACAAGCTTGGGGCCAATAGTACACATGTCACGTCCTAATTGGACCGCTACAAGATAGTATTCCCTTTAAAGTTATATTTACATTTTCAATGGGAGGGAATACACATGAGGCAAAGATTATTTTCATTTGCTGTGAAGGAGCAAACCCGCATTCCAAAAAGCACATGTTGAAAAGAATATCCTTCAAATTATTGTAGCACATCCATTCCATTTGGCAAGATGACAAAACTTACAAAGGTATAAAAAGCAAACAAAAATCGTAGTCAGCATCCACATCAGTGATCAACCTTTACCTATAGAATTCTTAATTAGGAGATACATACTTTATACATTATATCCTCAAAGGCTAGACCTGTACAATACCTAACTGAGTGTATATGTTCCAATATGAATTCATTAATCCAATCCAGCTACAAATATCCTTTTCCATTGTTCATATTCCTCTTCAGATATTGGCCAATTGAATTCAATAATTTCAACCATTTTATTTCTATAAGGAGCCTAATTTGTCATCATTGAATTAGCTTCCTTGTCAAAGTCTTTGAGGAAACTGATGATAAAGGATAAATTCTCCAAAGTATCTTTAAGCATATCAATATTAACATCCTCACAAATTAATTTTTCTTGAGAAGAAATTGTAGTGTCCACTTGATTCTTCCACATTTGCAAAGGCTTCACTTCATCATGGGATTGTAGGATGTTAGGTAATAGTGTCAACTCTGCCTGATCATACTTGATCTTTAACTCTCTTTTTTTCTGCTCTAATGGAGGAACATATCCAGGGAATGGTTGTTCCCTAACATCACTGAAAAAATTATAAGTGGAAATCACCTTTGGATATCTATCTTCTCTTTGCTTTTCCCCAGCTTCCATTAACTTCAAATCACTAACTCTTAGAATCCATCTATCTAAGAGTGGGGTTCCCAATTCTCCATCTCTCTAAGACATCTCCATTGCTCTCAACATCAAAGAATAATTAGCATGGACACTATTCAATTTAATTTAAATTTTCCTATTAAGATGCTTTAGTACAGTATGAAAAATCTTGGCATTATTCTCATGCATTAGGTTTTGCATTTCCTCAAGTAACTTCTTATATACCTCAACTTGCTGAAGTAGTTGTTCTTTTGTGGGTTCAGTGGATGGAGCTGCATATTATGTACTAGGTTTCTCTATTGTAATGGGCTCCTAACCCATGTTGTAAGGAATGATTGACAATGAATTCTCAAGTGGAGGATATTGAGGATGAGTTGTAGGAGGAGCGGGGGTAGTATGGCTCGAGCTAGCTGGCCCTTGGGATCTCATTGTATTCACCTAGAATCTCATGTTACTTGCTTCTAAACATATCCCTATCACCAGCGAGATGCTCAACTATTGCCTTTGTGAAACTAGTAGCATTTATAGTCATGTTAGTGGCTTCTAATGTTGGAGTATTTGCAACTATTTTTACAATCAATCTGCCATTGAAGTCTGATAGCTTTGCAACTTTGGGCTTCTTTGGACTAAGAGAAAATGACCATATTTCAAGAGCATCCCTGACTGAATGTAGATCCTTGAAGTTCCAACCTGGCCTCTTCTTCAGTTTGAAATAAGGCCCTATCAACCTTTCTTATTGTATCTAGTACCATTGCATCAATAATATCCCATTCAGGTAATAACAAAACACCACTCTTTTGCACAAGTTCTCTTCCCTCCTGAGGTGTAATATTCTTAAACTGTTTCTTTATATCTTTCATCACATTGGATTGGTTAACATTCTCTGGAAATTCGGTATGTAAAATTCTTCCAACAACAACCTTATCTGGATATTCTCTAGCTTTTTCTCTCCATACAATATCCTTCAATGCTGGTGTTTCGATAGATGAATCATCTTCCATAAACTCTTTGCAAGCCTCCACCCTCATGTCATCTATATTACTCACACCACTCAATCCATCTTTTCCTAATCTCAAGATACTTGTCCCAAAGCTCGGTACAACTTCTCTTGGGGGTGAAGGAATCCCTTTCTGCATTTCTTTAGAAGTTATCACAATATCATCTTCATCACTATTAGCGTAATCAACTATCGGGCTCTTCTCAACCTTCTGTTTCTTAAGCGGTGGCTACTATGGGGGAGGAGAACTCCTTGGAGGGGAATCAATATCAGTTATGACAGGTGAGGATTTCCCAAGAGGCAATGAGACTGATCTGGTTGGAGAAGCTAGCCTTGAACTCTTCAATTCAATAGGGGTTCGCTTTGCCTGCTCCTTCTTAGCTGTTTCTTTTTTCCTAGTATACACCCGAATTTCTTCAGGTGGCTGATAGGAAGGCCTTTTCTCCAATTGTACAAATGGTTCCTCTTCAGTTGCTGAAGCTTTTCCCTTATCCCTGTTTACTTCTACTCTTCTCAACACACCAACAACACTTTCAAAGTTCTCCATCACATACCTTACCTAGTTGAATTCCCCTTGGTTATTAGGTAGAGGATCATATCTTGGATTTGATCTCCTAATCCTTTGTACCATCTTGTTGAAGGCAAGATACATAGCCTTCATTTCCTCTTTCACTTGGAAATTAAAAACATTGCTAATGACATCCTCAGGGTAGTGAAAATTGTGAACAAACATGCCCAATGATCTTTTTGTTTTTACTACATGAATGAATCCCTCAGGATCATGGTTCCAAGGGTGAGTTGTCATCAATTTTTAGGGCTTGAGGACTTCCCCCAAAGATTTCCAATTTCCTTTTATTAGCACAATTTGCAAATGTTGTGTACTCTGGGAAGAATGAGCCCTTCTTATTTTCTAGCAAGTGACAATCTTGGGATCTAGCCAATTGTCTCATGACTTCTACAAATCCAATCCTGAGGGGTACATATCTTGGTAACAAAAAAGGGTAAACAATAGTCCTATACACCCTGAATATGGTTCTATTTGGATATGGAATGATATCTCTGCAATTATGGGTTATATTCAACTCAGGCCTCCTTTCCATAGGCCTTGAGAAGTCATGAATTTCTTTAGGGATCCTTGGTGGATCAAGAACCAAAAGTCTTTTGAGCTTGGATGCAAAAAATTTATGGAAGACCAAATAATCAAACTTTGGGTCATCCATATCCAAGATTTGGGTCCAACACTGGACTGGTAGCTCAAAATCACCATCCACCTTTTTCAGAGACATGTCTTCTTCAAAATATTTCTCTTGCTTGTACAAAATAATAAGCATCAAAAGAGAATACAACCAAAATTACACCCAATGCTTTCCTCCCTTAATCTCAACTAGGCGCTTGTGCATATTTTCTGCTAAATGAGTGGCATAATCATAAACCACATTAAAGGCTATATACTAAATATTTCCCACCATGTATAGATATTCAATTGGAATGGTTTTAGGTGCATAAAAGCCAATAATTTGATACAAGGAGCACATGGTATTCCTGAAGTAGTGGGTAAAGTAACTCAGAGGAAAATTTTCCTTCTCATTTTTTTCAATCCTAATCTACTTCTTATTCTTCCCATATCTAGTTGAAGCAGTGTGCATTGACAACATTATAGTTCAGAACAAGATTTTGGTATTCTCATATTCCTTCTTGAAGGTATCAATGTCAATGGGGAGCGTATCCTCATTACATTCCTATAGTTTAAAAACTTATGCAATGTCCTCCTTGGTAATCTTGACCACCTCAACACCATTACATGCCCTAACAATTCTGGGCATATGATCATATCTGGCTGCAATATCTTTGACCATGTCCACATCCACATATATATTTGTGACTACAAGTTTCCCCATATCTAATCTCCAAGTGTGGAAAATGGGATACTTACATTTATTGTTCCCAAACTAGTTTCTAAACATTTTCCAACCAGTATAGGGTAGTTTAGCATCCTTGATCCAAGCTTGTTTGTCTTGCAATCCCTCATATATTCTAGGGCCATAATATATCCTTGCTCCTTGATTTCTTTTGTTGGTCAAGGGTTTAAGTTGGTCAAAAATTTCATCAAAGAGTAACCTAGATGGGGTCTTAGAACGAGGCTTCTTTGTTTTGGGAGCCATGGATACTCAGGAAAGTTCACAATAGAATAGGGTTCTAACAAAAAGAAGCTCAAAACCTATTTCCCTTGATTAGCAACCTAGGGTGCAATTAGAAGACATAGACTTGAGAAAAATTGTCTGGGAATAATAGTTTTATACACAATTTTAATGCAAAAAGGAAATTAAAACAGACAAGCTAAATAAATCGGAAGGAAACAATAACAACCTGCCCTAATTCAAGTTAATTCGAAATAAAGCACAAAGTTCATTTTAAATTTTACTCACAACTTTTTGCATTTATAGGAACCCTAATTTTTTCACATCATAGCTCGAATAGTTTGATCAATCTTCCAATAGCTTTGCACCAACTTGTAATTTTCAACAATGTGAGGAAATCAATTTCAAGTATTTTTATGACCCAATTACAATCACTACCAATGTCCTTTCAACCATTACTGCTCACTCACACGAAGCAAAATGGATCTATTTTCCATGTGTTTGATTTGATATGATAGTCATTAATTTCTTTCTAAGATGGCATGATGAGTGACTTAGATTGAGTCAAAAAAGTTTGAATTTACTCCACAATGGTTCGTTAACTCATCATCCAATGATAATGTGCTGACTGGAAACTACGTCATTCCTTCTCATGGGCTCCACTTCTTTTCCCAAAAGATGGAACCACACACGTGTCACCTAATCATGAACCTCACACATCTCCCAATGAGCATTAAATTAATGTTGTGAGGTTTGTGATGGGTGGCTCAGATTTAACCATGATGATGCTCATGGACCATTGATCTCAAATGTACTGGGTGTTGGGTGTGATGCAAATAGAATGGGATCCTCCATGGTGAGGACACACGTTGCACAATCATGGACCTCACACACCTTCTAGTGGACACTCTTCAACTCCTATGCGGTGTGCAATGGATGGTCAGGATTTTACCGGTAGATCCAATGCACCATGTTTCTATGCATGCCAATAAAGGTTAACTTAAAATGAGGGCCCAACTAGGCTGACGAGTTTTGACCCTTAAGGCGTATACATTCCTAAGGAAAGTTTTATAAAATATTTTCAACCCAACCTTAGGCATTAATGAAATGATGAATAAAACTCGGCAACCAACAAACCTAAGCGAAAGGGTCTAGTAAAAGGATATTTACGATGGCCAAAGTGGTGAATTTATCAATTGGAAAATGGGAAGAGTAGGTCAATAGGAAATTAGAATGTTCAAGGCTCCAAACATAAGGGATTTAAAAGTAAGGTCATAGAGCTAAAACCCTAAACCCCACCCATGGGAATATATGTGACAGGCCATTACCAAGCACAAAATGAGTTCAAAATTTTAAAATTTTAGGAGCTCCATAGGTGGCTCATGCTTGGGGATGCATACCCCTGGTGGGTATGGAGAGAAACATGTCTCTTGGTGAAGTAGACGGACATAGAGGAACTTAAAAAACCCAAGAGCTTGCCTAGACAAGGCAAGCAGACACAAGAGAAAGAGAACACATCAAACCTATGTACAAAATTTACAAAAATATACAATGTACATGGAAAAACAACCTATTTCATTAGAAATAGGGCTTCAAGAATTTTCTGTGTACTAGCAGTTCTAGAAATTCACCTACCACGGATTGTAGGAAATATGAGTCTTCCCCATGTGTATCTGTGATCAGAAAGGGCCTGAGCCATAGGGAATCAAACTTCCCCTATTTTCCTTTGTCTTCCAATCTTCCATTCCACATCAAGACAATACATCCCAATTCAAACTTCCTTTCAATGGCCTTTTTATCATATAGATGCTTGACTTGGAGTTGCAACCTCTCATTTCTTTTATGTGCTTCTCTTCTAGTTTCATCAAGCTTAATTAACTCATCCATCCTATGCTAGAACACATTACAAATATCAGTGTCATATTCCTAGACAAATTTATACATTTTTATCAAGTTGTTGTGTGGTATTCTAGCCTCCACCCCATACACCAAATTGAATGGGGATTGTCCAATAACTGTCTTCATAGTATTCTTATCATCCCATAATGCCAGCTGCAATTTTGAGTCCCAGGCCTTCTTGTTCTTTTCAATCAACCACTTGATGATCTTCATAATGATCTTATTGCTAGACTCAACTTTTCCATTCCCTTGGGGATGATATGGGGATGAATAGGATATGTTTATTCCATGCTGGTTACAAAAATCAATAAATTCCTCAGACCTGAAACACATGGCATTATCAGAAACAATTCTTTTAGGAACTCCAAACGTACTCAGAATATTGTTCATAAAAAAATCAATGACAACTTTACTAGTTTCCTTCCTAGTAGGAATGGCTTCAACCCATTTTGTAAAGTAATAAGTTGTAACCAGAATCTAGGCATGTCCTCCACTAGACTTCTCAAACATTTCCCCAATAAAATCAATGCCCCATTGTTGAAAGGGAGCATGTGCTAACACTAGCCTAAGTGGTAAGTTTCCTAAAAAAATTAATTTTCCAGTAAACCTCTGACAAGCATCACATCTCTTTACAAATCTGTGTGCATCTTTGAACATGGTTGGCCACCAAAAACCTTCTCTCAATATCTTATGGGCAGTGTTTTTGGCCATGTAATGACCTCCACAAGCTCCTTTATGCATTTCAATCAGCAAGTCTTCTACTTGATCCCCATCCACACACCTAAGTAATAGACCTTCAGTGCTCCTCCACCATAATTCACCATCAATAATAAGATACCTTATTGCTTGCAATTTCAAAGCTATTTTCTCATTGTGAGGCATACCTTCAGTGCACTACATGGTTTGTAGGTATTCAAAAATTCTTCTGTACCATCCATAGGTCTTCATATCACATATGGGGGAAACATTCTCATGTTCAACTTGATTAATTTGATTTCCTTCCAAGTTGGTCTTAGCCATCAACTTAGCCAAGCCTTAACCCCTCACCAACTTTTTAATTTGGAGATCAATGTTAAACTCTTGGATCCTATTGATCCACCTACACCTCCTACCTGTAGTCTCTTGAGTAAAAATTTCTTTAACTGATGCACTTGGAACATAAGCTACAATAGTTGCTCCAATCAAATAGGGTCTGAAATTCTTTACAACTTTACCAGGGCATAAGCTTGTTTCTGTATGGCATCATATTTGAGTTTAGTAGCCTGCAAGGACTTGCTAAATAAAGCAATAGGCTATTCAAATCCTTCATCATTCTTCTGTAGTAATACCCCTTCCACTGTATGAAATGAAGAAAAATTGAATAGCTGAAAGGGCTTTGTATAATCTAGGGACTTGAGGACAAGTGTCACTTTGATGGCATC
Source organism: Sequoia sempervirens (assembly GCA_007258455.2). Lineage (NCBI taxonomy): Eukaryota > Viridiplantae > Streptophyta > Pinopsida > Cupressales > Cupressaceae > Sequoia > Sequoia sempervirens. Next base: position 20,512,994 of record VDFB02000007.1, on the reverse strand, counting down.
CTTTATGGCTGTAAAAGCCTTAACAGGTTCTTTTGTCCATCCCACCTTTTCTCCTTTCTTCAACATCTTGGAAATGGGCCTAACAATCTCAACAAAGTTAGTAACAAATATTCTCACAAAGTTAATTTGACCAAAGAAAGATTGAATCGCCTTTACATTCCTAGGTTGTGTAATCTTATCTATGGCTGCTACTCGTTCAGGATCAATCCTGACCCCATCTTGTGAAACAATATGCCCCAATAGCTTACCTTCTCTGACTCCAAAATCACACTTCTTGGGATTCAAATAAATCCCATATTCCAAAGCTCTAATGAAAATTTTCTCTAAATGAGAACAATGATATTCTTCCTTTTTGTTGTGGGTAGTCAAATCATCTTGATATATAGCAAGGAAAAGATCAATAAAAACTGCAAAGGCCACATCCATGGCTCTTTGGAATGTAGCACCAACATTAATTAGGTCAAATGGAATTCTTACATATACGAAGGTTCCCCATGGTATAGTGAAGGTAGTTTTGTATTGTTCAAATTCTCTCACCATGACTTGGTTATATCCTAAGAATCCATCCATCATTGAAAGTAACTCGCACCTTGTGACTTTTTACAGCATGGCCTCCATATTAGGTAGAGGATAGTTATCCTTTAAAGATACCACATTAAGATTCCTAAAATTCACATAGCCTGTATCACCATTCCTTTTTCTGACAGGAACCAAATTTGAAGCCCATGATGAATGTCTAACGGGTTTGATGATACCATCTCTCAACTTTGTAAGATCCTCTTGCATCTTTTGCTTCGGGGTAGGGTTAATTGGCCTCTATTTTTTTCTGAAAGGTTTTGCATCAAGTTTTAAAGGAATTTCATGATGAAACAAGTCCTCCCTGTAAGGCTTTAAGTCATCATATGACCATGCAAACACATGCATATACTTCCTCAACAAGGAAATCAACATACTCTTGACATGGGGTTTCATCTTTTTTCCTATGTACACCTTTTTAGGAGAATTTTTTGTCGCTAAATTTATCTCCTCGAAATATTCCTTATGGGAAGATGCTTGCTTAATATTTGATTTATCAGGGCCATCAAAGACCCTTTCTATTGTGACCAGTCCTTGGGAATATTATTTGTCTTTAACTAAATTATCTCATTCCCAAATAATGTCTCTTTCCCATCAACTTCAGCCACATGAGCCAAAGTCAATCTCTTGGCTTTCATATTGGTCAATGTAGTGCAAGAATTTTAGAATGTCATTGTCATCATAAAAAACTTTCCAATTACAAATGTTGTTAGTTACTTTAGGTTGAGTCTACACTTCTATTCGTGAGACACCATCAATGGTAACATCATCCAAATTTACAAAAATATTAGCTAATAAGTCTTCCCTGACATTTTTTCCTCTTTCTATCCAGTCTATACCAAAGGCATGAAAGGCCTCAAATAGTATCCCAAATTTCATTCCTATATTGTCTGAGCCTTTTGTCTTTAGTAACAAATCTAGATCTAACTTGGGAAACTACCAACTCATAATCCCCTAGTACTTTCAATAACTTGATACCATGTTTTGAAGCTAGTATCAAACCAAGTAATAGAGCCTTGTACTCAACAACATTATTTGTACATGCAAATTGTAACAAGGAGTACTTAAAAGTTTTACCTTGAGGAGAGGAGAATAATTCTTGCACCCAAGCCCTCCTTTGAACAAGCTCCATCAAAATACATAGTCCAGAGAGCATCTTCCTGTGGTGTTTCCAAGACCTCTTTGAAAATCGGTGCAGGATTAGTCTCTTCTTCTTCTTGCTTCAACTCTTCCACCCAAAATGCGTCTAAACCAGTGTCTACAAAATTAACTATTGCTGCTCCCTCAAGTTCCTCAGTGTATTTAATCATGTGGTGGATCCTTGGTTCTCTTGCAATCTTAACATCCTTTTTATCAATTGAAAAGGTTGCAAATGATAGGTCACATTAAATACTCCCGCCCATGGAAGCACTCCAACATCTTGAAAATAACATCCCATAGGTTGGTGGAATGTCCACCACTATGATACTCATAAACAACTCTTTCTTAGGGAAAGCTGCTAATTTATATGGAATTTTGTTGATTACCCCTATAATAGGCACTTCCCTTGAATCCATGGCATAACACTTTCCATATGTGTTGTCAACCTTTAAGCCCATTTCTTCCATGATGTTCATTGGCATTACATTATTTGAGGCTCCTGAGTCTATCATACAATTTCTAAGCAATTTACCATCAATGATCAAGCTTAGATAAAATGGATTGACTTGGTTTCGATTGGAAGTAATGGTGGTTCCCAAATATACTTCTATATTTTCATTGATTACTGCTTTAACCTCAACATTCTTCTCTTGGTCTCTAGTTGATTTGGATTGATCAACCACTTTATCCTTCCCACTAGCAACAATACTATTGATTAGAGCCATAGTCTTATTCTTGTGCTCATCTATTCTCATCATTTCTAGGAATGGGATTGTCTTTGACTTGAGATAATACCTGAAACATATCTACTAGAGAATAATTTGGTAATTCAGGGATTATGAATTCTTGAGGAATTACCTTGTCACCTTGTCCTTGACCCTTTTCAGCACTAAGTTTCATGTCTTTGACCTTCTCAGCTTGATGAGCAGCTTCACCATCAATTTTCACCTTAGTACCCTTTTTGGCCCAAATTCTCATCTCTTTACTCTCCTTGGGCTTTGTCTCTTCTTTCTTGTTCTTTGTCTTTATTCCTTTTGTTTCTACATTGTTTTCCTTGGCAAACAAACTTCTTGGGCTGCTCTAATTTCCATGCACAGTTCTATTCCTCAAATGATAATCATTTCTTTCCTTAGCAACCAATGCAATTTTGTACCATTCAATTTCTTCATTTGAGGGTCTCCTCAAAGAAACATTGTTTGACTCAAGAGTGTAGACTGTGCAATCATTTTCTCATTCATCATCTGAGAATACTTGTTGATGATGAGAGCCTACCTCCTGCCTTTGAAGATCCACATCACTCCTGTTATGTTCATCATCTGAGGAATATTCCTCACAACCCAGATCTGATTTGGTCATGATCACATTCACAGTGCCCTCTTGTTCATGAGAAGCATCATAAGCTCCTTAATCCTTTGGGGATTCCTCCACTAATTTGGAAACTACACATTGTTGTGCAAAATGATGCATTTGGGAAATTCCACACCAAGGCAGCTCTTCGGTAACATTTGTGGAATGTTTCTATAAGGGATCAGGTGTACCTTGGATGTTCTTCTGATTACTGTTAATTGGCTTGCCATTGTGCCAGTTTGTATGATAGGGATAGTCCTATAGTCTTGGTGGCCTTTCATTCCTCTAGAATTTGTGGTCTATCATTTTTGGCTGCCTTTTGCAACAAACTAAGGACCTGATCTAATTTTTCATTAGGGGCTATAGCTTTGGTTGTCTTTTCATTCTGATTCTTTTGGTTCTTTAGAGGTTTGGGGTCATTCCTTCTTCCCACTTTACATGATACTCTTTGATTATTTTCAATATTGATTGCCATTTTTTAAGCATCCCTAAGATACTATGGATTCCTATCTCTAAGGATATAACACATCTTCAAGTCATATTCATTAAAATATACAACTAGAAACTCCTTCTCATTAGGTCTCAGAGAAGCAGGGAATTTATACATTGCCTTTTGGAACCTTGCATTGAACTTGGTTGCCAATTCATTATGCCCCTTTGTAATGTTTTTGAAATCATTCAACCTAAACTGAGGATCAGTTTGGTCTCCATGTTGCTCCTTGAAGAGTTGATAGAAATAATCCTTGGAGTTGATGCTCACATTAGGCAAGCTCCTGTACCAGTCCTTAACATCAAATGTTAGAGATTGCATGAAATATTTCATAGCAACATCATCATCCCACAATTCAAAATCCTCCAAAAAACATTGGAAAGCCTTTAAATGGTCCTCACCACTGAGAGCATTATTGCCAGTGAATTTAGGAAAATTCTTCCTTGCATTATTTGGGATTGCGTTTGGGTATCTAGGAATATTCTCAAAACATAGTTGTCAGTACCTATCAGTGTGCAATAATCTTCTCCCACTAGGTGCTTCTTCCTCATCTTGGATATCATGATCCCCTCTTCTATCACTATTGTTTCTAGACCTTCTATGTTGGGAATCATGTTGATCATTGAAATGAACCATTCTAGATTTATCTTCAAGCTGTGAGGATGAGCTAGAAGGGTTTCCACTAGATGATTTTTTTTCATTAGTATGAGGACTTGAGGATGATGTGCGAGATTGGGGACTTTGGGTCTCAGGGATAGAACCTTTTATCATGGACTCCAAGAAACTGAGCTTCTTTTTCATCTCAGTGTTTACAGCCAATAATTCCATCTCCTTCGTTCTTTTCTCCAATTCTTGATTTTCCTTTACCAGCCTTTCAAATAGTGGGATAGATTCATCCTACGGTGTATCCTTCTTAGAAGAACCTCCTTAATTTATTTTTACTCCTTCATTTAGGGGTCTCTTTCCTTTATCAGCTTTATGGAGATCACGATTTGTATTTTGGAGGGTCAACTAGGATGGAAGTCTTGTCAATGGTATTGGTTTGTGGATTTGCAACAAAATTATCAACAGAGGGAACTACATTAATCTTTGCAACAATCTTTTCCACAATGGGACAAGTTGTTTGGATAGTTTTCGCTGCTAGCCTATCTAATCTTCCATCTCCTCAACGTTTCTCCTTAACATATCCCTCTGCATCATGACTTCTCTTATTCTTTTCTCTTTCTCCGCATCCCTCTTCTTTCTATTCTCCTTACACCTTGAGGCTCTTTCTCTAAGTTGTTGCATATCATTGAGAACTTCTTCTTCCTTTGGAAAAGTAGAATCTCCATCAGATGCTACTATAGTCTCAACTTGACTAGGAGCAACATTGTGGGAATATTCATCATCTCCTGTTAACAAGTCTAAAGGGATGGGAGTATACGGATTAGAATTTAGGGACAAATGTCCTTCAACTCTAGCGTGTTTGGCACTAGCATTATCCCTTTCTATTCTATCCCTCCTTTCCATGGCTCATAAGCCTTGGTCTGATGGTTTCTCATTTACAAAAGACTTTGTAAACACCTCTCCCCTCTTGGTAGAAGTGTTATCACTAAAATCTTGGAAATTCCTTTCACATTTTGAACTAGAGCTAGAACAAATATCATGTTCAGGGATTGGATGAGGAGTAGACTTACATTTTTTAGTATCCTTTGCTTTTATCCATTTCCTACGTGCATTATTGTTCCTAGGAAATTCACTCTCCAACTTCTGCTCTGGATGCTTCTTCATATGGCTTCATGTTCCTCACATTTGTACATGGATCTTCTTCACATCCATAAACTTCTTTGATTTATTTCTATTTTTCTTCTTTACTTCTTTGATATCTTTAAACACTGGCTCGCACTGGTGTAGAGACTTCAAAGTCACCACCCAAACTCCTTGGCACCAATTAGTAGCAAGTTTGTTACGTTTTATACAAATTTCACCAGATCCTTAGAAACTGAGACAAAATTTGACACATACGACATCCTTTTGAATGAACTTTGGACATAAGCTTTGCAAAACAAAAGGGTGGAAAACTTATCATGAAATTTGGTGCAATACGCAACAAAGGTTTGAGCAATATTTAGCAGAGAATTCAAATTGAACAACTCTATAAGTAAATATCAGCATATAGCATAGTGATCTATGATAAGGCATTCTGGAGAACTGATAATTGTACAGCTTACGTGCCCAATAGAGTCGCCATTCTATTGGTTGTTTTCAACAAACCAATTAGATCTCGATAGGTACCTATCAGTTTTGCAGACTCAATTCACGAATACCTACGAGATAAGTGGCCAACAAACGAGATATAACATCAATTGCTTTATCTCCTACACTTTGAGCTCTATAAAACTTAAGAGGGTAATCCCAAAATGTGAATGATATGATTCTTGTAAATAATTAACAAATTCATTGCATAACTAAGCAGATATATTCTCATGAAAGGTTAGGAAGATGAAATCCTTCAAGAAATTGGAATTTCCTTCAAAGAATTGTGCATCTAAAACCAAGAATATGAACAACACCAACCACAACAAATTAAAGATTGATCGAAAAGTTATTTAAAATGATGTTCTCAAGTTGGGTGACCAAAATATTAAGAAATGCTTATAATAACTAAGATCAGTGCCATTATCTATGGGCTAGGAGTCGAAGAAAATTGAAATGCAAGGTACATTTAATCCTAAACACCTATGATCTAAGTGAAATTACTTTTCAATTCACCCATCCATAATCGAGGTCTAAGAATACTTATGAAATCCAATTATCCTACACATGAATTTACAATATGATCTAAGCATTTTAATTGATTCTTTGAATTAGAGCTAAAATCAAAGCATATACTAAAGCACAACAATGATGACAATTAATGAAATGATCTTTGATTAGAATTTTCATTCATAAATCAAGTACAAATTAAAATTGGAGAGACTACAAACTCTGAAAATTTGCATTATCATTTAGATATGCTCATGAACCATACATTTGAGAAAATTTACTATCTAGACTCAAATAATTAGACAAGGACCTCTAACATATTCGCTCTATGTTATTCAATTGCACTATTCAATTCCAAAATTCAACAAAAGACCCACACTATTGGCCTTGAATTCCCTTTTATGGAAGCAAGGGAGCAAAACAAGCTTCAGTCCAATAGTACACGTCACGTCCTAATTGGACCGCTACAAGACAATATTCCCATTATAGTTATATTTACATTTTCAATCAGAGGGAATACACATGAGACAAAGATTGTTTTCATTTGTTGTGAAGGAGAAAACCTTCCTTACAAAAGGCACATGCTAACAAGAATATCCTTTGAATTGTTGTAGCATGTCCATTCCATTTGGCAAGATGACAATTTACAAAGGTAGGAAAAGCAAACAAAAATCCTAGTTATCATCCACATCAATGATCAACCTTTACCTATAGTATTCTTAATTGGGAGACACATACTTTATACATTATATCCTCAAAGGCCAGACTTGTACAATACTTGACCGAGTGTATGTGTTCTAATCTGAATTCATTAATCCAATCCAGCTACAAATATCCTTTTCCATTGTTCATATTCCTCTTCATATGGCCAATTGAATTCAATAATTTCATCCATTTTCTTTTTGTAAGGAACATACTTTTTCATCATTGAATTAGCTTCCTTGTCAAAGTCTTCGAGGAAACTAATGATAAAGGATAACTTCTCCAAAGTATCTTGAAGCATATCAATATTAACATCCTCACAAATTAATTTTTCTTGAGAATCTGATGGAGGAGCATCCTTGGTTCTTGGCAATCTTGCATTGTCATATTTTCTCACCTGACTCTGCAGATCTATACTTGTATCATGGACATGCTCATTTTCCTTATTCCAAGATTTGAGTGCGATTGGATTTTTTCTAGCAATTTCTTGCTTATGGATTTAGTGGCAATTTCTTGAACCGACACCAAAATAATTTTCTAAACTTACAGCTAGTTCAATTGCTTATGGATCTTTCCCGTAACTTGTAGATCTTGATGGTGTGATTCAAATTGTTCCATGGAGTGTCCCCGACCTTAATTATAGGTCCACACTTCATCCTATGAACCCATCGAGGAGAAATTAAATTTGAGGCTGACATGTTTCATGCACACATTACATTTTCTTTCATTGGAGATTGTAATGATCTTTGGCCAATGCAGATGATTCTAGATCTCAAGACGTGATATAAATAATTGTAATAGATCATTAGGAAGGAAGTGAAGTTAGAATATAGGAATGATATTTAAGATTTCAGCTCACATTAAGGATCATATAGGAATATTGTATTCTGAGCATGTTGTATAAGGCCTGTGAGTCAAATCTGTAAACCCGGATGTTGCCGGATGTTTGTAATTGAAAGTTTTGATAATAAGAATGTTTGAATCTATATTTTCCTCCATATTCCATGTTTCTTATTTTGTGTAACTCTTGCTACACAGTCTAGACTGTTCTCTTTGAGGACCCTCCTACTATGGCTACACTAGATACCAGTGGAGGATTCTTCTTGGATTTCTCAAGTTTAGGTAGACCGTATTAGTTTTCCTTTAGCCCCAAAAAAGTGAGGGATTCACTTTTCAATTAACCCTAGATGTCTGATCTAGGAGAATCCTTGGTTCTTGGCAATTTGCATCAACCAAAAATAATTTCATTTTATTTTGTTCTTGTTTAGTTCAGTTCATATTGGCAAATTCAGCGCATCGTCATATTTGCTCACCAGACCCTGCAGATCTATACTTGCATCATGGACATGTTCATTTTCCTTGTTCCAATATTTGAGCATGATTGGATCTTTTTCTGGCAAGTTATCGCTTCCGGATTTAGTGGAAATTTCTTGAACCAACATCGGAATAATTTTCTAAAATTTTGGCTAGTTCGATCACTTGTCGATCTTTCTCGTAACTTGCAGATGTTTGATTTGAATTGTTTAGTGGAGTGTCCTTGACCTTAATTATAGGTCCACGCTTCATCCTATGAACCTGTCGAGGAGAAATTCAAATTTGAGGCCAACCTATTTCATGCACATGTTACATTTTCTTTCATTGGAGATTGTAATGATCTTTGGCCGACACAGATGATTCTAGATCTCAAATGTGATATAAATCATTGTAATAGATAATTAGGAAGGAAGTGAAGTTAGAATATAGGAATGGTATGTAATATTTCAGCTCCCATTAAGGAGCATATAGGAATATTGTATTCTGAGCATGTTGTATTAGGCTTGTGAGTTGAATCTGTAAACCTGGATGTTGTTGTTTGTTTGTAATTGAAATTTTTGATAATAAGAATGTTTGAATCTGCATTTTCCTCCATATTTCATGTTTCTTTTGTTGTGTAACTCTTGTTGCATGGTCCATACTATTCTCTTTGAGGACCCTCCTACTGTGGCTGCACCAGAAGCAATTGTAGTGTCCACCTGATTCTTCCACATTTGCAAAGGCTTCACTTCATCATGGGCTTGTAGGATGTTAGGTAATAGTGTCAACTTTTCCTGATCATACTTGATCTTTAACTCTCTTTTTTTCTTCTCTAATGGAGCTACATATCCATGGAATGGTTGTTCCCTAACATCACTGAAAAATTTATAAGTGGAAATCACCTTTGGATATTTGTCTTCTCATTGATTTTCCCCAGCTATCATTAATTTCAAATCACTAACTCTTGGAATCCATCTATCTAAGAGTGGGGTTCCCAATTCTCCATCTCTCATAGACATCTCCATTGCTCTCAACATCAAAGAATAATTAGCATGGAAACTATTCAATTTACTTTGAATTTTCCTATTAAATTGCTTCAGAACAGTATGAACAATCTTGGCATTATTCTCATGCATTAGGTTATGTGTTTCCTCAAGAAACTTCTTATATATCTCAACTTGCTGAAGTATTTGTTCTTTTGATGTTTCAATGGATGGAGTTGCATCTAATGTACTAGGTTTCTCTATTGCAATGGGATCTTGACCCATGTTATAAGGCATGATTGACAATGATTTCTCAGGTGGAGGAGACTGAGGATGAGTTGTAGGAGGAGAAGGAGCAGTATGGATCAAGCTAGCTAGCCCTTACCATCTCAATATTTCCACTTGTTTTTTCCAGAATTCCTACTCTATTTCAATCTCATCTACTCTCCATTGAATCTTATTGTATTCACCTAGAATCTCATGGTACTTGCTTCTAAACATGTCCCTGCCACCAGTGAGATGCTCAACTATTTCCTTTGTGAACCTAGCAACATTTATAGTCATGTCAGTGGCTTCTAATGCTAGATTATCTGCAACTCTTTTTACAATCAATCTTCCATTGAAGTCTGATAGCTTTGCAACTTTGGGCTTCCTTGAACTAATAGACAATGCCCATATTGCTAGAGCATCCCATTAACCTAAATGATGTAGATCCTTGAAGTGCCAACCTAGCCTCTTCCTCAGTTTGAAATAAGGGCTTATAATCCCTTCTTATTGTATCTAGTACCACTGCATCAACAATATCCCATTTAGGTAACATCAAAACACCACTCTTTTGTACAAGTTCTCTTCCCTCTTGAGGTTTAATAGTCTTAAACTGTTTGTTCATATTTTGCATCACATTGGCTTGGATAATATTCTTTAGAAATTTAGGATGTAAACTTCTTTCAACAACAACCTTCTGTGCATATTCTCCAACTTTTTCTCTCCATAAAAAATCCATGAATGTTGGTTTTTTGATAAACAAATAATCTTCCATAAACTCTTTGCAAGCCTCCGCCCTCATGTCATCAATATTACTCACACCACTCAATTCAACTTTTCCTAATCTCAAGATACTTGTCCCAGAGCTCGATGTAACTTCTCTTGGGGGCAAAGGAATCCCTTGCTGCATTTCTTTAGAAGTTATCACAATATCATCTTCATCATATATAGGGTAATCAACTACTAGGATCTTCTAAACCTTTTTTTTCTTAGTCGGTGGCTGTTTTAGGGGAGGAGAACTCCTTGGAGGGGAATGAATATCAATTATGATAGGTGAGGATTTCCTAGGAGGAAATGAGACTTATCTAGTTGGGGAAGCTGGCCTTGAACTCTCCAATGCAACAGGGGTTGGCTCCCCCTGCTCCTTCTTAGTTGTTTGTTTTTTCCTAGTATACACCCAAATTTGTTTGGGTGGCTGATAGGAAGGATTTTCCTCCAATTTTATAGATGGTTCCTCTTCGGTTGCTAAAGATTTTCCCTTATCCCTATTTACTTCTACTCTTCTCAACACACCAATAACACTTTCAAAGTTCTCCATCACATACCTTACCTAGTTGAATTCCCCTTGGATATTAGGAAAAGGATCATATCTTGGATCTAATCTCCTAATCCTTTGTACCATCTTGTTGAAGGAAAGATACATATCCTTCCTTTCCTCTTGCACTTGGAATCTATCCAACTATCACATGAATTCTAAAAATCCAATCCTAAGGGGTACATTTCTTGGTAATACAAAAGGGTAAACAATAGTCCCATACACCCTGAATATGGTTCTATCTAGATATGGAATGATATCTCCCCAATTATGGGTTATATTCAGCTCATGGCTCCTTTCGATAGGCCTTAGGAAGTCATGCATTTATTTATGGATCCTTGGTGGATCGAGAACCAAAAGTATTTTGAGCTTAGATGCAAAAAAATTATGGAAGACCAGATAATCAAACTTATGTTCATCCATATCCAAGATTTTGGTCCAACATTAGACTGGTAGCTCAATATCACCATCCACCTTTTTCAGAGACATGTCTTCTTCAAAATATTTTTCTTGGTTGTACAAAATCATATGCATCAAAAGAGAATACGACAAGACTTTCCCAAAATGGTTTCCTCCCTTAAGTTCAACTAGGCACTTGTGCATATTTTCTGCTAGATAAGTGGCTTAATCATAAACCACATTAAAGGCTAGATACTGAATATTGCATGCCATGTATAGATATTCAATTGGTATGGTTTCATATGCATCAAAGCCAATAATTTGATACAAGGAGTAGATGGTCTTCCTAAAGTAGTGGGTAAAGTAACTTAGAGGAATAGGTTCCTTCTCATTTATTTCAATCCTAATTTGCTTCTTATTCTTCCCATATCCATTTGAAGCAGTGTGCATTGGAAACATTGTAGTTTGGAACAAGACTTTGGTATTCTCATATTCCTTTTTGAAGGTATCAATGTCAATGGGGACCATATCCTCATTCCATTCGTATAGTTTAAAAACTTTTGCAATCTCCTCCTTGGTAATCTTGACCACCTTAGCACCATTACATGCCCTAACAATTCTCAACATAGGATCATATCTGGATGTAATATCTTTGACCAGGTCCACATCCACTTATACATTTGGGACTACAAGTTTCCCCATATCTAATCTCCAAGTGTGGGAAATGAGATACTCACAATTCTTGTCCCAAACCAATTTATAAACATTTTCTAACCAATATAGGGCAGTTTAGCATCCTTGATCCAAGCTTATTTTCCTAAAATCCTTCATAAATTCTAGGGCCATAATATATCGTTACTCCTTAATTTCTTTTGTTGATTGGGGGTTTAAGTTGGTCAACAATGTCATCAAAGAGTAACCTAGATGGGGTCTTAGGATGAGGCTTATGTGTTTTGGGAGCCATGGATACTCAGGCAAGTTCACAATAGACTAGTGTTCTAACAGAAATAAGCTCAAAACATAATTCCCTCGATTAGCAACCTAGGGTGTGATTAGAGGACACAGACTTGAAAAAATTTGTTCAGGGATAACAATTTTATATACAATTTTAATGAAAAAAGGAAATTAAAGTATGCAAGCTAAATAAATCAAAAGAAAACAATCACAACCTTCCCTAATTCAAAATAAAGCACAATGTTCAGTTTTAATTGTACTCATGGATTTTTGCGTTTACAGGAACCCTAATTTGTTGACTTCACAGTTTAAATAGTTTGATTAATCTTCCAGTAGCTCTACACTAGCTTTCAATTTTCAACAATGTGAGGAAATCAATTTTAAGTATTTTTATGACCCAATTACAATCACTGCCAATATCCTTTCAGCCATTACTACTCGCTCGCTTGAAGCAAAACAACTCTATTGTCCATGTGTTTGATTTCAAATGATAGTCGTTGATTTATTTCTGAGATGGTACAATGAATGACTCAGATCGAGTCAACAGAGTTTGAATCTACTCCACAATGGTTCATCAAATCGTCAACCAATGAGAATGTGTTGACTGGAAACCACATCATTCCTTCTTGTGGGATCCACTTCTTTTCCCAATAGACAAAACCACACACATGTCACCTAATCACGGACCTCGCACATCTCCTGATGAGCATTAAATTAATGTTGTGAGGTGTGTGATGGGTGGCTAAGATTCAACTGTAATGATGCTCATGGACCATTCATCTCAAATGTACTGGGCCCTCCACGGTGAGGACACGCATCGCACAATCACAGAACTTGCACACCTTTTGGTGGGCACTCTTCAACTCTGGCATAGTGTGTGATGGATGATTAGGATTTCACCAATAGATCCAATGCACCATGTTTCTACACATTCCAATAAAGGTTAACTTAAAATGAGGGCCCAATAAAGCTGACGGGTTTTGACCCTTAAGGCGTATACATTCCTAAGGCAAGTTTTATAAAATATTTTCAACCCAACCTTAGGAATTAATGAAATGACAAATAAAATCAAGCAACCAACAAACCTAAGTGAAAGGGGCTAGTAAAAGGACATTTACGATGGCCAAAGTGGTAAATTGATCAACTAACAATTGGGAAAAGTAGGTCAACAAGAAATTAGAATGTTCAAGGCTCCAAATGTAAGGGATTTAAAGGAAAGGTCATAGAGCTAAAACCCTAAACCCCACCCATGGGCATATATGTGACATGCCATTAGCAAGCACAAAATGAGTCCAAAATTTGAAAATTTTAGGAGCTCCATCAACATGGTTGAGTAAAAATCAAGATTCAGTTTCCTTGTCTACTACTAAAGCTAAGTATATTGTTGTTGCATCTTGTTGTACACAAGTTCTATGGATGGAATAGACATTGAAAGATATCACAGTGGTGTATGATGATCCTATTTCCATCTTCTATGATAATATAAGTGTAATTAATATTTCAAAGAATCCAGTGATGCACTCAAGGACAAAGCATATATCTATCAAGTATCATTTCTTGAGAGAGAAGGTCATGGAGAATGAAGTAAATCTTTAGTATATCTCTACGAAAGATCAGATTGTTGATATATTTATGAAGGCTCTTCCTAAAGATACTTTTGAGTATCTCCGGGAGAAGTTAGGGGTCATTTCCCATCCTTTCTTAAACTAGATGCATATGAGATGCATTAGTCCAGTGGATCTATGGATCTATCTTTCTTCTAAATTGATGTTTGGTGGCTACCTCTCACAGGGAGCAGGTAGTGTTATATGTTTTCTATGTTAAAGAGGAAATAAATGTAAAATATCTTTTTCCTTTGCCATTGATGTCAAAGGGGGGGAGGAAGAATGTGAAAAAGGAAAGAGGAATAATGTGCAAAAGGAAAGAGGAAGAATGTGAAAAATATTATCTACTAGGGGGGAGAAATATAAAGAAAAATCTTGAGAAGTGTATTCAAAGCTAGTATGTTGTCTTTGATGGTTTTTCACATCATGTGTTTCCATCAATGAAAAAGGGGGAGATTTTTTGCAAGAATTTAAAATAATGAAGGTGTTTTCATTGATGTCAAATTTTTAATTAGTTATCAATTGGTTGCTATTGTCATTGATTTCATGGTTGTAGGTTATTGGCTATTCATGTTGAGGATATTGAGAAAATTGTATTGAAGAAAGGTTGCAGGTGTTCAATGGTTGCTCCAGGTTTTGCTCCTATGTTTGTGTGGTTTAGATATGTTGGTCATGGTTGTTGGAAGCTATTATATCCAGATTTTTTGCTCCTGATTCATTGTACAGTGCGAGTTTTGCTCACTAGTTGTGAACTGTGGTTTTTTGTGTTCTAGTTGAGGTCTGAGAGAAAAGTTTTTGGTTTGGATTTCTCTTTGGTAAAGTATTATTACTTGTGGTTCTAGAGTTGAGTTGTTATGTTTGTATTGAAGATCATTTCAGTATTTGGAAGGATCGTGCTTAATTTTTCTATGTGTTTTACACTAGTTCGCTTGACCTTGTGTTGAACACTATCTTTGGAATCGATGTAGCATGTTGGATCTATTTGGGTCCTCCCCAAGCGTGTGTTTGGGTCACCCTCATTCTAATTCCACCCTAGGATATTTTTTGTGCCAAACTAATTTGAATTTAATTTTGGATGGTTGAATTTGGATATGTTTAAAAGTTGGAGATGGTATAAATGCAGGATGAGTTAGTGATGAAATGATGTACGAAGAGAGATAAGTGCAAAGAAATAGAGCAGATAGATGTGAGATTGATGTGAATCAGTGAGTGTGGTAGATCAGTGTGAAGTCTAAATGTTGAGTTTCTAGATGTAGTGAGTTGAAGGTGTATTCTATCATTCATGCATGTCTGCAAGTGGTTGAGAAAATTGTGGTGGATTTATTTGCTGCATTGAGATTGTCTTCTCTCTGTAACATATCTCTTCTATCTTCTTTGTATCTCTATGGCAGTGAGCCCTTTGGGTTGTTAGCCCTATTGGCTAGTGAGTCCTAATTTGGACAGTGAGTCCTTGTTTTGGAAGTGAGCCTTGTTTCTTAGGAAGTGAGGCTTTGTAATCATTTTTGATATTATCTGTAGTGTAAGTTAATCCTCAAAATGGTTTTTCCCTTATTGGGTTTTCCATGTAAATCTGGTGTTGTGTTTGTGTGATGGTTTTTATTTTCTGCACTCGCAGTTAATGTTTAATCATTTAAGTAGTGTTAAGGATTAGTTCCAATGAATGATTTAAAGGTTTTAATTTGCTACAATTGATTCACCCCCTCTCTTAGTTGTCTTATTCAACAAACTATGGTGGAGGAATTTGGATAGTGTTATGTTGAAATGTATTGATAATGCTAAAGCTTTGGATCTCTTGACTGAAATGCATAATGGAGTGTGTGGAGGGCATTATATGGAAAATACCACCACTCACAAGGTCCTAAGAGAAAGTTTTTGGTGGCCAATGGTATTCAAGGATGCCCAAAAGCTTGTGAGGACATGTGATGCAAGTCAGAGATTCTCTAGGAAGCTCAAATTCTGTGGAAACTTGCCACTTAGACTTGTTGCAGTTCAAGTACTATTTTAATAGTGGTGTATTGATTTTATAGAAGAAATTTAAGAGAAGTCTAGTGGAGGACATTGTTCGATACTTGTTTCCACAGATTATTTTACCAAATGGGTGCAATAAATTCCAACAAAAAGGGAAACAAGCAAGGTGGCCATTGACTTCTTGATGGATAATATATTAACCAGATTTGGGGTGCCTCAGAAAATTGTTTCAAACAATGTGATGTGCTTTAGGTCTGAAGAATTTAATTTTTTTTGCACGAAACATGGGATTTAGGCATCCTACTCTTCACCATATCACCCACAAGGAAATGGTTAGGAAAATTAAAACAATAAAATCTTGATGAAGATCATCAAAAGGATCATTGAGAAGAATGAGAGATCTTGGGACTCTAACCTGAAGTTGGCTTTGTGGGAAGATATGGTGATAGTCAAGAAAGCAATTGGATATGCTCCATTTGACTTGGTTTATGGCACTGGAGCATGGTTACCCTAGAAAAATCTCATGAAAATGTATAAATTTTTCCAAGAATACAATGAGGATGTATGTGATGATATGCAATATAGAATTGATTCCTTGATAGAGGTGGATGAGATGAGAAGAGATGCTTAGAAGAAAAATGCTAAGTTGCAATTACAGGTCAAGAACCTGTATGATAAAACAACATCTCCAAGAAATTTTGAAGTAGGAAACATGGTATTAATGTGGAATTCCAGATCTGAGGACAAGGGAGAGCATGTGAAATTTTATGATATATGGTTAGGCCCCTATCTGGTCAGCAAAATCCATGGTGAGGATTCCTACTTTCTACAAAATTTGACTAGTGAACTTCTTGAACTGGCAGTACATGGATAGTACTTGAAGCCATACTTTTCTTAAGGTATGTTATATTCCATGTACAATGTATTTATGTAAATTTTCTTGTATATAGGTTTGGTTTGGTTTGGTCTGGTCTGACTACCTTGTCTACGTAATTTCCTGGTTTTTGTGTTCTCTGTATTGGTCTGCTCTACCATGAGATTTTGAGATCTCGCCCTGTTCTGGAAGAATATGTATCCCCAACTAGAGCCACTAGTGGAACCCATAATTTTTTTTGTGTTCCACTAATATTAAATCCATATTTAGCTATTTCTTTAGTTCTAGGGTATGTATTTTCAGTTAGGGTTTCATTTTACCTATGTTTTAGGGTTCTGTCTAGGCCCAAAACCCCTAAATTTCCTAAGTGTTGATGATCCTTTGCATACATTCTAATTGCTCAGTGACTTATGCCATCCCATTCTCGATTGCCCAACTTACAACCTGTAGACATGTAAAATTGACCTAACACCTATCACACATTGTAAATGAAATTTTCACATCATCGACATCGTTATGATCAAACATCACTGGATTTCACATCAAAGCATCAAAAACCCTATTTTACCTTATTAATTGAATAAAACAACATTATTTAATTAATTCACTTTTCCATCATTTTCTATGAATTAAATAAATTCCATTTAATTAATAAAGTCCTAAAAACCCTATTTTTGCTATTAATTGAATAAAATGACATTATTTAATTATTCATGTTTCATTATTTTTGACCAATTAAATAAATTACATTTAATAGTCATAATATCACTTTATTTCATCCTAATTAGTTAAATAATGCCAATTATTTAACTACATCGCTAAATCATTTTATTCCCCTAAGTTAATTGAATTATTAAATCTTAATAATTTAATTACGACATTTTCCCCCAAATTTTTTGAATAAATCAAAGTATTCAAAACATCATAAAAAATCAAATCAAACTAATGCAACTTTGTTTGGAAAATTCAAACTTGATTTACACGTTCAACTCTAAAATGAATGAATTAATTAAATCAATTAATAAATCATTCTCAACCACTTTTATGATTGATTAAATTATGATCCCCTGATTTCTCAATCTAATCCTGACATATCAATATATTTATGTTTGATCAATCTATTCCTAATTGATCAATCCATTCTTCAATCCCACTAATCATTCAATCGATTTCTTCAATCACACAAATTGTGCAATCTATTTTACACAGATTAATCATGTTTAAATCATCTCAACACCCCTCAACCATTGATCTTGATTCAACATTGTTTAATCCTGATTGTTTTTTTTTGAATCAAATTTAATATATAACAAGCCTCTTTCCTCACAAAAAAGGACCTAAGATTCAACATCATTTGCACAATGAAGTACTGCCGAAATTCACAACCACCATTGTTAGAGCTTCAACATACTTTCGATCAACCATTCATGCATCAAGCTTTTTCACATGAACTATGGAGGCTTCGTAGTGATATGAACAATACAACATTAGGAAAACACACTCCAATATGGGATGGTAACACTAATCTTTTTCATGAATTGATGTATTCTTTCATATTTTTATCTTGTTTCTTGAATTTGGTAATAGCTTAGTTTCATTTCATAAGTGTAGGATTAGATCTTAGATTAATGTTCTTGATCGTAGATTAGATTTCTAATTTCAATTACATTTCTCTTGTTTTGCATCTATGCTTTTCCCCCTGACACATTCTGGTACACCCGGTGGGACCCTGGTCCCCTACAATAATGATTTCATGAGCCATTTTTGAAGTTGCAAGTTTCAGAATCACTTTTGGAGAATTTTTCACTCACTGTCCCAGAAAATTTGGCAATTGCCTGTTAAGAAAACCATGTAGTTGACTCTAAAAATCATGCAATTGACACTAAGAACTATGCACTTTCTTTTTTTCTGCACATATGACTGATGACATAGGACACACTATTTTGTAACGGATTTGACTAATGACAGAGGGTGCACTTGTTGATATTTCTGCACTTTTGCTCTGACAGACTTGTGTCTAGGATCTACAAATTTTTAATTGATTTTTTTTTGCTAATGGATGCCTATTTCTGAATGTGTGATAGGTGTTAAAGTGTTTGTATGCATGGTTTGATAACACACTAACATGTTTTGTATAGAGAAGACAAATTGTCAAAGGATTCCAGATTTACAAACATTTTTTTAAGTTAGGAATATTTTATTTTGGTGCATAAAAAGAACAAAAACACATTATTTTTAGTGTGCTCTTAAAATGAACCATTTCAAGCTTTCTTAAAATGGGATTTTTTTTTTGGTGCTTAAAAAGAACCTACAAACAAAAAAAAATGTTTTTTTTGGTGCTCTAAAAATGAACAATTTGGAAGCTTTTTTAAATAGGAATTTTTATTTGGTGCTTTAAAAAAGAACAACACAAATGAACACTTCATTTTTGGTGCTCTTAAAAATGAACCATTTCAAAGTTTTTCTAAATTAGGAATTTTATTTTGGTGCATAAAAAGAATAAAAAATATTTCAATTTGGGTGCTTTGAAAATGAACTCTTTCCAAGTTTTCATAATTAGGAATCTTGATTTTAGTGTATAAAAAGAACATCACAAATGACCAAAATGATTTTTTTTGTTGATGCACGCTCACATGTGTTTTTTTTACCAATTAAGACCAATATCACTTTTAGAAATACTCAGATTTGGGATTAAAAATGAACAAATCATTCTTTTTGTATTGCACCTTTGCTATCTTAAATGATTGATACCCAAAATACTTTGTATTGGTGCAATTAAAAAAAACAAATTGTTATGCTTTATTCACATGTTTTTGGGGATAGCACCGCTTGATGTGATTAAAAAGAATCAAATTGGTATGAAGTGTATGTGCATTTAGTGTTTGGAAAGCTAGATGGTTGTCTTCTCCCCTCACACTTTTTGGTGATCTTGGGTGAGTGAAAACATCTGAAGCTTCACATATTTTTCAAGCATACCTTTTAGAGGGTCTACCTATTGAGACACATCCCACGCTGGAAAACTCATAGGTGACCCAAGTAGTACTTCGTTTTGGACTACTATATAAATAGATTGTGGGTGTGAGGAAAGTTCATCATCCCGTTGGGTGTTGTTGGCCTATGCTGACATATTCTCCCTCAGTATCCTTGTGATGTGTAAAAACCCATAAGGGCTAGGAGGTCTCTTAATTGAGAAAAACACCACATGTATAGGGGCCCAACAATAATATCCCCAAAACATTACTAAGAGCCAAATTGTTTTAGAAGTTACCCCTTTATCCAAAAACATTCTTCAAAAGTGGGGCATTAGAATTTACTTCTGAGAAGTTACTTGCCAATTACGACTATAGGCCCGCACCATGAGTTGCATGCAAAATCGTCTCTTTGAAGCATGAGGCAGGCCTACCTAAAAGAATGGTTTCTATCCACTAGGGTTGTAAATGCTTCTTTATGTTAAACTTTCCAAGTACATTCAAAATAATCTTGACATCAAATGTTGTGCTTGATCTAAAAACAACACATCCAAACAAACATTAAACATGATGATCTAATTGCAAACCCTTTGACTTAGTGTATGCTTTTAAAAGAAGTCGTATATTTGCATTCCTTGAAAGGATTTTCCTTAAAGGTTTCTGAATATTCAAGCTTTTATTTCAGGCTACATTGAACAAAGTAAACATTTGGGAACTATGGCTTGGGTGTCATGATTTCACAACTTAAGCTATAGACATGAAGGTCACACAAGTCCATGCTTTTGGAGTTAGTCCAAGTGTTGTTGTATCACTTTCCATACTCCAAACATGAAGAAATTGAGAGAAAAACCAACTTTAACTTGCTAAAAATTAATTGCATTTTCTCTCTATCCAAGAAAGTTCATTGATGAAAATTAGTTTCATTTGATAGAAACTACACACTTGATGCAAAACTCGCACACTTGCTTCTAAGAAACCAATGTGCTTGCCACTAAACTACTCACACTTGCAAAAAGAAACTTGCTTTTGCTTGATTAGTCATTGCATTTGACAAAAACACACAAAAGTAGCAGTTTCCTTTCCAACTCGCGCTTACTTCTCCAAAACCCACACACTTGACACATTTTTGGTTGCACTTGATAAATTTGGCTACTCTTGCTCACAGTTTTGCACCTTTGCTCAAAAACCAGTGCTATTTCTTTATCTTGCTAACAATTGGCAAAAAGCAAATCGAAGCTGCTTACAGGATCCTTGTTAGAATGAAACAATTGGAAAACTAGATAAGTCATATAGTCCCTCATCCATTTTTTCCATCCTACTTGTTAGAAATCAAAATCAAACAAACCACTAGGATCATTCCTTCACTCAGACGTCTAAGATATCAATAGTTACTTGGGACTCCTAGATAGTTCAAGTAATCTTTTCCACAACATATCCTCTAGAAAAGGAAGTGAAATATCGACCCTAGTCCTTCAACATTTTGATTTCAGAAAAGTAGCACCATTCCAAAACAACACTCAAACCTTAGGGTCTTGAGCTTCATAGCAACCATCTCAAACCACCACTACACTTTATGACCATCTGGTGACTAACTGCTCCAGTTCAACAACCAAACCTTGTAGCATCGATCCTCTAACCTAGTCTCACAGACATTAAAGGTGAAAAAACTAATATCATTAGCAATTTAAGAATTTCCATATTTGAGAAGAACGAAACACCCAACTAGTGGAAAAATATAGCACAAATCTTAGATGAAGAGGAAGAGAAAGTAGAAATAACAGCGAAAAGACCCGTGTTACCACGTCATGCATGGCAATAGATATAAACCCCTCATGAGCTCCAACAAGAAAAAAATCCTTATATTTGACAAGAGAAAAATCCTTAGCGGGAATCCATATTACGACTTTCATAGAACTGCCCTACCCTAAAATTTTCCAAAAGGTACATCTTGAGAAGATACCGCATCCATCAAAATACACTATACTATTTTTATGCATGCTTTGCACCAATAGGCCAACATTTTCCATAATTAGGAGTCACGAAAATAGTCACAAAAGCTTGGAATTTGTTTATGACAACTACAAGATCACAACACAGGAAAAAAATGGAAGCAAGCAAGAACAACACCAACATCCCACTAGCCAACACTACGAATGATGAAAGTGGCCCATGGGGCTATAGTCCAAGTGATCTTGAAACACCCCAAAAGAGACCTATGTATAGAGACACCTTATGTGAGGAAGAGATAAACTGTAAAAGACATGAAGTGATACATCAAAACAACCAAAACCCAAAAAGAGTAATCACAGAGGATGTAGATACTGAAGAGGAGATAAATGACGAGGAACTGTTTGAACACTCTAAAATCCCAAAAGTGCTCAAACTAATGGAAAAATTGATGAGAAAGGATCCAAACTCATATTTATTCAAGTTAGCACAAAGCGGTGTTAAATTGCCAGTGGACTTCAATGTGGAGGCTCTCAAGGATCCTAATAATATTCCCTTAGGAGATAACTTGAATGCAAGATAAATATCTGAAGCCACAAAAAATCCAAACATGCCACCCATATTCTCACAAAAAAAATGTCAACCCAAGGAAAACCCCTTGTACAAAAAACTAACTCAAATCGAATAAGCATCAGTGGTACAACAATATCAAGGAGGGCCATCCCAATATATACCACAAAACAACAATCCACCTCCTAGACAATATGTACCTCAAAAGACTTCAAAATTTGACCCTTCCCAAAATAATCAGTACCATCAACAAGGTGGACCACAGGGTCCCCTTCCAAATTAGTACCACCAATAAGGTGGATCACAGGGTCCCCTTCCAAATCAATAGTACCACCAACAAGGTGGACCATAAGGTCCCCTTTCAAACCAATAGTACCACCAACAAGGTGCACTACAAGGTCTCCTCCCCAACCAGTAGTACCACCAACAAAGTGGACCACATGGCCCCCTTCCATATTTCTCCCATCAACAAGGTAACCCACCAACACATCATCAGGGAAACCTTAAGTATAGTCCTTCCCAATAGCAAGGTGTGCCATAGGGAACCCTGCTTCAATCTTCCCATCAACAAGGTAACCCAACAACGCATCATCAGGGAAACCTTTAGTATAGTCTGTCCTAGCAACAAGGTGTGCCATAGGTCACCCTTCTTCAGTCATCCCATCAACAAGGTAACCCGCCAATGCACCATCAGAGAAACCTTCAGTATAGTCCTTCCCAATAGCAAGGTGTGCCACAGGGCACCCTTCTTCAACAATCCCATCAACAAGGTAACCCACCAATGCATCATCAAGTAAACCTTCAATATAGTATGTCCCAATAGCAAGATGTGCCACAAGGCACCCTTCTTTAGTCATCCCATCAACAAGGTAACCTTCCAACAAACGAACAAGGAAACCTTTAGTATAGTTCATCCCAACAACAAGGTGTGCCACAAGGAACCCTTCTTCAATTGTCCCATCATCAAGGTGACCCATGAACACACCATGAAGGAAACCTTCAACATAGTTCATATCAACAACTAGGTGTGCCACAGGGAACTCCTCCCAATTTTTCCTACCAACAAGGTAACTTGCTAATGCATCAACAAGGTAACCTTCAATATACTTCATCCTAGCAATAAGGAGCTAAACCTCCTTAGAAATAGCAAGGACCTAACCCACCCTATGTTCAAAACACCTACAAAGGTTCAATACCCCTATTCTATCTACTTATGACCAAACAAACATTGTGGGAACAACAAGGCTATTACACACAAGACTTGCAAACAAGGGTACCAAAAATTGATATGGAATTACAACTAGAGGCGATGAATAAGAAAATATCAAAAATTATGGTAGGGAAAATAAAGAAGACCTACACCCTTCAAGAAATATGTCAATTCCTATTCGATCACTCCATCACTACATTACCTTTTCCAAAAAACTTTGAGATACCCAAGTTTGATAGCAAATATAGAGGAAGAGGAGATCCAATAGAGCATGTACGAGACCTCTTAGTATCATTTATGGAGATACAAAATACTGACACTTATCTCATGAGGCTCTTTCCACACAACCTTACAGGTCACACTATGGAGTGGTTCACCCATCTGCAACCAAGAGTTAAAACCTTTGATGAAATATCTAGCAAGTTCATAAGCCACTTCTCATTTAACATAGAGAAAGATGTCACCATCATGAGTTTTTCCACAATCAAACAAAATCAAGGAGAGTCCTTTACCTCCTACCTATAGAGATGGAGAAACAAAGCGATTTGATGCAAATGGCCTATTCCAAATAAGGAATTGGTAGATATCTTCATCACGAATGTCTTACCAGAAATAAACTACCAAATCACTATGTTACACCTCATAGACTTTGAAG
This sequence comes from Sequoia sempervirens, assembly GCA_007258455.2. Classification (NCBI taxonomy): domain Eukaryota; kingdom Viridiplantae; phylum Streptophyta; class Pinopsida; order Cupressales; family Cupressaceae; genus Sequoia; species Sequoia sempervirens. Next base: position 20,488,989 of record VDFB02000007.1, on the reverse strand, counting down.
AAACAATAAAAAATGGATTACATATATAGATATCCCTCATTGCATAGGGAGTCATTAAATTAAACAACTCAAAAGATAGTCCCTCTAGTTCAAATGAGAAACCTAAAGTCTAGGCCAAAAACAAGAATGTCACAAACGATGGAGTAGTTGGCGCTAGAGCACTATGGTATGCACATAACACACCTCAAAACAAATTGCAAGTGGCCTAAATGAGCTATGTTCCAAATAACACACAAAACAACCAAATTACCTATCCCAAGAACAATTAGGTTGTAAACCAACAAACAAATGAAGGAGGGCAACAGAGGTAATATGATCAACCTTGGAGGCAATTCATAGTACTAGTTGAGTCACTTGAAATAGTCATGCAGAAGCTAGTACAACAAAACCTCATCAAACTTAATGATCACCCAAACTATGAGGAACCTAACTTTAAGACATTGTGGTATAACAAGAAAGACTTGTGTGAATTTCATAAGATCAAAGGACACACGACCAACAATTGTATGTGACATAAACACCTCATTGAAGACTTGATAGAAAAAGGGGAAGTGGATATTGAGCATCATCATGAAAAAAAGGATCTTCAAATATACTTGAATCCAATCCCAAACCATGCCAAAAGGAATTTAAAAAGAAAGGAACAAGAGTACCACAATGCTAACTACATGTATGGTGACACAGTTTTAGGAACCCTCTCATAAGCAGATGATAATAGGGGAAATGTAGTGACAATATAAGGTGGAGACAACAACTATAACATAGCTACCTATTGAGGGAGAGTTACAATACAAGGAGCCCCAACCGAACCCATAATTAAGTCATCAAATGACTACAACACTCTGGAACAGTTGAAGAAAACACCTACCCTAATCTCAATCTTAGAGTTGTTAAAATTGTCACCTGCAAATAGGGAAATATTGGAAAAAGCATTGGAAATATTGGTCCCTGATGACCTCGATCGTAGTCAGTTCCAAGCCATGGTTGGAAGATCACAACAAGCAATCATTTAGTCTTTCAGAGAAAGATCTTTCACAAAGTACATTCCACAATCAAGCTCTATACATAAAGGTTGGTATCCACAAGAACATGGTTAAATGGGTATTGATAGATAATGGTGTAGGTCTAAAAATCTATACCTTAAAATTCATCAAATAGTTGGGTTATTCTGATGATGTGATAGACAAAGGAAAGAGTATCACTATAAGGGCCTATGATTACCTTGAAAGTAATTCAGAAGGGACAATTAGGTTGCCAGTGCAGATAGGAACAACCATCACATAAACTACTTGTCAAGTACTTGACCTTGAGTTTTTGTATAACCTCCTCCTAGGATGCCCTTGGATCCATGTATTACAGGTAGTACCATTGACCTTCCATCAATTCCTAAAGTTTCCCTATGAAGGAAAAGAAGTAAACTTATATGTTGATCCTGAACCATTCCACTTCTACGCAAAGTTAGAGGGAAAATATAATAAGATCCAACGCATCCCTAGTAATGACATAACCTTCCAGTCATTCTCATACGTTGACCCTTCCACGCTTCCATAAACCTCAATCAAAACCACATCAAGTGACCAACTGAAAAAAAAAGCCAAGGTAGAAGTACTGGAAAGGGGAAATGGAAACTACCACTTCAACCAAGCATTCCACATTGGCATGCTTCCACTAACACCCAAGGTCTATGGAGGTCCAAAAGAGATCAAGCAGGCTCAAACAGTGCAAATGATAGAAAAACCCATGATCTTCGCCAAGTGGGGGGACATGAAGGATGAAGAAATATTCAAAGAGGACTTCTCATCCATGATTTACAAGGAGGACCAAAAAGAAGTAGAAAATACACAACCCATTCTAATTGATCCTAACAGTAGAGGTTATCAATTAGCTAAACAATGGGGTATCAAGGAATAGGTGGCCTTGGGCTGCACAAAAAATACCAATATGATCCTATCATAGTGGAATAGAGGAAGAAAAATATGGGACGAGGTCACAAGCCAAAATATGTGGTTACTCCAAAAACCAGATGAACCTCTTTTAAGAAGTGAGAAACTTCTACTAATGTTAAGGCAGTAGATATCTATTATATCATGGAAAATGATTTACCTGTCGAAGACTTATTTGAAAACTTTAGCATTGATAGGTTCCCTCTCCAAAATATCAAAACCATTCCCAACATCTATTACCATTTTGGAATGGACTCTAATGAATACGAATGGGATTCCCCTTCGTTTATCACTTGATATGAATCTCCCACTTCTAGTAATGATGACCTAGACACCCAGTGGGAAAAAGATACCAAAGCCATACTAACCCTTTCAACAACCTCCGTAAGTTTTGTGGATAATGATAATGGCCTACCACTCTGCTACCCACAACTCATAGATTGGGATCAACAACAACATACACTTGTTCTAGATCAATTATAGAATGATGAGGCAATAACAGAGTTCATGGGACTTAGAATAGAACTACCAACAGGAGATCACAAAGCAAGGTTCATCATGGAACTCAAACATGATGCATACTTTAGTGGAGAGATTGAATCTTCAAGTCACAAAAATGAAAGAGAAAACATAAAAATAAACATGAGGCCCCCTAGAGAAAACCACAATGTGGCTCTATCGGATTTGGAAAAGAAGAAAATAAAGGATGTATCTAACGGTGGAAACCTCCTAGAGGTACTTGAGGATGGAGGGTTCATTCTCCCCATATTAGAATATCAAGAAAGATCAATGCTCCTAGTAGAAGAGGTAGATCCCATAAATATTGGCACAACAGAAGACCTGAAGATAACATACCATCCGACATCGCTTGATCCTAAAGAGAAAGAAAAATTCACAACTTTCATCAATTCCTAGAAAGTAAACTTTGCATGGACCTATGCAGATATGCCTAGACTAGATCCAATAGTGCTAGTGGTACATCATCTAGTCATCTTCCCTGGAGTAAAGCCTATCAAGAAAAAACTTAGAAAAATACATTGTCAGATAGCATTATTGGTAAAGGTAGAACTCAAGAAACTACTACACATGGGTTTCATTAGACCCATTGATTATCTGGAATGGATATCCAATCTGGTACTAGTGTTAAATCCTATTGGGGGCATAAGGATCTACGTAGACCTCAAGGACCTAAAATAAGCCTTCCTAAAGGATTGCTTCCCGCTTCCTAGTATATAAATGATCATGGATGGTTTCTTTGGATATAACCTGATAAAAATCTCTCCAAACGATCAACACAAAACAAAATTTACTTGTGCTTGGGGGACATTCTTCTAGAATGTAATGCCATTTGGTCTAAATAATGCAAGAGAAACATATCAAAGATCCATGACAACCATTTTCCATGATATGCTACACAAAATCATGGAAGATTATGCGGATGAAATTCTAGAAAAGTCAATGAAAAGGGAAGATCACTTGACCAACCTTGCAAAGGTATTTGATCTACTTGAACAATATAATTTGAGACTCGACCCTATGAATTGTGTGTTCAGAGTAACCTCTAGAAAGTTGTTGGGGTACATAGTGTAAAGAAGAGGGATTGAATTGAATCCTGCAAAAGTGAAAGCTATAATAGATATGCCTCCACCAAAGAAACTAAACTAGACAAGAAGTCTATAATCCATCATACATTTTATTGCACAATTGGTGGAAAAATTTCACCCTTTAACTCATATCCTACACAAGGACATCACCTTCAAGTGGGATGTGAGATGTGACCAAGTGTTCCAACAAGTCAAGGAGTACCTACTTACTCATCCTGTGCTCATGCCACCTATTCCAAATAAGGAAATGGTACTTTACATTACCACCACAAAAGAAGTGTTATGAGCTCTCCTAGCCTAGCTAGATGATAACAACAAAGAAAGGGTAGTCTACTACACCAACAAAACACTAGTGGGCTATGAACTGAACTAATCTCCCATAGAAAGAGTGTGTCTCTCAGTCATGTTTTCAACACAAAAAGTGAGACACTACATCTTAAACAGGAAGGTAAAGCTGATTTCAAAAGTAGACCGACTCAAGTACCTACTAGTAAACGCAGCCCTAACAGGCTGAATAGCCAAATGGGTGATGATCATGAGTGAATTTGATATAGAGTATGTGGATAGAAGATCCATCAAGGGACAAATCATAGTAGACCAATTGGCCAAAGCACCCATAGATGAACATAAGCCTCTCATAGTGGACTTTCTAGATGAGAGTATCTTGATTATAGAATAGATGGGACATTGGAATCTATACTTTGATGGGTCCCATACTTGATATGGATTTGGAGCAGGTGTTCTATTTCTCAAACTGTATGGAGATAGTATACCCAAGGCCTACAAGATTTCATTCCCATGCATGAACAATATATTAGAGTATGAAGCTTTGATCACATAGCTAACAATGACTATCAAATGGAGAATAAAAGAGTTACATGTCTTTGGAGACTCTCAGCTAGTGATCAAATAGGTAAATGATGAGTACCAAAAAAAATATGGTGGATAGCTTCAAGGAATACTCCATCAGAATAACCTTTGAGCAAGTTCTTGAATCAAAAAAAAAGTTGTTGACGCAATGGCAACAATAGGCTCAGTGCTAGATATTCCATAAAATGTTCCTAAGTATAAGTTCCTCATTGAATAGTTGCTTGTACCTGCATTTGACATCCCAAAATCAAAACTAGTATGCGTTTTTCTTGCTCCCAACTCCCCATGGTACCAAGATAATTTTGACTACATCCAACATGGTATCATACCACTAGACCTAACAACCACCCGAAAGAAAACCTTCACCTATAGAACATCTTGTTTCACAATCCTAGGAGATACCCTATACCGTCATAGTATAGATGGTATGTTACTCTAGTGTGTTAACGCAAAAGAAACAAAAATGTACTTACAAGAGGTACATGAAGGTATTTGTAGGTCCCACTCTAGCAGACCTAACCTAGTCCAAAAATTGCTCAAAGTGAGGTATTATTGGCCCTCCATGGAATAGGAACATGCATACAATATTCTAGAAAGTGTTGTCAATGCCAGTAGCATAGTGATCTAGTTCATGCACCAACACAAGAATTGAGACCCATCATAAGATTGTGGCCTTTCTCGTAATAGGGACTAGACTTGGTAGGTAATATTTCACCTGCTTCATCTAACGTGCACAAGTTCATCATCACAACAACAAAGTACTTCACTAAATGGTTAGAGGCAATTCCATTGACCTATATCACTGGAAAACAAATATTAAAATTTATTTTGAATTATTTGATTTGTAAGTATGGAATTCCCCAATGATAATAATAGACAATGGAACCTTGTTAAAAAATTAGGATGTCCAAGAACTTTGTGCCCAATTTTCTATCTAGCATAGATTTTCCACACCCTATTACCCCTAAGGAAATGGTCAGGCCGAGGCATCTAATAAAATCATATTGAAAATACACAAAAATACTATTAATGAAGTCGGTTATGATTGGCATTTGCAGCTAAACCCAGCCTTATGGGCTTATCATACCAACATCTAAACACCAAATGGTGCCACACCATTTTCCTTGGTCTATGGATAAGAGGTTTTCTTACTTATCGGGGTTGTAATCCCCTCATTGTGAATCTCATTAAAAGACATTATCAGCAATGAAGAATATAGGGTATCCAGGCTAAATGAATTAGAGCTCCTAGATGAAAAGTATTTGAGTGCATTAAACCATCTACATGTTTATTAGAATCAGATCAAACAAAACTATGAAAAAAAGATCAAGGACAAGAAATTTCAAGTTGGTGACTTTGTAATCAAGGAGAATCAGAAGGTACAACTAAATCAGGATGACAAAGGAAAATTTGAACCCAACTAGTTAGGCCCATTTGTCATCACAACAAGCTACAGTTTTGGGGCATATCAGTTGGCTTATCCTGAAGGAGAACCTTTAGTTAAACCACTGAATAATAGCCACCTCAAGAAGTTCTACACATAAATCATGTCAGAATACCCTAGGAAAAAGGGTAAAAATCTAAAAAATTGGAAAAAGGGATAAAAAAATGCAAAAAAATCAAAAAGCAAGAAAAATAGTAAAGAGAAATAAAATATTCTGAGTGAAAACCACTTTGTGGCACTCCTAGAACATGTACCATAGTGAAAACCTAGAAAACAAGTGTTATGTTTGAATAAAACTTGCATCATTATCCATTGGTACTATCCACAACATCCACCCATTGATTCCATAATAAAACATGTATTCAACCATGGCTTGTTATTGATTAAGGAAAGTAGTCTTGTCTCCAACTGGGGGAAACTTCTTGAAGTTGGGCATGGATTAGATCCTTAAGTATCCCAACATGATCGAAAATCAAAAACAACAATTTTTTTTTTTTCAAAAATATCAAAAACAATACAATATCGTTGGATTATTCATTCACTCAAACAGTCTAAGATATCAACATTTTCTTAAACCCTACAACTAGTTCAAGTGAATTTCTTGCAACATATCCTATAGAAACAAAAGTGGAATATCAATCCAGATTATCAATGTTGTTTATCCAAAAATAGTTTATTCTTTGAGTCAAATGTTTGAACTACTTGGTGTCCGTGTGTACAACGTAGGCAAGGCCTAACAACCCCTGAGACCTTAGGTTAGTCCCATTAGGTTTCTAACATGCTTTATTTCAACTTAGTCAAAAATACAAAATCCAAAAATAGTCAAATATACAAAATCGAAAAACATCCACAAAATAGAAAATGTCAAAAACATTCAAACCAAGTGACCTACAAGCCTCTGCATGTACAATGTAGGCAAGGGTTATCTTTGATGAGCCCTCGAGGCCCTAGGTTAGTCCCCTAAAAACAACAAAAATAACATCATAAAACTTAGAAAATCAAAAAGACCCACCCCGTCATCAAAATCTGCAATAAAACATCACCCATAATAAACAAATCATCACATTCCCCCTTTGACAAAACAAACAAACAATCAAGGAAAACATCAAAAGCTAGAACCTTCAAGTAAATAATTGGAAAGATTTGATCACAAAAAAGACTAAAAAAAGGCCAAAGTATAAACTACCTATCTTTTGACAATTCACCAACAACATCCTGAGATATTCCTTAATGAATCCATTCCTACGATAAACATGATAAAAAATGGATAATAGTCTTGAAACCTCAAAAAAATATGGAAAGTGATACTGCAACTTTGTTTTTATCTTTTTTTAGTCTTATTTTTGTGATTTATTTTATTGATTCATTCCCAGGATCTCTCGAGGATGTGCATAAGGATTTAGAGAAGAAGGAATGGGGGAAATTGAGTGTCATTTCAATTTGTTTGTAAGATATTTTTGTAATACTACCATGGTGAATACTTGCTTTATTGAGTGTATGAAAGTTGTGTTGAAACAATTCGTGAAGAAGTTGTATGTTATGTGTTCTATACCTCTCTGTGTGACTGGTCCAAAAAGTTTTAACACAACCCCAAATATATGCTTTAAACAAATTTTATGTATGTCTAGTATGAGCAAAAATACTCTTTGTTTGTAGATTCAAATTCCATGCAATAGATACAAAGTCACCTTGGTCATTAATACCCTGGTGCATCGTATCTGTTTGCTACATCAAATGAGATTGTTCACAACTGTGAAGCCTCCAAGAAAAGATGATGAAGGGAACTCCCCTTACAAACTAGAACAACAATACACAACCAAGTTTGCATAGCAAAATAAATGATCTTTATTACTGGTCACTAAAAATTACAGCGAACATGCCATTTATAGGCTTCTTACTGACATCTGCCGAATTGACAGATCTAACATTACAATATGATATTCTATGGTTTCTCAGTTCTCATCTCATTGTCCCTACACATGTTCTCCTATGGTATTTTTATTTCTCATAAGATCTCTAGGTTGGCCTTGGTCTCATGTTATAGTACCGTCCCTCACCCAATCAACATTCAAAATCTCCAAGTTGTTACATTGTAGTTAGCACTGACCAATTATATTTCAAAACAATGATGTGAAATATGCAATATTACCTTGCCATGTGTCGACCTTAGATTCTCTTGACCATCAACTGTCACTGACCACCACGTATCAATTTCCATCAGGTCATCACCTAGACTTCCATCCATCTCCCACCGATATCTTTATGTCACACCAACACCACATTTTCACTCTAGCGAGGAGACCAAAAGTCACCTTCTGCTGATACAAAAGAGTCTAGATGATGATCGTAACATACCAAAGAAATCATCAGGTCATCGAGGGAACTACAAAGAAGTTTCCACCAATGCTAATGAGTCACACCGATTGGACCATCAAGGAGATCCTGGTCAGAGTCCCACTGAAAATGCACATCCATGTTGAAAGACATAATGCCAAGCTCACATACGATCAGGCCATTGGCCAGACAAGGGAAATCATCTTGTTGATAGAGAACCCTTACGCCGATGAAATTCACACACCCAACCACCATCAGTCTATCAATGGAACACTGGGTGCCAGGCCGATAGGTCAAGGTTCCACTGATAGAACATGCCATCCTTTATTTGGTAAAAAAAACTCAGAATGATGATGCAAGATTTCTCTTCGCCTTGGATGCTCCTGCATTAGACACCTGGGGTAAATTTGACAAGTGACTCTGTCACTTCTTGAAAGTTAGAGGAAAACCAAGATGGATAACCTCTAACTTAGACAACCAAGTTGAATCTTCTATTGGCCTTCCCTTCCACTTTTCCAGGTATTCATTGTGCTACAAATTCCTAGTACTTCTTCCCACACGTCTTCCAAGATCGTCTCAATCTCCTCATTATTTTTTATAGGTGCTGGAACACTCCACTATGCCTCTACCAATTTGTGCTCCACATCCCCCTCGCAATACTCTATCAAGTATGAAACATTAAATTCAAGTGAGACATATATCCCACTCAACAATTCCACCTCATATACATTTCCTGAGTCACGTTTCTTCAAAATATTACATAGTCCAATTTTTTTCATTTTCAACTTATTGTATATACCCACTGGGAATCTTTCCTTCCTCAAATGAACCATGACTTCATCTCCAATTGAAAACTCCTTATGCCTCCTTTTGTGATTTTCTTTAGCCTTGTACTGTGTATTCATCTTATGAATAGGCCTCTTAACTTCTTCATGCATATTCTTGATATGTTCAGCAAAATCCTTTTCTTCTACACTATGTTTCCCTTCCTTATCCATATTCCTTAGTTCAGTAGAAATTCTTGGGCTACTTCCATACACAATCTAGAATGGTGGTCTTCTAGTGCTTCTATTGACTCAATTATTATAGGAAAACTCCGCCTGCGATAAAAAAAAATCCCAACCCTTGGGTTTGTCACCAACCAAGCACCTCAACAAGTTACCCAAACTCCTATTCACCACCTATGTTTGTCCATCTGCCCATGGATGGTGCACTGAGCTAAACTTCAAATCAATTTTCAACTTCTTCCACAACGTCCTCCAAAAATACCCAAAAAACTTGGTATCTCAGTCTGAAACTATGCTCTTTGGTAAACCATGCAGTCTTACCACCTCCTTGAAAAATAATTCTACAACATGAACAACATCACTAGTCTTATGATACAAAATGAACTGTGCCATCTTCGAGAATCTATCCACCACCACAAATATGGATTCATGATGACGTTGTTTCCTCGAAAAACCAAGAATGAAATCCATGTTGATATCCTCCCATGGCTTCTCAGGTACAGGTAACGATTGATACAGTCCAATATTCTAACTGGTGCCCTTCTCCATTTGACATATTCTACATCCCTGTACAAACTTCTTCTCATCTTGTTGTAGCTGCGGCCAATAATAATGTTCACTTACCACAATGATTGTCTTATCCCACCCAAAGTGACCTGCCATTCCGCCACTATGCTTTTCTTTGATCAAGTTCTCTCTCATGGGACTTTTGGGAATACAGAATTGATTCCCCCTAAAAAACATACCATCTTGAATGGTATAGTCCAACCACCTTGTCCTATCCAATATGATAGGCTCCTTGCAAGCTTTCCAAGCTTCTACAAAATCAAGATCTTCTCGATACAAGCTTGTGAGTTCCTTGAACCCAACCACTTCCACCTGCAATTTATTTAGAAAATTTTGCCTCCTGCTCAAGGCCTCTATGGCCCTATTTGATTATCTGCTCCTGTGTTTTAACACAAAAGTGTAACTCTGTATAAATTTTACCCACTTCAAATGCCTTTGGTTTAGTTTTACCTAACTGTTCAAATATTGTAAAGCCTAATGATCAGTAAATAGATTAAATTATTTCGGCAACAAATAATGTCTCCACTTTTTCAAAGCTTGGACTATGGTGTAGAATTCTTGATCATAAATAGAATATTTATTCTTTGCATCATTCAACTTCTCACTAAACTAAGCAATAGATTTACCTTGTTGTCTCAAAACAACCCCAATGGCATTGCCACTGGCATCATAGTCTACTTGAAACACTTTATTGAAATTTGGGAGTGCCAAAACAGGCTGCTCTGTGACCTTCTTCAAAAAATAAAAACTCTTTGTTGCTCCTATACTCCATCTAAATTATTTTCTATCCCCTCTCATTGTTTTAGTTAGGGGTCCACAAACACTACTAAATCCTTTAATAAACTTTCGGTAAAAACTAGATAGACCATGAAAAGATCTCACCTCTATAGCGCTCCTTGGTGTTGGCCACTCCACAATGGCTTTCACCTTTTTTGGATCCATTTTCAGACCCTCTACTGAGATAACAAATGCCATATACACTAGTTCACGTTTCACAAAACTATAATTCTTTAGGTTGATCAACAACTTCTTCTCTCTCAACTTCTCAAAAACCTCTTGAATATACATCAAGTGCTCTTCCAATATCTTACTAAAAATCAAAATGCCATCCAAGTAAAGAATGAAAAACTTACCCAAAAATTATTTCAATACCTCATTCATGAGTCTCATGAATGTGTTGGGTGCATTGGTCAGCCCAAAGGGCATGACTAACCACTTGTACAGGCCTTCTTTGGTCTTGAAATTTATCTTCCATTCATCTCCTTCTCTGATTCAAATCTGGTGGTAACCACTCTTCAAATCAATCTTGGTAAAGTACTTAGCTCCACTCAGGCAATCCATAATGTCGTCCATCCTTGGCAAGGAAAAACGATACTTGATGGTGATCTTATTAATGGCTCTTGAATCAATACACATTTTCCATTCTCCATCCTTCTTAGGTGCTAGTACTGTAGGTACTACACATGGAATCAAACTCTCTCTAATCAATCACTTTCGCAACAACTCCTAGACTTTTTTGTTCAACTCTTCACTCTCCACTGGAGTCATCCGATGGGTTGCCTTGTTTGGAAAATTGGCTCCAAGAATCAGATCCATCTGATGACTAATCTTTTTGATGGGTGGTAATCCCTCAGGAACATTATCAGAACTAATACTCTGGAATTCATCCAACAAGCCATGCACTTTTGCATGAAATTCACTGCTAACTTCCTTTTAAGCTCTTGGAATTAATGCAAAACACATTTGTTCATGTCTCATACCTTCCAGGAATTTTCTTCCTTCAATAAAAAAAATTGTGCATTGTTGCATACCTTCTCATCTACTTCCTTCAGAGGCTTCAACTTATGTAGAACTCCACCCTTTTTTAATGAGTAAGTGTTTGCATTTCCATCATGTATTGCTTGTCGATCAAACTTCCATGGTTGAACCAACAACATGTGGCAAGAATCCATGGGTATCACATCACAAAAAACCTCATCCTTGTAGTTACCAATTTTGAATTTTATTAGGCACTGTTCATTGACTAGGACCCTTTGATCCTTCTACAACCATACAATCTGATACAGACTCAAGTGCCTTCTCTCCAACTGCAATTTGGTGACCATTTCTTCCAACAATAGATTTTCAGTGTTGCCTCCATCAATGATGATATTACAGACCTTTCCTTCACATTTACAATGGGTGTGAATCAAATTCTTTTTCTAGTTGAGCTCCTTCTCTCCATTCACCAAGGCCCTTTTGACAACAAGGGACTCACGCTTTTCTGCATCTTCAAATTATGAAGACCGAGTGTCTTCATCTACATGGGCTACTCGCGCCTTGCCTTCAAGCCTCTTGTTCATCTTTTCTTGGTGTTGCAGGTACTCATATGCCCTGTGCCCCCCTTTGCCAAATTGGAAACATGTTCCTCTGAAACCTCCTCTTCTTGGTCCACACCTAGACCTTCCTCTGCCTCTCCAATCTCCACTATTCTGGTCACGAGGCTGATATGAGTCATCTCTTTACTGACCTTGACTAGTACTGGATTTTTCATCCTTCCTATAATCGCCACCTCGACCTCCATATGGCCATTTTCTAGTCTTTCCACCTCGATCTCCTCCTCTTTGCTTGCTTTCAAACCTTTTGTTCAATTTCTATTCAACCTTCGAAGAGAATTGATAGGAATTATCAATGGTAGTCATTCTTACTAGTGCTAATTCTTCCTATATATTAGGCTTTAGCCCACTGATATACCAAGCAACCATCTCTTTATTTGCCTCAGAATGTTCGGTTCGAATCAAAACCTTGTGAAATTCTTTAGTATATTCTTTCACTGTCCTCGTCCCTTGTCTCAGACTCTACATTCTCTTCAACAGCTCTAGTTCGTAATCCATTGGAATGAATTGTTTCTTCAATTTTACCACCATCCTTTCCCATCTGGAGATTTTATCTTTGCCTTGTCTGCCTCTTTTAGGTTGGACCTCCTTCCACCAAATATTGGCATGGCCCCTCAATTTGGTCTTTGTAAACTTTACTTGGTGACGATCTTCAATCTTCTCGAATTCAAAGAATTCTTCCATATCATTGATCCAATCGATCAATTATTTTGGGTTCAAGCTTCCATGAAAGCCGAAACCTCCATTTTAGGTCTTTTCCTAATGCTTGAGATCACTCACAACAATATTCTTTCTCTAGGATCCATTGGATCCTACTCCTCCTCATCTGGCTTTTCTTTTGTTTCATCATCATTGTTATCTCTTTCCTAGTGTGCTCCTCTTCCTCTTCAGACCTCTTCTTTCAAGGATTGCATCTACCTTTTGAGGGCTCTGATTTCATCTCTAGGTGGGTGCCTTCCTCCACTACCTCGACATCTACCTATTCCATTCTAGGAAAGTCTTAGAGGCATCTTGAACCCAACCCACACTTACAGGTCTTACTGCAATTGCCTCACGTTCAACGCTTTGTTACAGACTCAGGAAAACCTGCTTTGATACCACTTGATGAAGGGGAATCTTCTTAAAAACTAGAACAACAATACACAACCAGGTTTGCACAAAAAAATAAATGATCTTTATTATTGGTCACTACAAATTATAGTGAACATGCCATTTATAGGTTTCTTACAAGAATGTACCAAATCGACAAATCTAAACTTACAATATGATATTCTATGGTTTCTCAATTCTCAACTCACTGTCCCTGCACATATTCTCCCGTGGTCTTTTTATTTCTCACAAGATCTCTAGGTTGGCCTTGGTCTCATGTCATAGTACCGTCCCTCACCCAATCAATATTCAAAATCTCCAAGTTGTTACATCGTAGTCAACACTGGCCAATTATATTTCACAACAATGATGTGAAATATGTAATATCACCTCGTCACATGTCAGCCTTATATTTTCTTGACTATCAACCACTGTTGACCACCATGTATCAATTTCCATTAAGTCATCGCCAAGACTTCCATCCATCTCCCACCGATATCTTTATGTCACATTGACACCACATTGTTGCTCCATCAGGGAGACCAAAAGTCACCTTCCACCGATACAAGAGAGTCCCAATGATGAGCATAACATACCAAAGAAATGATCAGGTCATCGAGGGAATGACAAAGAAGGTTCCACCGAAGCCATCGAGTCACATTGATCGGACCATCGGGGAGACCTTGGTCAGAGTCCCACTAAAAATGCACACCCACACCGAAAGACATAACACAAAGCTCACATACGATCAGGCCATCAACTAGACAAGGGAAATTATCCTACCGATAGAGAACCCTTACGCGAAAAATATTCAAACACCCAACCACCATTGATCTGTCGTTGGAACACTGGGTGTAGTCAAGCCTATAGGTCAAGGTTCCATCGATAGAACACACCAGCCTTTATTTGGTCAAAAAAAATGAAAATGATGATGCGGGATTGCTCTTTTCCTTGGATGCTCCTGCATCAAAAGCGAAAGCAACTCATTAACAACTAACAACAACAAATTTGTATCAATCATCAAATTATTTCTTCTAACTAAAATCCATCCTACATAGCAATATCATTAGTACCATATCCATCTTGCATCCACAATGTACTTAATACATATCATGATGATAATAAACCAATAAAAATATCATGTATCATGTATGGGGCATACATCCATCATATATCAACATCACATAAAAATCATATATGAAAATGATATATTGATCATCCATAATAAAACATCATATGATATAAAGTATGATCCAGCCATCCACATCATATTCATACATCAAAAAAGTAAAAAAAAAAATGTAAATATACATCATCATACATTGTCATCCATGATCATCACATAAGCATAAAATGAGCTGAATTGAAGAAGGTATATCTCATATATATTATCATCAAAAAAGATAGAATGTCATAGTACATCATCATTAGTGAAACAAGTGTGATAGGATAATACAAAATAATACATATATATATGAGGCCTTGATTGGGCCGATGAATATATATATATATATAAAATCATGTTTGCAAAATGTCTCTAAGCAATAAACAAAATGGAGATCAAGTATAAAAACTAAACTACCTGACAAGAAGGAGAGAACCCTATAGACTAGGCTGTGGACCACCATCTAGATTTGGTTGTCTAATAGAATGATCACCTGCCTCATCACCACCATTGCCCACAACACTAGGCTCTCTGAATCATGGCCGCTACTGTGCTCTAGGAAAAAAGGCATTATAGAGAGTTTGATAGTATGTAGCCCTATATAACCACTGATCCTACTCTACATGAAGTGTATCATGCTCTACTCTAAGAGTATCTCTATCTATCATAACCACCTATAATTGAGCCTCTGTAGCATGTCATCGCCCACTCTCACTATCTCACTCTTCCATCAGGCTATCCCTCTCTACTATCACTATGGAAAGTTGTGCCTCCATGGCCTGTTATCGCACTATCTCTGCAGCCAACTAAGCACCTCCATCTCCAAGTGGGGGAGGAGGACCTAGAACTTTTCCATGCACCTGAGGACTTTGATCACCTCATGCCTAATCACCCTGTAACCCATCATGTCAGGCCCTATCCAACTACTCTGCAAGAACCTCAATGTGTTGTCATTCCCTACGCTGACCTATAATACCTACTTGAGCTAATATAGGGTCACCCCCAAGATCTATGAATTTGAAAGGCTTGTGTTGTGCCCACCACTGATCAAAATCAAGTGTGGTACCTCGGTTTTCTAAATCAACTGACCAACCCCAACCAACTAGGTCAAGTGCTCTAAATGCAACAACAACAACATCTTTGTCTACTTGGTGACCCCATACATGGACCTCCCTAGTGTTCCAACCAAAATGAGCCTCATAAGTATCAAGAAATTGGCCCTTTCTCTCTCCAAACTGATAACATACTTTGTCCAGTAAGTAATTCTCTAGTAGAGAGTGGGAGTGACCAATCAACCATCAGATTTTTTGATAGTAAACAAGCTACTCTGGATCCTCAAACCATGCCTCACAATCCATATAAGGTCTCCAAACAAAACTTGGCATATCATCAAAAACACGGTGCCAGTATGGAAGATCTCCAGGAAGGGTGTAGTGTAAGAAATCTCTGTAAGGATATGAGTACGGATCCTTAGGAGTACGATCCTGTATCTCATCAGGTCTAGCAACTGCAATGTGCTGCTAGTCCCATATATGACAAGAGAAACACCGGTGAAAATAGATTTCCTACCCCGATATACAACCTTATGCATATCTCTATAGAGGTGGATGAGAAGGCACAAACCCCATGCATATCTAGTCCCATGCTCAATCATACCCTCAATACAAATACCCCATCCAATACAGAATTGACATCCTCTCCTATCAGGAACAACTAGTCCCGAAATGAAACCACAAAGGATAAGAGAAATAGGGTTTGCACTGCCAACAAACTCAGACAAATCAATCTCAGACAGTTACACCTCTAAGTGTCTGACACCTAGCACACACCGCATGGCATGGATATCCCATTGAACATAGTATGTCATGTGCTCACCATGGATAGGAATGTAGAGAATCCTCCACACATCCTTGAGTGTAATGGTGGCCTCTCCTATAGGTAAATGAAATGAGGATTTCTTTGAATGCCACCGCTCCACAAGCGTGATCGCCATCCCTATATGAGTCCAAATGGGAGGAATGTAACATATATGACAAAGCCTGACCACATCTAGGAAGTCTCACTCTAGAACATCAAAACTGATAATCAAATCAAATAAATCCCAAGGTTTTCTCTCCCTCAACTACAATGGTTTAAGGACCACCTACAATCATTTTAACCCACGATGTTAGGGTTTCACTCTAAATGCACCAATGACATTGTAAAAATGATGAAAAATAAGACTTAGGGTTCAAAACAGGAAAAAATTAGAAATTTTTAGCAAAGTGAAGAAACAAATGCAATTGTGATAGTTTAAGTCAAAGGCGAGAATATCAAAAGCGAGGAAGTTTGGAAAGTGTGAAGATATAAAGTAGATGCACAAGAAACAAACCAGAGCAAACAAAAGTGAAGAAACAAACCAATTTCTAGTTACAAAGGCAAAGGTTTAGGTCAAAAGCGAGGGTCTGAAGTAAATGCATAAGTTTAGTGCAAGGGAAAGCTTCCTAAACTGTCAAAAGAAAAGAAAATGATGCAAGTGCGCAGAAACTCCTAAAACCTTGCTATTGACTCAAAGAACTTTGTACAAAAATTATGAGAATGTGACAAGATGAAAATGAGAAGCGAGAGGGTACATATCGGGTCACTGATGCCCATGGGCCATCCAAACTCTCAAACCAGGTCTGAACAATGCAAGGCTCCCTGAATCCTAGGCATTACTCCTTGACAACTAACAAAATGGGCAATCTAGAGACAAGAATTTTTTATAGGATCAAAGCATAAATAAGGCAATTAGAACCCTAATTACCTATATATTAACCCTCAAAAATCCTATTTTTTACCTATAAAACCCTAATTTTTAATTAGGGGACCTTCCAACGTTCAAATTATGAGCTTCCGGGAACATCAAAATGAGCAACAAGGGACTTATAGACCTAATTTTTCATCCTAAACACATCTAAATTGAAATAGAACAGTGTCATGAGCCTGACCTTGAAATTTAAATTTTTGGCCAACCTTTCGAGGGGGTAGCACATAGTCCTACCATCATTTCGTTGAATGTCGGGGCATAGTGGGGCATAATTTTTTTTCAAAAACTTGATCTTAAAAATAGAATCATTGAAACAAAGCAACTAGTACCTTGTATCAAAGAGGGGAAAAATGTAGACATGTAAAATTGACCTAACACCTATCACACACTGTAAACGACATTTTCACATCATCAACATCGTTATCAGCAAACATCATTGCATTTCACATCAAAGCATCAAAAACCCTAATTTCCCCTATTAATTGAATAAAAAAACATTATTTAATTAATTCACTTTTTCATCATTTTCGACGAATTAAATAAATTCCATTTATTTAATAAAGTCTTGAAAACCCTATTTCTACTATTAATTGAATAAAATGGCATTATTTAATTAATTCACATTTCATTATTTTTGACCAATTAAATAAATTACATTTAATAAAGTCCTAATCTCACTTTATTTCGTCTTGATTAGTTAATTACAAAATTTTCCCCCCAAAATTTTGAATAAATCAAACTATTCAAAACATCATCAAAAATCAAATCAAACTAATGCAACCTTGTTTGCAAAATTCAAACTTGATTTGCACATTCAACTCCAAAATGAATGAATGAATGAATTTAATTAATTAATCATTATTGACCACTTTTCTGATTGAGTAAATGACAATCCCTTGATTTCTCAATCTAATCCTGATAGATCAATCTATTTCTAATTGAGAAAATTATGATTCCATGACTAATCAATCTATTCTTCAATCCCACTGATCATTCAATCTATTTCTTCAATCAAACAAATTGTACAACCTATTTTGCACAAATTATTCATGTCTAAATCATCTCAACACGCTTCAACCATCAATCTTAATTCAACATTGTTTAATCTAGATTATCCATTTCAAATCATATTAAAGAAAAATGGATCGAAGAGTCAACATCATTTGCACAACAAAGTACTACCAACATTCACAACCACCATTTTTAGAGCTTCAACATACTTTCGATCAACCATTCATGCAACAATCTTTTTCACACGACATATGGAGGCTTCACAGTGATACAAACAATCCAACATTAGGCAGACACACTCCAATACGGGATGGTAACACTAGGATTTTTTATGAATTTATGTATGCTTTCATATTTTGATCTTGTTTCTTGATTTCATTAATAGCTTACTTTCATTTCGTAAGTGTAGATTAGATCTTGGATTAGTGTTCTTGATCGTAGATTAGATTTCTAATTTCAATTACATTTCTCTTGTTTAGCATCTAGGATTTTCTCCCTCACACACAAACTAAGTCATCAAACTCATTCACTCACTAGCCCTTATTTCCTAGCTTTATTGGTCATTACTCACTCAAATATTTTAAACCATGTCTATAGTTGTGTAGATCAAAAATAATTTAAATATTTTCCATATATCCTAAGTTTGGTCAAATGAAATGCGTAAGTCTTATTATCTTTTAAAACCTAGGTAATGACCATTTTTAAGTCATCATTTGATACACGTACCTTTTAAAATTCTTAAGTTGTGGTCACTATGTCCAACCTCTTACATCCCATTGGTTTCTCGCTAGCTTGCAGTGTTAAAATAATCCATTAAAAATCTTAGAACGAGCAGGGTGACATATGTCATCACTCTTGGTGGAGCCTGCCATCTCTGAAAGGTATCAGTGATGAAAGGTGAAATGATCTATGGTTGATATTTAACCTTGTGAATGCATATTGGTCATTCCTTGCTAGCCCATAGGGGACCCACAGACAAGTCTCAACACACAGAGGGCTGGTGGGCAAGCACCATGTGGTTGAAAGGAAGGCGAGTGAGTAGAAACAAATTCCTACACTAATCTAAATAGGGGAGAGTTACAAATTTTTTGTTTAATACCTTATTCTATTACAATAAGAGAAACACATACATAGTATAACAGATAGAAAAACAAGAATGCATAAAATAGTGACACCAAATATACGTGGGGAAAACCCTTTTGGGTAAAAAACCCCACCATCCAAAAGCACAGTACTTCTCTTTTATATCAAATAAGAGTTACAACATATGTCCAAGTACAAAGCTTTAACACAAGTGCTTCAAAATGAACACCTATTCTAGAGTGATATCGGCAACACTTCATTACCTACAAACAAACTATACATTCTACAATGTAGGGCACTCAATATAAAAAGTGATACAAGCTTCAAGAAGCATCTAGAAGGAGAGGAGCATCCAAATCCACATAGCACAATCTCCCATGCCATATACACGCATTTGGACACATGTAACATATTCCCTTACACCCCTTACAATGGTCAAACACATGCAAATATTCCTTCCTCAAGCTTGGGAACCTAGAATATACTAAAAATATCTTATGGCATATGCCTTACACATCTTACAACTATCATAGAATTTTTTATAGTTGACAACACTTACAACTGTAAGAGAATCTATCATAACTGACCAAGAATACCCAATTCTTTTACAACCTATCATAACCCAACTTGGATTCCAACTTTCATCCATGCATGAAGATGCCTTATGACATGTCATAGAATCTATCATAGGTCAAATATTCCAAAGTGGGATGCCTATGTCCATTTGGGATGATTATGTGTCATCCAGTCACCTCCTACAGGGATGCCACCCAACTGGTGGGTCCCAATTTATGACATGACACCATAGGAAATTAAATAATACAAATAAATACAATAATACATCAAATTAAATCAATATTAGGGCTCTAAGGTTGAGACACCTTAATCCCAACATTCTCCCACTTGTCGAAGACCTGCCAAGAGTCATACAAAATCATCTATTGAGTGCCCCAAGGCCCATGGAAACAAAACACCATATAAACTTCTCCATGCTCACTGGTTTTGTCAATGCATCTGCAACATTCACCAAAGTTTCAACCTTCTCCAAGTTCACCTTTCCATCTTCTACCATATCATGAACAAAATGATACTGAACATCGATGTGCTTTGTTCTAGCATGGAAGGTAGGATTCTTTGCTAGGAAAATCACACTTTTACCATCACAACAAATAATAATCTATCTTGCATCTAAACCAATATCAAAACATAATCTCTTAATCCAAATAGCTTCCTTACAAGCATGAGGGGTTTCCATATACTCGTCCTCTATCGTGGAAAATGTAGCTACAACCTGCCACTTACTCATCCAACTGATAGCACAACCAAACATCATAAATAAATAACCACAGGTGGATCTTCTACTGTCAATGTCACCTTCCCAATATAAATCCACATATCCATGAATACTCATAGAATGTTGAGGTACAGTAGGATAAACATGAAAAAAAAAGGCATATTGGGAAGTACCCTATAAATATTTGAACACTCTTTTAACCGCATACCAATGCACCCGTCTAGGATTAGCCATAAAATGACTAAGGACTCCCACTACTTGGGAAATGTTTGATCTCATACACACCATCACATACATTAGACTACCAACTACACTTTCATATGGTACTTTGGTCATGTCCTCCATCTCAGTAGGATATTTTGGACAATCATTCATAGAAAGCTTCATCCCCTACATCATAGGAACAACTAACTATCTACAATAGACCATGTTGTATCTCTCCAACTTCACATACTTGCTCTAGCTTAACCAAAGCTTTTTGTTAGCTCTATCTCTCAAGATTTCCATTCCCATAATGTACCTAGCTACACCTAGGTCTTTCATCTCAAACTGTGCTGACAACTGAAACTTCAAATCTGAAATCATACTTTTACCATTCCCAATAAATAACATATCATCTACGTATAGAACAATAATGAGAATGCGACCATTATCAATTTTAAAATATACACAATGGTTAGATTTAGATCTCTAAAATCCCAATGACAACACATAGGTATCAAACTTCTGATACCACATTCTAGGAGACTATTTCAAACCATAAAGAGACTTATTTAGTTTGAAAAACAAATATTCTTTACCTTTCTCAATGAAATGCTTTGGCTGTGACATTAAATCTCTTCCTCCAAATCACCATGAAGGAATGTTTTCTTCACATCCATTTGTTCCACTTATAATTCATATGTAGCTACAAGTGACAATAGAAGCCAAATAGATGTCATCTTTGCTATAGGAGAGAATATATCCCCATAATCAATTCCCTCCACCTGTGAAAATCCCTTAGCGACCATCTATTCCTTATACTTCTCAACACTTCCATCAAGAGCACACTTTTTATTGAAAACACATTTACAACCGACGGGTTTACATCTAATAGGAAAAGGTACCAGATCCCAAGTCTTATTTTTCTTTAATGAATCCATCTCCTCGTCCATGGCTTGCATCCAGGAATCTAAGTCATTCATACCCATTGCCTCTCTAACCATCCTAGGCTCATTAGTGTTAGTAATCAAAGCAAAGATACAACTGGAATCCAATAATTAATATCCAAACCTTTCTAGTTGCTTCCTAACTCATGTATGCCTCCTTAAAGGTTGAGGTTGAGGTTATCCTTATTCCTTAGAACTTTCAAATCTAGTTGAGCTCTCCTCATCATCGGGTCCAACAGGAGTACATAGTTCTTCTTTCTTCAGAGTAGGTGGAATCTGAACTACCTCCTTTTGTTTCTCCTCTTTCTCTAGTTGCAACACAATAGTGGAAAGTTTCATCTCTCTGAAAATAAAAATTCTACTATAGAGAAAATTTTGAGCTTCTGGATCCCAAAGATTGTACCCTTTCACACCAACACCATAGCCAATAAAGATACACTTAACAGTCTTGTTCTCCAACTTAGAATTCTTCTCAATCAAAACATGAGAGTAAGTTTCATAACCAAATACTCTAAGATGTCTCATAGAAGTATTTTTACTAGACCACACCTCCATGGGTGTCTTTCCAACAAGCATTGATGTAGGAGATCTATTGATCAAATAACATGCAGTGGCTACTGCTTTAGCCCAAAACTTCTTTTCAAGGCTAGCACCACTCAACATACTGCTAGCCCACTCCATCAATGTTCTATTCATCCTCTCTACAACTCCATTTTTTTGTGGAGTGTAGGGAGTTGTCTTATGTCTCTCAATCCCATGCTCTTTATAGAACTTATCAAATTCTATAGAAAAAAACTTGCCACCATTATCAATCCTCAAACACTTAATCTTTCTACTAGTTTTATTTTCTACCAAGGCCTTAAACTCCTTAAACCAACTAAACACTTTAGATTTACTTATGATGAAACAAATGAATGTCCTTCTATAGTAATCATCTATGAAAGAAACAAAATATACAGATTTTGATAATGAAGGAACATTTATAGGACCAAAAACATTTGAATGAACATAGTCCAAAACCCCAAATACTTATGGGAACTAGAGTAAAAAGAAACATGGTGTTGTTTTCCATATACACAATGTTCACAAAATTCGAACTCAAGATTGCAATCATCAAGGCCTTCAACAAGGCTCTTATTTTTTAGGGTTCTAAGACCCTTCTCACCAATGTGACCAAGTCGTTCATGCCATAACATTGTATTCTCTATAGGAAGCTTCATTTCCATGGAATGAGCACCCTTAGGTACCCAAAATTCATGACCATCAGATGTAGTTACAACATGATTCTTCTCCGCATGATCTGATAGTGACGATGAAGAATCCAAAGATCTCTTCTTTGGTACAACAAAAAGAACTATTTCATTGTACAGTGCATGCATCAAGATGAAACAAAGTGCCAATACAAACACCCTTAGCCAACACCATGGCCCGTCTATTAATCTTACATCCTCCACCAGAGTAAAAAACTTGCACAAGAGAATCATTTAGTTTACTTATAGAAAGTAGGTTTTATTCAAAACCTAGGATATACAAGACACCATCAATTCCCTTCACTCTTCCATCAGGAAATCCGATTTTGACTCTTCCATGACCAACAATCTTCAAGTGAGATTCATCATCTAGGAACACCTCTCCACCATTGTACTCCTTATACTTCGAGAACCAAACTCTATGAGAAGTCATGTTAAAGGATGCACCCAAATCTATCAACCACACATCATCCAATGCATGGGCTGCCAAGGCTGCAATAAATGCTTCTCCATTATCTTGAGATGATTTCTTGGATTGAGAATTAGAGAAAGACTTTCTTTTATTCTTCTCCTCCTTGCAATATTTCTGAATGTGACTAATTTCACCACAGTTCCAACATTTTTCCTTGAATTTATTACCAGGAGACTTAAATCTCCCCGAAGACTTTGACTTAGATTTCTTATCTTTCTTTTTTCCTCTCTCCTTTGGTCTACCATGAAATGCAAGGACTCCTTGGCCATCTCAAAATACATCCTTTGCATCTCTTTAGATAATAATGAGGTGACAACCTCATCCATCTTGAAGGTGGAAGTAGTGCTTCCAATAGCCATTACCAAGTGATCCCAAGAGTCTAACAACAAACACAAAAGGAGAATGTAATGGTCTTTCTCATCAATCTTGTCTCCAATGGAACCCAATTGTGAGACCAACATGTTAAAAGCATTCAGGTGATTTGTAACGGATCCTCCATCTTCCATTTTTAGAGAATACATCTTCTTTCTCATGAAAATATTGTTTAATTGGAATTTATCCTGATAGATATCACCAAGCTTCTTCCACAAAGAACCAAAATTTTTCTCTTCACGTACATTTAGGAGGATGGAATCAACCAAATAGATTCTAATAAGACCCTTGGATTTCCTATCCATGAGATCCCAATCATCTTATTTCATTCCTTGTGGCATGGTTCCTGAAACTGCAAGCTATATACCATAGTCTACAAGCATATCTTTCATTTTGATCTTCCAAAGTTCAAAATTACTATCATTAAATTTCTCCATCTCAATCCTCCTAGATGTGCTTTCCATCTCTTTCCTACAACAAGGTAACAAAAAACACAATTCTACAAAACTCCCACTGAAACAAAAATCATCTCAAAAAACCCAACAAAGGAACCAAGGTTGGCAAGGCTTTGATACCAACTAAAAGAAATTCAAGTGAGTAGAAACAAATTCCTACACTAATCTAAGTAGGTGAGAGTTACAAAAATTTCATTTAACACCTTATTCTGTTACAATAAGAGTAACACATACATAAAATAACAAATAGAATAGAAAGAATGCATAAAACAGTGAAACCAAGTATACACGGGGAAAACCATTTCAGGTAAAAATGCCACTCTCCAAAAGTAAAATACTTCTCTATTATATCAAATAAGAGTTACAACATATCTCCAAGTACAAAGCTTCGACACAAGTGCTTCAAAATGAACACCTATTTTGGAGTGATATCAGCAACACTTCGTTACTTGCAAATAAATTATATAGTCTACAATACAAGACACTCAATATAGAGTGATATAAGCTTCAAGAAGCATCTAGAAGGAGAGGGGCATCCAAATCCACATGGTACAATATCCCACACCATAGACATGCATTTTGGACACATGTAACATATTCCCTTACATCTGTTACAATGGTCAAACATGCAAATATTCCTTTCTCAAGCTTGGGTACCTAAAATATACTAAAAATAACTTATTATAGATGCCTTACACATCTTATAGCTATCATAAAAAAATTCATAGATAATATCACTTACAAGTGTAAGAGAATCTACCATAGCTGATGAAGAATACACAATTCTCTTACAACCTATCATAACCCAACTTGGGCACCAAATTTTACCCATGTGTGAAGATTCCTTATGATGCATCATAGAATATTTCATAGGTCAAAGATTCCAAAGTGGGACACCTATGTCCATTTGGGATAATTATGTGTCATCTAGTCACCTCCAACGGGGATGCCACCTAGTTAGTGGTTCCCAACTTGTGACAGGACACACAAATAAATACAATAATACATGAAATTAAATCAATATTAGGACTCTAAGGTTGAGACACCTTAATCCTAACAGTGGTGTCATCTTCACCTCCTGAAAGACTTTATAATGCATGAAGTATTTGGTAAAATATTTTAGGGTGACTATGGTAGCATTAAGGATTGAGCTACTAATGGGATTTAATGTGCATGTGCATAAAATATCTACGAGATGTTTTAATCTTGACTGCTCATCATGAGAGAAGGTTATCATCTTGGGAATTGGCTTGAAAGCTAAATGGCACACATGTCCAATGGTATTGAAAAAATCTAGGTCATTGCCCACCAATCTGCGATTGTAGATCAAAGTCTTGCAGATTTCAAAGGGCTAGCAGTTGGTTTCCATGTGGACTCTCTCATAGTTTGTAAAGTGTGGTTGGGCCATAAAACCAACAAGGAAGATGTACACATGGTGAGAATATGGTCAATTGGATGTTGAGTCATCAAGAAGTCAAAATTTTAAAATTCTTTGACTCCATTTGTGCCGACTACTAATCCAGATGATGAGAAGATCAATGGCTGAAATTCAAAGTTGCTAAAATGGCATCATGGAGCCATTATGGTTCACGCGAGCAAGCAATAATTGCAGAGTTGATTTTTTTCCTATCAAATTGAATGCTTTCTTCATAATAAAAGTTGTTTTTAAAGCTTATTCTTGATTACAAAAGCATTTCAAATCATTTTGAGGTTTTTGCAGTGAGTATCGAGCTTTTAGTTTCCACAAGCTAGGGTTTTTCATGTTGTTGAACAAGTGCAATTCACACCTTTTGAACTCGAATTCCTTTTACATTTCATACAATTGTTGTCTCTGTTTTTTAAGTAGGGTTCTAGGGATTCTGTTAAGGTTTGACATTCATTTAAATTGTTGTAAATAAGTGAATTTGATTAGCCTTTGCATCAAGTTTTCATCCTAAATCTAAAATCCCTAGTCTTAGCCAGTGAAACCCTAAGGTCAAGTCATTTGTTAGCATAATGGCACCTAGAGTCCAACCCCCTAGTTCTGAACCTAAGAAAATACCTTTGGTCTAAGACCTAATTGAACAATTAAAACCCTTAACAAATGAAAAATGTATAGGGCAACATTTTTTTCAAGGTCATGGAATGTTTCATAGCATAATTGATAGACAACATGCTATCAAATATGCTACACTTCCAAACACAAGGTGGTCATTGTTTCAATATTGGTTTAGAAACAAAAATTCCAAGATCCCTATCTGTAACCCCTAGAGATTGGATATGGGAAAGTTGATTGTCCCCAATATGTATATAGATATAGAGCTTCTCAAAGTCATTGTAGCTAACTATGACCCTATTGTTAGGGTATTTAGAACACAGTCTGGTCATAACATGGTTTGGGTTACCAAGGAAGAGTTGGAAAAGGTTTTCAAGTTAAACCCATGGAGTGAGGAAATGGAGAAGGTTGATAAAAAAAAGTTAAGGGTAGAGTATGAGAAGGTGAGATCAAATTTTAAGGTTTCAGTGTTGGCACATTTCTTGGCAGTAGGAAAGGGGTGAATTTTTTTTGTTTTGGGTCGATTTGACACAAAACCCGTTCCAATCAAGTACTTTGCACTCTATTTTCATAAAACATTATATTCCCTTTATCAAATTTTGGGATTTGATCTAGCCTCCAACATTCCAATAGCACCCATGTTCATGGCTACAAATATGCAACAACCCACTCAATATTTTGTATGATTTTGCTACTTATTTGACAAAGTAAATTCACAAGGGTCTACTAGCATTGAAGGATGGAGAGACGAGAGTAAGATTCTGGTGGTACTCCTTGTTTATGTAGATGTTTTTGTATAAGGGTGAAGATTTCTTTGGAAATGATATGGAATTGAAGAGAAGGGTGGATGGTGAAGATATGCCAGTTCAAACATGGACCCCTCTCTTAGATAGACATGAGAAAAAATCCAGTTTTGTGGTTTTCTCAAACATTTTTGTTTCTAAACTGATGAGAGCTTTGATATTTGATATGCCAATAATTCCAACTCAGTTGCATGATTTCCTTAGGCCAATGGAGAGGAGGCCTGATTTGAAGATTGATCACAATTGGGGTGATGTATTCCTTATCAAGATTGCATAATTCTTTGGGTATATGGAATAGAGAAAACACTTCATGTACTCCCTAGGGATGTACCATTGAGGGTTGTATTTCTTGAAGTCATGTGGCAACTTGGTGATGTTGAGGAAAACCATTTGATTAACATGAGGAAAGGAACTTTCTTTCCAGCCTATAGTGTATTTTCAAAATTTTCATGACAACTGGTGGATGGAATAACTTCATTGATAAGCTCAAGCCATATGGAATGAAATGGAGAGCACATAGGAACCATGACCCAAAAGGTTTTATGGTTTGGATAAAGGATAGAGTGAAGGGAGGGAGGTTGTTTCATAACTTCTCTTTCCTTGAGGATATTATCAAAAATGTTTTTCATTTCTAGATTCAAGAGGATAGGATGAGGAAATGGATTGTTTTTAAAAAATTGGAAAGGGAAAAATGGGTGAAATATCTTCAATTCAATTCCCTCTTAGATATAAAGGGTGGGATGTTGAGAGTGGAAGTGGTTCTTCAAAATTTTGATAAAGTTGTTGCAAAATTGTAGGAAGAAAGAGTGATTCAAGACAAAGGAAAGGTTTTGGTCACTAAAGAACAGGATAAGGGGAAAGCCCCTATGGTAGAAGAAATTCCAACCTATCAACCACCAAAGAAGGTGAATTTTTTTTCTAGAAGGAAGAGCATTGTGAAGAAGCGGCTCACAATTGCCACTCCTACCCAATCAAAGGAGTCAAGGGAATCCTCTCCTTGGCAATAACTGCCACCACATTTACCCCAACATTCACCCATTCCAAAAATAATTGAGTTGGATTCCCCACCTAGAGGACCATCCCATCCTAAGGAGCCACAAATAAAGAAGAAAAAGGTTAATTCAAGTGGCCTTGTGTACTATCCCACCAATGAGTCTGATGAAGAAATTTTTGTCACTAAAGATGAGATAAGGAAAGGTATGCCTTCTCCCCAAAGAGATACAATGCCACAAAATTTAAGTCTTTGATTGAGAAAAGCAGATTTAAGGGGGATACACAATTCTGATGATGTTAGGGTAGAAGCTTGTGAAATTTTTATTAATGATGATGCATTTGTGAAAACACAAGCCTTTCAAGAGTATATCTAGAGAGCCATGAAAGATGAGTATGTTGAAAGTGTAGACATGAAAAGAGTTGAAAATCCAGAGTTTCCCAAGGAGGTCATAGAGGCTAAGTTCCATGAAGAAATGAGGGCTAAGTATCAAGACATCACAACAACTGAGGGAAGAGAACTAGTTAGAAAAAGTGGTGTGTTACTATTAACAGAATGGGACCTTGTATCAACAATTTCCATTGACACCTGATTAGAAGGAATGATGCCCCGATATTTACCACTGAAGAGGAAGTGACACTAGCCTTATAGGGATCAACATTCAGTGCCCAATCAGACACGTTGGATATTTGGGCCTTAGCCCCAAATAATAAGAAGACAAAGGTTGCATAGCCAGTTGTAGGTGTCAGAGGAGGTTTGATAATCAAGTGTGTATCTGATACATTGGCTATTGAGGTAGCTACATTGAATGTGAATTTAGCTCAATTCAAGAAAGCTACAATAGAGTCCCTAATAGAGGAAAGGGACAAATTTAGGACACAATACAATGACATGATAGTTGAGTACAATAAGGAACAATAAAAGATTGTTGATATGTAATTGGAGATTGCATTGTTAAAGGAAAAATTCAATCAACTTTGCACTAGGCCCTTCACAATTTGAAATTCTTCCTCCCCTATCTTGATAAGAGAAAGTTACATCTTCTCTTATTTTTTCACCTCCTCCAATCCTAACTGAAGTTGTACCTCCTAGTTTTGAAGATGTGACTATAGCACAATCAACTCCAAGTACATCAGAGGCACCTCCTACACCAAAAATCACAAAAGAGTAATTGGTGGAGCAACTAAAGAATTATAAGTAGAGGTGTCAATAGTTTGATAAATTAATTCATTTGAGCAACATGAAGATTGTGACAGTGGTATTGGAACATCTGAATAAAGAGATTAAGAGGAGATTAAATAGTATTCACTCAAGCTATTCCTCCATGTTTGATGCAATAAGGAGTTTTGATAGGGATAGGGAAGTTTCAATCCCATTGATGGAAAAATGGATCCCCAAAGCTCGGGAACTAAAAGAAATGGCCATTGGGTCAAAGCATGATGCAGTTAAGCCATCCAACATTGTCCCAACCCTCAATCTTGTAAATTCCATTAAGGAATTTCAATGGTTGATTGAACTATTAGAAAAGAAGATTAGGGAGCTAGTAAAAAGGTTTGATGAATGGAGTTTAGTTTACTCCTAGAAATTTTGAATGAAAATGGTGAAGTAGAGCCTCTACAATAATGGAAGATCAAGAAAGAAATGTAATAGAACTCAAGTAGAATTAATCTATGATGGATTTGACATGGAAATGTTAAAGAACAAAATGGAAAAGCTTACTCACACAGGAACCTTCCTTGAAGAATTTGATAAAGACACCAACTAGGTGGTCATAAAGTATAGTCCATATAGGAAAAAATAAGATGAGGTTATGAAAATTAATTGTCCTTCTAAGGAGGATTTTGAACTTTAGAAGACCAAGTACGTTGATATCTTGGACCTGTTGGTTGCTGCACTGGCAGGGTAGTGGTGAATTTTGATTTTATGTCTTCAATAATGATGGTTTTAGTAGGAGAAATACAATGCATGGCCTAGAACTAGTATAGATTAGGCCTTTGATATATCAACATTCATATATTTTATTTCCTTCAATTCAAAAGTGATGACATGGAATACTAACATAGATATGTTTTGACATATTCTTCTCTCATTTTCATGCTTTTCATCCTCAAGTTTTGGAGCACATGGAAAAGGAATTGTAGCTCATGGAAAGAATATTTGCACTGACTAAATATCCTTTTGGAAGGTGGGAGATATCTTCACCAATGAGTGATAAATAACTTTTGTCTCATATGGACATCTCCCTTGAGTTTTGGAAAATATAACTGCATTTTGAATGTAATTGTGAATGTCAAATGAAAATGTGACATGTGTACATTGGCCTGAGGCTTGTTTTTCTCCCTTGTTTTTATAAAAGGGAATTCATGGCCAATTGTACAGGTTGTTGATTGATCTTAGAGAAAAAATTGTAAAGAGTGAATACAAAGAATAGAATAAAGTTTGCATTTAGGTTATGAGTCCTTTATTTTCTGTAAGAAAATTTTGATAATAGTACTAGCATTTGAACATAAAGAATGACATATCTTCAAAGCCAATTCTCTCCTAATGTATTCATCATTTGAATTATCAATGAAATAATCAAGGTTCATTTCAATGGTCTTTATTGCTTTCAATGAATGTATGCTTTTGTCTTTGTCCAAATTCAAAGAATTAATTAAATTGCTTGGATGAAATCATAGGTTTAAATGATTTGAGTGTCAGGATATGATAATGAGTGCTAGTTTTGAGTAATTGAGACTAATGTTGTAATGAAACATTATGTAAGCTTTGTGATGCTAAGTGTTCATCTATTGTCAAGATTTATCTTCATTGGATTAGACTCTGTACCCTGAGTTAAGGCACTATTATGGGATTTGTGTTTGTATTGAATTGTTATCGATCTTTCACATCAAATACATTCAAATTACTTAATATTTTCAAATTATTATTTAAATATATGTCAAGTTGAAACCTACCATGTTCTATTGCTTAGTAAATAATTAATATGTAAGGATTTTCTAGATCTTTGCAGTTATTGAATTGTCAAAGAAAATTCAAGTAGAGCCGATTTTCTATTTGCAATGTACAAGGTTAATTGGCATAGGGGATATTAAGGTACATTGTGTTGGATCACCCTCCTAGGTTTTGCAAAGATCAAAGTGTAGGAGGAAATTCTTTGCAAGCTTTCACTCTTTCGTTGGCCAATCCCTCCAATTACCTAACCATGGGAAGATGGGAATTCCACAGGATACATTGTGAGATCAGCTTGGTTCATTAAAAATAACCAATAGGGACAACAATAGTGTATCGAGCATGGTGGAGGGAACATCAACTAGTATGATTCATGCCACCATGGCAGTGATAGATGGTGGGAAAGATACAAGTGGTTAGGTAGGAGGTTTAGAGATGAGGCATAGCTCATAGAGGAATTAGAGGAGGAGGAGGAGGGAGTGGAGCAAGGGGAGTAGTGGAGTGAGGTGGGATGGGTGGTGGTCTTGGGAAAGGTCATGGGAGAGGAAGAGGAATATGAAGAGAGAGGGGAAAGGAGGAGGTAGAGGAGGATATTTTTGAGAAGTTAAAGATGAGTAGTGATGATAGTATTAGATTAGGGTCCTCAAGCTTAGATAGCTTGAGAGGTATGGATGTAAAGGCCCTAGTACATGAATCTCTAGGACAAGGACAATATGAGGGATCTCAGGCAGTGGGAGGATTATAGGTGCATCCATAGGGAGATTTCAAAGAACAAGGAGGTGATAGGAGTGATTTGGAGGCTCAATTAGCTACAAAATTGAGTTATATGGATCCCTTATGAGCAAAGATGGGAATGATATAGGTGGACGGGTAATCTCTATAGGAAAAGTGGGATAGCCTTGTGACAACATGAGATGCATAAAAAGTGGGAGGGATGGTTTGATGATACATTTACATAGGGTAAAGTTAGATGTAGCTAGACTTAGACATGAGAGAGACATGAATAGAGGCATGTGGGAGGGTCTTGGTGGTTGAGGTTGCACAAGCTTCACGGGATGCGCAATATTGTTTCACCTTGTGAGGGAGTAATATCAATTGGTCAAAGGGAACTGAGCTTTTTAAAGAGAAATCAATTAGGGATATTAGGGTTATTGAGATTAATATTAGTAGGCTTGGGGAGAACACCACCACCACCAAGGGCAAGAGTAGTGTTATGGTCACATGGACTAACAGAGGGTGGTTGTACTATCTAGTTAGTGATAATATGGATGGATGGGTATAAATATTTTTTATTATCTACAAATTGATTCTATATTGTGTAAGAGAGGGGGACCAACCATGCCAAGACTCCAGGTCACAAAGAGCCGAGAGTGGAGGGCTGCCCTAACTTACCTCACTCTAAAGGGATGTTTTGAGACAAGGATCAAGAATGATAAGGACTATAATGCACTTCAATCACTTTGCACATCCTAAAGGGTAAACCAACAAAAGTGGTGTGCAATTTGAATGAGGAAGGAAAACTTGAAAAAAATGACCCCATGGAAAAAATTTACATTTTGGGGGTTCAAACAAACTAGATGGTTCTAACGAACCAAAAAGGGGTTCGCTCAAACTAGGGTTCGAGTGAACCCATTAATTGCATGTACAGACAAAATTTGAATGAAAAACCCTTTTGGGAAGGGGGTTCGGTTGAACTTGCGTTTGAGCGAACCCAAGTTCGCTCAAACCCCCCTGGTTTGAGCGAACCCCCCATTTCCCTGATGTTTGAAAAAATTCACAAAAAAAACCTAAATTTTTGCACTTTGGAGCTTAGTTTGAATATGAAAATGGCAGAGACTTCACAAACCCAACTAGAATCAAGTAGTCCTAGGAACGAGCTATCCAACGAATATAATTTTAATATGTTTTGGTTTTATTATGTATTTATTTTTTTAGTTTTATTAAACATAGGTTTTTCACTGAAAATGAAGCTCTTTGTTTTGCACATGTGGAAAATAGTAGATTATCAAAAAAATTGAAAAATATGAGTGCACTAGATATTGAAGTCCTTGATCCAACAAAAAAAGAATTTCGATATATACAAAAAAAGTTATGCGTTATATGGTCACGCTATGTCTAAATTGTAATTAGTTTGACTTTGAAACTTGATTAAAGAAAAAATATTCAATAAAAAACTATCTAACCAGGTGGAAGCACTAGATATCGGAGTTACAAATCTAAATTTGAAAGAATTGTAATTTTATCCTTCATGGAAAAAAATTTATGTGTTATACGGTGAGTGTCACTTTTTAAAAATGTTGTTTTCTGAAAAAAAACTGGTTTTCGAGGGAGATGGAAAAAAATGTGCAATCTGATTCCAAAATTTTTGAAAAAAATATTTTTAGAATCTACAGAAAAAATGTTACGAAACTCTAGTTTGTATCATCTTCAAATTCCTCACGGTTTAGCCGCTATAGGTGCCCGAAAGTGAAGATTTAGTTAAAAAATTATTTTAGTGTCCAGTTTGGCCAAAAATTGTAAACCACTATTGTGGGATCACCCCAAACTTAGGTTTGGGCTAGGTGAGCTGGTTTTCGGAGTTGTTACTATGCCTCAAGTAGCTCTCTATCTGAGGATGGTAGTGCAATTCTGGGACGTCAACACAACATGCTGACATCTCTTAGGCGCATTGGTGTCCATATGGTCATAAAACAATGAACACAATACAAACGGCCAAAAAAAAAACTGACAGCCTAGCTGACTAGTCTAGATGGTAAAAAGAGAATAAGTAAATAGAAGAAATAGAAACTAAAGTGATAAAACAAGTAAATAAGAACTAGGGTGACAAAGATGATCTCATAAAAGTGCTTGTTCACCAGCTAGCTCCACATGTACTTTCACCTTGACACAAGCAAGAAGGGGAAAATTGTTGGGGTTGTATAGGGGCCTACCTTAGTCAGACCCTTGTTTTGGTGTTTCCATCTCCATGGATAGCCAAAAAGCAATGAAGTAGGAATATACGATAAATAAGTAAAGAAAGTAGAGATTGTAATAAACACTACAAAATAGTATAATGCTACTCAATCAAATCACAAAGGAGAGGAGAAAAACATTACCACCTCCACCCAAAAGCTCAGTAGCTAGTGGAGGAGGATATAGACTTGGAAATGTCACCACAACCACAACTTTGATGAAGGGAAGTCTCGCAAGACCCCAATCCCATGCTACTAGGGCTTGCTTCACACTTGCTATGTGGAGTTGATGGAGTGTTGTTGTTGTTGTAATGGAGTGTTGAAGTGTTGCTTGAGAGTCAAGTGACTACTGAAAGTGCTAAGAGAATAATTGAGAAAATAAATGAGATGAAGATAGATGAATTTGAAGGATAAGAGAAGAATTTGCTATTTTCAGGGTCAGTTGGTCAAAGAGGGATGCTACAAATCATTCCCAATCAAAAGTTTAACACCTCTGTCAACTTTAGACATAGGAATATGTCAGGGACAACAGTGCACCACGAAGACGTTTACGTGTCGCGTGTGTGTCCTGGACAAAAATTGTCTCACTGACATAATAGACAGATGCCAAGTGGAAGGAAGGCAATTGGGTGATGTGGAATTTCACCTTCGAATTTTATTTTCTAAGGTGAGGTTGTGTAAAAGGGGAATTTGCGTAGGGGTGAAAAATTATCTCCTATACATTCTTCCCCCACTTTAGTGAGCACGAGTAATAATGAGTGCTTCACTAAAGTAGATTGAAGAGTTAATAGGTTTAGAAATTTATACCTGAATTGTCAAGGAACCAGACCGCAATTTGGAAAATATTGAAAGTGTAGGGCAGGAAAAGGACTCCGTAGGTACTCTCCTTGGGGAGCTTCAAATAAAAGACTCCATAACCCTGCAAAAATATGAAGCCGCATAAAGTACACCAAAGGCCCTTAGAGCAACGATGGACAAATCTTGCAGGATGAAAGTGTCTTATAGGCCCATGAACCTATAAGGAAGTGACTCCTAATATCTCTCACATGAAGGAAGCCCCAAGAAGCAAGCGCCTCACAGGATCGTAGACCTGTAAGGAGGTATCCTCCAAGATCTCTCACATAAAGGAAAGCTAATGAAACAAGCTCCTTACAAGTTTTGTGGACCTGCAAGGGAGAAACCTTCAAGATCTCTCACATGGAGGAATCCCAGAGGAGAAGACTCCACAGAGTCGAAAAGTGGCTTCACAGGCACACCTATAAGGCAACATGTTTACCCACAGATAAAATATGTTAGAAAACAAAGCAGCCATGCATGCAAATAAGCAGACAGTTATGCAAACCTTTAATAAGTCAAAAGGATTTCAAAGGGGTCCCTTAGGAACCTAGCATGAAGAGGGCTCTACTCAAGGGACACACTATTTGAAAGTGAGAGAATGTTTTTCACAAATCGATTCATCATCAAGGAATCCTTTCGAAAGATGTTCACATCATCAAGGAATTATAAAGGAAGAATATTCTCCCTTGTGAGGGGAAGGTAAAGGCTACTCCCACCTCAAAGGAAATTTCTCAAATTGTTTCTTTGTGAACCCATCATAAAGGAAAAACGTTTCGTTAGGGGTCCAAGTCGAGAATATGATTCTTTTTTTAAAAGGTTTGCAAAGATTCTTGCAAAAATATTCATTTGAAATCAAATTCATTTTTTGAAAATCAAAGTATCATAGAAATGGTGTTATCACACATGAAAGGGAAAACTCAAGCAAAGAAGAGAGAAAGATAAAAGGAGTGAAGAGAAATAACACAAACAAGAGACACAGGGGTGATTTGATACTTCAGGGTCAGAGCTACTCATGAATATATATAAGTATAATAATAGTACATAAATGAATTGTCATCAATCCCCTACTATATCAGACCATGTGAAGAATGCACAAGAAGACAAAGTGAAAATAAAAAAATTGGTTCAACATGGAAGGGAAGCCTAAATGCCCCCAACACTTTGCATCGTCCCTAATTTGTCAAAAATCAAACACAAACATGGAAGAAGGATGATGCAGATAGAAGGAGGTTCATGACAAAAAATCACTCCTGTATCTAAGCACCAACAAGGGTGAAAAGGGTCATCCAAGAACACATAGCAAAATTACAAGGGAAAACATACAACACACACACATCTAATCTAAAGATAAAGAAGAGGCCTCCCCCTAACACTCATCGACCAAGAGGTCATCCGCTTCCCAATATAGATCAGTGTAAGGGGAAGGAGGAGGAGTCTAAAATGGTGGAATGTTAAGTGGAGGAGCTTTTGACCCTCTCACAAAAAGGGCTAAGGAAGAAGGCCCTGCAAGGTCTTCTCCACTAGGCTCTTGTAGAGCTATGGCCAATGACATTGCGAAGATCATTGACAAGGCTGAAACTTCATCCAGAGAGTTAAACATGCACTTCACTGGAGTTCCATGTCATACCTCAATGGATGAGGAAGGCTATGCTTGAGGTTCATCGCTTGGCTCATCGAATGACTTGAGAGTAGTGACAAACTCAGGGGAAGTTGAAACTGGTTCTATCACTAAGATAGAACAAGCCACCATAGGACCACCCTTTGGAGAAGGTGGGTTCCTCTTACATCCTCCATTGTTGGAAGGGCTATCCTCTACCCTCTACCTCATTGGGGGATGTGAACTCCCCATAGATGAGGCAAGAGGCATGGACGAGGAGGAGGAGAAAACCACGGTAGATACCACTGAATTATTTGATATATCCATGAGTTTAGGGAATGGAAAGATGTCCAAAAGGGACATCAATAAGGGTGGGCTCCATTGAAAGAGTGATAGACAGTTGCACCTTTTTAGGGTCAGGTGCACTCACACTCAAAGTGGGAGCTGAAAGCGAGACTAAACTAGATTGAATGGAAGCAGAGGGAAGGAGAGAGGAGGATGCATCAGGAGGCCCTCAAGCAGGGGTGGACATCTCCTCTTCCTTCTTCTACAAAGTGGCCTTCTCAGCTGCAAGAGCATTTTGTTGACGCTTGCACTCACACGCAAGGAGATTTTTGTGACTCTTTGAGCTAGATACCGAAGGTTGTGAAGGGATGGAAGACTCATGTTCAGCCATGGGAGTGTCCACTACAACCATTTCCAGTGAAGGGACAAGTTTCTGAATGGGAGTAGGAGGAACAGATTGAGAAATAAGAGGGGGAGTTGGCTCTAATGCCTTGCTAGTGGGCCTCTTCCCATTTATTGTTTTGGAAGAAAAAGCAGTGGGAGGCCATGGAGGCCGGGACATAGGGGATTCCCCACGGGGACCCTTTTCCTTTCCATACAAGTAGTACCAAAGTCCAGGTGGTTTAGTAGGGAGGTTTGATATCCTAATCTTAGGTTTACGCCAAGCAGGTATCATCAGACTTAGTGGGTAAAAGCTAGGAATATTCATCCAAAACTCTTCTCTAGAAAGAGGACTAGGAGAGCCATCTCAAGGACGGGGGAGCTTCTCTTTTTCCTTTCGAGAAGAGGAGGCAGCTGGCTGTTGTGCTGTCAAAAGAGTCAATTTTTGTTGTCCCTTACCTCTGATCTTAAAATTCACATAGTTCTTGTAAAGTAGGTCCATTCTTGGTGAGAGCGGACTGACTGGGGTTGGCCAAAAATGATCCAATGAATAGCCCCCATGGGACACCAACGACTGCTATCCAATGTCATGCACCACATGCACAACACCTTCGTGGGAGAATTTCAAACACTGATGAATGACAGAGGTGATTCCATTCATGGAAACTAGCCAAGGTATTCCTAACTTCAACCTGAATAGATCTGACTCCAAAATAACATCAAAGACTATGTCTACAACCCTAGGTCAAACTAGGATAGACAAAGTTATTGAGCGATATGGCTTGAGGGAAAAACTATCATGTGTGTAGATGGTATATTTTGTTTCTTCATACTCCTTATGGAATGAATTAAGCCACAATGTCTCTTTTGGAAATTCACTTAGCTCATGGGGTCGACTAAGACCCTCGTCACAATGTTGCAATTGAGGCAAGTGGGAATGTACAGGGGAGAGGGCTTGTTGTTCAAGGGAAAATCCTATGACTTAATTTTCATGTCCGAGGAGTTGATCGTAGGTTTTGTGGTAGGAGTAACCGTGACCATGTTAATATACACCTCAAGTTGAGTGGTAGAATTGGAGGGATCAATAATGATGTTGGAAGAATGTGATAAAAATGGGTCTGTGTATATCTGCAACTCACTATTCACTTTCACCATCAATTTGTTTGCCTTTTGTTTACTTCCATCAAGATGAATAGTATTGTCCTCAATGAGGTCTTGTATCTCATGATGTAGGTGCATACAACATTTGATATCATGTCCATTAACTCGATGGTATTGATAGAAGGTATCCACATCATACCAACTAGGGTAAGGTTCCTTGAGATGTTTAGGGTTATCCATGGTTATGATCTTGTCCTTTAACAATTTCTGCAAGATGGAAGAATAAGATTCTACCAACTTTGTGAACTTTCTATTGCATATGAGGTCATTACCATTTGTAGCGGCTACTACATTTGTAACATCCTTACCTTTTCCAAAGATCGATACAATGGACTTTCCTTTTGAATGGGATCATGAGGAGGATCCATCAAATTGAACTACCGCTTGTTGATATTCTTGTAATACCGCACACAAATGTATGAAAGAAGGGTACTTCATAAGGGAAAATTATCCTAGCAAGGTCTCTGCAAGTTCCCTATGAACACCTTCTACACATCAGAATCGGGTAGCAGGTATGAGATTTGTGAGAAGTGTGCTTGGTAATGTGCTATGAAATCAGCAATCTTCTCATTATCCCCTTATTTACATCGGATGAGATCTGAAAAGGTCATCTTCAGTCCAATGTTGTCTTGGAACTATCAAAGAAACTAATTTACAAGTTGATCGAATGAGAAGATAGAATTATTTGGTAAGGAATAGTACCATTTGAGCACTATTTCCTTAAGAGATCAAGGGAATAATTTTTCCATCAACACATCGTGATGGAATAATTCTATACATAGGGCATTAAAGGTGGACACATGTGTTTGTGGATCCCCTTTTTCGCCATATTTTTCAAATTTGGGAATCTCCATTCCTTGTAGGAAGGGAGTGTTTAAGATTGCTACCGACAATGGGCTATGTCATAATAAGGGTTGAAAGATAGGCTGGGTAGAGGCTTGGGAGAGATTCACTAGCTGGCTTTGCATCTTACCCATATTTACAAGAAGAGTGTTCAGAATAGGGTCTCGGGATTACAAATGTCTAGTGGAACCTCCTCCAGAACAACCACTAGAGCCACCTCCAGAACCACCAACAAGGCCATCGCTAGGACCACTGTCGGAGCCATTGACACCAATAGGGCCTCCACCAGGGCCACCTCCACTTCCAAAACCACCACCATGCACTAGTACATAAACAATAATAAACTACTAAAAAAACTACTAAAAATTTCTTATAAATGACTACAGTTGGTCATGTGACCACTAGTAGTTTATTGCCAATCATATATAATGCAACTAGATTGATGACTAAACCATTTTTAGTCATTTATTGGTTGTTTTTATTGATTGATTTGGTAGTATATTTAGTCATTGATTATTGTAATCTGGTCATTTATTTAGTCATTTTTTATTCGCTAATATAATTAACTAGTCACTTATTTAGTTTTTTATTTAGTCATTGATTGTTGTAATGTGGTCACTTATTTAGTCATTTTTTTATTCACTGATATATTTAGTCATTGATTGTTGTTAACTGGTCACTTATTTAGTCATTTTTACTCACTGATTTCTGTACATTGGTAGTGTATTTAGTCATTAATTTTAATCATCATTTTGATCAATTTGGTAGTATATTTAGTCATTTTTATTCACTAATTTCAGTAGTAATATAACTAGTCATATTTATTCACTGTTAACACTAATTTATGTCAATTGGTAGTATGTTTAGTCAATTTAATTATTAATTGATGTCATTTAGTAGTATATTTAGTCATTTTAATTACTGATATTTAAGGATTTAAGCATAAAACACAAAAATACACATCATTCATCAATTGCACACAAATATAAGACATCCATTGAGAAGGAAAAATCAATGAACTTTATTAATAAAAGAAAGGTGTTCTAGTTATAGCTTAGAAATAGAGTATATAATTGTTATGTTCAGTCACAAGACTAAAAATATGAGTTACAATATTGCAGAGAAATGATTGCAAGAAAGAAACTTCTCCAAAAGAATTC
Organism: Sequoia sempervirens; assembly: GCA_007258455.2. Lineage (NCBI taxonomy): Eukaryota > Viridiplantae > Streptophyta > Pinopsida > Cupressales > Cupressaceae > Sequoia > Sequoia sempervirens. Next base: position 20,448,725 of record VDFB02000007.1, on the reverse strand, counting down.
TACAATGATGGAAACACATGCTTGAAGCCCTAGTTCAATGCGAGCACATGCCCCTCAAGGAGAGTATTGATTGTGTCCCATATATGAAGCTCTCTCCTTCAATGCAGTCAATAATAACCCAACTAGAATATTTCCTCCTTTATATGCAACTTGCCATTTGATATTAGCAACGTCAAGGTGCTGCCTTTTTTTCCATGAATGAAGTGTGCCCCAATACAAACAACGAAATTAATAGTAGTCTCAATTCAGAAAGAATAAAAGTGCATTGTATATTGTAAGTTTACAAAAGAAATTCCAAACACAATAGAAAGATAAATCAATTAAAAAATTATAGCATTTTCAACAAATGCCTTAAATAGAGTGTTCAACATAGGCCTGAAATATGCATATTGAACCCTTGATTTTAGAACCTTGCTCAAACTTTAAGAAAGGTGATATGCTCAAATTATAGAATGAAGTTGACATATTATAAAATGAAGGCTATCAACACTAACCAGACTGGAACAACATTATCAACAAAAAATTCCTGGAAACCAAGCCCAAGAATGCCATCAGACTTGGACAACAAAAATTTCAACCTTGGTTCATGTGTTGTCTCAGTAAAAACTTGCACCATTAAATAATCTATTTATACATAAATTCCAAATTAAGTTGATGAGAAAAGATCTTTGATATCCAACTAGGAAGCCTTAACATCCAAAAATTATTAACCTAATGTTTCACAACAAGTTTCCCAACTATGAAATCATCTTCCCCATTCACTTTACAAGCACCGCCCAATTCAACTTTTGAAGGCACAAACACATAAGGTACTTTCTACAATGGTAATTTTCAAACTAATGATTAATAAAAAAACTTAAGGCATCCATTAAAATTGCAAGAAAACAACCACTTGAACAAATACACAGAAGGATCACCAAATGGTTCAAAACTCATTGTTAGTATAATTCCAAAAATTTGATGTTCATGTGCAAGTTATTTAGGTTTATTCTCTTACAATTCATCAAAATTAGAAAAAAGGGTAGCAAGTCAGGGGATTTTATCGTGGGAAAACTTCACAGTTAAAAGGGTTTTGTACTATGTCAAACATCATTTCATTAGTTTCAATCCCACCATTTTATCCATGTGATTACTACCCTATACAATAAGAATCAAATTGTGTTCATTTTATTGGTTTTGATCCCTTTAATCCACCTTTTCAACATCCACATGATGTAAAGATTTCTAGTGAACAGTTGAAACATATCAGAGGCGATTGAAGGAAAGCTTCTCACAAATTAAGGAATGATTCAGGTATTGCATGGCACATGGAGTTAACCTAATTTTTTTACAATTCCCATCTAACATCTTAAAAGGTTGCAATAATGTCAAAATTCAAAATGGTACAAGGAGAGAAAAAATAATACCTTATCTTTGGCTAATGAAATCAAAGGATCAAGAATGGCAGGAGGATCTGTATCAGCCGCCTTAACTATAAACTCTAATTTTCTAAAGGATAATGTCTTGGTTGCTGCAACACCCTAAAATCATTTAGTATTAGTAAAAAAGAAACCAGATATTGATCCATTGTCATATTGGATCTCATAGGATTCTCCTTCACAAAAAAAAAAATGATATATATTAATTGTTTAGAAACTTCCTTAATCTCCCCATGTAAGTAGACTAAACTAAGTGAGGTTGAGGGTTTGAATTAGAGTATCATCTTCTTGGTATGTGCTTGAATTTGATCATGACTTTTATCTTGAATGAAAATAGTAAGCTAGTTGCACTATAAAATCATTGTTAGAAAAATAACCACGAAATCATCTTTAATTAAAATAATCCTTCTAGATATTTCAAGACAAGAGATTTTAGTTCATTTCTAAGAGAGCTAATTTCACTATCCAAACAACCATCAATCTATTTATTGTATATAATTTCCCAAAATTTAGAATTTGAATGTAATGAAACTAACCATAATTATCAAATATTTGACATCAAAATGTAGTACAAAATGAATTGTTTGACAGTAAATTTGTTTTGATAAACCAAATATACCCTTAATATATTTATTTAAATAACAAGGAAAGATCAAACTAGAGACAACAAGATAACATTCATTAATTCACTTCAGCAAACAATTGAAACTAGAATTTGGCCACCAATTATAACTTCATTCTATTGATGTTCAAAAATATTTTACAATATATTTCAAAAAAAAAATTTGACTGACATGTCAAAAAGTGTCTTGTTAGTTACCCACTTTTAACATAAATAAAAAATTCTTAATTATCATTGTTTACATAAAAATTTAAAAGAATTGAAAGATGAGAAGTGAAGAAAATTTATCAGATGTTGAAGTCCACAACACTTGCAGGATATGGAAGTTCATTACTCATAATAAGGTACCCTTGATCATTTAGATCTGGCAAGGTCCTCTCTCCATGATAGTATCTGCAAGGCTTGGTACTTCACTGCAAGGCCTATTCTTCTAGGGGAGCTAGATATGTTTGATCCCATTGGTACACCATGTAATCATGAGGCCATTTGTACTCCTAGATTTTTTGTGTGTTGGCCAAGTGACTCTTCCATCTGTTGTCTAATAACTCTTTGGTATCCGTGATGAATTTTGAGTACCCAACATCCAGTGAAATTATTCCATCCAAGGTTAAATTGAGGTAGTGAATATTTATGTCACCATCCTTCTATAATTAGTGAGGCAGTTGGGAACAATTTTTCTAAACTCATCTATCCAATCCTTGGAGCCTTTCAGTTGATCATCATCCCTTAGTATCTTAGGCACAAACCACTGCTTTAGCATGTGAAATGAATCCATTCTTGCCTTGATCTTTTGGTCTTTTTTAGACATGTATTGAAATTCATCTGTGACCATTCAGACCATTTGCTTAGTAGGCTTTAAAGCTACAGGGACCTCAACACTCCTTCGTAAAATTCTACACATAGTCGTTAAGATGTGATGTATAGGTTGCCATTTCTTGACTAAGGGGTCCAATATAGGTACATGGGCCTTTATCTGATCAACTACTTGTGACAAGGAAACATAAAATTCATACACATTTTCTAATTTTTCCACAATTAGTTTAACCATATGCTCCAAGATTTGTTCCAATACCTTGAGGGTTTCTCTCTTTTCTCTTTCCTTTGTTTCTTCATTACTCTTTTTCAACTTCTCAATTCCTTTTTTTAGCACATTAAATTTTTCAACAGTTATTTCACTTGTATTAGTTTGGATGGCAGGGGGCTGGTATATTGTTAATTATGTGCTTTGGGAAGGACATACTCTATTTAATTGTTGTTTCAATTTCACATTTTCTATGAATAACTTATTCACTTCATCATTTGGATCAGTCTATGCTTTCTCATATTCTTCCAATCTAAGATCCATTACTTTAACCACATCCCTAGTAAATATTGTTGAGTGCATTGTCATAATAGCTGCCTCCAATGCTGATGTGTCTTGAAGTGTCTTTACCATGGTAGTCCCTCTCATTTCTTTTAAAACATCAAGCAATCTTGGTTTTTCTATTCTTTTTTGCTTTTTCCAAAAGGATAGGGTTTCAAGTCTTGGATTGTAACCTATTCCACTCATTCCCTCATCTGAATTTAGAAACCAACATTGGATCTTCTTGGCTTCTTACTTGATCTAGTAAGAATATCTTTTTTAACTCCATCCTAGGAATAATTAGTATATTGCTTTCTAAGACCAATTTTCTTGCTTCTTGGGGGCTAATAGTAATTTCATTAATCCTGAGTTATTCAAGAGTTTGGAAAACAATCTGGTCATGATGTGACTCCTTATTGCACATCTTATTAATTTGGAGTCTCTCCTCAAATTCTTTCATATTCATCTTAAACCAAAAATTCTTAAACTCTGGAGTTTGAATAAATTCATCATCTTCAATAAATCTAAGGGAAGCAATCACCTTTTCATCATCATGCACTTCTTTATCATTATGCCCATGTACATCCACTCTTTCTTCTGGTTTTTGAGCCTAAATTTCAAACTTAGGAAGTGGATGATCAACTTCATCATCTTTAAAATTCAAAAGTACATCGGCTACCTCTTCAATATCCCCTGCTCCTTCACTTATTTCATATGCCACTAAGGGGACCACTCCATGTGTCTTCTGCCTTTTAGGAAATGGTTGCGCAAGGGATGCTTCTAATTGTATTGTGGTAGTGTCTGGTAGGAGATCTATGATTACAATACCTCTTGGTTTGATGGGAAGCTTGGAGGGTTTTGAAGAATCACCCTCAGGTTTCTTTTCTGGTTGAACAAATAATCTTTCAAAGTTGTCAATTATTACATTCATCCTTTTGATAGGATCCTTTTCTTCAACATAGAATCCTTAGAATCCAGTGTCTGTCTTTTTCTCCTCCTCAATCCTCTTTATGATTTCCCACTTCCACTTCCTCTAGAAAACTTCATCAGGTGTAAAGCAATTTCTTATTACATCTTCTTCGTAATCCATTACATGGGTAATCCCAGCTTTAGTGAGAAGTGTCTAGTTTATAAAATTAATATGGTCTTTAGGATCAAAGACCCTTTCTCCTCATGACTTCAATGAATACCACATCTTCAAATAGTTATGCAGTTCTTCAAGAGTGTTAGACCCTACGGATAGCCCCTCACATTTAGTTAAGTCAAGGATAAATGTCCCCTTTTTCTATCTTTTCATAACATCCTACTCCATCCATAACATTTGCCACATAAATTCTAAAAATGCAATTTGAATAGAATTTTTTTTAGGTAAAACATGTTTGGCTTGAGGACACCCATAGACCCTTATTACTATTTGGTCTACTAAGAAAAACCAGTCACTGAAATTGTGAGTGTGTCCTTGCTCTAGATTCAATGCTAAAGGTATTAATACTTGCATGATTTTATTAAAAAATATTGGTGAAATATGACCAAGAGTTTTCATGATCTTTACTAAAAAATCATCATGAAATATTACATAATCACTATTTTTACATCTATTATCCTAGATGTAACACCATTTTTGTACAAGCAACCTATTCCCTTCATCATCATTCATTCCCAAACACATTATTTTAGTCCATCTATTTTTGTTTTGGTACAATATTAAATGACACAACATAGAGTATTTCCTTAAAGTGATGGGAGGTAAGTTCTCTCTTACTTGCAAAACTCCCTCATGTAGCCCTTTCTCAATTTCAATAGTAAAGTCATACTCAATGTTGACATCAAGATTTTGTATCCTCATTTCCATCATAATAAGATATGTTGGAATCCTCTCTTCATCATATATTCCAAGCACTTGGAACAAAGAAAAATAAGTTCTTTTGAAATATACTTGGAAGTATTTTGTGGAAAATGACTCATTTTAGGAGGGGGAGATAGGTATCCTCCTATTGTTTACACCCTTTTTCATGTGTAAAGGAAGTTCATCACTCCTGTAGGTTTTTCTCAATCTCCTATAATCCTCCTCACTTCTGTCCAAGTCGATCTTAGTGATAGCTTGCTTGTTTAACACAAAACACTCTATAATTGCTTCTTTAGTTAGCACCACTAATGGTGAACCATCTGGCATTCTTATAGTCCTGGTAGCCAAGTGATAATATTGTGCCAATATTTTAATAAACTCAACATCTATGAAGACATTTGGGACTATCAATTTTTCCAAATCTAAAGTCCAAGGATTCAAAACTGGTATCTCCTCAATCCTTTTTTCATAGAAGTACCAAAACAGATCCCACCCTAAGATAGGGATAATTGGGTCTCTCCATCCTTGGGCTATAACTTTAAACACCTTTTTGGATCCTTTTTCTATAGAATTAGGTAACACATCTAAAATGGATTGTTGTAGGGACCTCTTCTTTGATTTAGAAACTATGGACTCTTCCTTTTTACTCGCAAGTTGACTTCTTTTGGGTGGCATGATGAAGAATTTACTCCTACTTTATTTTTTAAGTGTCTACTTGTAGAAGAAAATTCAGTTCTTATACACTTGCTACATAGGGTTTCTATGAACTTGGTGAAATAATAGCTGCAGAGTTTTCCCTCTTAAACTCCCTTGCCTCTAGTACGCTAAGCTTTGTGAATGATTTCCAAAATGTCATTGAGTCCCAAGTAATATTTGTTGTTGAGCTTGGTAACCTCGCTATTAATGTCGTTGATCTTGGGAAATCAAACGGTGTAATCATTTAATGCTTTGATAGCTTGTACCACACTACCGCTAGGTCATTTAAAGACCACTATAGGGTAGCATTAGCAGTTTGCCACCCTGCGCACACCCCTTTGGACTCCCGTGGGATGGCAGGTTAATTGTAGTGATTGAGTGATTGTTCACCACCATACCACTCTTTCATATCAAGACTACTGCGGGGTAGAGGTAGAAGTACCACCACCTCGTGCACACCCCTTTGGACACCCATGTGACAGTGGGTTAATTTTAGCAATTGAGTGATTGTTCATCGCTATACCACAATGTCACTATTTACCCCTTGCGGGGTTGCAGTTTTCTTTAGTTGTTAACATGTTATCACCACCACCCTACGGTATTCATATTTGGCTACCGTAGTATTGCGGTAAGAATTTGTAAATTGACCCATATGTCCCACCATCCCACGCATAGCTCTATTGACTGCTACGGTAGTGCGGTATATGATTTTATTATGAATGCAATATTTTAGATATCATTTTATTAAAAAGATTGAACAATTTTCTAATTTTGCAGTCTCTTAATTTTAGTTTTTAGTATCAGTCAGAACTAAGAGATCATTTCTTTTTTTGTAATGGGGAGGCTTAGTTCACCTAATGTTAAGATATCTATATGTATTATTAAATCATAGATGTTCATTATATGTGTGCATCTAGAAAACATATAGGACATAGAAGAAATTATATTCTAACTAAACAAAATTAATTTAAAATTTTCAACCAAAGTAAGAAAACTAAGAAGAATGATTCAACCTAACTTTAAATGCACTTCAAATGAGCAGTGAACATCTCAGGTTTTGTATACAAGTACCAGGAGAATAATGATGATTACATTCAGAAATGTATTAATAAAATAATAGTGAATAAGCATACCTATACTTAGATCTTTATTACATTTAATAATAAATTACACCATACATATAACCAAAGTTTAGGTGACAATCTAACCTCTTAAGGTGACAAAACATCATCATAATCATCTGCATTGCTAGCAAGATCAGAATCCTAATCATTCACATCTGCATTTGCTTGATTTTCTTCCTCATCCTCATCTATGACATGTAATGCATTCTATCTCCCAATCTCTTCATTGGTAATCAAAATGTCTTCTTCAAAAACTCCATTATCGTCTTCATCCACTTCTTTGAATTTTTCTTGTGAATTAACATATTGAACATTAGGCATTATATCAACAACTTCCATGAATTTTCATTTTGAACAAGACTCTGTTTGAATGAGATATGACCATCCTGGGATTCTTACATCATCAATTAGAAATGATTGGTTAATTTGAAGAGGGGAAACATATGGCTCATCCATCTCTGATAAAAATTGTCTTTCATTTGTGTGTACAAATCCATACTCATCATATTGTATTGCAAATGGTTGGATCCACTTACATTTTAATAATATATGACTATTTTCACCATAGTCCACTAGAATATTTTGTTGGATGAATCCAACATAAAATTTCTTCTCAGTTTCGTGAAGAAATTTGGTGCTAACAACACAATCACAATTTATCTTTCCTTTGTATTTTTCTTCCACTCTTAAATCACTACCATAGGCCCACATTCTACTGAAATGCATAGCCCATAAAAGTGGAGATTGTGAAAGCTCACTTTCCTCCGTTGTTATATCTCGACCTTCTTCTTTTGCATCACTTACTGCATTAGCAAATCATTCTTCAAATTTTGGAAAAGAATCACCTTGAATCAAATCAGCATGAAGTCTATGCCTTTGAATTCGATGTTGCATCCAAGATTGATTGTCTTCTTCTTATTTTCTACATAGAATATTAATGTACAAATAGTAAGATTGATAATATAAATGTGTAAATGTAATTGAGTAAATAAATTATTGTGTAAAATATTTTTTATGTGTGCCACTTATCGAACGAAGATGTGTTTTGGAGAATATAGGCATCTATCGCACTTCTTTCTTGATGTGATAGCTTGAAGCAACATCCATTGCCTTCTAATACTTCACCTGCAGTTGTGTCTTTTTCATCATCGTCCCATACATGTCGATTGACATTTCTAAAATCCTTCATAAATTATGTGCAAAATATCATGGCCTCTTGCATTGAATATCCCTCAAACATGTTGCCTTCCAGTTTTTCCCTAGTACGAACAATTTTTTTCAAAACCTTCATATATCGTTCTATAGGATACATCCATCTTGTTCTTATCAGGATGCAATGCTTTAGTTCATATTATAGATGTATCAAAAGATGCATAGAAATGTTAAGGATTGTTGGTGCAAATTCTCGTTCCAATAGACAAAGGACTTCAACAACCTCCTCCCTCAAACTATAATTTTTTTAAGGATCTAATACATGTAAACTCATTCTCTTTAATACTAGGCTCAACCTTATAACTTCCAATCTCGGCCCCTTTGGAAAACTTAATATATTTACCACAATAGGTAAAATATTCTCCATTGTGACATGATATTAATGGGTCTTGAGGCCTCTTAAGCCATTAATGTCAGTTTGGCTTCTAATACTACTACTTACATATCTAGTGAGAAAGCAAGTTTAAGAAATCAGTTGTAATAATTGTGCACATTGTTCCTTTGTCCAAACATAAGGAGCACTAGGTTTTCTATATTTTTCAACCCAAATATTTTGATGAATCTTTAGTTGTTGAAAGTCTTCACGTGATGAAATAGTATCAAAAGCACCAAAAATATTTTCTATAATAGCATAGGCTATATTTTTCTCAGTATGCATAAAGTCAATAGTATCCCTAATGGCTATATCCTTAAAGTATGGAAACTTATAGAATATGCACAACCTTTTTACACCGCTTTCATTACATAGATCATATCTAATACTATAAATCCCATCATTTTCAATTAATGACATTCTTTTTTTGCATTCTCAATAATGTGATCACCTATTATTAGCAATGGTGTTCACAATTCTCTTCTTGACCATTGAACCATGTTTTTTGTTGATGATATGGATGATCCATTTTAAAGTAAGCATGGTGTCCACAATAAATACACTTACACAAAATTCTTGAGTGCCCCACAAAATCCTTAAAGGTACAAGTAGGACATCCATGGTATCCATGAACACTGAGACCAGACAATGTGCCATATGTAGGAAGATCATGAATCGTAAACAATAAGGAAGCTCTTAAAGTGAATTTGATTGAATGGCCACCCCTTAAAGATTGAATTGCTTCAATTCCTTTCCACAATTCCATTAGATCATCATATAATGGCTCTAGGTAAGCATCAATTGTATCTGAAGTCACACTTTTCTTTCCCAATATAATCAATGATAGCATTAAGAAAAATGGTTTAGTTGCTAACCATGGAGGCAAGTTATAATTTATTAAAAACACTGGCCAAGTTGACCATTTAGCACTTTGATTTGAGAATGGGTTCACCCCATCTAGAGCGAAACCCAACCTTATATTATGAGGATCTTGAGAAAAATTAGGCCATCTAATATCAAATTCCATCCACGTCTTACAATCAAGCACATGTCATTGTTTTCCATCAATGCTCTTATTTTGGGCATGCCATTGCATAAGTTCAACAATGTCTTTGCACCTATACATTTAGAGTAATCGTGGGATTACCGAAAATTGGTGAAGAACCTTTTTAGGAACCACAACTGATTTCAACCCTTCTCTATACCTCACTTCATGACATTTCAGACATTCACTCTCACTTGCAATATTCTTGCGAAATAATACACAACCATTCACACATGTGTGGATGTTTTCATAACTTAAGCCTAGCTTAGTGATTTCTTTTCTACATTGAATTTATTTTGTTGGAAATGTGGAGTTAGATGGTAACAACGAACTTAATAATTCCAATAACTAATCTACACTCTCATTTGTCCAGCCAAACACCACTTGCAAGTTAAGAATTTGAAGGATTGTTTTCAAACGACTTAACCTACAATTAGCATACAAAGGCTTTGAAGCATCCTCCATCAACTTGGCCCAATCATCATTTAGACCCTCATTCAACATTCTATCAACTTCAAACCCTTTGTCTAACATTGTTTCCTCTTCATCTATGTTTTGTGCCACTTCATCTATTTTTGTTTCCTCTTCATGTCTCACACTCTTCCATTCTATCATATCTTCATAATAATTGACATTCCAAGGGCTTATACCACTATGCATGTATCTTATCATATGTCGATAAATGTCACTTCTTTTTTTCACCTTTCCACCAAAACAATAATTACATGGACATGGATATTTTTCCATGTCCCTCTCATTGGCTATTATCTCATCAAATGCATGGTATTGATCCCTAGTAAACCTTCGATGTTGATCCATCTGTAATGTTCTACACATAACAACATAAAATTGTAGACTAAGAGACAAAAATTGTTTTTATTAATTGAAAGGAATTTCCATAGCAATAGAGTTATAGAGAGCAAATAAAATAGAGATTTTAACTAATGAATTGTAAAAAATAGATTTTTGTGGTTTATATTTAAATTGTTGATTGCATTGCATTACATTGCACATCTTTCAAACTCAAAGAATTACTTCACATTGCATAACTAATAACTAGATGCTAATAGATGACAAAATTTCAATTACAATATAGTTTTTACAAATTCAACCAAAGCAATTACACAATTACTTCACATTGCATAACTAATAACTAGGAGCAACTCCCAATTGCATTTGCTTGTCATGGCATTCCATGAGACCACATTTCTTTGAGGCATTTTTTCAAAAAGTTCACTTCCTTGTCTATGCTACCACATTTTTCATACATTTCTACCAAAACATTTTATCAAATAGGTCACTACCTTGTTGCTAAGGCTAAAATCCTAAAACAAGTGCTTTCGAACAAGCGAAGGATGCTTGGAAAAAATATATAAAAGCATAATAGTAAGAAATAGCATAGACAAGGTAGTGAACTGGTTGAAAAAATTCCTCAAAGAAATGTGGTCTCATGGAATGCCATGAAAATCCATAACAATTCACTTGTCATGGCATTTCATGGCATTCCATCACCATGAGACCACATTTCTTTGAGGCATTTTTTTCAAAGTTCATTTCCTTTTCTATGCTACCACATTTTTCATACATGTCTACCAAAGCATTTTATCAAACAGTTCACTGCCTTGTTGCTATGGCTAAAATCCTAAAATAGGTGATTTCAAAAAAGCTATGGATGCTTGGAAAAAATCTATCAAAGCATAATAGTAAGCAACAAGCTATTGTCTCATGGATTTTTTTTGGCACAAAAAAAACGTGATTTTATTTGCATTTTTTGTAGGTTTTAAACACATTTTTTTGGCAATTTTGTTGTTTGAAATGGGGAAAAATATTTGTGGTCATTTTTTTGCACTTTTTAATTGTAGGATTCTCACAGTTAGTGAAAAAGGTATTGTTCATGAAGGAATGGAAAAGATGCGTAGAGCCCTTGAATTATTCCTGTACTCTGCAATGGCATTGAATCATTTAGCAAACCATTTTTTCTTCATAAGGTAGCATTTTCTTGTGGAACAGTTGACTGAGATAGATCTTGTTTCAACTAACCACCCTCTCATGAAATATCATTCATATTATAAACTTGCATGATCTTATCATAGTAAAGGTGATTATGCCACCATTGCCCGCTACTACATGACATCAATCAAGGAAAGCCAAAGACCATAGGATTTTTTGGATAGGTTCAATTGAAGCTGGGAAATATTAAGAGTTCTCTCTCAAATTTTGAAAAGGTTTTGGAGGTCCACCCTGAGAACTGTGAGATATTAAAAGTTGTAGGTCATATATATGCTCAGCAAGGGCAGGTAGAGAAGGATTTGGAAATTTTAAGAAATGCAACTCGCATAGATCCACATGATTCCCATGCATTTATCAAGATGGGTGAGTTATTAACATCGTCAGACCCTAGTGCAACCTTAGATTCTCTTAAGATGCCATGGTCTTTTCTGAAGAAGAGCAGAGAAGAAGTACCCATTCAATTGTTAAACAACATTGGGGTTCTTGATTTTGAGCATGATAAACTAGAGTTGTCTCAACAAAATTTTATAGAGCCATTAGGAAATGATGTTCTACCTCTACATAAATCTCTGTGGTCAATTTTATGCATTTTTTACGTGTAGGATTCTCATAGTTAGTGAAAAAGGTATTGTTCATGAAGGAATGGAAAAGATGCATAGAGCCTTTGAATTATACCTATACTCTGCAATGACATTGAATCATTTAGCAAACCATTTTTTCTTCACTATAGGGCAGCATTTTCTTGTGGAATAGTTGAATGAGACAACTCTTGATTCAACTGACCACCCTCTCATGAAATCTCATTCATATTATAATCTTGCATGATCTTATCATAGTAAAGGTGATTATGACACCATTGGCTGCTACTACATGACATCAGTCAAGGAAATCCAAAGACCATAGGATTTTGTGAATAGGTTCAATTGAAGTTGGGAGATCTTAAGAGTTATCTCTCAAATTTTGAAAAGGTTTTGGAGGTCCACCCTAAGAACTGTGAGAACATAAAAGTTGTAGGCCATATATATGCTCAACAAGGGTAGGTAGAGAAGGCTTTGGAAATTTTAAGAAAGGCACATCGCATAGATCCACATGATTCCCATGCATTAATCAAGATGGGTGAGTTATTAATATTGTCAAACCCTAGTGCAAGCTTAGATTCTCTTAAGATGCCAAAGTTTCTTCTGAAGAAGAGCAAAAAAGAAGTACCCATTCAATTGTTAAACAATATTGGGGTTCTTGATTTTGAGCATGATAAACTAGAGTTGGCTCAACAAAATTTATGGAGCCATTAGGAAATGATGTTCTACCTCTACATAAATCTCTGTGGTCAGTTCTATGCATTTTTTACTGGTAGGATTCTCATAGTTAGTGAAAAAGGTAGTGCTCATGAAGGAATGGAAAATATGCATTGAGCCTTTGAATTATACCCGTACTCTACAATGGCATTGAATCATTTAGAAAACCATTTTTTCTTCACTATAGGGAAGCATTTTCTTGTGGAACAGTTGACTGAGATAGCTCTTGTTTCAACTGACCACCCTCTCATGAAATCTCATTCAGATTATAATCTTACACGATCTTATCATAGTAAAGGTGATTATGACACCATTGGCTGCTACTACATGACATCAATCAAGGAAAGCCAGAGGGCCATAGGATTCTGTGGAAAGGTTCAATTGAAGCTAGGAGATCTTAAGAGTTCTCTCTCAAATTTTGAAAAGGCTTTGGAGGTCCACCCTGAGAACTATGAGAGCTTAAAAGATGTAGGCCATATATATGCCCAGCAAGGGCTTGCATAGAAGGCATTGAAAATTTTAAGAAAGGAAACTCACATGGATCCACCTGATGCCCATACATTTATCAAGATGGGTGAGTTATTAATAACGTCAGAACCTAGTGTAGCCTTAGATTCTCTTAAGACACCAAAGTCTCTTTTGAAGAAGAGAAAATAAGAAGTACCTATTCAATTTTTAGACAACATTGGGGTTCTTCATTTTGAGTGTGATGAACTAGGGTTGGCTCAACAAAATTTTATGGAGGCATTAGGAAATGGCATTTGGGTTGAATTCATAAATAAAATCCCCAGTGTTAATTCTGTATTTTTTCCTATGCTCTTTAAGGATATGAAATTCTTTCATCTACTAGAAGAAGGCGGTGTTTCACTCGAGTTACCATGGGATAAATTCACAACACTATTTAATCTTGCTAGGTTGTTTGAATAGCTACGTGATACTAAAAAACAAATCTTTTGTACAGGCTAATATTGTTCGAGTTTCCTAATTATGTGGATACATATCTACGTCTTGCAGCCATGCCTAAAACTCAAAATGAGATCCAACTAAGCCTAGAATTGATTGGGGATGCACTTAAGGTGGATAAAAACTCATCAAATTCTCTATCTATGCTTGGAAAAATGGAACTAAAAACAATTGGCTGGCTTAAAGCAAAGAAACAATTAAAGCTGCACAAAGTGAATTAGATGCAAAGAATTCTTATGTGGACATTTCACTTGGAAATTGGAATTATTTTGCATCTTTTCACAATGAGAGGAGGGATCCAAAGGTGGAGGCACAACATCTTGAGAAGGCTAGAGAACTGTATTGTAAAGTGTTGGCATAGAGACCAGGAAATGTTTATGCTACAAATGAGGCAGCCATTGTGCTAAATGAAAGGGGTCAATTTGATATTGCAAAGGAAATTTTTACATAGCTACAAGAAACTATAGCAGGAAACATATTTCTTCAGATACCTGATGTGTGGGTAAATCTAGCACATGTTTACTTTGCGCAAGGATAGTTTGCACTTTTAGTGAAAATGTATCAAAAATGTTTGAGGAAATTCTAATTTGGCAATGACAACCAAATTTTATTATATTTAGCTCAAGCACATTATGAAGCAGAACAATGGCAAGATTGTAAAAGAACATTATTAAGAGCAATAGATTGTAATGAGTGTTTCAAATTTGTGTTTAATGTAATGAGAGTTCTGAATTACCTCTGAATTCACTATAGAGGGCCTCAGTGAATTCAAATTTTCTGTAGAAAACTTTGAATTCCTTTCCCTTGCTCGCCTTTTTAGAAGTCTCTAGGTCCTCTCCAAATCCTCATTTCCCATGCAAGTAGCTGCTATAACTTATCAAAATGCCTCCTGCCAGACTAACGAATGAAGCGAGGTATGCAATGAAGGAATGAAGTGAGGTCGAGTGAACGAAGCGAGGTCAAGTGAGACGAATGAATCTATAATGAATGTGAATAATCATGCCAATACATCACGTGCATGAATACATCGTGCCAATAATTGGCTAAATTCTTTTTAAAAAAAATTGTCTACTTTGGATTTGATGACTAACTCTCTGGTCATTTTTATTTCTATGACTAAATAATTTTTTAGTCAATGACCAAATTAGTCATTTATTTACTCATTTATAGCTGAGTTGCAAAAAATGAGTAGAATTTAGTCATTTTTAGTTGTTGTGACTAAATTTTTTAGTTACCTAGTCATTTATTTGCCAAATTCTACTAGTGATGGCCTCCACCAAAACCACCTCCACTAGTGCCACTTCCATTGCTGAAGTTTCCACCACTCAACCCACCAAAACCTTCACCACTAGAGGTGATAGGAGGGGTGAAACTAAAACCTATGGGTATTTTTTTCACTCTGATAGTTTTGAATCTCTCAAAGGTAGAGGCGATGTTGATCAATGGGACTATGTCATCCATGTACACAGGTGTGGGAGGCATCAAAATTCCTAATTGTTTCTCATGTTCTTTGAGATTGGCCCCTTGTATGATGTTAGGGTTGTTTGGAGGGGCACATGCTTCAGTTAGACTAGAGAGATTAGCCAGGAGTTCTATGCTTGTCCGGTCCTTTCCCACCATATATTTTATTTCACTAATAACCTAAGTGGCTCTAGCCATCTTTGGGTCCTTGTTCCAAGTGATTCTCCAAGTCACCCAGTCCTTTGCTAAGGGTAGAGATATATTCTGAAGCAATTTGAATGGCCCCGTGCTCATCTATTGACGATGGTGTAGGAGATGCAGGAGGAGTGGGGACGTGGTCGATCTCATCAGAGAAGCCTACCTTGCCCCTCAACAACTACTCTTGAGCAGCAAGACCAATGGCAGATCTAGAAAAAAGCCTTGTAGAGAAACCAAAAGAGACCTTCATCATCTCCATCAGAAGGTTTTGCACACTTCTCCTAACAACGTTCCTAGAATTCATTGAATGGGTTGTGATGCTCACAAATATTCATAACACTCAAGTTTACAATGATCACAAGGCACAAAGGCAAAGTCTCAACACCGACGAACGGACAGATGTTAGTTCACACCAGGTTCACCAGAAATGTAAGAGGGGGACCAACCACATCAAGGCTCTAGGTCATAGAGAGTTGAGAGCGAATTGATGCCCTAACTTACCTCACTCTAAAATATTTTTTGAGAAAGGATTGAGAATGATGAGGACTATAATGTACTTCAATCACTTTACAGATCCCAAACTTAGGTTTGGGCTAGGTGAGCTGGTTTTTAGAGTTGGTACTATGCCTCATGAAGCTCTTTGTCCAAGGATGATAGTGCAGTTCCAGGACATTAGTGAGGCACGTTGGTGTCTCTCAGGCATGCTGGAATCTATACAATCATAAAATAATGAACACAATAAAAACTACCAAAAAACACACTAACAACCTAGCTGACTAGTCTAGATGGTAAATACGTAATAAGTAAATACAGGAAACATAAACTAAAGTGATAAAACAAGTAAATGAGAACTAGGGTGATAAAGATGATCTCACAAAAGTGTTTGTTCACTAGCTAGCACCACACATACTTTCACCCGCACACAAGCAAGAAGGGGAAAAGTGTTGGGGCTATATAGGGGCCTGCCTTAGTTAGACCCTTGTTTTGGTGTTTCCACCTCCACACACAACCAAAAAGAAATGAAGTAGGAATATGCAATAAAGATGTAAAGAAAGTAGAGATTGCAATAAACACTACAAAACAATATATTAATGCTACTCAATCAAATCACAAAGGAGAGGAGTGAAACATTACCACCTCCACCCAAAATATCACTAGCCAATGGAGGAGAATACAAAATGGGAAAGGTCACCATAGCTGCAATTGTGATGAAGAGAAGTCCTGCAAGACCCCAAGCCCACGCTGCTATGGCTTGCTTCACACTTGCAATGTGGAGTTGATGGAGTGTTGTTGTTACTATAATGCAATGTTGAAGTGATGCTTGAGAGCGAAGTGACTTCCAAAAATGCTAAGAGAATGCTTGAGAAAATGCAAGATCTTGTGAGAGGATGAAATGAGATGAAGATAGATAAATTTGAAGGAGAAGAGAGAAGAATCTGTCATTTTCAAGGCCGTTTGGTCAAAGAGGGACATTACAAATCATTCCCAATCGAAAGTGTAATGCCTCTTCCAACTTCAAACATGGGAATCCATCAGGGATGACAACGCGTTACATGGATGTCTATGCACCGTGCATGTGTCCCCAATAGAAATTCTCTCACTGACACAACACATAGATGCCAAGTGGAAGGAAGGAATTTGGGTGATGTGGCATTTTGAATTCGGATTTGATTTTCTAAGGTGAGGTTGTGTAAAAGCAGAATTTGTGTAGGGGGTGTGAATTTTCTCCTATACAATATGGAACATTTTTATGTTGATACATGATATAGTTGTGCATTGACATTGATAATGCACGGACATATGTGAATTTACTTTTAGTATATGTTATGATTATGTATATATAGAATGTATGAATGTAGGTATATGGATGATTATACCAGATGTCTTATGGATGTATGTAGCCTAGGATTATGTATGCATTAGATATGATTTTATAAACATGTAAATTTTGTAATTTATGTATAAATGATTAATGAATAAATGGATAATGTATGATAATTCAATTTCATGAATATTATGTTATGCACTAACACTATATGGTTTAAATGAATGTTATGATTACATTGTATTGAGATGGATGAATAGTAATGGATAACAATTACTGGAAACCTAACATGTGTGGATGCAGATGAAGTAGTCAAAGTACAAATGTATCAATACATGAGTAATGATGTAGATGGATGAAATAGGAAGAAGGATAGATAACTTTGATCAAATGCACATGGATTGAAGAATTAAAATTAAGCAAAATGAAAAGCAAAGACACTACTAAATTCTAATGAAAAAATATTAAACACATATATTTTCTTAATGATATTTAGAGTTTCAACTCAAAACCTATTAAAAATATCTTGTACAAAAATGTGCATACCAATCTAAAGTAGGACAAAGAGGAGATGTATGATCATGATGGGAGATGGAAAATAAATAAGAATAATATGGGATAATAATTGAATGCATAGAGAAACTACAAGATGTTGAGTACTAAATTTGATATAGAAGATATTATGCATTAAAGAATAAGGAACCAAGGTGATGATGTATCCCATGCATAGGAATAACTCAAAAATAAGCACACACGTTGTTTTGAATCACAACAAAAATCTTGAAATAGTCACTCTAGGATATGCGATTAATACAACCAACAAGCAAAAGGATGGCCTATTACCATACAATATGTTTGATGAACCTGGTTGATTTGATACATAAGGCAATCATGATAACATAACACTTAGAAAACAAGAAAGATCATGCCCCTATTACAAACCATCAGAAGTGTAGCATGATATGAACAAATGTGGCAATTGTGGGGGTTGAACAAGTAAGCATTAAATACAATTAAAGATGATCAAGAAAATCAATAACAACCAAGTAACCATGCATAATCATTCATTTTCCCAAGGATAGGAGAGATAGTGCTTGATATGGAGAATGATATATCCTACGAAGGATGATGTTGGTAGATATTGAAAGGCCAACTAGAGATATGGCATGAGTAGAAATTGATATTATCCATGTCACTAAAAGATCAAATAGAGATATTTTTTGAGTAGAAATTGATAAGATAGGATGGGCTAGAAAGTAGAAATAGGATGATAGAATGTGGTAAAATATATGAGTGGTAATGAATGACATAGAGGTAGTGAGAGGACCTGCAATATAATGGAATTTCCTTCTACACATGTTATCAAATTTCTAGGTTTTTACCACGGTACTTGTCCAATATTCCACAAGGTGTGTTTTTCACCATGGGTAAGATTATTTTTCTTTACTATTTTTGGGTTTTTTATTTTATTTTTATTTTTCCTTTTTTGTAATTTTCTCATTTTTTGGTATTTTCTCATTTTAAAAGTGAGATATTGTCTAGATTCAAGCATAGAACCTTTTGACATGGATGATGTTCAGAAATTCATCCAAGGGTTCCCCTTATGGAGTAGCTAATTGACAAGAACTTGATCCATAATTTTTTGTAATAACATAAGGGCCAAATAGTTAGGCTCAAACTTTCCTTTCTTTTCTCAATCTAAAAGATTCTTTTGATTCCCATTGAGCACAAGGTCACCAAATTGAAATTCTATAGGCTTTAGTTTTTTTTTTGTAGCTTCTCCAGAGGTGATTTTTGTATTCTTGTAAATAATTGAAGGTATTAAGGCATTATTCATCTAGGATCTATAACTGATGCAAGCATACAACCCTATATTCTTTACCACTGATGATATTCCTCAAGGAGATACATAATCAAACAAGTTCAACTTAAAAATTGGAAGGATGCCCTTAATGTAAAAAGCAAGGGAATGTGGAGCATCATTAAAAGGTGTGTGAATGCTAGTGCAATAGGCCCAAAGAGTGGGGTTGAGGTGGAGTTTCCAATCACGACCAATATTATTGACAAATTTCTGAAGGATTTTTTTTAAGGTTTTGTTAGTTGCCTCAAGCTAGCCATTTCCTTGAGGATAATAGGGAATGGACCTGCAAGATAGAAAATAGTCACTCTATAGTTTAGGGCATAGAACAACAAGTTTTCTTCACTTCTCATTCAAGGAATCCCTAGAGATCTCAATCCAAGGATGTAAAGGGGAAAGAGATTTGCAATAGGGATATATTAGGGTATGATTAATGACTAAGGAGGGGTTCACCACCAAGCTAGGACTTGGAAAGACAAGTAACATGCAAGATCTAATGATAAAACCTAATGATGTGCAAAACTTGAATAAATGACCTAGAAATGAATGTAAATTAGAATAGTAAACTGGAAAAGTACAGAGGTGCACCTGGAAACTTGTAGAAGCTTGAAACAAGCTCTGAAATGCTAAAAATGTTGAATTTAATGCACACTGGTGTTGGGAATCAAGGTGTCTCAACCTTGGAAATTCCTAAGTTATTTATTTATTATTATTTTATATTTTCCCCTGGATAATTATCTTTGTTGTTATTAAATATTTGTGCTCCATCAAAAGGGGCATGATATTTTGAGTTGGAACTTTTTCCACATGTCGGTGCCTTGAAAATTATGTTATTAGTTGTCAAAAGGTTCCCACTTAATGGTATAACATGGAAAGCCTATTTTTAAAGATGTTATGATGAATTATATGACAACTGTAAGGGATAAAAGTGGGAGATGTCATTTTGGAAGTGAGAATCATCTATGACACGCATAAGAGAATCTTTGCATAGTTATTAATGGTTTATGATTCATGTAAGAGCATCTCCTATTTTATAGGGATTCTTATGACACCTTGTAAGGTGTAATTTCATGTAAGAGACCATGTTTAGCATGTAAGGGGTCGAATCATTTTTTACCATGGTACTTCTGAACCTTTTTTTGACCCATGGTAATGTTTTGTGGTAGTATTTTGAGCCCCCCCCATGAGTCTATATATTGAGGGGTTAATTTGGAGACACTATGAGATGTTTTACAAGTACTACCGAATTGAAGAGGAGTTAGAGTGGATGTATTGTAAACATACTTCTTGTTAATACAAGTTATTCATCTCTTCTTTGGTGGATTTTTTTCCCAAAAGGGTTTCTCCACGTTAAACACTGTGTTATGTGTTGTGCTTTTTGTTCTTTGCATTTTCATTGCTTACAGTTGTTTAAATCTCCATATGGTTTACACTACATAATCTGGTTTATAGTAATCTATTAAAGCTTCCATTATTGCCATTCCTTTACTATTTTTCTAATATTTGGTATCATAGCCTATCTAGTTCTATGTTATGTTTGGTAGAATGAAGGTTTTTTGAGTTTTATGGGAGTTTTGTTGAGCTATTTTTTGCATTATTTGGTGCTTAACCATGGCTACAACTTCTAACCATTTGGATATTGAAAATTTTAATGGATTTAGTTTTGAGTTGTGGAAGCTAAAAATGGAGGATCTCCTTGAAGAATGAGATCAATGGGTAGCTGTAAAAAATGAAAAGAAACCCAAGAAAATGAGTGATGAAGATTGGGAGAAGATAGATAAAAAGGCACATGGTACTATTAGATTATGTATTTTTTATTCTATTATCTTGAATGTCTCAAAGGAAAAGACTGCATATGCTTTTTAGAATTAGATAGGTGAGATCTATCAAGCAAAAAGTCTAGTAAATAAACTCTACTTGAAGTGAAATTTGTTTTCTCTTAAGATGAGGGAAGGTGAATCTATAGTCGAGCATTTAAATTCTTTTAATTTAGTTTTGAGTCAACTAGCCTCTATTGATGTTAATCACTAACTCATTTGATTGCAAAATTCGACGAAATTTTTTTTACGAAATATGTATAATTTGATGTGTAATTTTGAATTTTTTAAAAGTTTATCCTTGACGTTTGTCTAAATTTCAATGAACCTCGGTTTCGTTGAAATTTGGACTAGCAGTTTCGTCGAAATTTTGACAAACATGAAAAATAAGAAAAAAATCAAATTGTGGCCGACATAAAGAAAAGTGAGTTCACTGATTTATTGTGACAGTGTTTTGCTCTACTTGAGACAGTTTGTGGAGAATCAAGGACTATTTTCTTGGGAAAAATCAGAAAAAAATCAAGAAGATATCACCAAGTTGAGGGTAGTCATTGTCTTTTTGCAGAATTTAGTTGTGAAGCCAGATTTGTAGTTCCAGGTTTGAAAATCAAATTTTAAAGCAACATCTCATTAGATTTCATTTTTAGAGGTTTAGGGTTTTGAGAATTTCATGTCCAGATTTTGTTGTGTGGAATCACCATAAGATCACAACCAAGGAACAAATTCTTGTGACTGTAATTATGTGATCGATAACTCTATTGGTCATGTGGCACAGTTGTGCTATAACAAATATAGGATGCATTCATGTGTGACCCAAGTTTAATGTGGCTATGTTGTGATAGAAATGGAGGCACTCATATAATGTAGTTAATTTAGGTTGTATAATGTAGGTGTCAATCATCATTGGGTGCATTCAATTTGTCTCAAGTTTAACAGGTTACGATGTAATTATAGCATGATCCAAGAGTGATTAACTCTTGCTGCAATAAAGAGCCTATAACTCTAGTTGATATGCAGAGTGGTTGTGTTATATCAATTATGTAGTGCATTCAAGCACAACCCATGTTTAATGGGCTATTGTAGAGAGTGATCAAGTTTAATGCTTCCTTGTGTGATTAGGGCTCTCTCAATGTTGAGGGCCCTAGGGATAAGCTCGTCATAAGAAGTGACACATTGCATCTTTAACTAAAAGGATAAATCCGTATTGACATTAGCAATGATGATTCTGACTTGTTGCTCCTTAGGAATGGGTCACTTTCTCTTACTAGCTCGCTACCTCCATCGTTTTAGGAAGTTTGCAATCAAGTTCAATATTCTAATTTTAGGAGTCTAACGGTTGGAAATCATAGTAAAATCAGAATTTAGTAAGTTTTGGAATTAGCATTTTAAAGTGTTTTTTGGGGTCATTAAATTCAGACTATCTTCTCTTTTGAAGGGGTGGTTGCATGCCAAATTTTTTTGGTGTAAAATATCAGAATTATTAGATTTTGTTACCTATCTATGAATAAAAATTATTGGAGTGTGAGTTTAATATTTTTTGAAGATCTAAATAGTCAAGCTTGGTAAACAAAAATCATGTCAGATAATATTAGTCCAGAACAAAATGAAGAGGCACTTGATAGATTGTGGGCTAGATTGAAAAGAAAGGGTGATGAGAAATGTTATTGTCCTTGCAATAATTGCAAGGGCTTAAAGACGAGACAACTTTTAATCACAACAACTGAGAAACATTGTAGGCAGCATGGTCACATTGAAGGGGGGCATGATTATTGTCCATTGGTAAGTTGTTCATTATATGTGTTTATATTGATTGAATTTGTAAATGTTTATATCATTTTAAAATTATATATATATAATAACTTGATCATGATCATGGTTTATTTGTGTCTATCATTATTATAAAGGTGGGGCGCCCTAGGGCACATGATATTGATTATCACGGCCCGAAGAATGTGGTTTTTCAAGTGGATGAACATGGAGCTGCGAATATCAAAGATGAAGTTAATGATCCTATGGAAGCAAATGATCATGCACTAGAAAACACAGTTGAAGATGATGGTACAGATACATTGATCCATGACACATTTAGTGGCAGAGCTAATTATGATGATCGAGGGATGGAGGGTTAAGGGTAGGGGGTAGATAGTTTAAGGTTTTAGGGTTAAGGGTGGAGGGGAGAGAGATAGAGGGAGTTAGTGAGTAAGAGAAAGAACTAAGAGAGGGAGAAGGGG
>VDFB02000007.1:20415223-20425289 GCA_007258455.2 Sequoia sempervirens | reverse complement strand
TCTTCATACTCCTTATGGAATGAATTAAGCCACAATGTCTCTTTTGGAAATTCACTTAGCTCATGGGGTCGACTAAGACCCTCGTCACAATGTTGCAATTGAGGCAAGTGGGAATGTACAGGGGAGAGGGCTTGTTGTTCAAGGGAAAATCCTGTGACTTAATTTTCATGTCTGAGGAGTTGATCGTAGGTTTTGTGGTAGGAGTAACCGTGACCATGTTAATATACACCTCAAGTTGAGTGGTAGAATTGGAGGGATCAATAATGATGTTGGAAGAATGTGATAAAAATGGGTCTGTGTATATCTGCAACTCACTATTCACTTTCACCATCAATTTGTTTGCCTTTTGTTTACTTCCATCAAGATGAATAGTATTGTCCTCAATGAGGTCTTGTATCTCATGATGTAGGTGCATACAACATTTGATATCATGTCCATTAACTCGATGGTATTGATAGAAGGTATCCACATCATACCAACTAGGGTAAGGTTCCTTGAGAGGTTTAGGGTTATCCATGGTTATGATCTTGTCCTTTAACAATTTCTGCAAGATGGAAGAATAAGATTCTACCAACTTTGTGAACTTTCTATTGCATATGAGGTCATTATCATTTGTAGCGGCTACTACATTTGTAACATCCTTACCTTTTCCAAAGATCGATACAATGGACTTTCCTTTTGAATGGGATCATGAGGAGGATCCATCAAATTGAACTACCGCTTGTTGATATTCTTGTAATACCGCACACAAATGTATGAAAGAAGGGTACTTCATAAGGGAAAATTCTCCTAGCAAGGTCTCTGCAAGTTCCCTATGAACACCTTCTACACATCAGAATCGGGTAGCAGGTATGAGATTTGTGAGAAGTGTGCTTGGTAATGTGCTATGAAATCAGTAATCTTCTCATTATTCCCTTATTTACATCGGATGAGATCTGAAAAGGTCATCTTCAGTCCAATGTTGTCTTGGAACTATCAAAGAAACTAATTTACAAGTTGATCGAATGAGAAGATAGAATTATTTGGTAAGGAATAGTACCATTTGAGCACTATTTCCTTAAGAGATCAAGGGAATAATTTTTCCATCAACGCATTGTGATGGAATAATTCTATACATAGGTCATTAAAGGTGGACACATGTGTTTGTGGATCCCCTTTTTCGCCATATTTTTCAAATTTGGGAATCTCCATTCCTTGTAGGAAGGGAGTTTTTAAGATTGCTACCGACAATGGGCTATGTCATAATAAGGGTTGAAAGATAGGCTGGGTAGAGGCTTGGGAGAGATTCACTAGCTGGCTTTGCACCTTACCCATATTTACAAGAAGAGTATTCAGAATAGGGTCTTGGGATTACAAATGTCTAGTGGAACCTCCTCCAGAACAACCACTAGAGCCACCTCCAGAACCACCAACAAGGCCATCGCTAGGACCACTGTCGGAGCCATTGACACCAATAGGGCCTCCACCAGGGCCACCTCCACTTCCAAAACCACCACCATGCACTAGTACATAAACAATAATAAACTACTAAAAAAACTACTAAAAATTTCTTATAAATGACTACAGTTGGTCATGTGACCACTAGTAGTTTATTGCCAATCATATATAATGCAACTAGATTGATGACTAAACCATTTTTAGTCATTTATTGGTTGTTTTTATTGATTGATTTGGTAGTATATTTAGTCATTGATTATTGTAATCTGGTCATTTATTTAGTCATTTTTTATTCGCTAATATAATTAACTAGTCACTTATTTAGTTTTTTATTTAGTCATTGATTGTTGTAATGTGGTCACTTATTTAGTCATTTTTTTATTCACTGATATATTTAGTCATTGATTGTTGTTAACTGGTCACTTATTTAGTCATTTTTACTCACTGATTTCTGTACATTGGTAGTGTATTTAGTCATTAATTTTAATCATCATTTTGATCAATTTGGTAGTATATTTAGTCATTTTTATTCACTAATTTCAGTAGTAATATAACTAGTCATATTTATTCACTGTTAACACTAATTTATGTCAATTGGTAGTATGTTTAGTCAATTTAATTATTAATTGATGTCATTTAGTAGTATATTTAGTCATTTTAATTACTGATATTTAAGGATTTAAGCATAAAACACAAAAATACACATCATTCATCAATTGCACACAAATATAAGACATCCATTGAGAAGGAAAAATCAATGAACTTTATTAATAAAAGAAAGGTGTTCTAGTTATAGCTTAGAAATAGAGTATATAATTGTTATGTTCAGTCACAAGACTAAAAATATGAGTTACAATATTGCAGAGAAATGATTGCAAGAAAGAAACTTCTCCAAAAGAATTCTACAATGATGGAAACACATGCTTGAAGCCCTAGTTCAATGCGAGCACATGCCCCTCAAGGAGAGTATTGATTGTGTCCCATATATGAAGCTCTCTCCTTCAATGCAGTCAACAACAACCCAACTAGAATATTTCCTCCTTTATATGCAACTTGCCATTTGATATTAGCAACGTCAAGGTGCTGCCTTTTTTTCCATGAATGAAGTGTGCCTCAATACAAACAACAAAATTAATAGTAGTCTCAATTCAGAAAGAATAAAAGTGCATTGTATATTGTAAGTTTACAAAAGAAAGTCCAAACACAATAGAAAGATAAATCAATTAAAAAATTATAGCCTTGTCAACAAATGCCTTAAATAGAGTGTTCAACATAGGCCTGAAATATGCATATTGAACCCTTGATTTTAGAACCTTGCTCAAACTTTAAGAAAGGTGATATGCTCAAATTATAGAATGAAGTTGACATATTATAAAATGAAGGCTATCAACACTAACCAGACTGGAACAACATTATCAACAAAAAAATCCTGGAAACCAAGCCCAAGAATGCCATCAGACTTGGACAACAAAAATTTCAACCTTGGTTCATGTGTTGTCTCAGTAAAAACTTGCACCATTAAATAATCTATTTATACATAAATTCCAAATTAAGTTGATGAGAAAAGATCTTTGATATCCAACTAGGAAGCCTTAACATCCAAAAATTATTAACCTAATGTTTCACAACAAGTTTCCCAACTATGAAATCATCTTCCCCATTCACTTTACAAGCACCGCCCAATTCAACTTTTGAAGGCACAAACACATAAGGTACTTTCTACAATGGTAATTTTCAAACTAATGATTAATAAAAAAACTTAAGGAATCCATTAAAATTGCAAGAAAACAACCACTTGAACAAATACACAGAAGCATCACCAAATGGTTCAAAACTCATTGTTAGTATAATTCCAAAAATTTGATGTTCATGTGCAAGTTATTTAGGTTTATTCTCTTACAATTCATCAAAATTAGAAAAAAGGGTAGCAAGTCAGGGGATTTTATCGTGGGAAAACTTCACAGTTAAAAGGGTTTTGTACTATGTCAAACATCATTTCATTAGCTTCAATCCCACCATTTTATCCATGTGATTACTACCCTATACAATAAGAATCAAATTGTGTTCATTTTATTGGTTTTGATCCCTTTAATCCACCTTTTCAACATCCACATGATGTAAAGATTTCTAGTGAACAGTTGAAACATATCAGAGGCGATTGAAGGAAAGCTTCTCACAAATTAAGGAATGATTCAGGTATTGCATGGCACATGGAGTTAACCTAATTTTTTTACAATTCCCATCTAACATCTTAAAAGGTTGCAATAATGTCAAAATTCAAAATGGTACAAGGAGAGAAAAAATAATACCTTATCTTTGGCTAATGAAATCAAAGGATCAAGAATGGCAGGAGGATCTGTATCAGCCGCCTTAACTATAAACTCTAATTTTCTAAAGGATAATGTCTTGGTTGCTGCAACACCCTAAAATCATTTAGTATTAGTAAAAAAGAAACCAGATATTGATCCATTGTCATATTGGATTCGATAGAGTATTTATTCCGCAATATAATTCAAACCGTCGAGTCGAGAAATCAACCAGAGCATCAACCGACCGACCAATTCACCGAAACGGAAAACATCACGTTCATAAAAACAAATCACAAAACTCCAAATCAGCACAACCTCCAGGATTACCCACGCATCCCCATCCGCCCCACCATTTATATGGAATTATCTATATTTTGATATTGATAATATTTTGATAAACCAAATATACCCTTAATATATTTATTTAAATAACAAGGAAAGATCAAACTAGAGACAACAAGATAACATTCATTAATTCACTTCAGCAAACAATCGAAACTAGAATTTGGCCACCAATTATAACTTCATTCTATTGATCTTAAAAAATATTTTACAATATATTTCAAAAAAAAATTTTGACTAACATGTCAAAAAGTGTCTTGTTAGTTACCCACTTTTAACATAAATAAAAAATTCTTAATTATCATTGTTTACATAAAACTTTAAAAGAATTGAAAGATGAGAAGTGAAGAAAATTTATCAGATGTTGAA
This sequence comes from Sequoia sempervirens, assembly GCA_007258455.2. NCBI lineage: Eukaryota > Viridiplantae > Streptophyta > Pinopsida > Cupressales > Cupressaceae > Sequoia > Sequoia sempervirens. Next base: position 20,420,832 of record VDFB02000007.1, on the reverse strand, counting down.
GTCCACAACACTTGCAGGATATGGAAGTTTGTTACTCATAATAAGGTACCCTTGATCATTTAGATCTGGCAAGGTCCTCTCTCCATGATAGTATTTGCAAGGCTTGGTACTTCACTGCAAGGCCTATTCTTCTAGGGGAGCTAGATATGTTTGATCCCATTGGTACACCATGTAATCATGAGGCCATTTGTACTCCTAGATTTTTTGTGTGTTGGCCAAGTGACTCTTCCATCTGTTGTCTAATAACTCTTTGGTATCCGTGATGAATTTTGAGTACCCAACATCCAGTGAAATTATTCCATCCAAGGTTAAATTGAGGTAGTGAATATTTATGTCACCATCCTTCTATAATTAGTGAGGCAGTTGGGAACAATTTTTCTAAACTCATCTATCCAATCCTTGGAGCCTTTCAGTTGATCATCATCCCTTAGTATCTTAGGCACAAACCACTGCTTTAGCATGTGAAATGAATCCATTCTTGCCTTGATCTTTTGGTCTTTTTTAGACATGTATTGAAATTCATCTGTGACCATTCAGACCATTTGCTTAGTAGGCTTTAAAGCTACAGGGACCTCAACACTCCTTCGTAAAATTCTACACATAGTCGTTAAGATGTGATGTATAGGTTGCCATTTCTTGACTAAGGGGTCCAATATAGGTACATGGGCCTTTATCTGATCAACTACTTGTGACAAGGAAACATAAAATTCATACACATTTTCTAATTTTTCCACAATTAGTTTAACCATATGCTCCAAGATTTGTTCCAATACCTTGAGGGTTTCTCTCTTTTCTCTTTCCTTTGTTTCTTCATTACTCTTTTTCAACTTCTCAATTCCTTTTTTTAGCACATTAAATTTTTCAACAGTTATTTCACTTGTATTAGTTTGGATGGCAGGGGGCTGGTATATTGTTAATTATGTGCTTTGGGAAGGACATACTCTATTTAATTGTTGTTTCAATTTCACATTTTCTATGAATAACTTATTCACTTCATCATTTGGATCAGTCTATGCTTTCTCATATTCTTCCAATCTAAGATCCATTACTTTAACCACATCCCTAGTAAATATTGTTGAGTGCATTGTCATAATAGCTGCCTCCAATGCTGATGTGTCTTGAAGTGTCTTTACCATGGTAGTCCCTCTCATTTCTTTTAAAACATCAAGCAATCTTGGTTTTTCTATTCTTTTTTGCTTTTTCCAAAAGGATAGGGTTTCAAGTCTTGGATTGTAACCTATTCCACTCATTCCCTCATCTGAATTGAATTTAGAAACCAACATTGGATCTTCTTGGCTTCTTACTTGATCTAGTAAGAATATATTTTTTTACTCCATCCTAGGAATAATTAGTATATTGCTTTCTAAGACCAATTTTCTTGCTTCTTGGGGGCTAATAGTAATTTCATTAATCCTGAGTTATTCAAGAGTTTGGAAAACAATCTGGTCATGATGTGACTCCTTATTGCACATCTTATTAATTTGGAGTCTCTCCTCAAATTCTTTCATATTCATCTTAATCCAAAAATCCTTAAACTCTGGAGTTTGAATAAATTCATCATCTTCAATAAATCTAAGGGAAGCAATCACCCTTTCATCATCATGCACTTCTTTATCATTATGCCCATGTACATCCACTCTTTCTTCTAGTTTGTGAGCCTAAATTGCAAACTTAGGAAGTGGATGATCAACTTCATCATCTTTAAAATTCAAAAGTACATCGGCTACCTCTTCAATATCCCCTGCTCCTTCACTTATTTCATATGCCACTAAGGGGGCCACTCCATGTGTCTTCTGCCTTTTAGGACTTGGTTGCTCAAGGGATGCTTCTAATTGTATTGTGGTAGTGTCTGGTAGGGGATCTATGATTACAATACCTCTTGGTTTGATGGGAAGCTTGGAGGGTTTTGAAGAATCACCCTCAGGTTTCTTTTCTGGTTGAACAAATAATCTTTCAAAGTTGTCAATTATTACGTTCATCCTTTTGATAGGATCCTTTTCTTCAACATAGAATCCTTAGAATCCAGTGTCTGTCTTTTTCTCCTCCTCAATCCTCTTTATGATTTCCCACTTCCACTTCCTCTAGAAAACTTCATCAGGTGTAAAGCAATTTCTTATTATATCTTTTTCATAATCCATTACATGGGTAATCCCAGCTTTAGTGAGAAGTGTCTACTTTATAAAATTAATATGGCCTTTAGGATCAAAGACCCTTTCTCCTCATGACTTCAATGAATACCACATCTTCAAATAGTTCTGCGGTTCTTCAAGAGTGTTAGACCCTACGGATAGCCCCTCACATTTAGTTATGTCAAGGATAAATGTCCCCTTTTTCTATCTTTTCATAACATCCTACTCCATCCATAACATTTGCCACATAAATTCTAAAAATGCAATTTGAATAGAATTTTTTTTAGGTAAAACATGTTTGGCTTGAGGACACCCATAGACCCTTATTACTATTTGGTCTACTAAGAAGAACCAATCACCAAAATTGTGAGTGTGTCCCTACTCTGGCTTCAATGCTAAAGGTCGTAATACTTGCATGATTTTATTAGGCAATCTTGGTGAAATATGACCAAGAGTGCCCATGACCTTTACTACGAAATCATCATGAAATACTACATAATCACTATTTTAACATCTACTATCCTATATGTAACATCAATTTTGTACAGGAAACCTATTCCCTTCATCATCAATCATTCCCAAACACATTCTTTTAGTCCATATGTTTATGTTTTGGTACAATATTAAATGACACAATAGAGAGTATTTCTTGAAAGTGATGGGAGCTAAGTTCTCTCTTCTAAAAATCCCTCATGTAGCCCCTTTTCAATTTCAGCAGCAAAGTCATACTCAATGTTGACTTCAGGATTTTATATCCTCATTGCCATCATCATGAGATAGGTTGGCATCCTCTCTTCAACATCTATTCCAAGCACTTGGCACAAAGAAAAATAAGTTCTTTTGAAATATACTTGGAATTCTTCTATGGAAAATGGCTTATTTTGGGAGGGGGAGATAGGTATCCTCCTATTGTTTGCACCCTTTTTCATGTGTAAAGGAAGTTCATCACTCCTGTAGGTTTTTCTCAATCTCCTATAATCCTCCTCGCTTTTGTCCATGTCCATCTTAGTGATAGCTTGCTTGTTTAACATGAAAGACTCTATAATTGCTTCTTTAGTCAGCACCACTAATGGTGAACCATTTTTCATTCTTATAGTCCTGGTAGTTGGGTGATAATATTGTGCCAATACTTTAATAAACTAAACATCTATGAAGACATTTGGGACTATCAATTTGGCCAAATCTAAGGTCTAAGGATTCAAAACTGGAATCTTCTCAACCCTTTTTTAATAGAAGTACCAAAATAGATCCCACCCTGAGATAGGGATAATTGGGTCTCTACATCCATGGGTTGTATCTTTAAACACCATTTTGGATCCTTTTTCTATAGAATTAGGTAACACATCTAAAATGGATTGTTGCAAGGACCTCTTCTTTGATTTAGAAACTGTGGACTCTTCCTTTTTACTCGCAAGTTGACTTCTTTTGGGTGGCATGATGAAGAATTTACTCCTACTTGATTTTTTAAGTGTCTACTTGTAGAAGCAAATTCAGTTCTTATACACTTGCTATAGAGGGTTTTTGTGAACTTACCTGGCGAAATAATAGCTGTAGAGTTTTCCCGCTTGAACTCCCTTGCCTCTGATACACTGAGCTTTGTGAATGATTTCCAAAATGTCGTCGAGTCCCAAGTAATATTTATTGTTGAGCTCAATCACCTCACTAATAATGTGAATATGTGCAAAATATTTTAGAATCTACCCATATTTCAAGTTTGAATACATTATGTTGATCTTGGGAAATCGAACAGTGTAATCATTTAATACTTTGATAGCTTGTACCACAGTACCACTATGTCATTTCAAGACCGTTGCAGGTTAGCACTAGTAGTACCGCCACCCCGCACACACCCCTTTGGGCTCCTACAGGATGGTGGGTTAATTCTAGCGGTTGACTGATTGTTCACTTCCATACCGCTTTGTCATATCAAGACCGTTGCAGGGTAGTGGTAGTAGTACCACCACCCTGGGCACACCCCTTTGGACTCCCTCAAGACAATAGGTTAATTCTAAGAGTTGAGTGATTGTTCACCGCCATACTGCAATGTCACTATTTACCCCTTGCAGGGTTGTGGTTTACTTTAGTTGTTAACATGTTCTCACTACCACCTCGCGGTATTCATATTTGGTTGTCGCAATATTGCGGTAATCATTTGTACATTGACCTGTATGTCTCGCCATCCCCTACATACCTCTATTGACTGCTACAGTAGTGTGGTATTGGATTTTATTATGAATACGATGTTGCATGTTTGTTGAAGTTGTTTCGTTTTCATTTTTGCGTCTCGGTGATTTTGGGTGGTTCGAACTGAAACCGTTGTTGTTTGTAACAAGGGGGCAGTTGCCTAATATTCAAGATATCATAATAATGGCCTTCGTCGCAGATGTTCATTTACTTATGTTTCAGAAGGCAATATAGGACATACAAGAAATTATATTCTAACTAAACAAAACTAATTTCAAATTTTCAACCAAAGTAAGAAAACTAAAAAGAATGATTGAACCTAACTTTAAATGCACTTTAAATCAGCAGTGAATATCTCAGGTTTTGTATACAATGTACCAGTAGAATAATGATGATTACATTCAAAAATGTATCAGTAAAACAACAATGAATAAGCATACCTATACTCAGATATTTATTACATTCAATAATAAATTACACCATACATATAACCAAAGTTTAGGTGACAAAACATCATCATAATCATCTGCATTGCTAGCAAGATCAGAATCTTGATCATTCATGCCTGCATTTGCTTGATTTTCTTCCTCATCATCATCTGTGACATGCAATGCATTCTCTCTCGCAATCTCTTCATTGGTAATAAAATGTCTTCTTTAAACACTCCATCATCGTCTTCATCCATTTCTTTGAATTTTTCTTGTAAATTAACATATTTCCCATTAGGCATTATACCAACAACTTCCATGATTTTTTGTTTTGAATGAGACTCTATTTGAATGGCATACAACCATCCTGGGATTCTTACATCATCAATTAGAAATGATTGGTTAATTTGAAGAGGGGAAACATGTTGCTCATCTGTCTCTGAAAAAAATTGTCTTCTATTTGCACATACAAATCCATACTCATCAAATTGTACTACAGATGGTTGGATCCACTTATATTTTAATAATATAGGACTATTTTCATCATAGTCCACTAGAATAATTTGTTGGATGAATCCAACATAAAATTTCTTCTCAATTTCTTGAAGAAATTCTGCACTAACAACACAATCACAATTTATCTTTCCTTTGTCATTTTATTTCACTCTTAAATGACTACCATAGGCCCACATTCCACTAAAATGTGTAGCCCATAAATGTGGAGATTGTAAAAGCTCGCTTTCCTCTATTGTTATATCTTGACCTTCTTCTTTTGCATCCCTGACTACATTAGCAATCCATTCTTCAAATTTTGGAAAAGAATCACCTCTAATCAAATCAACATGACGTATGTGCCTTTGAGGTCGAT
>VDFB02000007.1:20393785-20415123 GCA_007258455.2 Sequoia sempervirens | reverse complement strand
TATATCTATCTTATTTAATAACATATATAAATAACGTCGAGATATATCATTTTCTAAGAGTTAGTTTTTTTATTACTTTGTTTAATATATTTATATTACTTTTGTATTATTTTTAAAATTATAATATATTATGCTCTTTTTTTTGTATTAGTAATAGTAGAATAAGTCATAGATACATCTTGGTAAGCACTGGCTTATGTTGTATGTAACATTTTTAGACCTTTACAAAAATTACATCCCAGAACAAACAAAGTGGATCAAAACCAAAAAAGACATGCGTTGAGTCTAGTTCATATAGTACTGTATAAGTATTGCTATCTCATACTACATATAAGCTATTTAACTAGTGACAACACCCCAACTATCTACCACGGGCCTTGCTGCTTTCTTCAGGGTCATCAACATTGGCCTCACTGTCAATAGGTTGCGCCACAGAAGCATCTTCAGAAACAGGAGGGTCAACAATGTTATTGATCATCTGTGGCCTATTAATATTGCCAACAGGGGCATTCCCAACAACAACTTCATTGAAAACTCTCTAAAATTCCCTTAGCGACCTGAGAGAGATCTCTAAGTCCTCTTGGTTGTGATGCTAGGTGTGCCTGTACTTGACTTCTGACTTGTTTACCCTCACGACCCCATCGGTGATTAGTCTCATAAATTTGGCCATCGAGATCTCCATCGTCACAATTACCTGCAAAACAATGGAGAGAAATGTGAGTCTCTTATTAAACTCAGTAAGCCCCCTTTTTCTGCCTTGATACTTTTCCTCATTCCTTGCCTTCCAAATATGCCATAAAATTTCAGTGGAGAGACATTCCCAAAAGATATGCAAATCTTTATTTAATTTCTTGTCAGTGAATAGAATCTCATACCAATTCAGTTTTCCAATATTATTTCAGATTGAAAGTTCATTGCAAAATATATTCCAAACCTCTTTAGCATAAAGACAATAAAAAAAGATATGGATAATTGTTTCCGGAGTCCTGCTGCACAAATCCACATTAGAGTCTCACTTTAAATGGGAGCTTATGTAACAGGAGTTGCCACTTGAAGCAAGCATTTTTAGGCTCTTTTACATTGTGCCAGACAGACGAAAAGATTTTTTTCCATTTGTGTTAGGGGAATTTAGTCCCCAACAGTTATTCACATGATTCCAAACAGAGATATCATTGGTTAGTATTTTATAAATAGATTTGGTTTTAATTTCCATAAGAGGAGTGTTGTCCTCCCAAATTATATCATCAACAACATTAAAATTAGCACCAGAATTATAGGGAAAATTAACATCTTTACAAGCATCATAAATAATATTATATGTTCTGGTAATACTAGTATTCAAATTGAATTTAGCAACCAGTTTCTCCTAGGTTTTGATTTGACCATTCTACAGAATGTTATGGAAGGTTTGGATCCCACAAAGATTCCACTTTTTTGCAGAGCACCCCTGCGATAGGGCAAGGGGATTACCCTTATGCTCCAAGTTCCACCAAAGAGAACAATAAAATTAGCAGTTTAGGTTGTTGGCCCCTTGTACATTGCAACTTTTAAATTTAACTTTATGCTTCACTAGCTCCCAAGCCTTCCATAGGCTTTTGAAAACTAGTGAGCCAGAGGGGGACATCGGGTACTTGCTTATGAGAATATCACAAAGAGGTAGCAACTTCTAGGATTTTGCTTGCTTAGGTGAGGCAAGCCAAATATTTTTCCTTACCAATATTTTCCAAGGCTCCTCATCGTGAATAACCTTCGCAATCCATTTGGCGGTGAGAGCAATGCCTTGAACCCTCAGGTCCTTGATCCCAGCAACACCCTTCAGTTTGTCCAGACAACAACATTCCCACTTCACAACATGTTTCTTCTTCGTGCCTTTGCCATCTGACCACAAAAAATTCCTAATTCTTTTTTGGATTTCATTTACTTGATAATTGTTGAAGAATAAACAAAAGACAAATAAACATTGTAGGAGGACAAGATCTTCTGGCAGACTTGGATCCTGCTTGCAAGGGATAAATACTGCCTATTCCAACTTTCCAACTTTTTGACAATTTTTGAGCTTATCCAAAGCCACATCTCCTTCAAGTTAGGATTGACTACAAATGGAATTCCTAGGTACCTTACGTGCTTGTTGGGACCACCCCATTGGAACTCATATTTTTGTAGCCAGTTGGGAGGAGTCTCATTCCATCTTAGGAAGTTTGATTTAGCAATGAAGATCTTGGCCCTTGATGCCTAGCAGAATAGGTTTAGTTTCTCCATAAGGATCCCAAGGTTATTCTCTTTGAGCTCAACAAAGATGGCTATGTCATTTGCAAATTGGATATTGATCAGATCCTCTTGATTTGAAAGAGTGATCCCTTTGACTATGGGAAGTATAGATTGATCCCTTTATAAGTAATGAAGAGAATTTGAGGCAATTACAAAGAGAGCAGGGGCAAGTGGGAAGCCTTGCCTAATAGACCGCTCCAGGGGAATTTCCTCAGAAAGTAAGCCATTAACATCCACTTGAGCAATGGCATCCTTCAACAAAGTATCAACTGCCTTGCATAGTTCTACAGGAAAGCCAAAGGCTTCCAAGGTTATTCTTAGGAAACTTCATTCCACCATGTTATACGCTTTCTCGAAATCTAAAAGAAGCATAATTAAGTTTTGACTAGATTGTTTCAACCATTCCATTGCTTCCCAACTTGTGATTAATTTTTCAAGAATATATCTACCTTTGATAAAGCCAATTTGTGTGTTGATGAATTTGGGGAGGATGTCCACCAACCTCAAGGCCAGGACCTTTGCTAGAATTTTGGAGGAGACATTCAAAAGTGTGATGGGTCTCTAGTTTTTGATAAGGGACTTGTCTCCCCCTTTGGAAAGTAGTTTGATTAAGCCTTTATTTATGCTTTTTACCAAAGAGCCTTTCACTAGGGGGCTTCCTGGTACACTTGGAGCAGGTCATCACTTATCTAGTCACTAAAGGTTTTGTAAAATTCCACAGATAAGCCATCATAGCCAGGGGATTTGTCATTACTCATAGATTGAATGGCTCTCTCTATTTCCACTTTGGTTAGGCCGACCACCAATTTGGAGGCATCTTCCTAGCTAGTTTTCTTGGGGATAATCCCTTTAATGCGCTCTCTTGCCTCCAAGTTGCTTTCCCCATTACTTTTAGAGGTAAAGGGTTTTTTATAGAAGCAATGGAATTGCTTTAGAATATCCTCCTGAGAAGTGTATAGAGTACCATCCTCCCAGATTTTCCCAATTAGCTCTCTACAACTTTTTTCTTTGATATAATTAAAGAAGAACTTTGACCCCTTGTCACCATAGTTTAGCCAATTAAGCTTAGCCCTTATTTTGAGCCCTTTTGTTCTATGGGCTTGGAGATTCCTTAGCTTGCCTCTAGCCCTAGTTAGCTCCTCATTAAGACTAATATTATTGGGCTTGGCCTGCAGCAGTCTCTGCTTCAACCAAATTTTCTTGTAACAAATTTTCCTCTTTTCTGGAGTCCATGGCCTTCTTCTTGCCAATGGTTTGTAGCAACTTTGTCCAGGCCCCCACATTAGAGACCCACCTCTCAATGGAACTTTCCTCCTTAAGAAGCCATTTATTGATTTCCCTAATAGAGGCAATACCATCCCTACAATCACTGTCCTGCAGGAGGTGGGTATTCAAGATAAACTTTTGTTGCTTGGGAGTATTCTTTGGCCTGTCATGGATGGTAGTCACCCTAGCCTTGATCGGGTGGTGATCAGTGAGTGTATATGGATAGACACACACCTGCTGCCCTGAATCATCAGGGATAAACCTAAAAGTATTTTTGTTTGGATAGTACCTATCAAGTCGGTAGTAGATCCTCTTATCCCCTTTTTGGGCATTGCACCAAGTGAACTAGACCCCCTGACAGTCCTTTTTTCCCTTTTCCATTGGATCAACAAGCTTCATCTTGTCTTTTTCCCTCAACCAAAATTTCTTTTCAGCCTCTTTCCAAGGCATGTCTATGCCTCCCCATTTGTCTTCAACTTGCTCCACCATATTAAAATCTCCCCCTACTAGCCAGGGGATGTCTAGGGATGCCAACCATTTCCATAGAAGAGATCTATCCCGATGATCATTGGGGGCATAAATTAAGCACAACCTAATGCAACCATCATCAAGGTTTAGGGTAACCCAAACAACCCTATTGCAAGGGGAGGTGCCTTGATTAACATTGCATGGTTTCCATCTATTGGAGAGGAGGATGGCGACACCCCCCTTACCTTTTTCATGAGTAGTGGTAAAGTAGCAAGAATCTTTCCAGAAAAAATTCAAGTTAACATCCAGCATGAAGCCTGTTGCTTGGTTTCTTGCATAAAGACCACATCTTTCTTAACTTTGAGGTTTGGAAACCTTCTAACAATATCTTTTCTATTTGGGGACCCCAACCCCCAAACATACCAAGAAATGATGTTAAGATTCATCTTCATCATTCATGGGGGTATCCTTTGGGTTACTTTTGATCTGTTCAAAACATTTGGATAGTTTATACTCCACTTTTGACCTTTTAGCCATTGGAGATTGAATGATAAAATTGATCTTTTTCCTCTTAATTTTCATTAGTTGCATAGTTTTTGTTGCAGATAGGGAATTTCCATTCTTCCTAGGCCTTCCTGACCCATTCCTAGGCTTGGATCCTTTCTCCAGTCACCCCTTTGTGATATTCTCATCAACAACTACCTTAATCTCAATGTATGGCTCCGGTTTATATGGGATAGGGGTTGAGTCAAGAGAGGTAACCAACTCACCCTGCCGAGGATTGGCATTACCCTCTAAGCTAGATTTGTTCGAATCATCCATTGCCAGGTTGTTAATAATAGCAACGTTGGAAATGCTTTCGGGCACCTCTACCTGGTTAGTGAGGTCAGGAACATGACTAGTGATGTTGATGCTACTCTGGGTGTGGCCATGGGATGAGTTTTCCTTCCTAGACTTAGCCCTAGAGACGAGGTCCTCGACCTGCTTATAAGTTCCAAGTGATAATCAATAGAAGTTGAGGTTGGGTAATCAGAGCTTTCCCCATGCCCATTGGTTGTGGTCAACCCAACATCCCCAACATGATCATTCCTTGATGACCCCTAGTAACAAGATAGATTCTACCCTTATATTTTTTGAGCTGCATTAAAACTGTTTCATTGGAGCTCTCTTTACTAGAGCAACCATCTTTCAATAAATTGTTTTCAATTCTTTTTCTAATTTTCCACATAGAAAGTTGTCAGGAATTTAATTTTTCAAACTGATCATTTGCTAATTCTGGGGGGTGGGGGAGGCATAGATTCTACCCTAGATGCATCAGGTGTGGAATCCGACCCCATACCACCACCTCTCGAGCTTGGGGTGGTTTCAGTTTCCACCAAGGGTGCGAATGGGTTACTAACATTGAGGAATTTGGAGGGGAAGTCAATCTTCTCCACAGAGATTGCGACCTCAGAATCACCTTCGGTTTCCGCGATGTTTGGTTTAGGGACAAGGTCTGGTTTCAACCCAAGATTCCCAATGTAGTCCCCAGACACATTTTCTTTGCGGGTTTTGGTTTGCTTCTTAGTTTTTCCAGAGTTTTTCTTTATGAGAGGGCAATTCTTTCAAATGTGGCCCTCTTTACGACAAATATAGCAGGCATTTATACTCCTGGAGATTTTAATGGGGCATCTTATATCCCTATCTTCATCCTCGATGGTAATACTGGGCGTGATATCAGCCCCTGGATTGAGGGTAAGCAATGCCCTAGTATCAAGATGAGGGAGAGAGGATTTGGTCTTATCAACCCTAACCACTTTAACAAATAAAGCTAGTAAATCTGGGACAAGCTTCCAGTATTCCGGTGGGACATTTTTAATCACCACCCACCTTGGGTAGGAAAGTGCTAGAACTTCCTCCACAATGGCCGTTGGAGACCACACAAGGGCCCTAAACACACACCCACCCAAGTTCCAGTAGGATTTCTGCACAACTTTTTCTTGCATAGTATGATCTTTCAAGAAGATAAAAAAAATCCCGCATTGGAGCATTCTACAATAATTAATTTGAATTCCAAATTTCAAAACCCATACATTATTAAACCAAGTGTCTAAGTATTTCCTTGCATGAATTTTATTAGTTTCAACAACAACAAAAAATATAGCAACATCCTTGAGATTATTTTTTTGACACTTAACATTCTTTATATCAGGGTTAGGAATAAGTTTCACAAAACCAGAAGTGTCAGGGAGCTTACCTTCTCTCGTTCCACCATTAAAACCCACCTTGCTTTGTTCGGCTTTGATAGAAAATGTTGCAGAATCAAGAAAACTAAAACCACTGTTTGTAACTGCATCTTTAAACGAAGTTTGATGGGTTGATTAGTACCACCGATGTTTGTAATGGGGTCAGGGGGTTTTGTACCCTCCTCCTTTAATTCCCTAGAGGGCCAAGGTCGCTCTCAGAGCCAACACTACAAGGAAGAGACTGTTAACACCTGCAAGACCAGAAGAAAGAAAAGAAAATAATAAACCAAGCACAAAATTAAACATACAAGTAGATACAGTGGGTGCCATGGGGCAGGATTGCGTGGGGGAGGGCTAGGCCTCCTCCACCTGGCATGTACGGAAGCCTATGCTGACATAGGCATAAAATCCAACACCAAGTCATAGAGTTGCTTTGGTTTTCCCCCATGCTTATTATTATTATTTTTGATAGGTAAAAGATATATTGTATTGATTTCAAAAACAAAGTTTTGGCCCTCATGGGCATGATTTAGAGACTACCAACTGATCCAAACACACCAAAATGAAACTTCTACAAACCCCTTGATATAATGTCGAGACTGACACCACCAACCCAAACTTAAACATAGAAACGATACATTCTACTAACCAATTTAGCACCTTGAGCCACAAAAAACTACTTCACTACCAGATAATTATCACCAGAAAACCTACCCTGCACTCCCAACCCACCAACCTTCCAACTTTACCAAACATTCTGTTGAGAAAACACACAAAACTCCCTCTTCCATGATGCTTTTGCTACTAGTGTCAAACAAAATTTCTTCTTGAAAAATTCGGCCCCAACAAAAGCCAAGCACTTATATTCCAACAAATCCATACCAGAAATGTCCAAGATAGAAGGATAAAAATTTACCAGAGCCTTTGGGTTGTTGAGGAGAGCCAAGTCACAAGGGCGAGGGATGCCTTTGCCCAAGCAAGCCGCCGCCAATGCCCTTTCCAGACCAACCAAGATGTCTTTGCAGAAAATCCTTTTCATAATCACCTGGGAGTCTGCCTTTGAAACACCAACATCCAGTAGACCAACTAGGACACGAGACAAAATTTCTGAGTCAAGACGATATCCTTTTGCATCCTCCATAAAGCCCTTCCTTGCTACACATTTGATTGCTGCAAATGTGAGGTAATCCGGGTGCCTTATCAAACGTTGCAACCAGAGCTTTGATATCTGGCCTTCAAAGGCAATCTGGCATTTAGAGCCCTTCAATTGAAATAGGGTAACCATGCCACCCATTTCCAACTCTTGCGCTGAGACAAGCAATGTGAATCAACTTTTTCCCATTCGAAATGCAGAGCCTATGAAGAATAACTTGTTATCAAGGCACAAGGATAATAAAATTCATTCGACACTATCTAACCCATCCTCGCACACATAGTAATGAATGCGAGATGTTTGGCGAGCATTTGGAGAAGGATGTTGCACAACTCCCAACGCCGGCAGGGACTTATGAAAGGATCCCGTTCTAGATTATTCCTTATGCCATGTGATATTTTCCAACTCATTCCCTAATCCACCTCTGCCATTCAACCACTTCATGCACACATGCATGGGATGAAGTGGCGCCCACCCTGCCACACTCTAAAAAATTGAGGGTAAGCAATCTCAATTGTTGACACGGTAGAGAGCGACCCCGTGAGGTTGAACCTTGGTTGTTGGCACTACAAGCAAGAAGCCCCACCATTTCACCACAGGGTCTCCCCCAATCTCAATTGTTGACACGATAGAGAGCGACCCCGTGAGGTTTGAACCTTGGTTGTTGGCACTATAGGCAAGAAGCCCCCCCATTTCACCAAAGGGTCACCCCCTTCTGTGTCCATTTCCATCTTCCATTCCATATATATGTTCATTGTCCCAATATTCTGTATCTGTATTTAGATATTATATTTATGAACTGTGTCTCCATCTCTTCCTCACCCTATCTCTCTACCTCTCTACCCCTTCCTCTTTATCTCCTTTATCTGTCTCCCCTCTATCTCCCTCTTTCTCTATCTTTATTTATCCCTTTATCTCTCTCTATGTCTCTATTTATTTCCTCCCCTTCTTCTCTCATTTCTATATTCATCTCTACCTCTATCTTTCTGTCTCTCTTCGTTGCTCACTCTATATTCATCTCTACCTCTATATTCCTCTCCACCCCTCCATCTCTAGAAATGTCTCCCTCTCTACCCATCCATGTCTCTCCCTATCTCTAGAAATGTCTCCCTCTCTCTATCTTAGACACTCCATCTCTCCCTCCATCTCTTCTACTCTACTCTCTTTATCTTTGTTTCTAAAGCAGTCTCCCTCTCACTCTCATCTCTCTATCTCTTTCTATCCATATCACTATATTTTCATGGGTTATTTAAGATAGTTTTTTGGTTTTAAGTTATATATTTTTTTAAATCTATCTTTTATTTTTTATTGGAAAAATATAAAAAATTAAATATATATTTTAATATAATGTACAAATTATTTTGATTTAGGTCATTTTTATAATTATATATTTTATTTGAAAAAAAAAAATATATGTTTTAAGTTAGAAAATTGAACATTTAAATTTTCGCAATATCCTAACCCTTTCCAAACTTCCTCAAGCACTTCCCTATATGATTCAATCTCATGTAGATTAGTCAATAAGTCTATTGTGAATTGCATAATGAATTATAAAGAATAGCTTTTTGCCATGATGAAATTTGCATATTTATCCCAATTCTCATTTGGTTTTGGGTCTATATTTGATGGATTGGTTTACCATAACTAAGAATTGACTAATGGCGCACTATTGTATAAAGTTGGGCTCTTTCTCAATCTATTACTCTTCCTTTTATGCATCCTCACATATATTTTAGTTGGGCTCTTTCTCAATCTATTACCCTCCCTTTTATGCATCCTCGCATATATTTTAGTTGGGCTCTTTCTCAATCTATTACTCTCCCTTTTATGCATCCTCCCATATACTTTTAGCCATATCTTAACTATATTCACATATATTCTTATGCATTTACTTTTATTATGTGTCACATGTCTGAACATTCATTATGCACATTGGTTGTAAAATAAAATGTAAAAATAAAATTTATGTATTTTTCTAGTTCAATAATTTTTAAAATTGTAATATATAGATAAATTTACTTATGAAATTGTAAGTGTAGTGATTAAAAGTGCACACTTCACATTTTTTCACCTTGTTTTGTACCTATTTTGGTGACATCCTCTAATTTTAACCATGGTTATTTTAAAATTTGAGTCCATCAAGTCAAGGTATATCACTTATCTCTTCTTCTTAAAGTTCATGCAAGTGTTCCAATTCATTTATAAAGTTTTGTACCTATTTTGGTGACATCCTCTAATTTTAACCATGGTAATTTTAAAATTTGAGTCCATCAAGTCAAGGTAGATCACTTATCTCCTCTTCTTAAAGTTCATGCAAGTGTTTTGGAGTTTTGGTCATGGGGTTTGATGGGTAAATTATAAATAATGCAGTCATAAGTAAAGCAAGGTAATCGTGGGGTGTCAATTGGTACAACACTAAATAGAAAAGAATGTTTGACACTTTGCCTCAAAGAAATAGATTAGTTAAAGACACTAACACTTTTTTTTAAATAAATACAATTGAGAGGTATAAAGCCAAATTCAACAACCTTGTCATCCTTTTAATTAGAATACTTCTCTCACAATGTGATAGGCATGCATTTATTAGTGCAAACTAATATGAAGGCTTCCCTTTGGGCCTTCTCTCTTAGGTAGTTGGTGAAGTATATTATTTTGGATACTGAGGCTAATGCCAGTATGATTACTGTGGGAGGTGTGAAGTATTCATTAGCTGATGTAAAGCCAAATTCCTCCACCTTTGTCAAAACAAAACATGGGACAAAATAAAGAGCCAAATTCTGAAATACATGGTGGTTGCAAAGAGTAATTCATTCAATTTATAGTAGAATAGGTACCATACTTCCAAGTAAAATCTAATGATTATATTCTTTGCTCTAGATCAATGGGCACCTAGAAGTCTATTTCATTTTGTTGATCGTTATAGTAAAGGTAATACAATCTATTGTTAGCCATTTACCAAGTGAAATAATATTTTGAGAAGGAAAGCTCAAAGAGGCGATCTGTCTCATATCTCTGTGATTGTTTTCCAAAAATTGAAGCTTTGAGATTATTTTATGAATAAAATAAGAAGATATTAAAGTAGTTCATAAAGATATAATTGGAAGCTCTAGAATAGGGAAAGTGCATAAAGATATAATTAAAGAATGGCTACACAGACGAGGCTCTAAAACTTTAGAAAAGACCTGGTAGGGATGTGTTCTCATGGATTACAGTGATCACTGGATATGGATCGTATGGGATGAGCAAGGAGATGTTTTCCCTATTGTTGAAATGGATTGGATAGATTTGTAGCCAACCTATGTTGCTATTGTATTTGTGCTATCTGTCTGTCCAGTTCTCTTGCTAAAATAGCCAAAGAGAAAATGTATTATGATCTCAGTAGGGCCATCACTTATGGCCTTCAAGGTTGAAGGATCTGCACAAAGCTTCAGAATAAAACATACTTCTCCATTGATTTGATTCTCCCCAATACATCTCGCATCAGAAAACATGCTTGCAGTGGTTCTTGGATCCAAGCCCTGAATAAAATACCAAATTTTAGCACTTGGATATTACAAGTAATCAACAAATATAACAAATCTGACTTTTGGACAAAAGAAGAACATCAAACAATATTTAACATAAGGATGATAGAGCCGCACCAATACAAGTTCATGATGAATGATGAAATGTTCAAAATTTCAGTCATTAGTACATCTGCACGGTAAATTTTAAGTTTAACTATTGATTTATAAAAAAAATGTATTTTAACTATATCAAACTTATGATTTATTTTAGTCACAAATAATGCAATATATTTTGGAAAATTATTTAATTTTTTTTTATATATAAGTTATTACTTCACTTTTTCTAGATCTCTTTGTATTTTAAGTTTCACTAGCTAATATTTAAATTTACCTACTATAAGATAAATCTTAGGTAGTGAAACTTAAAATACAAAGAGATGTGGAAAAATACAAATATAGTGGGTAAATTTAAATATTAGGTAGTGAAACTTAAAATACAAAGAGATGTAGAAAAAGTGGAATAATAATTTATAAAAAAATTTCATTAATTTTTCAAAATATATTGTATTATTTGTGACTAAAATAAATAATGAGGTTGATATAGTTAAAATACATTTTTTTTATTTAGTGTACCATGCAAATACATTAAATTGCATGCATTAATAATAATATATAGAAAAATTTATCATGCAAATGTACCAATTACATACATTGTCATGTCCTCAATTTGACTTGAAATTCAAATTTTGCAAGGGTGAGAAAAAGTGTTTTTGAACACAAGTTTTCATATTTTAAATATATTAATAATATTTCCAATAAATAAATAAATAAATAAAATATAAAATATAAAAATAAAATAAATAAAAATAAATAAAATAAAATAAATATAAATATAAATAAATAAAATAAAATAAAGGAGGTGAGCGTTGTTAAGGTTATTTTGGGAGGGCTATAAAAGAAAGTAAAATGCAAGTCATTTGGCATTCATTCATATCATTTTTTCATTTGGAGATTCTTTGATTCTTCTCTTTGGCTGCAACTTCGGTTAGGCTTTAATTCCAAGGACAAAAACCCTTGCGAATATAGTGAGTCGGACAAAAACCTAGCTCATCTTGTGGAGGAATCATAATGGGGTTCTATTTGCACTCCATTGGAGACAATTGGAGGTTTGAAGCATCATTGCATAACCAGATTTGAAGATCAGATTTGGAGCAACATCGTTGTGGCATTTTGTGAGTAGATTGCATTAGGGTTTTTCCTTAATTTGGAGCACCACTTGGAGCATACTTGAGCACCCACCTTTGGAGGGTGATTTTCCATTATTTGGAGCATATTTGGAGCAACATGCCCTAAGCACTTACGAAGGAAGAATTTTGGCTAGCTAGGGTTTGATATTTGAAGAATATTTTCCATATATTTGGTATGTGTAATTATAGTTTTAGATCTATTTTATAGAGAAAAAATTTGGGCATATGTGTGGCATGTTTGAGCCCTTGAGTTCCTTGTAAAATTAGTCCAAAATATTCAATTTTGTAACAATAAAAGTTATCTACATAAAATAAGACTTGTATGTTGCTTTTGGATGCCTTATCTTGTGTTTTTCATGGTGGATTTCATGTTTGACATGAATATCAATTGGTAGCATCATTTGGCATGTTTATTTATCGTGTTTGGGCACTTGTATGTTCACTGTGATATTTTGTTTGAAATCAAAAAATAAAAATCAGAAATCAAAATTAGGGTTTGAGCAAAAATAAAAACAATTTTTTTAGGGTAGATCCCCATTGGGGATATTTCATACATTCATTATGACAATACAATTTTGAACATATCATTCATAATATACTATTATAATTGCACCTTAGTGATGAAACTCTACAACAACATGCACTAGCTTCTATCTGTTATATTCCCTACAATTCATTTCATGAAAATCAACAAATTCAATTTGCATACACTAACATACAAAATAATTGCACATATTCAAACACTAGATGCATAACCATTAATATAATGTAGTCACTACAAATTATTTTTTATAAATAACTATCTTTATTACTAATTATCCCTTTTTTAGCTTTAACTTTTCAACTCCAATGCCACTTCTCGCCTGCTCCAAATTCTCCTTTAAAAAGACTAATCCATTTGTTGTTACAATGCAAAGATCAAAGTCTAATAAATTCTTAAACCATTGAAACATTTAGACATTATCTATCATCATTTTGAATCCTACAACTCTCTCTAATACTTGCCTACTTTCTATGAATGAACACCTTGTTTTGCAATTCAAAGAAAAATGTTCGTAGTTGTCAATTAGCAAATGGTATCTTCTATATTCATGTTTTAAAGTATCTCCATTGCATGAGATATTACTTGGTTGGGAGCATCTGATAGTAAATGAGTGCATTCCTACTAAAAGAAAGAGAAGAAAATACAAAACACACAATTTATACCCATAAAGCAATCTATGTTACTCCACTTTTTTCTCCTTTGTGTTTGCATTCAAGGCTCAAAATCCTAACAACTCTACTTGAAATTGATGTTGAAATGGATCCAAACAGTTTTGCAAACCAACCTTCACTCTCTCTTATGTTATTGGTAAAATGAATCACTTTGTTCTTCCAAACATAAATTCCCACAGTTTCATAATTGATTAACATTAAACACAATGTACAAAATAAAACAAAGAAATAATTCATTAAGATGGTGACGAAGACTACTATTTAGCTGATTAACCCCTTTCCTTTCTAGATACTTCATACAATCATTTCTAGATAGCCACCAAGATTTCATATCATTTACAATTTGACATTTTTAGCTTATTGAGACCTTCACAACAATTTATTAGCCAAACTATATGAGCGCACAACCACAAGAAGATTTTGATACAAGGCTAGGACCCTACATACACATCTCATGGTGACTGCATTATAGTCTAACCTTAGTATATACTCCTAGCCTAATTCAAAATGCAACACCAATTTTTTAATATAACAAGCTATGGGCACCATATACATTTAATGGGTACATGTGAGATCAAGATGTAAATAATTGTCACTCCCTTACCACAACGCCTTTTCCCCAAATCATGTTTTGAGTCAAGTGAGCTTTATTTCTAGCAAGAGAACAAATTCACATGTCATTGTCCCACTTGCTTTTTCTGCATTTTGAATGACATATTTGTCTTAGGAACAAAGGCCTCATAGTGTCATCCCATAATAATGGGTCCCAAACTTGGGACATCTTGATTTTTTCTTGAAATCACATGTTTTTTAGAAAAATCAATGATTTAAGCCTTGAGGGGTTCCATTTAAAGGGTTTTAATTGAAGAGGGTTAGATAATACCCCCTTAGATAAAACCCCCTTGGATAGAGCCTCTCTAGTCATAAAGCATATCCACAATGGAGTCTCCTTTGCATCTATAAAAAAAATGTTGAAAAAATCTACTTTTTCTTTAACTTTTGATGGATCAAATAAAGTTATTTCTAAAGAAATTATGTTTTGTAAGTATGTAGCCCTTATTATAAGCTTTCCAAAAAGTATAGTTTTGATTTTTAAAATTTATTATTATATTTATATTTTATTTATTTTAAATATAGGTTTTTCACCAAACATCAAGGATTTGTTTCACACAATTTTTTTTTAGAAAACTAGAGATTTTTTTTTTTGAAAAAAATGTTTACCCTAGGTATTGATGTCCTTGTTTTAAAAAACATATTTTCAATACATACAAAATAAGTTGTGTTACAACATACACCTATGTCCAAATTATAATTATTTTGACTTAAAAAATTAATACAAAAATAAATATTCAACAAAAAATTGAAAAAATATCTATGCACTAGTTATTGATGTTACAAATCTATATTTTAAAAGTTATAATTTTATCCTTTGAATAAAATAAGTTATGCGTTATGACATAAACAACACTTTTAAAAAATGTTATTTAATATAAAAAAAAAGTTATTAAAAATTACATTAAAAAAATCACAACTTATTTCTTAATTTAAAATATATATATTTATAATCTACACATAAATCTTCAAAAATCACTAGTTCACATCATTTCCAAATTATTGATGGTTTAATTGCTATAGGTTTCATAAAGTGAAAATTTGGTGAAAATGTTGATTTCAATGTCCTACTTTGGCCAAAAAGTGGGACACAGTATCGTGAGCTGACCCCATAATTTGTTACACTATAAAAAATACCTCCCTTTTGTCATTGGATGAGTTAACAAAATTCTATAAATAAGGTACAACACTTATTGAAGATTTTGCAAATCTATAGAAAGGTAAGTAAACTTGATCTTGGGGGAAACAACATGGTTAAGTGCACTTAAGCTGGAGTGGACTAGGATGAGTTCCCCCAAACAAGTCTCAATACTTCACCATCATGAACATCAACTAAATGCAATTGAGTGTTAAGTGGACCACTCATGCTAATGAGGGAGGAGTTCATGTGAACCACTACTCATGAAATTTAGATCAACGAATTTGACTCAAAAGCTATGAAATTGAATATTCATAATTAAACAACATAATAAATAAAACCCTTATTATTATTTTTAAATATTGTGTGAAATATGAAACTTGTTAAAAAGGACCATATAAAGATATATTGATGCATAGGACAATCTAATCATTTTCTTAAGAAATAATAGACACCTAATCATTTATTTTAAGAAACATACACACACACATATATGTATGATAAAATTCCATGCTAAGTTCATTACATAAGACATATGACTGGGTAAATTTAAATATTAATTAGTGAATCTTAAAATACAAAGAGATGTAGAAAAAGTGGAATAATAATTTATTAAAAAAAATTTAATTAATTTTCTAATATGTATTGTATTATTTGTGACTAAAATAAACCATAAGTTTGATATCTCATGCAAGTTAAAATACATCCCCTTTTATTTAGTGCACCATGGAAATACATTAAATTACATGCATTCAATAACAATGTATTGAAAAATTTATCGTGCATATATACTAATTACATACATTCAATAATAATATATTGGAAAATAAGATTAGTAGATTCAATTTGACGTGGTTCCTTCATCTTGAGAGAGATTGAAAATTTAAACTTTTCATCATTCATCATGTATGCAACTTACAGTGCTCCTAACCATCCAAAAGAAATAATTACAGTGCTCCTTGCCATGATTACCTCTGTGAATTGGACCATTTTCTTCATCGACCAGGCAATCCAATTCTAGCCAATTGTCCAAAGGATATAAGTTAAAAGTATAATAATAATAAATACAATTCTGAGTGTGCTGTTTATTCTGCATGGGCCTGTCATTGGTGGACAAAGAACACTAATTTTCACTTTGTGAATTTTTCAAAGACACAAGGATTCCCGAATTATGTCTTACTGTCGACAGAATTCATCCATGATGAATAATATCAATGAATTGCTCGAGTCCAAGGCATGCGTTTACTTTACTCTCTATTTATTAATTCTAAATACTCAGATTACTCAAAGTTATGCAACTATAAGGCAAAGTGGCACAGACCCAACACTGAAAGATAAATACTTGGTTCTTCCATAACAAGCTCTAACGGTAGTCTGGTAGATCAAATGCAGTAGTAATGGAATTTTTTGTTAATGGCCAGTTTTTTGTCGAAATTAGTGTGTTCAAATGAATCATTTAAATAAAATCAAAATTTAGAATGTGATGTTTAAATCAAAATCATTGGTAGTCATGTTATTGTCTTCCTCATAACTAATGTTGATAGGTCAATAAAGAAAGAGAAACAATGATAGATCACTTTCTGTGAGAAATGGTCCTTCCATAACAAACTCAATATTAGATCAAATCAACACGTCAGTCGCAATAGTAACAGAATTTTTATAATTGCATTGATTTTTACATCATTTCAAATGAAACATCTAAACAAATCAAAATTTAGAACATATTATTTAAACTAAAATCATTGATAGTCCCATGTCATTTTCTACCTCACAGCCAATGTTGATAGACCAGATAAAGAGATCATAATAATCTAATTATGTAGATCATAAATAGTGATGAAAATATTTAGAGGATTATATATGTATTCTAAATGATGCAAAACATAAAGTATATATAGTATAATTAAATAGAATTAATATAATTTAGAACGAATAAGGGTTAATGAAAAAAAAATGAAAAATGAAAGATAAAAGGGGTTGAATGGAAGTTATAAATTTAATGTTTAGAAGGATAAGTCTTGTCTTCAAATAAAATAAAAAATGAGAAATGAAATAGAAAAATTTAATAATAAATTACAAGAATTAACAATATTCATGAAAAAAAAGTTATAGTAATAAATAGAGTTATTACTAATATGTCATGACAAATAGAGACATAATGTTGTGAGATTAGAATAATAGTAACCTTTAAGATATATCTACAAGTGATATGGTAATGAATGTTAAGTGATACAATACATGATTATATTTGTATAATAGTAGTTGGAATGGATAGGGTAATAATAAATTGCTTTACAAGATAAGTTGGTAAAGTGATAGAGATTATGTAACCTCGCCTATATATCCATCTACCTCTCTATCTTGGATTTTCAACTTATTAAGTTCCAGTTTAAAATAATGCTACATTTTAACCATGGTGGGAGTATAAAATTTGTGTCTTGATTATGATATATATTTGCATTTTCACACAATATTGGGTATGAGGGATAAATATGTATATTTTTCATAATATAAATCTCATCAATAGGTGTGTGAGCTATGTAGAGGTTGAACTCACTATCTTATATTATCCTATTATAATGGACCATGTGGAGTTTCCAAATTACTAGAGAGGGGTTAATATTGGCTTATGAATGATTGGGTACATTTTTGGATTGTATATTCGAGATCTATATGGTCCTATTATTCGTTAAAAAATGATGAATGAGATATGTCTAGTTATTTCCATATGTGACCTTTGTTTGGTCAAGAATACTCCTAATACATAAGAAAAATGTATATTTGTATTAGAATGTTAACTTGAAATATCATGTGAATGTATAGTCATTATGATATATACAATGATTATGAGTTTAAAAAATTTGTGAAACTATGAGCCAATGAAGGAATTGATAGCCATTGAGATTTTTTACTTCATAATTTTCTATCGGTTTGTGTATATGTGATCAACTGGAAATCAATTCTTCTAAGCTTAATGTATTATTATGTTGGTAATTTGAATCCCAGAACCTATAGGAGCATGTGCAAATATTAATATATCACTCTATGAAGTATTGCAACATGATCAACTAGTCTAAGGTATGTGACCCTTTAGAACAATATGTTAAATCAGTTGTTACATACCTTCTAAATGTCAAAATTCTAGAATTGAGATAGATATAAGAGTTAAATTCTATGAAATCACAACCAAGGTTGTGAGACGAACACTATGAGGACATATGTAAAGTACAATCATTTTCTTATAACATAGCTTGCCCTCTCTTTTGTAGGTGTACGCTGCAATTAAAAATCTATGACCCACTTAAATTTAAACTAAGCTTAGTGATAGAATTATGGTAGTTAAGAAACATTCTTTTCTAATAGAAGAAATTTTTCACACCATAGGTTTATTTTTATTTCGCCATTAACACGTAGCTAATAGATGTCAATAATTACCCACTTTTATAGGGTTATATATGTTTACACCAGTAGCATACAAGTGATGGTTGCCATGATCTACCCATCTTAGGAGTTCAATGCAAACATTGGTATATCATAATGAATGTGTGTTGTTAGTATTGTGTCTTTCTTAATGTAGGGATTATTGGTATGCTTATAGTAAGAACTATGCAATAGATGCCCCTACTAGTGAAGACAACAAGTATTTATTGATATGTTTATCTTTTCATAGAACTCATTGTGAACTAGGAAAATGATGGACCCATGGCACGTAATATAGGATGCACTAATTTGTATTTTCTTTATTTTTACTTTATTATAAAAGGATTTATTAGTGAATTGAGTAATGGAAAGATGTATATAGTGTTAGAGTAATCATGCATTAACTAATAATTAATTAATCTTTAACTAATTATTAAGCTAATTTTATTTCATACACTTAAACCAAACTTAGGAGTGTTTTTTTCTATAACTAGCCCATGATTTAAATTATTAGATCATTATGTATCATCACATAGGATGATGGCACTTGTCATGATCTAATCCATTTATCATTTAAGGTTTTCTCTTATAAGCACTCTCTTTCATTGTAACTCTATGCAAGTTTTTCATTATGTAAGTTTTTCTTATTGAGGATATAGAAAATCATTTTTTGCATCTCTTGTGTGGAAGGTGTTTTTTTTTTCTTTGATTTTGTGTCTCATGTTATTCACAATTCTAACATGGTGTCAGAGAATGGATTTAGTGAACCCCTTCTCCATTTTTGAGTTTTTTTTTTCAACTAGAGTTACCATAGTAAAATCAAGGATCTTCATCCTTTTAGGAGATTTTTGGAGTTGGATGAATTTTTGGTGTATTTTGGTGTGAAAAGGACCTCACAATTACGTTCAAGAGGACGAACAAACAAATTTTGACTATAAATTTTCCCAATTTTGTTGACGAGAGATTTTGAGACAAAAAAAAATGTATAGGGGCCTGTATGACCCATTTGCACATTTTTTTCAAAAATTAAACTAAAAATTAGGTGCTAAATATAGTGTTGCCGCTATATATAGCAGCCAGTGTTGTACTTGTGCCTACAAGCAAGTAGCCAATGGCCAGCAGCCTTCCATAGCTTGCAAGTTGCTAGTCGCTAGTAGTTGTAGTGTCACCCATGGCTCAACCCCCCCAACCACTCGACTGTCATTCCACCAATGGTGAGTTGGTGGGGGTATTCTTTTAATTGTAGCATTAGTCAGTGGTCACATGGGTGACTAGCACCCAGCCCTTGGGGACCTATTTTTTGCTCATAATGCTCTAATTGGGAAACTATTTGGGGGGGCATAAATTTTTGTTCGGTTACCAAAACCAGGAAAACAAGATATTGTCGAAAAGCTAGTTCTGAGCACTATCCAATGGTGCTGATATTTTTTCTCATATTTTTATGTTGGTGCATTCTACAGCGTATTGAAGTGAGATGTGCTACTTTCACTCCCAAGCTCACAAATTTTGGCCATTTTCTCTATTTTTTCGTGATTCTTGTGACGTTGGAAAGGTCTTTTAAAGTTCTTCATAGCTATCTATGCACTTTTTCCATATTTTCTCCAAGTACATTTTATTCATTTTTTTGTGTTTTCACATTCTGGTGAATTACTTGGACGTTTTGGCTCCTAGAAACTTTATGTTTGCATGGGATGACTTGTTATAGGCTATTCTACATGTATTTCTAGTATTTTGTCTTATTTGGGCATATTGATCATCTTTTGTAAGTATTTTCTTTCTTGTAGATGCAATGAGTTAAAGTCCCATTTATGTACATGTTTTTTGGGGATTTTCATATATCTTGGTGTGTCTTTTCTACTTGCACTATGTTATAAAGTGTCATGGGGGGTTGTATATTGCCTTTTTTTTCCATCACACCTTTGTCAAGTGAGTGTTCCTTACATGAAAAGATCGAATCTGAGTGATTCTTGCCTCATGTATATGTTCCTTGTTTGCACACCCTTTTTTAGTTGTAGGTACTTTCATGTGGACATTCATATGTTCTTAGTTCTCCTTCATGCACTTCTTGGTGACACAGTTTCAGTGGACCTCCCTTTTTTGCATTATGGGAGGGTTTCTACTATTGGTGTTAATGCTTCCTTGATTTTATTTTAGAGTGATCTATGTATCTAGTTATGTTCATGTGTATTAGGCGGATGCAGCCGCTAGTTACCTATGCATTTTGGTGAGATGTTGCATTTACCATGTATGGACACTCTTACATTCCTATTTTTGGAGGCGACCTATTTTCACTTGATCAATGTTCTTCATACTATTGGTACTTGTATGTTTTACTTCCATCTTGTATGGTTTAGTAGTATCGTTGGGGTCACTCATGCAGATTCTTGTATTTTTGATCTTGATCATCATCTATTTCAAAGGAGGATCTTCATTTTAGCACTATAGCAATCATCATTTGAAAGTTGTCTATAACTTCTTCGTGCTTTGCTGATGTTCTTCATGTTCCTACTCTTTTTGGGATATTCTTTTGAAGGCTCTTCTTAGTCCTTCATTCACATTTCTCTCTTTTGGAGAGATCTTTTTCTCATGAGGTTTTCTCCCTTTCTCTAGTTGTGAGATATTATATTGTTTGTACATGGGTAACCCATTAGGCCTTGTTTGTTGGGACCCATCATGCATTCTTTTCTTTTTATGCATTCACTTTTTAGGGTTGTTAGATACTCCCTAAGTTTTCTCTTAAGGGGGGTGTTAAAGTAATCATGCATTAGCTAATAATTAATTAATCTTTAATTAATTATTAAGCTAATTTCATTTCATGTA
>VDFB02000007.1:20223123-20393685 GCA_007258455.2 Sequoia sempervirens | reverse complement strand
TACTTTGGCTTGGGCATTGCTATGGAGAAATTTACTAACACCTAACCTAAAAAAAAAGTCAAATCAGGATTTTTTCCTTTTTTGGTGAGTTCAAAATGCTACTTTTTTCATGTTGCCACTTTTTGGCCCATCATGATCCTGCACATACCCAGGTCTAAATCAAGTAGTTGTTATTGCTAAGGTGGAACACTCCTTTCTTCGAAGGCCATACACTTATGATTGGGTCAAGTGTTCTTTTCTTTATAAAAATCCTATTGCCTTTTTGATAGGTTAATTATGATTTGATTAGATGGGTTATGAAGCACTTATTTCAAACAAATATCTTTATGAACGAAGTATGTTGGCATGAAATTAAATATGATTTGTATTCCAATGTAAAAACTACAAAGAATGGAAACAATTCTTTCAACACATAAACTATTATGTAGTAGTCAATTAAAATGAAAAAGCTTACTCTATATTAGTTAGGATACACAACTAAGAAAATGATCTAAAGTGACTTATTTATCCTAGAGGAACTAAGTATATAGTATACAAAGAAAGAAAACAAACCCACAACTACCCCTATTTTGAATGAGTTTAGTTTTCTCCCCTTCCTGATCTTGCTAATATTGTCTAATTATTTTAAATAGATGAAGGGTCATAACACAACTTTATTCAACCCAGTAAATAGCTTGGTTAATGAAACTTGACAAAAGCAACAAAACAATTGCTAAATTTGGCATTTCATGTTGAATGAAGAGTGGTGACAATAATCTACTTATAGTTTAATAAAACACTATTTTTATAAGAAGGCTTGACATTAGAAAGATAAGTGTTACTTATAGTTTAATAAATCACTATTATAGTTTTACCAACATCTATTATTTTATGCTTGCATGGCTTCTTGGTCAGCCTGGGGAGAGAAAGAGAAAGATAGAGATATATGGAAAAGAGAAAGAGATGGAGATCTATGGGAAGAGAAAGGAAGAGAGGTGGATATAGAGAGTCGATGGATAAGGGGGATAGGGAGGGAGAGATGGTGAGAGATAGAGAGGGGGAGATAGAGAGGGGGAGGGAGAAAAAGGGATATAGATAGAAAGAGATAGAGAGAGGAGTGAGAGGGAGATAAAAAGAGAAATAGAGATAGAGATATAGAGTAGGAGAGATGGAGGGAGAGATAGAGTGAATGAGAGAGAAAGGGGGGAGAGGGAGAGATAACTCAATAGATAGAGGGGGGAAGAGGCAGGAGTGACATAGATAGTGGGAGATATAGAGATATAGAGAGCGATAGGGAGAGATACATCAATCACCCTCCTATATCTCTATCTATTCATCCTTATCTCTTTATCTCTCTACACTCTCTCTATCTTTTTCTCCCTTTCTATTTGTATGTTTTTCATTATCTCCTCTCTATATTTTCTTCCCTATATTTATCTTTGTCTCCTTAAGTGTGCAATGGGTACATTGAAGAGGTCTTAAAGGAGAATTATCATATCTTTAATCAAATGGCATGCTACCTTGAGCATAACTCCCCAAGGACACATGCCATCTTTGAATTGTTGACATGAAACAACCAATCAAAATTTAGTTTCTCTCTCTCATATTAATATATATTACTATTATATTAAATATATATATATAATTATATTTTGTATTATATAAAATATACTTATTATTAATTATTAATTATAATAATTTTATAATATTTAATAATTTTGTTAAAGAATATAATATATAATTATAATAAGTTGAATAATTATATTATTTATTATGTAAAATATAGCTAATATATACTTAACTATATTGTAGAATATTAAAACCTAACTAAATGGTGCCAAAATTTTCAATTTAATTAACATACTATAAAACCTAACGAAACTAGGTTGTAGCTTGTCAAATTGGAGAAGTGAAAGGTCAATACTAGTGCCGAGGAAGAGTTTGGAGTAGTGAAAACAAGGTCAATACTAGCACCGACGAAGAGTTTGGAGGAGTGAAAACAAGGTCAATATCAGCAAGGAAGAGTTTGGAGGAGTGAAAACAAGGTCAATACAGTGTCAAGGACGAGGTTGAGGGCACTCAGGGAAAATCGATGACCAAGGGGCAATGAGTACTGTAAGTTTGGCACCCCCATTCTCTTCAACCTACAATTTTCATGCCTAGTTTCCAAAGATCTTCTCGTACATTGGCACCCCCATTCTTGTAAAATGGTATAAGATAAGATAGAAAAAATAAAATAGCTTAGTCTTTCACATTTTTATCGACTAGCCTCAAGTCTTGGAAAAACTACCATAATCTACCCACATCTTGGTTGAGGTCTAGGATTTCATCACACATGCCTTCATCGCATGAGTCTGAAGCAATTGTAGACTTAGCCCAAGTATATGCTAGGCTAAGGTAGATCTAATGGATGGAAATAGAGGCATACAATTCTTCTTTAATACCTCCACCACAAACATATGCAAGGTGTTGGTTGTTTTTACAGTAAGCAGGTTGATCTTCTAATCTACCTATGGAATTGCCAATTCCAATAAAGGGCAACTCGAAGGCCCTGGACCAATTGACGAGGATTTTAAAGACCTACACTTTGGGCTTTGCAAGACCCGAGAGGGTGATCCCTTAATGCATTTACAACCTCTCCACCATCACCATAAACAATATTAACAACAACATATAATATCATTTAATAGCTCAACATAATAGGATAATACTTAATAGAATTGTTGTTTATCAATAATATCAACTATTTGGAGCATGAGATAACTACAACAACATTTCATAGTATAATATAGTCATTGATTTTCAATTTTTAGCAAGCTCTAGGTAAAGGAAAAGAAATACTAAACCATATGAATAAGTACAACTTAGATCAGTGCCATATATCCATTGGAGGAGTCAAATTTATAAGCATCTAAGGGTTTATGACAGATTTAACACATAACATATAAGATCATTGATAACATTGCTTTACAATCTCATCAACATGTATTCTAACCCAATACTACTTATCAAATCCTTATATAGAACATATCCACCTACAATCCCATTCAAACATTTTAATTAATTCTTTGAATTAAAGCTAAAACAAGAATCATACACACCACAACAGTGAGATGAACGAAACAACCCTTGATCATTTTATTCAAAATTCAGATATGCTTGTATAATGGAGAGACATGAGTTTGAATTAATCATATCGATTCAAATGCCAATACTGTCATAAAACATCAAATCCCCATGAATTCAAAACCTAAATTGCATTTTCCCTAAAACCATCAGACTTTACAGTTTGCTTTGCAACTTCATCTAGACTCGCCCAAAAATATCTAACTTGCTAACCCATACTTTTGGCCTTGAAATCATTCTTATTGAAAAAGAAGGAGCAAAAAAGCATCGGGCTAGAAAGCACATGTGTCACCAGCCAATTGGACCACCTTGTGATATTCCAAAAACTAACGGCCCAAAACATCCCACCCAAGGCGTAAGATAAACACTAGGGTTTTACATGAAGACAAAGATAAAACCCCAACCTTAGGATTTTCCCAAACACCATAGATGATCAGAGACATAAGGCAAGATAAAAATGGAACACAAAGAGAAAATTTTTGAAGTTCCATCACAAGGAAAGGTCTCCTCCCTTCTTGGTAGTGATAACCTCCACACACAACCCTTAAAAATTATGAATAGAGGAATATAATCTTTGAAGAACTCAAATTTGATTCTCTCCTACCTGATGCAATTAGTCATTTTATCCTTACAAAAATTTATAGTGATTACTAGAGGCCCATAGACCAATTCTTCATAATAGAAGAATTTGATCATACTTTTCCAATGATGGCATTATGAGAAAACCTTAGGTTAAATGAATAATTCTAGCTAATTTCTTTAAATCATGTCCAATCGTATAAGAGAAGACCACTGCTATGTGTACCTGGATACCATGGAGAAAGTCTCTTTGGGCTCTTTCATCAATCATCCTACCTTAAAACATACCAAAAGTCTCCTAGCAATTAGACATAGGAAGATTTAAGATGACTTAAAAACAAATTATTGCCAAAGCATAAACTTATGATGACTTAACCAAGCCTACTCTCTCCCCGTTAACCACTTAGACATATGGAAATTAAATGTAAATTTTTTGCTATTTTTAGTCATGTAGGTGTCCAATAAAACACTTGGTGGTGTTTCCCTTCAAGTTTATTTACTTGAATGAAGAGAAAAAGTCATTTGATTACAATTAGAGAATACATTTGAGGCCTTGGTTGTGTAACTGGTGGACCATAGTCACATTTAACACTTGTTACAAATTTTGGGAGTTAAAATGTTAAGTAGATTTGATTTGTGATGGAAATATTTGGACGGTAGTAACAATAACTTGCAGTCTATCAAGACTTGATTACCTTATAACCTATGAAATTCTAGCGATGAAATGATAGATTAATCATAATGTCACCTTAGGATCACATCACCATGAAAGAACTTCATCCAACATTCTTATGAGTGCAGGTACCACCAAATAGGTATTTGTCAGAGCTATCTTCGTCAAGCAAGGGAAAATCAGGAAGAGAAGAGGAAAGCGAGATATGTTGTATGTCTAAACAGGGAGATCAACTAGAGGTCAAAAGATTAGAAGAAAATTTTGTAAACATATGAAATTTTTTCTTGCTGAAGGGAGGTCATGTTCTTATGATGATGAGAGCATAAGTGGCATTGAGGTGCCCTTGAGGTACAAACATCTATGGAAACAATGGGTACCCAAGGAACTTCCTCCAATAAACACTAATTTTTGTGTCAACGAGAGGATATATCGCATAGCACCATCGTCATTACATGGTTTGGGCCTATTTTGCATGGACGGCATAAAGGCATGTTACAAAAAAGTTACTGAATTGATGAAGTATGTCGAACCTTGTTACAGTTACAAAGATTTGATGCAACTAGTTCAATATACACGAAGTATGCGTAGGTATGCACTGTCAACAAATTATATATAGCTAAAAGATAAAGATCAAAATAAAAGAGTGGCCATGTACATTGATGGAAGGCCAAAAGCATCAGGGAATATTACAGGGTTTATAAACAGTACATGACCTGGATCAACAAATAAGCAACCCAATTGCATATTTGAGGCGCGCGAGGGAAACTATGTATTCGTATGTGCAATAAAATTAATAACTGCAAAGGAAGAGTTGCTAATCGATTACAATTTGAATCGCTTAGTTACAAACACAGTTACTATGGGGGTGGTACGTACTATGTACCATTTTACCCAACCTCCAATTAATGACTCCAATATACCATTTTATTCTTATGTTTTTTTTCGTAAGTCTATTGGTTTCATTTCGGTAATGTTTTTTTATATTTAATTTTTGTCACAGAGGGACATTGATCGTACGAAGAAGGCTCCGACCCAGAGCACAGATCACGATGTATCTTCAGGTGCTTCTATAGAATAGGTTTACCTCATTGTAATTGTCCAAATTAGATACAAGAAAAATGTTTTATTATTATGTTGTTTTCATAAGTTTATTGGGTTAATTTCAATAATGTTTTTAATATTCTTGTTGTAGTCGATTGATCAGGGAAAGGCACCAGTAGTAGACGAGAGCTTCCATAGGGAAGTGTAGTCAATATTATGTGATGATGACATCGCTTATTCAATAAACCCTCTTGATATGATAAGGAAGACCCAAGAAAAATGCAATGAAGAAATTCTTAATTTGTTATTCATAGTGCCTCAAATAGATGAGATAAGAGAGAGGGTTAAAATATTGACTGAGAGATCACAAAAATTGCAAGTTGTCATGAGGTCTTTAATTATAACATAAGTTCATTCATGGTTTTATATTTTGTACTCTTTTATGTCATGAACTAAAATATGTGTTGTTTTTATAGGATTTTTTTCGTCCTCATGATGCTCCTAGCCATGATCAGGGTACTGCAAGTGTTGCCCAAGGAGTAGGGGTTGGTACAAGTGTCCATCCCGATCTTCCTGTGCATACATCACATCATCTAACCCCATCATTCATGCCTATATTGTCGTCTGAAATTTCAACAACACATACCATGCAGGCATCCATTAGTGCACCCTCTGGCAGTGAACACATGCTAGAAAATACGTCAAGACATGTACTTGGGGATGCAGAGGCCACTAGTACTGGTGATATTTTAGCAGAACTTCTTAGATCTTCCCGTATTACTAGTACGAGAACATTGCCGATCACATTTTTGGTGACCAAGGATTTCGTTCCCATAAAGATAGAGAAGGTCCTAGGTACTTTAAAATGTTTTAATTATTATTATATATAATCCAATTGAAATTTATTTAGTGATCACTCTTTTTAGACTATTGATCCCATGATCATTTTGTAGGAAATGATGTTTTTTATAAACATCTAAGTGATATTACATTGGAGCTCTTCAGGCCCATCATACGTACACTGTGGAATGCCCAAAATCAATATTTAAAAGATGAGCTCATTAACCGTTTAGTTGTGCTCTTTAGTGATAAAACATTCAACCGAACCAAGGTCCTTAAGAAAGTTGGTACCTATCTAAAGTATGTGAGGGACCAATATAGGTCACATTTAGAGAAGAACAAAAATATGAACGTCCCCCCATGATTCCGGAGAGGGAGTGGAAGGACCTGGTGTCGGATGGAAAGGAGAAGGTTGAAAAGAAAAAAGGAAAGACACCACCGGGCCAAGGAAGGTATGTGATACTATCAACAATGTAATTATATACTGATTACTCTTTCTTTTTACATAATCTAACATATTTCAAACTTTTCATGAGTTTCCCAACACATCAAAGGAAACAAAGGAAAGACTAGAAAAACATGGGTAGCACAAACTTGGTTTTGGTGGTTATATGAAATTAGCCGCACGAATTGTAAGTATCAATAAATGAAATATTGTATCCAAATAATAAATTGAATTTGTTTTTGGTTTTATCACACCATAGAAGCAAAATTCATGATCTTATGCAAAAATCTAAGGCTTTGAATTCAACAGAGTTCCCATAGAAGAGAACCTGAAGATTTCCTTCCAGAAAGGCTATGGAGTTGTGGCTGAATGCCTAAGAGTCTTGACTAGGAAAACACAATCTTCCACTGCATCTAACAAGCGGGTAAATAAACTCAATAAAGTTTATTTAAAATTGAATACTCGTGCAATCTATTCAATATTAATTTCCACCATAAAGTAATTATATGCCTATTTGTTTTAAACATTCAAGCAAATGATAATACTGCACATGACATTGGAATGCATCCTGGTGAGGGTGGAGCACAACCTGCAGATGAAGGTCATGGTGTGCATCCCGGTACTTTAGAGCATGTAGAGTGTGATCAACATGTTGAGCATGATTAGGCTAGAGAAGATCAAGAACATGATGTGGCCCCATCAGGTAAAGAGGACCACTCTAAAGTTCTTTTAAACATATTTAATTGCAATTGGTGTATTAATTAATGTAACCTTTCATGTTTCAACTTTAGAGCATGTAGAGTGTGATCAACGTGTTGAGCATGATTAGGCTAGAGAAGATCGAACATGATGTGGCCCCATCAGGTAAAGAGGACCACTCTCATGTTCTTTTATACATATTTAATTTCAATTGGTGTATTAATTAATGTAACCTTTCGTTTCAATTGCAGATCGATTTAGAGGGTGTTCAACATGTTGAGCATGAGTCTATAACAAAAGTTTAGGAACATGATGTGGACCCATCAGGTAAAGAGAACCACTCTAATATTCTTTTAATTAATGAAATACTTATAACAATAATAATAAAACATATCAGTTTAACATTTCTTTGTTATTGCAGCAGACCCCCCCTTGCAGCGGCGTCCACATCGTGAGCAGATGACTAGGTGTACATTAAGATCACAAGTAGAGGACAAAACAACTAAAGGGGGACAATATGATTTAGAAAATGATACTCCACTTCATATTTTTAGCTTTAAAAAGAAACAAAAAAAAAGTGATTGTAATCATATCATGACAACCATATTTTTGATAATATGTAAAAACTAAAAGAATAAATATTATATGTTAATGAATGAATGTTATATGTTATTAATGGATGAATGAATTATTAATGTTATATGATTGGGTATGGGGAATTGAGAGTGATGTGAGGGGGGGGGGGGAGGGGCCAAATGAGCTTCCACCATCACGTGGTTGGCCTTGTTAAGTAGAGAATATTAAACTATTCTCGAAACAAAGAGAAGCTCAATAAGTTAATGCAATTTTCAATATAAGAAATGCATCATTTGAAGCATCAAACCAATATGCAAAGATGAAATAAAGTGTTAACATTTCACTATGGTGGCAGAAAAATGATTCTTTATACACTGAATCCATGCTCTGCATCATAATTTGAAGTTGTTTCCATTCCAATGTTCGAGTTTAGTTTGTTTGTATGGCTTTGTATGAATACCACATTGTTTTGTGTGTGTATTTGGTTTCAAAGCTCTGTTTCTTTTGTTTTTAGTGGTGACATAACTCTAAAATTTGACTTTTGTGCATAACAGGTTAGTGGAAAAATTGACAACTCTGAAGGGTTTAGAGGCTCGATTGAGATAGATACACGATATTGGGATCTTGTTGTTGATGGGAGGCTTCCACTTAACCATGAAATTTTTTACCATCTGCAAGTATGCAAAAGTTTCTCTACTTACATTCATTCTTGATCATAAATGTTGTAAATGATTTAATGCTTCAAACTTAAGATTCATTTCATTGTTATAATGATCAAAATGTTATACTTTTCTATACATTCAAGCATTCTCTTGCCTCCTACCCTTTGCTCTCTCCCCCCTCCTTTTAAGAATTTTCTTTGTCATCACATTTCTGTCTCATTTACACAAATTTATCTGAAGCTCTAGGAGTGAATAAAGATATGTAAAAGATGATGGATTATGTCTAAACAACAACTTTCCATCTTATAGCTAATTAAATCCTTAATATTTGAATAGTTTAGAGCTCGAATAATGCTTCTATATGCATGTGTAGCAATAAGGGAGCCTATGTGAAGATTGAAATTTAAAACATCACTTTGGTATTTTTCCTTAGGCAGTGAAATGATATTTTGAGTAATACAAACCTACACACACATTGATATTTTTTGGCATTTCATTGAGGAAATTTTTTTCTCTTATACCTACCCTCGGCTAGACATGGAGGTATATAATATTGGTTTCTGGGTTTTTCTGTAAGTAGTTAATTTCACAGAGGAAGACTAAAATCTTCTTAATGTCCTGTCGGTGTGAAAGCATATGAATCACTTGCTGAAGGCACCATTTTGTATTCATCCAAAAACTGGTTTGTTCTTTTTTTTTTATGTTTCTTGCATGTGTTTTTTTAGGCTCTAGAGATGTAGCTCGACTCTTTCCTTTACACTTTTCATCTATTTTGATGATTACAATAGATTGTCCTCATAATTTTTCATGTAGATCTGTTTGTAACCTTATTTTCTACCAATCAATTTGCAAACCAGTCACATATTAAGGACCATTTCACTAACTTGTAGTCATCCATTACTTCATATGTTGCAGGTTGTTCTGTGTGCCAATAAATCCTAATGATTGCAAGAACTTTAATCCTACAAGTGTACCCAATCTTTCTCAAGTAAAAGTCTTACCTTATTTTATAGTACTTTAAATGGTTAATTGAAGGTGCTTCTTTAGATCTGAGATAGTTGAATCCTGGATTAAAATATGGTATTAGATGGGCATTATAATGATAAAACTGAGGTCCATTGAACACAAATTACGAACATAATTTACTGGACTATGAATAGTGTTACAATTATAATTATTTCTCCTTTACCTACCTCTACATTAATGAAAAATATAGTAGATATTGGGAGTTAATTACATGTCTCATGTATGTGTTAGTATTTTAATTTTGTTTAAGTTGTTCAAGAGCTTGATTAGGTCAAGAATATGTTCTACAAGCTTTGTTCTCTTGACACTGCTCAACATTTTCCCTACACATTTTCTCTTCAATCCATACATTTCTTAACTCCTTCCCTTGTTATCCCTTGTTTGTTCTCAAGTGTAATGCTTTTTCTATGCATCTTGCAATTTTTATGTATGATCAGTCATCTCTTATGAAGCATGGATAACCTTTCATGGAATTTTTGTTGTGATTAAACAATTTCCATTGTGAGAATAATCATTTAATTTGTATGGAAGTAAGTCTTTTTCATATTATTTGACTTGATATTGTAAACTTTTATTTTCAGGATTCTCTAGAGGGGAACAACAGAACTGTGATGATAGGTAGAGTTGTACAACACCATAAATCATTTGGAATTATCAATATATTGCTTATAGAATACTTTATGCAAGTAAAATGGAATGTGCAATGACAATTGGTCTTGAATTCAAATTTGAATATAAGTACATTATACACAAGAAGATGGTATCTATTCTATGATTTAAAGAACCCCAAAATAAGAAAATTAATAGGTTCCATCTGTTTACTTGCTCTTAGACACTTGTTTAATCGGCAAGACCCTCAGAATGTCTTGTTGATAACCAGTAGTGTTCAAAACTCCTAAAGAGGTCAGATCGGTGTGACATTGGATCTGTCTTGTCAACGGAAGTCATCGGCAAGACATGGACTATCGGAGTGAGTTTTCTATCATGTGCCGATGATTGATCTCTCACCGATGGACTGGCTTCAGTGGTCATCACCAAGATTCTCTGTAATGACATGGTGTAAGTCTATTTAAAACTCTTGAAGAGTTCAGATCGGTGTGACATTGGATCTATCTTTCCGACAGAAGTCATCGGCAGGACATGGACTATCAAAGTGAGTTTTCTATCCTGTGTCGATGATTGATCTCTCATTGATGGGTTGGCTTCAGTGGTCATCACCAAGAGTCTCCATGATGACATGGTGTAGGTATATTTAAAACTCCTCAAGAGGTCAGATTAGTGTGACATTGGATCTATCTTACCGACGGAAGTCATCAGGAAGACATTGACTATCGAAGTGATTTTTCTATCATGTGTCGATGATTGATCTCTCACTGATGGGTTGGCTTCGGTGGTCATCACCAAGAGTCTCCGTGATGAAATGGTGTAGGTCTATTTAAAACTCCTGAAGAGGTCAAATCAATGTGACATTGGATCTATCTTGTCAATGGAAGTCATCGGCAAGACATGGACTATCAAAGTGAGTTTTCTATCCTGTGTCGATGATTGATCTCTCACTGATGGGTTGGATTTGGTGGTCATCGCCAAGAGTCTCCATGATGACATGGTGTAGGTCTATTTAAAACTCTTGAAGAGGTCAGATCGGTATGACATTGGATCTGTGTTGCCTACGGAAGTCATCGGCAAGACATGGACTATCAGAGTGAGTTTTCTATCCTGTGCTGATGATTGATCTCTCATCAATGGGTTGGCTTTGGTGGTCATCGCCAAGAGTTTCCGCAATGACATAGTGTAGGTCTATTTAAAACTCCTAAAGAGGTCAGATCGGTGTGACATTGGATCTATCTTGCCGATGGAAGTCGTCGACAAGACATGGACTATCAGAGTGAGTTTTCTATCCTGTGTTAATGATTGGTCTCTCACCGATGGGTTGGATTCGGTGGTCATCACCAATAGTCTCTGCGATGGTACATATCAACAAATATTTAAAAAAAAAAATTGCATTGTTTTGTCGCAATTTCGACGAAGGCCACCGATGATTCACCGAAAAGGTCCGAAGAAGTTGCTATAGCTGCGACGAAGGCTTCGTCGTAACTCCTTGCCCATTTTGTCGAAATGGTGACGAACTTCTGGTGTTGTTTCGACGCTTCGGAAGAGCCATTGCAATTGCATTTTGGTTGTAATTCATCGGTGGATACATGAAGTTTTTGTCGATATTTTGATGAACATCTGAGTCATTTTATGATGCTGACGACCAATGAATTTGTGTCGTTATTTCGACGTTTAATTCGTCATCGAAATTTTGACAAAAAAATGGTGAAATTTTTTTTTTCGTCAATTCGTCGATTGTCCGACAAATGTTTGTCGAATGACCGACAAATGTTTGTCAAAAAATGGAGTCAAATTCAGTAGTGAATGTTGAAGAAGAAGATAAATGCATTATGCTTCTTTGTTCTTTACTTGAATCTTAGAATAATTTTTTACTTTCTGTCACTACTAAAATGGAAGATCCAAAGATAGATGCTCTTGTAGCAACTTTGTTGTCACAGGAAATGAGGAAAAAGGCAATGGATAGTACAATTGATGCTCTCAATGTAAGGGGAAGGACTAAAGAAAGAGGGTCTAAAGGACATAAGAATGGGCCTAAGGATAAGTCTAAGGGTGGATCTAAGACTCCTAGAAAGAAGAACCAATTGAAATGTTGGAACTATGGAAAAAGAGGACATGTGAAGAAGGAATGCAAAAATTCAAAAAAACAAGTTGATTCCTCCACAGAGAAATCCCCAAATTCAGGTGATGAAGCTTTGGTTTCTTGTCTTCATACTATGACTAATGAACATTGGTTAACTAATTCAGGATACTTGTTTCATATGACTCCTCATAAGGAGTGGTTTTCCACATTTGAAAAATATGATAGAGGTGAAATCTACCTTGGTGATAACTCTTCATATCCTATCATCGGAAAGGGTAAGATTCAGTTGTGTTTTTGGTGATGGGAGGATTAAAAACCTCCCTGATGTTTTACATGTTCCTGGAGTAGCTAGAAATCTGATTTCAATTTTAGAGTTGAATGATTTGGGAATAAATATAACATTTGATAAGCATGGTTGCAAATTGGTAAGAGGAAATCTGGTGATAGCAAGAGGGAAAAGGAAGGGGACTTTGTTCAGGCTTGAAGCCACTACTATTGTTAACTCTACCAATGTAACTGAAAAAACTAAAAATACTTGTATGTTGTGGCACCGTAGATTGGGCCACATTAGTGAGACTAGTTTAGAAACCATCTTGAATAAAAATTTGTTAGACAGTTTTTCCTATTCTAATGAGAGTTTTGATTTCTATGAACATTGTGTGTTTGGTAAAAAAATAGAAAATCATTTCCTTCAAGCAATACTAAATCTAAGAAGAAATTGGAATTAATTCATTCAGACGTATTTGGTCCTATGGATGTGGAATCAATTGGAAAATCTAGATATTTTGTCTCCTTCATTGATGATGTTACAAGATATACCTGGTTATATTTTATGAGGCATAAATCTAAAGTTTTCATTGAGTTTAAAGAATTTAAAGCCTTATTTGAAAAGAAAATGGATTGTAATATTAAGGTTTTGAGGTATGATAATGGAAAGGAATACTATTCTAAGGAATTTGATGAATTTTGTAAGCATGTAGGAATTGTTAGACAAAAAACTACTCCTTACACTCCTCAACAGAATGGAGTGACAGAAAGGATGAATCGGATAATTATGGAAAGAGCTAGAAGTATGCTAAGTAGTTCATGACTTGATAGATGCTTTTGGGAAGAAGTTGTAAATACTACTTGTTACTTGTTGAATAGATCCCCTTGTAAGGCTCTTAAAACAACACCTTATGAATTGTGGATAGGTAAGAAACCTTTTTCTTCACATTTAAGTGTATTTGGTTGTGTTGCTTATGTTCATGTTCCTAAAGAAAAATGGACTAAGATGGATCCAAAAGCTAAAAAGTGCATTTTCATTGGATATGGTGATAATGTAAAAGGTTATAAGCTATGGAATCCTCTAACCAAGAAAATATCTTTTCTAGAGATGTAATTTTTCAAGGAGCTTAGTGTTATTTTTTATCCTAAACAGCCAAAGGAAAAAGATAAGGAAAAGAGAGTGCATTTTGAAATTAAGCAAGAAGATGCACCTCGAGAAGAATAAAGAGTTTGACTTGGGGATGAGGTATCAGATGAAGTTGTTGAAAACTAAAGAACATGAGGAAGAAAATCAGGAATAGGTTGAGCAAGGTCAAGAATAGCAGAGCCTCATACTCCTATTCTCAGAAGATCCATAAGACAACAGAATCTAGTTGATAGGTATAGCCCACCTAATTTCCATTGTATATTTTCTTTATTAAGTGTTGAAGATGAATCTAGATCTCACAGGGAGGCTCTCTCTTTAGAGGAAAATGAGTCTTGGTTGTAGGATATGCAAGAGGAGATGATGGCATTGGAAAACTATAACACCTGGGATCTTATTGATTTTCTTAAAGAAAGAAAGCCCATTAGATGTAAATGGGTATTTGAAAAGAAATTTGGAGTAGATGGTCACTTGGAAAGGTATAAGGCCAAATTAGTGGCTAAGGGCTACTCCTAGAGAGAGGAAGTTGATTTTGGTGAAATTTTCTCTCCTGTTGCTAAACTAACTTCTATTAGATTATTATTATCTATTGCTACTACTTGTGATTTTGAGATAGAGAAATTGGATGTTAAAACTACTTTCTTGCATGGGGATCCTGAGGAGGAGATTTATATGTGATAGTCTAATGGTTTTGTTGTGAAGGGAAAAGAAAATTTGGTTTTCAGGTTAAAGATATCTTTGTATGGTTTGAAACAGTCACCTAGGATGTGGTATCATAAGTTTGATGCTTTTGCATTAAATTTGGGTTTTCTTGGGATTGAAGAGGATCATTGTGTGTACATTAAGGTTATTGATGATCAGATCCTAATTATTATCTTGTATGTTGATAATATGTTGTTTATTGGTAACAGCGAGTGATGATTGGTGAGCTCAAGAAACAACTTTCTAGTACATTTGATATGGACTTGGGGGCTGCAAAATACATTCTTGGGATGGAAATCAACGAGGATCAGTCACAAAGATCTTTGGTTAAGTCAGAGTAAGTATGTTGATACCATTTTGTAGAGGTTTAATATGCATAATTGTAAGCTAGTTTGTATTCCATTTCTGGTTGGTACTAAGTTGAGCTTAGATATGTTTCCTAATACTGATGATGATTTTGAGGATATTTCTAAGGTTCCTTATGCTAGTGTCATTGGTAGTTTGATGTATTTCATGGTTTTCACTAGACCAGATATAGCCCAAGAAGTGGGATTTCTAAGCAAGTTTATGTCTAACTCGGGTAAAGAGCATTAGAATTTTGCTAAGAGGGTATTTAGGTATTTGTGAGGTACTTTTGATTACTATTTTATTTATCATGGTATTGATAATGTGGTCAAGTCATTGGACATATAGGGATTTGTTGATGTAGATTGGGAAAGTGACTTGGATAGTTGAAGGTCCACCAGTGGGTATGTTTACTCTGTTTGGAGTAGTGAGTTGGATGAGTAAAAGGTAGTCTAGGGATGCTTTATCTACTACTGAAGCAGAGTATATGGTTGCTACCCATGTTTCTAAGGAGGTAGTATGGTTACAAAGGTTGTGTCCAGGTATTGGTTTCAATTGTAGGATAATTCATATTGATTGTGATAGCCAGAGTGCAATTCACTTAGCCAAAAATATTATCTATCATGCTAAAAAAAAACATGTGGATATACAATATTATTTTGTTCAAGAAATGGTTGCTAATGGAGAAATTGAGTTGAAAAAAACTGAAACTGAGGATAATTATGTAGATTATCTTACCAAACCTATGAGCATAGATATGTCCATTCGGTGTAGAAAGGCCACAGGTATTGTTTCTTGTACCTAGTTGATTCCATGATGGTATGATTCCCCTAGCTCTTGCAAGGTATTTGACAAGTGGGAGAATGTTGGGAATCAAGGTGTCTCAACCTTGGAAATTCCTATGTTATTTATTTATTATTATTTTACATTTTTCCATGGATAAATATCTTTGTTCTTATTGAATATTTGTGCTCCATCAAAAGTGATGTGAGATTTTGAGTTGGCACTTTTTCCACACGTTGGTGCCTTGACAATTATGCTATTAGTTGTCAAAAGATTCCCACTTAGTGGTATAACATGGAAAGACTATTTTTAAGGATGTTATGATGGATTCTATGACAAATGTAAGGGCTAAAAGTGGGGGATATCATTTTGGGCATGAGAATCATCTATGACACACATAAGAGAATCCTTGCATAGCTATTGATGGTTTATGACACATGTAAGAGCATCTCCTATTTTATAAGGATTCTTAGGACATCTTGTAAGAAGGTGTAATGTCATGTAAGAGACCATGTTTAGCATGTAAGGGGTCGAATGGTTTTTACCATGATATTTATGAACCTTATTTTGACCCATGGTAATGTTTTATGGTGGTATTTTGAGCCCCCATGAGTCTATATATTAATGGGTTGAGTTGGAGACACTATGAGATGTTTTACAGGTAAATAGATGTTGTTGGATTAAAGAGGAGTTAGAGTGGATTTATTGTAAACATACTTGTTAATATAAGCTATTCATCTCTTTTTTGGTGGATTTTTTTCCTGAAAGGGTTTCTCCATTTTCAACACTATGTTATGTGTTGTGCTTTTTGTTCTTTGCATTTTCATTTCTTATAGTTGTTTAAATCTCCATATGATTTACACTGCATAATATGGTTTACAGTAATCTGTTAAAGCTTGCATTATTGCTATTCCTTTACCATATTTCTAACAACTGGGACTCATACGCCAGGCTTGGTGTATCAATCCCAAACTAGGTTTTTTGGGTGGAAACATGAATCTAGAACTACCGAATCAGGATCTACAAAAAATACCTAAAAATATGTATACTGGGACTCATACACCACAAGTGGTGTATTAGTCTTGATTTGTTGTGAAGTGTCCAAAAAGGAGAATTCTGAAGCAAAACTTTGTGAGCCTCTAAAGAGGAATCAAATAAGCCTTTTCCCATTGGTTTCATGCAGATAGGTTGGATATCTTGCTCTAGATCTGAGTTTTTTGTGAGCCTTGACAACTTTTGCAACTTTTACAACTTTAGAATCTTGATACTTTTGAAGGCTTCAAATCCAATTTTTCTTCAACCTATAGACCTGCAATCACACAAAGAGATAGTAAAAGTGTTTTTGTTAGGGAATAAGGGTTTTCCTTGGTCAAACCCTATCTAGGTAATTAAGCCAAATGATGAAACAATGAAATAAGGACATGAAACATGAAACATGAACAATGATACCTTGAATGATGTTTTGGAATGTAAATCTACAATCTAGAATGAAGTGGCCATGAAGAATGTAGATATTAGATCTCAAATTGGATGTGAAACGATTCTTGCAAATGGATCTTCAATGCTACATCAATAACATTAGCTCAACAACATGCTTGATGCACTATGTCTTTGACATGATGATGGATCTTGAATTGTTGCAATAAATAATGAATAGATTTTCCTTTGAATGCTTTAAAGATGCTCTTGAATGTCCTTGAATACTCTTGTGAAGTCTTGTAATAACAAACTTGCTATTAGGAATGCTCTCTTAAAATTATTAGGTGAAAATAAGTGAAATAACCTTGTATTAATACTTGTTTATGCCAAATTCCTTGAAAT
This sequence comes from Sequoia sempervirens, assembly GCA_007258455.2. Classification (NCBI taxonomy): domain Eukaryota; kingdom Viridiplantae; phylum Streptophyta; class Pinopsida; order Cupressales; family Cupressaceae; genus Sequoia; species Sequoia sempervirens. The sequence continues at coordinate 20,376,285 of VDFB02000007.1, read as the reverse complement.
TACAACACTCAAGCCAACATCAGATCTAGGAGAATAAAATCCCACCAATAATTTGAATTTAATTTAATTTTAAGCCACATGGGACTGATACACCAAAATTTGCAGATGAGTCCCTTTAGGCTAAGCTTTGGGACACATTTTTCAAGAAATACTTAGATTGATGTGAAATCAGGATAGGGGCCTCAAAACTTAGGAGGGACTCATACACCCAAGATGGTGTATGAGTCCCAAATCACTAAAATCTAGGCCATAGAATCCAAAAAATAATAATTTTTGATTGGTCATTAGATAAATGTCGGGATTATCCTCAGAAAGATGCATTAATTAAGGCTTGTGGATGCAAAATAAGTCCAAATAAGGCATAAAGAAGCCCAATTTATTAATGAATCCCTAGATTAGTGTAAAAGTGTAAAGGTAAACTTTGCAACACCTTAAATAAGGTGCAATTAAGTCCATTTAGTTTACAAGGGCCCAAAAATTAATGTGAAGGTGTAAATGAATACACTTTACAACACTAAATTAAGGAAAAAATAGGTCAATTTAGCTTAAAAGGGCCCTAAACCTAATGTGAATGTGTAATAAACATTACAACACTAGCTCAAGGAAAAATTAGGTTCATTTTAATTTCAATTCATTCCCAAATTAAGTGTGAAATTGTAAAAGGATACTTTTTTCTACACTACATTTAGCCCCCACTTTAGTGAGAGGAGGAACTTGCTTCAAACTCTCACTAAAGTGGACATTTAAGAGGGTCCAAGTGCACCAATGTGGATGGAATAGAATGGAAAATATCAAGGGGGTGGCCAAGCCCCTAGGATCCAAGATCCTACATCAAACCAAAATAAGCACAAAGGGACACACTCAAGGTGTATGATATGCAACATCAAGATACACAAACATACAATGTCAAAGACCTAAAAAAAGAAAAGAGAAAAACAAAAAAAAAAAACCAAATAAAAATGGTGGATCAAGCATCGACTGTTTTTCCAACACAATGTGGATCAGATATAAGTTTTTTTTTCAAAATGCATGCTCACTTTGAGGCAACAAAACTTCAGGCTTTCCATTGGATGAGTATCCAAAAGGGTGGCTTAGTGAGAAAGTCATGCCTCTGTGTCATCTTATCACCATATAATGAGAAATTCATGCCCACATTTAGGCTTCTCATCATACGCTAACCATACCAAATCTATACTTCCTAATAACTTTGACAAGGAGACACATAACAATGAAGTTTGTGCTTCATGAGGAAAGGAAAACATCGTATGCTTGAAACTCATGAACAAAAAAGATGGCACTAAAAGCAAGTAAAGTGTGTTATGTAAGGTGGCCATATAACCAAAATTGTAAATGTGAAATAGTGTAAGGTTCATTTAAAGGGATTTTCTTAGTTCATGTAAGGTCTCTTCATGGGGAACATTGTGCCTAATGTCTCCAAGAGAGGAAAAGTCAAAGAAATATCATGCTCTTGGAGGAAATCAAACCCAATGACACAACCAAGAAGAGGATGCATTGCAAGAATAAAGAAAATCACATAGTGAAACATGAGTTTCAATGTATGCCCCCACTTTAAAGTGGTTGCTAACACCATTGCTATGAGAAATTGCTTTAAAGTAGAAGAAGACATGAGAGCCTATTCAGAAATCCCTATGCCAAGTCATATGTTTCTAAATGAATCTACGTCATGGATAAGGGGTTTCCCCCAAAACTTGATACGTCAAATGCGAGCCAATTTAAGGCATGTCATCCACATCCAAAGCTTTCTCTTATATATATATGGAAGGAGGTCAACTAGCCAAAAGAGACAACAAGTGACATATGAGGACAAGGCTACCTAACCCCTTGCCCCCACCTAGTGTGAGACAAGGATGAGCCAGAAATGAATGATGATACGCTACTCCTTGCAAAAAGGAAATGATTTGTGATGAATGTAAAATATGCATAGTGAGTATGCTATGATCCTACAACTATTACATGGCAAGGAGCAGCAACTATTGTTATTGATTATGATGAGTAAAAAAAGTATCAACTTGATGCATATTTTGTGAGATATCTATCAATTTAGGATGCACTAAGTTAAATTTTTCTTGGAAGATTCTTTTGTAATAGTGTTGATATTGAATGAAGGATTTTTTATTTCTTTTGAGGGATAATACCCAAGACCATTAGTCATTTCTTTCATTTTAGGATCTATAGGGACATACATCGATACCTTGTTCTCTAGCACCACATCATTTTCCACTATACCCAAGTTGTTTCATAAATTCATAACCTCTTCCATAAAGCTTTTTCCTTTTTTTCAAATTCGATGGTTGTTCATAATCAACTTCATTAGAGTTTGTCGTGTATGTTGTAATTTCTTCAAAATTGGATGAATTGGATGCTTTTTAATTTTCTATTTACATTACCTCTTTTTTCTTTTCCCTTTTTAGATTCTTTTGTTATGATCTTGTATTCCCCCATGAATGTAGGTATGAAATAAAATGTTTCCCAAGCATCTTCCAATTACTTTGTGGCTTCTTCAATTTTCTTTTCTTTTTCTTTCTCTTGTATGGGTTATGCATGTGTGGTTTGTGTTAAGTGATATCTAATGTGCATAACGTCAAAATACTTATCCTTATTTTCATGAACTCCTAGGGTATGTGCAGGATCATGATGGGCCAAAAGTGGTGATATGATGGGTATGTGGTTGATGACTTTTTTTTAACCCAAAATTGATGAAATGAAAAGGGTTTTTAAAGGATATTCTCAGCTTTCCACCAATATAAATTATGCTATACTTTGAATTTAATAAATAATTAATATTCATTTTCTATTTGAATTACGACTAAAGTCTTGATTGATAGGCTGATTGAAAAACATCTATAGCTTTCAAATGATATCACAATTTTTGAATCCAAAACATGCGTCACATTCTATGCTTCACACACTATAGGATTAAAAAAACAAAATTTGAATTTCATGAAGTTTTGACCAAGTTAAGGTGGTTAGACATACAAGTTTTTATATTTTTTAAAATTTGTAATAAAAAAAATATAATTAATTATTTACTTGAAAAAAAATTACAAAAAAATATGCATCACATCCAAACATGAGTCCTCTACTTATATATAAAATATTATAAAAATATATTATCATTTTATATTGGTTAGGGTGGTCAGACAGACACCTACTTCTTATTTTTTCCCTAAAATTTAAGTACTATTACATTGAAATTTCAAATTTTCACCAAATAGATTTTTTCTGTTTTTAAATAAATATAGTAGTTTAGAAACTACATTCAATTTTCTACAGATTATATTCTTACATATATTTGAAATAATATAGATAACTTATTCAAATGTTTACGTCAAGCTGCTTGACTCTGATTTTTCTGAATTTTCTGCCACTTAAGGGCATGTTTTTTCCATGATGATCCTGTACATACCCCCTAGTGAAGAGGAGTTTAATTTCACTTAATCATCTTCATCTAGGGAAGCCATATTACTATTTTTTGAAATAAGTGTTTCAATGTTGTCATTTTCTTGCACCATGATACCTTCCCTAGTAGGAGAGTTTGTAGGAGAGTGACAAACTAGATGTTCATGACATTCAAAGGTGGGTTCTTCTAAAATAACTTCATCACAAGTAAAGGGGTTATCAATTGTTAGATTTTCTTGCATATCAATGATGGAATTTTCTTGTTCAATATTTTTTCCCTAAGATTATCACGATTCTCATCGATTGGATGTTCTAACACCATAATATCTTCTTCACCAATAGGAGAGATATTAGGAGAGGGCCAAATTTGATTTTTTTCTAGAATTTCATCCTTTCTCTCTAAGATCTCATTCGCTTCTGCCATAATGTCTATCCTAGTAGGAGATATTTTAAGAAAGTAACAAACAAGAGGTTCATTACATTATGTGGTTAGATTTTGTAAAGTAGCTTTTTCACACATAAGGGAGGCATCAAGAGAAGGACAACTATGAGTTTCATGGTTACCACTGATTGGGATTTTTTGTTCAAATAGGTCTTCCCAAATGGTAGGGGCATTAGGAAAGGGAGGCACATGATTCTCATGAGTCTCAATAAGGATATCTTCTAACACCAAACTATCTTCTTCATGTCTAGAAGATATATTAAGAGAAGGAAAGGTTTGATTGTCATGGTTACCTACAATTACATCCCCATGTCCTATAATGTCCTCCCAAGTAGGAGAGGTAGGATTGTCATAGATCTCAATTATTTGATCTCTTAATATCAACATATCCTCCACACAAATGTGCTTTTCATGATCATTCATGATTGTATCCTTTTTCACTAAAGCATTCTCGCAAGGAGGGGAGGTGTTGAGAGGTGAATGGAGACTAGGTAAAGTAGTGGCCATGATCTCAGCTTCATGTGTCATAATATCTTTCCAAGGGGGAGGAGGAGGAATACAAACAAGACTTTCATGATTCTCAATGATTGTATCTCCTATCACCAAGATACCTTCGTCACTAATAGGAAAGGTATCAAGAGATAAACAATTATGATTTTCATGATTGTCGATGCTTGCATCCTTTTGTATCAAATCTTTAGTGGATGATCTAGGGGAGATGAAGTCATCAAGGGCTTCATTTAACATGTCAAATTCATCACTGCTAAAGGGTTTGAATGATATGCTTTCTCTAAGGTTAACCATTTTTTGTTTATTTCTTTTGATGTTTTTAGTTATTTTTGTTTTCGTTTTCTAATGAATGCCACATGCAATCTAATCTTATGAACTAATGCTAGAAATGAAACAAAAGTGCAATAATCTAATTCTATCCACAATTGTAACATGTACTTTAAATGAAATAAATTTAAGCTAGATCTAATGAAATGATTGTAACAAAAACTCTGTAGACTAAAACAGATAACTAACAGTGGCAAATAGAAACACAAAAATAGAGAATTCAATGCTAGAAAATGCAGTTTAAAATCTGAAACGGGACTAAATCACCCAGAGGGTCATATGATTCCTAATCAAGGTTTTTTAGGGGTTTGAATAGTGAATAACAGTCACCACAAAATACCTAGAAATTAGGAAAAATCACCTATACTAGGACAAAATTTCCCAGAGGGGCGTATGAGTCCCAATTTAGGGTTTTTGCACCATTTTTAGCAAATTATGTGTGAATGTTGTGTTTTCTTCTCAAAATGATGTCTAGGCTAAGTGAAATTATAGTTTTTAGATGAAATTCAATGATGCAAGATGCAAAATTGTAACCTATATGCACTTTCACTAATGCAAGATTTAGAAACCCTAGAATGCCAATCAACTAATGAAAACGCTAATGCAAAGTTAATGCACACTAGATCTTGGATGATGATGCACTCCAAATCAAAAATAATGTATTCTAAATGCAGGTTCACCAAAATGAAAGATAGAAAATAGTAACTCTATAGTTTAGGAAATAGAACAACAAGTTTTCTTCACTTCTCATTCAAGGAAACCCTAGAGATCTCAATCCAAGGATATAAAGGGGGAATAAATCTATAATAGGGATGTCCTAGGGTATGATTAATGACTAAGGAGGGGTTCACCACAAAGCTAGGACTTGGAAAGATAAGTAACATGCAAGATCTAATGATAAAACTTGATTATGTGCAAGACTTGAGTAAATGACCTAGAAATGAATGTAAATCAAAACAGTAAACTAGAAAAGTACAGAGGTGCACTCGTAAACCTATAGAAGCTTGAAACAAGCTCTAAAATGCTAAAAATGTTGAATTTAATGCACACTAGGACTCATACGCTAGGCTTAGAATATCAGTCCTAGACTAGGGTTTCTAGGTGGAAATAGGAATCTCAAACTATTGATTAGGGATCTATAGAAAATACCTAGAAATAGGTATATTAGGACTCATATGGCACAAGTGGCGTATCAATCCTATTTTTTCATGAACTATCCCAAGAGTAGAATTCTAAAGCAAAAATTTGTGAGCCTCTAAAGATGGATTAAATAATCCTTTTGTTAGAAACCAAGATCTGAAATGCAAACCAAAAAGGCCTTCCACAGAAGAGAAAAACAGAAAAAACAAGAGCTTTGCAAAAGATGTGCAAAATATTATTATTTGGGAATTCAATAATTACAAGATATGATTTTCTTTATAAAAGAAAATATGCATAACCCTAATCTTATCTTGAGCAACAAGATAGCTCAACAAGATAAGGATGAGAATTAATTAACCTAGGAATTAAATAATACCTAAGTAAAGTTATGCAAGTGTAATTAAATATTAATTACACTAACACCTCCCATAAGTGCAACTTAGGGAGACTAAAAAAGCATGCACCTAAAACTAAGATGAATGTAAGAAAGCATGAAAGGGTCCCGGCAACAAGGCCTGATCAGGTACCCAAGTACAAATGCAATAATGAAGTAGAGAAGGAAAACCCAATGGGACAAAACCCCTACAATCAGATGACTGCTGCAAAGAAGCACTAGAAGATCACTATGGAGTAACGCTAGAACCACAATTCGAAAAGAAAGGAAAGATACTTCTGTCTACAACTGAAACCAAAAAATAGAATCATAATAATGCAACAGCAGACCCGATACCACAAAACACTGGAAAACTCACAAACTGGAACAACCCTGGAATCTATGAAGCAATAGTAGATGAAATGATGACAGAATCTAGAAATCGTGTATCTCGATGTCGATGCCAAACTGAGACTAACAATCTTCCATGGGAAGGAGTACCATGAAGACTCTGGAACATTAACCATAAAAACATGGCCCTCAAACTAAGAAGGATTTGAACCAATGCAGATCAAGAAACATAATCTCTCAACTGAAGTGTGAACCGATGAATCTGATATGTGTCAAGCTAGAGCAAAAATTTGGCCAAAAGAAACTAAGAAACTAGATAACCCATATGAGTTGCCAACAAATCAAGATGAAGATGGAGATCAAAGTGCATGCACACTCTAATTAGATTATTATGCAAGAAACCCCCCTAATGGAACTTTATCTCAGTTCATTTATTACAATAACCCAATGATTGTAAAAGGAGAGAATGATAAATGTGCATAAATAGAAAACAAGATGATGTGGTACTGAAATGAAGTGCAAATATTCAAGTTTCACCTTTCCAACTGCCAAAACATCCAAGTAATCTTCAAAACACCCATCAGGACAAATCTGGAATAATGATAAACTTGGGATAGATACAGAAAAAAGTGCATGGACAACAAAATAGATCTCCTCAATACCTTTCCAACGTCATAAAGAAGACGAAAATCGGAGATCCTGGCAAAAATTTATGAGCTTGGAAGCCATAAATGAGCATCTGACTACAAACAGCAAAAACAACAGCTAAATAGCAAAATCTGCAAAATAAAAGCCAATCCTAACTTTTTCCAGCGCTCTGAATCCAATGGTGAAGCCCGATCTGATCCAAAACTCCTCATAAATGAAATCAAGGCATGATACCCTCGAGGAATCCTGAACGAACCCTGCAATGATTTTCTCAAAAATCTGAGAAGGGGTTGCAAAACTTGGCTCTGATACCATGTTAGAAACCAAGATCTGAAATGCAAACCAAAAAGGCCTTCCACAAAAGAGAAAATCAGAAAAAGCAAGAGCTTTGCAAAAGATGTGCAAAATATTATTATTCAGGAATTCAATAATTACAAGATATGATTTTCTTTATAAAAGCAAAGATGCATAACCTTAATCTTATCTTAAGCAACAAGATAGCTCAACAAGATAAGGATGAGAATTAATTAACCTAGGAATTAAATAATACCTAAGTAAAGTTATGCAAGTGTAATTAAATATTAATTACACTAACACCTTTTCCCACTAGTTTCATGTAGATAAGTTGGATATCTTACTCTAGATCTGAGTTTCCATTAACCTTGACAACTTTACATGATAACTTTTGCAACTTTTACAACTTTGCAATCTTGAGACTTTTGAAGTCTTCAAATCCAATTTTTCTTCAATCTATAAACCTAGAATCACACAAAGAGAGAGAAAAAGTGTTTTTTTGTTAGGGAATAGGGGTTTTCCTTGGTCAAACCCAGTTTAGATAATTAAACCAAATGATGAAACAATGAAATAAGGACATGAAACATGAAACATGAACAATGATCCCTTGAATGATGTCTTGGAATGTAAATCTACAATCTAACATGAAGTGTGCATGAAGAATGTAGATCTTTGATCTCAAATTGGATGTGAAACAATGCTAGCAAATGGATCTTCGATGCTACATCAATAACATTAGCTCAACAACATGCTTGATGCACTATGTCTTTAACATGATGATGAATCTTGAATTGATGCAAAAAATAATGAAGAAATCCACCTTTGTCCTTGAATACTCTTGTGAAGTCTTGTAATCACAAACTTGCTATTAGGAATGCTCTCTTGAAAGTATTAGGTGAAAATGAGTGAAATAGCCTTGTATTTGTACTTGTTTATGCCAAATTCCTCAAAATTACAACACTACAAGCTGACATCAAATCTAGGAGAATAAAATCCCACCAAGAATTTGAATTTAATTTAGGTTTAATCCACACAGGAATCATACACCAAAAGTGGTGTATGAGTCCCATTAGGCTAAGCTTTGGGACATATTTTTCAAGAAATGCTTAGATTGATGTGAAATTAGGATTAGGGCCCAAAAAATTAGGTGGGACTTGTTAGCTCTCAAAAACGCAGGCAGAATGCCTCAAGAGGCTGCCAATCTCTTGATGCACTTTAGCGTAATAGACAAGGTCAAAAGCTTTCAACCTTCTACTCTTCAGGTGCTGCTAGACCTAGGCGGGTGTACCTAACTAAATGAAGCAGACTTTATGTACCTATGATTATCTTTCTTGCAGTGATTTGTCCACAATGGCAGATGGAAGTGAACAAATGAAATTAAACTTGATAGCAATAGTAATCTTTTGATCTAAATCCTAAAATGCTCAATTAACAGATATAAAGAAACTGAATGAATTCAAAATGATGAAGTGCAGAGACTAGTGCCTTATTGGGTATGCGGAGTCAAATGAAATCAAGATGAGAAACACTTCTCTGGAGAAAACTCAAATTATCTAGAATATATTCTATTTACAACTTGTATAAACATGCAAAACTGTGACTACTAAGCTCTACTTTAACAACCCAAATGAATCTCCTTGATTACTGTGATCAACTAAAAGTATTTAATCCTTGCTTGAAAGAACCAATCAATTAACCACACAGATACAACAAATGTGCACTGATAAATTGGATATAAGCTTGTTATATCAATCTAAACAATTAGAAAGAATCCATCTTGGAGACAACTTAGCAATACTTTCATTAAATTCAACAGATAATTGACACCAGAAATGTGCAACAACATCACTTGACTTTCATAAATACCTCCATTTTGCAAACATGCATCATAGTCTCTGATCTGATAAATCTATTGTACTGTATCCATCTAATTTTCCTACTGTGTATTGAATAACTGATAGTTGATGATGATTTTACAATCACAAAATGCATATTTATACACAAGCATCAGAAAACATATCATTTTCAGATCCCATGTCGACCTATCACTAAATTCGGGCTCCTTTCATGTCGGCCTGTAACGGTATCTTATGAACTCACATGTCGGCCACAGTATTTGAATTTTATTTAGTCACCAATGAAATAGTCGGCAAGACATATCGTGGTTATTCCGAAGGCAATTCAATCGTTAATCGTCTCCCCTTTGTTTTGTTCGCTTTCGTCGTAGCTCTGTGATGTCGGGGAGACCACTTGTAGCATTCATTATGTTTCACCGAAAGTCCATCCATCTTTGCATGTCATTGTAACTTCCTACTGTCGGGGAGACCTCTCAGAGATTATATTATGTCATACCAAAACACCCCGAACTCACACCTTCATTTCGCTGAGACAATACCAACCTCTCGCCGAAAGCGATTCATTAAACCTTGTCGGTGAGATCCGACGGGTTCACTATGACTTTATATCGATATCGTTTTGTCAGGCCGAAACAACTTTTGTTCACTTAGTCGGTAAGACATCTTAAACTCGGTAAGAAATTCCCCCAACATCCCTTCGGTTTGGCCGAAATGAAACCACGCGAGCTAATCGGTAAGAAATAAAGAGTTCGTCGTGACCTACTCCGATGCAAAGTTTCACACCAATAGGCATCCTCTTTCATCGGTCGGTAAGACAAAACAATCTCGCTATGACATTACATTGATTCCCTAACTCTTACCGATATGAATCTTCCTCTGTTGCCGAAACAATGTGAAAGTCTTGCCGATAACTGCTAGTAAGCAAACTCCAATCGCCATGACATCGGAAACGTCTTGCCGATAGGCAACACAGACGTTTGCTAGTAGAAAACGCAACATGGGTCGGGGAGACCTTGACCATCTCATGCCAATATGAACTGTTATGTGAAATATTCAAGACTCGATGGAATTTATGAGGCCATATGGGCAAAAATAAGAAAAATGTGCTCATGGTAGGACTCATTTGGAAAATTATGAATGTGAACACTATGTAAAATCATCATATTTTTATAGTTCCAACAGGACTCATACGCCCAAGATGGAATGTGGGTCCAAGATCACTAAATCTAGGCCATACAATCCAAAAAAAATAATTTTTGATTAGTCATTAGGTATATGTCGGGATTATCCTCAAAATGATGCATTAATTAAGGCTTGTGGATGCGAAATAAGGCCAAATAAGGCACAAAGAATCCAAATTTATTAATGAATCCCTAGATTAGTGTGAAAGTGTAAAGTTACACTTCACAACACCATAAATAAGGCACAATTAAGTCCATTTAGTTTATAAGGTCCAAAACTTAATGTGAAGGTGTAAATGAATACACTTTACAACACTAAATTAAGGAAAAATTAGGTCAATTTAGCTTAAAAGGGCCCTAAAACTAATGTGAATGTGTAAAACACATTAAAACACTAGATCAAGGCAACATTAGGTCCATTTTAATGTCAATCACTCCTAAATTAAGTGTGAAAATGTAAAGGGATACATTTTTCTAAACTACAGGACCAACAATGCTAGATATGGAAACACTCAATAAGGGTTGGCATTCTTGGGATTTAAATGGCTTGCCATTATCATTAATAATGGTGGATGGGATGCTATAGCAGAAAATGGTATGGTAAAGGATGAAATTCATATGCCTTTGAACTGAATCTTTCCTTTTTCACATTATTCTCTTTCCCTATTTGACATCAATGGCAAAGGGCAACACATTTTCATCGCTTTCCCCTTTTGACATCAATCATACTCGTACCTTCTCACCACTACTTTGTAACATCTTTTCCTTTTTATTGCTCTACATACTCCCCGTTAGGAGAACACAAAAAATGGTACCAACCAACAACCACTGCACATATCCTTTGACACAACTGACAAAGGACAAAACCAACTTACAACAACACTTACTCCCCCTGACTACAACAACCAATAATGCCACCACCTACTCTCCTTGAGAGTTAGTCACCAACATAAGTCTAGAACAAGGAATGAATCTTGAGATCCATTGGACTGATGCATATTCTTATGCATCTAGTTCAAACAAGGATGGGTAATAACCCCTAACTTCTCCCAGAGATTCTCAAAAGTATCCTTAGGAAGAGCCTTAGTAAATATATCAGCAACCTAATCCTTTGTAGACACATACTCTAGCTTTACTTCATTCTTTGTAATCTTCTCTCCCTAAAAGTGATACTAAATTGAAATATGCTATGTCCTTGAATTCATTACCATATTCTTTAAAATGTTAATATCACTTGTATTATCATAAAAGATAGAAATTGGTTCATCATATACCACTCTGATATCCTTCAAGGTTTTCCCCATCCATAACACCTGTGTGTAGCAAGATGCTACTACAATATATTTTTCCTTTATAGTAGATAAGTAAATTGGATCTTTCTTCTTCCTTAGCTAGGATTCCAATCCACATCTAAGAAATAATGCACCACCACTTGTACTTTTCCTATCATCCACACAACTTTCCCAATATGCATCTATATAAGCACTCAAAAAAAAATTAATATTCTTTGGATACCACAAACCATGTTTTGAAGTGCCTTTCAAGTATATGAATATTCTTTTCACTGCTACAACATGTGACTCTTTAGGATCTTCTTGAAATCTATCCACAAGATAGACTGCATGCATGATATCCAGTCTAGTAACAGTTAGGTATAGAAGTCCTCCAATCATTGATCTATACTTTCTCTAATCAGCCTTAGGAGATTCATCATTCTTACTCAGCTTGCAAATAGTAACCATAGGGGTACATACGGTTTAGAATATTCCATTCAAAACTTCTTCAACATTTCCTTGACATACTTTGATTATGAAATGAATATACCCTTTTCTATATAATTGAATTATAGTCCAAGGAGGAAATTCATCTCCCCAAACATAGACATCTCAAACTCTTTATGCATCTCTTTTGCACATCTCTTGCACATTGTTTCATTTCCTCCAAAGATTATATCATCAACATACACAACCACAATCAAGATTTGATCTTTTCCAATTTTGAAATAAAGATTACTATCTATGGTACCTTTAATGAATCCTTTGTGTATCAAGTACCTATCCAACCTTGCATACCAAGCTCTTAGAGCTTTCTTTAATTCATATAATGCTTTCTTCAATCTATATCTGCCATATCTAATTTATCTGATAACTGAAATCCTTTTGGTTGTTCAATGTATACATCTCCTTCTAACTCACCATTCACGAAAGAAAACTTTAGATCCATTTGATAAACCTTGAAATCCTTATGTGATGTAAAATCCAAAAACATCTTGATAGCTTCCATTCTTGCCACCGAAGCAAATGTCTCCTCAAAATTTATTCCTTCTACTTGTGAGTAAACTTTACACACAAGCCTTACCTTATTTCTCACCACTTCTCCATTCTCATTCTGTTTGTTTCAGAATACCCACTTAGTTCCAATTACATTTTTTTTGCAGGTCTTGGGACAAGTTCCTAGGTCTGATTTTTCTCAATCTACATTGGTTCTTCCTCCATAGCCTTGATCCAATACTCATCCTTGCATGCTTCAATCACTATTTTAGGTTCAACTTTAGATAGTAAACATAGGTTTACCTTCTCTTCTATAATTCCAACTTTTCTTCTTGTCAACACACCTTTGCTTTTGTCTCCAATGATCTGATCTTTAGAATGATTCTCTACACATACTTAGGAGTCTTAGGAATCTTTGTTAGAGATTTTTTCTCTTCAATATGAAATTATTTTTCCTTACCTTCATCTCTATCATTTTCCCTACAAGAGGACTCATCTGATTCATATCCATCTATCACCACTGATTTCTTTTGTAAGTCTTCATCCACTTTGACACTTGCACTCTCAAAAATCTTTCAAGCCTCTTGTTATAGCACTAGTAAGCTTTGATTCTTGTATAATATCCAAGGATGATACCTTCATCAAATATTCTATCAAACTTTCCTATGTTTTATTCATCTCTTCTCATATAACATTTACTTCCAAACACTCTAAAATATTTGATAGTAAAGATCCTTCCATACCACAACTCATAGGGAGTCTTTGCACTATTTTCTCTTGCTTGAACTCTTTTAAGTATGTAGATGGTAGTATGCATTTGTTCTCTCTAATAGACTTTTGGTAGGTTTGCCTATTTCATCATTGTTCTTGCAGCTTCCTGAATAGTCCTATTCTTTCTTTCAACCACTCCATTTTTTTGAGGAGTCCTAGCATAAGATAAATGCCTCTGTATTCCAGGATTGTCACAAAAAATATTAAACTCATTGGAGGTGAACTGTCCACCTCTATTAGATCTCAAACATTTGATTCTCATATCCATTTCATTCTCAGCTATAACTTTGAATGCTTTAAACTTATCTAGAGCTTCTAATTTTTCTTTGAGAAAAGTAACCCATGTCATTCTAGAGTAATCATCAATTAATAGCATGAAATACCTATCACCTTAAGAACTTCTTACTTTGATAGGGCCAAAAAGATATGTATTCACCAACTCCAATAGTCCGATATTAGACTATTCTTTGACTTTGAAACTTCTTCTTACTTGCTTCCTAATCTGACATTTCTTGCAGACAACATTGATGGGCTTTATAATCTTTAGTAGATCTCTAACAACTTGAACTAGACTGATCCTCACTAGGCTATCAAAATTGATGTGACACATCCTTCTATGCCATAGCCAACTTTCATTAATCTGAGTCATGAAGCAATGACCATCAACACCTTTAAGTTGATAAAGATTTTCATATTTCCTTCTTCCAATAGCAACTATAGTTTCAAATCCTTTTTTGATCTCACATCCATCATCTTGAGCTACACATTTATCCAACACTCAAGATGTTATGCCTTAGACCCTTAACATAAACAACATCATCTATATTATGCTTTCCATAAAAACTAATTGAACCTTTTCCACATATCTTAGAAGATGTGTCATCACCAAACTTAACTAGACCTCCATATTTCTCAAGTTTAACAAACTTACTTTTTTCATTGGTCATATGATTTGAGCATCCACTATCAATAATCCTATAGTTCTTATAATCTCTAGCATTAAAATCAGCCACCATAGTCCCTTTAGCATTATTCCTTGCTTCTAGAGAATTTCCCTTCATACATCTCTCAAAGTTAGAAGACTTAGATTCAAAATTTATAGCCATGAACAAGCATTCACTATCCTCATCATCCACATAGTTAGATTCATCATTAGATATACTAGCATCTTCTCTAACATAAATACTTTTCTTAATCCTTTTTCCTTTATTCTCCTTATTCTTGTCATTCAAAGCTTTGTTTGGACATCTTGAAGCATAATGACCTATATTTCCACAACTAAAACATTTGAAAGGTAACTTACCTTTGTATTTTTTAGTTCCTTTTTTCATTCTTCTCACAAAGTTTTCTTCTACATCATCAAGATCCTTTTGATTTGATTCCTTAGTCTTCTCATATTTTCCAGCCTTAAAAGCAGTCTCAACTTTTGCATTACTTGGACCAATTCTCTCATTTCAAAAGTAGATAAAACACCATACAATTGATCTCTAGTATATTTTATTAAATATTGATCTTCCTCAATAGTAAAACCTTTATGACTATAAGCTTTAGGAAGAATTCTCAATACCATCTTTACCACTTCTTCTTCAATCTTTCCACCAATACCTTTGATGGAGTTGATAGTCTCATCCACCTTATGAATGTAGCTTGTAATATTTTTATCTTCTGACATCTGCATGTTCTCAAATATGATACTTAGATTCTACATATTAGCTTGTTTGACCTTACCATCTCCTTCATAAATGTTTTCCAACTTTTTCCAAATCTCTTTAGCAATTTTTAGATTCATAACTTTCACAAGTTCAGTATTAGAAATACCACTTAAAAGAGCATACCTTGCTTTACCATTGTTCTCATAGGCCTTGATCTCATCATCAATACTTGGACCATTTGTAGGCATAGTGTATCTAGTCACAAAAGAATTTCAAACTCGATATCCAAGGGATATAAAAAAACCTTCCATTCTTTTCTTCCAAAATAATTTGATTCATCAAACATAGGAGCATCTCCCTTGTGCGCCATCCTAGATCTACCTCAAGCAGTTAATATTTCTTCCAAGGAACCTTGCTTTGATACCAATTTTTGAATGCATAAGACAACTAAGAGAGGGGGTGAATCATTTGTATATTAAAACATTAAAATCCTCATTAACACTTAGGCCCATATCAATTTCATTAGACTTTAATATGCTAGAATGATTTAGCATGGAAGAAAATGACAGAAACTAAAACACATCAACACCATGCACAATAAAACACCAGATTTATGTGGAAAACCCAAGAAGGGAAAAACCATGATGAGGATTAGCTCATACTATAAAGTAATTGCAACATCAAATACAATAGGATCATTGCCGAAGGGCTCACTACCCAAAAGAAAGGACTCACTAGCAGATTACAAAAAAGAAGAATGAAGAATGTTACAGTGAGAAATACATCTCAATGCAACAAAAAGGTCCACCACAACATCTCCAACACATTCACAACCTTTCTAAAGATTGTAGATACCTTCTTCTCACTGCTTCCAATAGTCTAACTCATTAAAGCTCACACTTCTTTTCATAAATTCGCACTTTACAACTCTACGATTCACATCACACACCTTACTCACAAATCCTCCATCAACACAAAACTTATTTATATCTTCTTCAACCTTGAAAAAATTCTCCAAGGTCGGATATGCACCTTAATCATGCAAATTCAAATTAGGTCGGCACTAAAACATTCCCACAGTGGAAAGGAATGAAGGCAGACCACATCACACCTTAACTTGGACCTAAATCCACTCACGCATGTCATGCTACACTTCCACAATCATTGAAGAAAATCCACAATTAGTGTAAAAACCCAAGGTCAATTGAACCCGTGTAAACACCATTAAAAAATTAATTACACACTTCCTTTGATCCAAAGAAGACTTGCGAACCATACACAACATGTAAACATAATCTGGAATATTCCAAAAACACCCTGAAATCCAACAAATTCATTCACAACAACTTTCACCTGAAGAAAAAACTCATCCTGTACACCCAATTAACCTTTTACATACTGTAACTCAAGAAACTAACTTGTGGAGCATCAAACCATGAAAAAATTCAACTAAAGGGAGATATGAATCTTATCAACACACTTTTAGAACCACAAGACTAGAAACAGATTGCAGAGAAATGAAGAGCAAAACCATTTCTCCTAGACACCATTACAATACATAGTTCACGTGCACTGGTGAACACAACTTTCTTTGCATAAAGATCCAGACCAAGAAACTCTTCATATAACACCTATGAACACCTCTAAACAACTTATCCAAATCGCACAAGAAAATCTTCAACACAAAAGAAATATGGAGAAAAACCAAAACACCACTCTGTATTGTAGAACACCTCTACAACAAATTGTTCCCTATTTTATTCAAATTTTCTCAAAATCACTTGGAAAACAAGCACCAGAGACATATTCTCATTATTTTCAACACTTTCTCAACACCACCAAACCTACGGAAACACATCAACTCAACCATATACATGCTTATCAAAGCAACACTAGAGGTTGAAACTAGTAATACTTACTAATGGCAACATAATGAAACTAATCAAAGCATCATCACAACTTTTTAACCATCAATAGACTTCCAACAATCACCAATAGTATGAACCAATTGACATCAATGACAACACCAACTACTCATTCTTGAAACATAGAAAATCTTAACCTAGCTTATCTTGACCACACTAGATCTACCACTTAATAATCAATCTAAAAATATTGGATAATAATTTTATGATAAACAAATTTGATGCAGAAGCATCTCGGCTCACAAGCAATCCCACATTGTGCCAAAAATAAATATTTTATTTTCTTGTTTAATTTTTGCATTTTTGGTGTAGCTTGGAGCTTCAAGAGAATCTTGTGGAGTTTTGAAGGATGAAATATTTATTTTATTAATACTTCACTTCCATTCAAAATCAAAGGAAAACAAGGTGTTTTATGTGATTTTAAAATTATTATATTGCATAATTTAAATGTTTCAAGGGTTGAAGGGGTCCATTGGCATATTATAAATTGAAAATTAATTAATTTTCTCAATTTGGATTCCAATATCATTTTTAATTTGGCAAGTGGAATTTGGCATTATATTCTTTCAATTTGCATGCCTAGAATGGAGGAAAAAGCTAGTGATATTTGGAAAAAAACAATTAATGTCTTCAGTTTTCAATTTAAGGTGAATGAGCATGACTTATTTCATGATTTTATTGATTTTTAAGAGGCATTTACAATAGCAAGTCGTGTGATATGGTGCAGCCATTTTGTGTGCCATATTTGGAAACATTTAATGATGAATTTTAAGCATGAATGAAAGAATTTTAAAAGACAATTGAGGGAAATGAAAGAGAAGATCTAGGTGCCTCTTTTGGTGCCTTAAATTTTTTTTACTCTCTATAAAATATAGCCTTTAATGGATTCAAGAATCAACAATCAATAGCAGCAAGTTTGGAGAAAGAACTTGTAGGTTGCTCCTCAAAGTTGCACAAGAAAGAGTGCAAAAAATCAGCTTGTAAAGAGAAGAGGAATAGGAGAAGAGAAGAGGGATTTTGCAGGTGTTCAAGGTAGCCATGAGGGCTGCATAATGAAGAGAAAAATCATTTTTTAGAAGAGGATTGAAGCCAAGAAGTTATTTGAAGACATGAAGATAAGCTAAAGGAGTTGCAGGTGGAGTTGAGGTGTTAGAAGGTGAATAGTTTGCAGGAGCTCACATAGTTGAGCATAGATCATGTTTGAATGATATTTCATTTACATATTTGTTGTTTGTAAGGGTTTTACTTGCTATTCATCAATCCATTGATGACTGAAAATAATTTGTAATCAAATTTCTTTAATAGAAAAATTTAGTGGTTTCATGTATAAACAATTTGTTGAGGTTAATTTGCAATCTCCTTATTTTGTCTTAGCTATTGTTGTGAGGGTTTTAGAGAGGGATTAGAGTGTATGAATCCCTATCTACATTAGTGGTATCAGAGTGGGAGTTCCTGAGTGTATAGGCAGAAGTGCTGATGTGAGGCAGTTTGCACCAGAACTTGTGGTGGTGTTGAGTGTATAGAGATTGTCGGACGTAAGGCAATCTATACCTGAGAGGTTCAATATTGAGAATATGTGGAAAGTGTTTGAATAAATTTAAAAGGAGAAAGGAAAAAAAAAATTCATAGTTGTGTATGTAAGTGAGTAGGATGTAGAAAATATTGCAGAGGTATGTTTTGAGAATAGTGTGAAGAAATTTGGTGAGATTGTAGTAAAGGGTGAGAAGCAAAGAGAAAATGCAGCAATCAAAGAGGAAAATTATGTTGCAATAGAGTTAAGTCCTTTGGAGGATACGAAGACAGTGATGACAGTGAGTAGTGAAGGTGTAAGTATTGCAGTTGAAAGTGAAAAAGTAAAAATTGCAGTAGTTGAGGTTGTTGTAGTTAAAACAAAGTATGCAATGATGTATGAGGATCTAGTGTTCAATGAGGAAGCTGATGAAGACCAAGATTTTCTTGAGGAAGAGATCGCAAAGATAGAGAAGTTGTTCAATGCAACAATAGAAATAGTAGCATTCAGCAGTGAGGAAGAAGATGTTGTGACAAAAGAATTCATCGAGGTAAAATTTGATTTTTATGAGTTTTATAATGTTAAATTTGTAAAGGATTTGCATTGTGAGATGAGAAAAGAGTTAGAAAAGCAAAATTATTGTGAGGATCCAAAGTGGTATATAGATGTATACTTGTAGGTAGAGGCTATGGAGGAAGCTATAGGAGAGATTTGGTGGAGTTGGTCGGTTTCTGGTGGGTCAAAACCTACAAAAGAGGAGAGAAGTAGAGAGATTATTTGGAGGATGGTACATGGTGGATACAATTCCACGCAAGATAAGAATGGTAAGAAAAGTTGTTGGAGGAGAGCAAAGATGGTACCAACAAGATGTTGGAAGAAAAAAAAAAGATTTCACGTGCACTTTGGACATCGATGGAGTTCACTGCAGATTTCTTGCAATCTAAAAGAATGGTTCCACCATTCAACTCCACTTTTGTGAGCCTATGCTCACAAAATTTCTACCTAGAGTTTCTAATGCAAGAGAATCTAGGGGTAGCAAGAAATCCTACACAACCAAAATATTTTAAATTTGTATCCTTGTGTTTTATTTTTATTTTTGGCTGAAGGAGTAAATTGTTGAAATTTTCAACTCCTCCAAGGTAGCAGAATTTAGTGATGGATTGTGGGAAAATCAATTAATTAATTGATTCATTTTTTTATTGTTTTAAAATATTTGAGAAGTGTTAATTTTCTAAAAGGGAAAACTTTCATGTCCAAGCCTATGAGTGGACAATTATTGTAAATTATAATTCCATTCAAAAAAAATTGAAAATTGTATCTTGTTGGAGGATTGGAATGATGGGTATTGATGGAATGGAGAGAATGGGTGTAAGGTAGGAAGAAAATTTTGAATTGTACATTGAATGCTTATTAGAAGAAGATAAAATCCATGCTAGGAAGGAGTAATGAGCATTCTGGAGGTTTGACCAGGGCATATTATTATTTTTGGGAAAAGAGTAAATATTGTCTGGGTCGTAATTATGAGACCTAGACTCAGTAAAACAGCCATAACTTTCTCATACGGTAACAAAATTAAGAATTTCAAAATGATCTAGAAATATAGAAACAAGCTACACCAAACCCATAAACTATTTTAGAAAATTTTGACAAATGATATAGCATTGATAGGTAGAAACTAACAGGTTTTCTTGGTGGTTTTAGTGGAGGTTCATTTGAGAAACCAGTAGTGGTTTCTTCTCACAAAATTTTATATATGGTTGCCTTGTCATTGTGAGAGGGGGGATTTGGAGAATTGGTGGTTGTATATCTAGATGTTGCTGGAATGATGTTGGAATGTTGAGTTGCATATTTTTGTGTGTGAAGCTCGTGTTGTATGTGAGCATATGAGCTCCATGATTATGTAATTCATTTTCAGATTTGAACTTAATATATGTTGCAGATTTATCTTCCATTTCTATGTGTTTAAGTTAATTTGTTGTCTTCTTGCATAGAGTTGTTTGTGTGTTTGTGCTTAGATTTGAAAGGGATGAATCTTTCTATTAAAGAAATCTGATTACAAATTATTTTCAGTCATCAATGGATTGATGAACAAGTAAAACCCTTACAAACATCAAATATGTAAATGAAATATCATTCAAACATGATCTATGCTCAACTATTGGAGCTCCTACAAACTATTAACCTTCTAGCACCTCAACTCCACCTGCAACTCCTTTATCTTATCTGTATGTCTTCAAATAAATTCTTGACTCCACTCCTGTAATGCCCAAAATTTACACACCAATTGAACACCAACATCCTAACTAATCTTCAACAATTACTACTAATTGCAAATAATTTTTTTTCTCTTAAACGAATCTAACATACTACAATACTTAAGTCAATAGACATTGATCTTATTAGTTACAAGTAAATACAGATACAAGTTTTTCTTTTCTTTTAAAACAATAATATCTACTTATTTTGGATCATCGAAACATACCTCTTATCTACTTGTCCTCTCTTGTGTTCCATCGCATCAAAGTTCTCTCACTCCCAATACCTATACCTGCAAGGTCTACATGGCTTGGCACACACATAAGGTCAATGGGTAGTTAGCACATGATCATCAAGACAAGCTATACAATCCAATGGGTAGTTACAGAATCAAGAGAAAATAACAAGTCCCAAACAAGACTTAGAAGAATAGTCCTAGGGACCTGACCTAATGCCTCGGGGGCTCATTACTTGATGGCCTTTTCTACGTATATATTTTGCAGAGGCATCATAGTTCGACAACTAGACTTCAACCATCTCCCACATGGTTGGATAACAAGGAATATAAAAGCTAGGCTACAAATATGGCTTGAAAACAACTTCAATCACAAACCTCTAACACCTCTCCACATTGTAATAATAGGTAATAACAAGTCAAGGTCAAGGACCATGACTAGACCCACACAATGTATTTCTCAAGAATTTTTCTAAAAAAAACTAGATGAAGCACACACAACCCTCATCTACTCCTGAACCCAATATTCAACCCTTATAATTGACAAAAAAAATAAAGGAGAACAAAAGAATAGAAGTGCTCATATGGAAAACAAAAACTATATATATGTCATGTTATATTTAATAATGTTGTAAGTACATGGCTCATTGTCTCATATTTTGCATTAGACTTCTTGAACTATATTCCCATTTGTAAACATATAATAATCTCACTATTTATGTTTCATAAAAAAAAAATGTAAGAGATAATGTATTCTAGATGAACATGCCTATTCAATCAATGCAAGTATACTTCTAATAGATATCAAATTGTTGCTTATGTATTTCAACTCAATAATCAAGTATTAATTAAACAAAATAATGCTTACAACTTAATAACCCTATGATATAAAATCATGTATTGCTAACCTACTTACTAATCTATGAAAGTATATTCAAAGATGATGCAGGAGCATCCAGTGGTGTAAGGGCAATCTTACATCACCCAAAAATAGTTAAATTTCAAGTTTCTTGGCTTTTAGATATTTTTACATTTTTGGATACCCTTTTAGTCATAATGAAATTCCCAATTTACGGTTTTTATTTTCTATTCCTGGGTTGAAAGATATTCCAGTTTTAGTTTCCCATATTTGCACCTGAAAATCTTCCAAGTTAGATTTGAGGCACTTAGAGTTCCCGAAATGGCCCCGAAACTTGCTAAAATCGACGTAGCAAATTTCAAGCGCGTTATTGACTTCGAGACCTTTCCAACGGTTCAAAAGGTTCGCGAATCGGAGTCCCAGATTAAAGGTTATGGCCCCGAGAAGTTGGCGCACTTTCTAGAAGATGCAATTGCAAATGTTCTTTTGAAATTTGAACTTCAAGTTGTTATTTTCGGCGCCAAACCACCTAAACTCAAATTTGAATGTTGTTTTGGCTCCAAACTAAAGAGGAGCTCTATTTATGGGCGGGTTTCTAATTTTTGGGTAACTTTTTGGGGACAAGCTCGCATATTGCGAAAGGGTTATTCTGTAGCTTTATGTAACTTGCATGTGTTGTAGAACTTGGGGATTTGAGATCCTCTACATGTAAGAAGCTCCATTTTCTGAATAATAAAATTATTCTCTTTTTTGTGGGTTATTTTCTAAGTCTCGGGCTGCGCCCTCATCAAGTGGTATCAGAGTGGGTTTACTTGAGCATGTGGACAGATCACCGATCATGAGGCAATTCGCACCAGGACCGTGGTTGTGGGTCGAGGTCAAGAAAGATGCCTCCAAGAGTGATTCCTGGTAGGCATGGTGGTGCCAAAGGTGGTCAAGGCAGCAGAAATGCTGGTGGAAGAGATGCACTGGTAGTCCTCCAGAGACAGATTGACGCGTTACAAGAGTAGTTGAGAAGAGGGTTCAACCCGAGAGAGGAAAGTGAGGATGAAGGAGAGAAAGAAGGTTCAAATGTAGAAGAGGAAGAAGAAGCAATTGATCAAGACCAAATGTGGCTAATAAGGGCCATTTGGAAGATCAGGAAAAGACCCAGAGCAAAAGTCCCCAGTTATTCTGGAAGTCTGAACCCGGAAGAGTTGATTGACTGGATCAACGAGCTAGAAGAATATTTTGAGTATGAGGAAATAGAGGACCCAGATCGGGTTAAGTTTTCGAAAATGAAGCTAAAGGCCCATGCCAGTATTTGGCAGAAAGAGGTCTAGTTGGAAAGAAATCGAAGAGGAAAAGACAAGATCACCAGATGGGATCGCATGGTAGAGAAACTGAAGAAGCAATTCATACCAGTGGACTACGAGTTAGATCTATTGAAGAAATTGCAAGGGTTGAAGCAAGGAAGCAGATCTGTGAAAGAATATACTAAATATTTTCACAAGATAATCATTCAACAGGTCACACAGAGGCCAATAAGGAGAAGGTAGCCCGATATCTTAATGGGTTACCACCTAATTCGTGAGGAGTTATTAAGCCTAGTCAAAATGACCACCATTGAGGATGTGTATCGGGCTTGCTCAAGGTGGAAGAGAAGTCGAACAAAAGATTTGATGGAAAGCAAAAAGGATGAGGAGGTCAAAATGGAAGGGGCAATGGAAGACCTTCAAGAAGCCAAAATGATGATGAAAAGAAAAGTGAAGATGTGGGTACTAGCCAAAGCCAAAGAAATGACAACTTATACTGCCCTCATGATCAAAAAAATGGTGATCAAAGAGGTAGAGGACGAGGGAGATATGGACAAGGATCTAGAAGAGGTGGTTTCATAGGAACGTGTTTCCAGTGTGGTGAAGAAGGGCATCGAAACATGAATGCCCACACAACACCAAGGAAGGGGCGCATTAAAAGGCCAAAAGGTCATGGAAGGGTTGTGCATGCAGATGAGGAGGCCCAATCTAAACATTCAAATGATGCTGAAAGGGGAGAAGCCCTAGTGATTAGGAGAGCCCTAGTGACTGAGGAAAAGAAACTAGAACAGAGGAAGAATTTGTTTTGCAAAAGGTGTAAGTGTGAAGGAAAATGTTGTGATGTCATTATTGATGTAGGAGCACTAATAACTGTGTTAGAGGAGATGGTCACAAAAGTTGAAGCTAAAGAGGAAAGACACCAGATCCCAGACGATTGTCCGTTACGTAAAGACCACAAAGTTTTGGTCAATGCATGCTGCCTTGTAAAGTTCAAGATTGGGAGCTACCATGATGAGGTAATTTATGATATCATCTCCCATGGATGCATGTCACATGTTGTTGGGGAGGCCATGGCAGTTCGATAGGGATGCAGCTATACATGATGGCCATGTAAACACTTATTCCGTGATAAAGGATGGGGTTCGTCACAAGTTGAAACCCCTAAAGGAGACTAAAGAAAAGGTATGCAGTAGTGCTAGAATTTGTTATGTAGATGGAAGAAATTTTTTAGAAGGTATGAAGCATGAGCTTATGTGTTATGCATTGATTCCTAGAGTGAGTAAGGAGGATAGTGAGAAGGTTCCAGAAGAAGTTTCTGGGATGTTGATGAGTTTCGTGATATTGGTTCCGATAATGTACCGAGGGTTTACTCTTTCACCAATAAGGAAGATCGGGTCATCGATTGACTTGACTCGGAGCCAATTTTCCAAATAAGGTAGCTCATAGAATGACTCTCCCTAGCAGAAAATGAGGAGTTGAACAAACAAGTTCAAGAGTTGTTGAGAAAGGGTTTGATAATGAGAAGTTTGAGTCCATGTGCAAGACATACAAAGTACTAGCACCAAAGAAGGATGGGGAGTGGAGGATGTGTACGCATTCCCCAGCCATAAAACAAGATAACAATCGCGTATACGCATTTCCGCCAAGTACATGGATGACTTGATGGATCATGAGTGGAGCTCAAGCACTTCAAAAAGATTGATCCGAAGAGTGATATCACCAGATCCGATTCGAGAGGGAGACTAATGGAAGATCGCTTCTTCAAGACCAAAGAGGGCCTGTGACGAAAGTGGTTAGTCAGCGTGCCTCTTTGGGTCAACTAATGCACCGAAAGCACATTCATATGTGGCTCATGAACGCAGGTACGCCTAAAAGAATTTCTATGAAGTTTGTTATTGTGTATTTAGATGATATTTTGATTTTCAATAAGACATTGGATGAGCATCTGATGCATATTCGGAGAGCCTTTGAGAAGTTAAGAGAAGAGAAACTGCTGATTAATCTAAATAAGTGCAGTTTTGTGAAGAGGGAGTTAGTGTACTTGGGGTTTGTTGTCTCAGCAGAAGGTCTCAAGATGGACCCGGAGAAGGTGAAGGCTATTCTGGAATGGCCTACCCCAAGAACCGCTACCGAGGTGAGATCTTTCCATGGTTTGGCTAGTTTATAGAAAGTTCATTAGAAACTTCGAGTATTTGTGGGACCCCCGACTCAAACAATAAGAGGATAGAAAATAATTCAAGTGGAGCACCGAGCGCAAAAGTTTTGAACTCGCTGGAAGGTAAGGTGACGAGCAACTGCTATAGCCCCCTCCCATATTTCAACAAGGTGTTTCGTGGATTGTGATGCCGCTGGTTGTTTTCATTGGAGCGTTGTTGAGCCATTAGTTGCAAGCCCATCGCTATCGTGCTGAAAAGTTAAATGATGCCAAGAGAAAGTATTATGTATATGATCGAATTTTATACAATAGTTCAAGCATTAAAGAAATGGATACATTATTTGTTGTTGAAGGAATTTGTTCTATATACTAATCATGAAGCCTTGCAGTACCTAAATAGTCAGGGAAAATTAAATCAGAGGCATATGAAATGGGTAGAGCTTTTGCAGAGTTATACCTTTGTTTTGAAACATAGGAGTGGGAAGTCAAATGGGGTTGCAGATGCCTTAAGTAGGAGGCATACATTGATGACAAAGATGCAAATTGAAGTGGTTGGGTTCAATGAATCAAGACACTGTATGCAGAAGATCCTGATTTTGCAGAGGCTTGGAAAGCTTGCAAGGAACCTGTTACAGTGGACAAGTCAAGGTGGTTGGATTTCATAATCCAGGATGGCATGTTATTTAAGGGAAGTCAATTGTGTATCCCGAGGAGTTCCATGAGGGAGAACCTGATAAAGGAGAAGCATAGTGGAGGAATGGCAGGACTTTTTGGTCGGGATAAGACCATTGCCATTATTAGTGAGCATTATTATTGGTCTCAGTTGTCACAGGATGTGAAGAAGTTTGTACAAAGCTGCAGGGTATGTTAGATGGCTAAAGGAGTGAGTTAGAATACAGGCTTATATTAGCCCTTACCTATACCAGAGAGGCCGTGGGAGGATATAAGTATGGACTTTGTTCTTGGTTTTCCAAGAATACAACGAGGGAATGATTCAGTCTTTGTGGTGGTTGATAGGTTTTCGAAGATGGCACATTTCATTCCATGTCAGAAGACCCATGATGCAGTCCACATTGCTAACTTGTTCTTCAAAGAGGTGGTGAGGCTACATGGTCTGCCAAAGAGTATTGTTTCCGATCGCGACACCAAATTTGTGGGGTACTTTTGAGGACCTTGGGAAGAAGTTGAAGACAGAGTTGAAGTTCACCGCGACACCATCCACAAATAGATGGACGTACGTGAGGTTGCTAATGTGAGTCCGGGTAACCCACCGAGATGTTTCATAGGAGATAAACCCAAGGGATGGGACTTGATCTACTCCAGCGTAGCACTTTCTTACAACAATTCCAACAAGCACCGGTAGATCACCATTCATCGTGTATGGAGGTAGCCCTAATAGCCAGAATTGAGAAGATGGACCAAGAGAAGAAAATAAGTGTTGAAGTCAAGATTTTGCGTAACACATCAAGGATATACATGAGAGCAGTAAGAGAACATATTAACAAGATGAATATGCGATAAGGCTAAGGAATAGAAGAGGAGGTATAAGGAGTTTCAAATTGGTGATGAAGTGATGGTCCACTTGAGGAAAGAAAGGTTTGCAGTGGGAACATATAACAAATTGAAGATGAAGAAGTTCGGTCCCTTTAAAATTTTGAAGAGGCATGATTCAGGGAATGCATATGAGGTAGAGTTGCCAGATGGATTCAACATTTCCCCTGTGTTCAACATTTTAGATTTGACAGAGTATCATGAAGGTGGAATAGAGGAAGCACCAACAATAGGACAGTATGGCATTCCAGCACCTACTTCAGAAAGGGAGGAGATTGAAGCAATCTTAGATAGTCGTGTGGGAAGGAGTACCAGAAATAGATAGTATGAAGAATATCTGGTGAAATGGAGAGGAAGGCCTGTGGAAGATTCATCCTAGCTATCTAAGGCAACAGTTGACCAGTTGGGTTTTCCTCAACTATCTGAGACGTGATGGGGTCACTTGTCAAATTACCCTTGGTGTCTGATGCAGGAGCATCTAGTGGTGTAAGGGCAATCTTGCATCACCCAAAAATAGTTAAATTTCAACTTTCTCAGTTTTTAGATGTTTTTACATTTTTGGATACCCTTTTCGTCATAATGAAATTCCCAATTTACGGTTTTATTTTCTATTCCTGGGTTGAAAGATATTGCAGTTTTAGTTTCCCATATTTGCACCAAAATCTTTCAAGCTAGATTTGAGGCACCTAGAGTTCCTGAAACGGTTTGAAATTTTCGCGATTGATCGGTTAACGAATCGGAGTTATGGCCCGGGGAAGTTGGCGCACTTTCTAGAAGATACAATTGCAAATGTTCTTTTGAAATTTGAACTTCAAGTTGTTATTTTCGGTGCCAAACCGCCTAAACTCAAATTTGAATGTTTTTTTGGCTCCAAACTAAAGAGGAGCTCTATTTATGGGCGGGTTTCTAATTTTTGGGTAACTTTTTGGGGACAAGCTCGCATATTGCAAAAGGGTTATTATGTAGCTTTTTGTAACTTGCATGTGTTGTAGAACTTAGGGATTTGAGATCCTCTGCATGTAAGAAGTTCCATTTTCTGAATAATAAAATTATTCTCTTGTTTGTGGGTTATTTTCTAAGTCTCGGGCTGCGCCCTCATCAAAAGAGCATTCAAGATGGTCACAACAATATGATAATGATATTGAAATATATATATTAACAACATTTGTAAATGATAGACAAAACGATAATCTAATCTCCAAGGAATTGAAACTAAAAATCTAATGATGCAAGGTAACGATGCTTACAACATTATTGACCTTCTTTGAGCCAATCCTATTGGTCAAGAATGCTAGACTTATGAATAATTAAATTTAAGGAACAATTAAGCTTCTTAGTGTAATAATTGAGTTATTAGATCATTATTAACAACATAGGATAAAGGTCAATTCTCATATTTTTGTCAAATATTTATTTATTAAATTTTCAATATGCTGATTTTCAGCCAAATAGAGCAATGCTAAAATAGACATAACTTTTATAAAACTTATCCAAATTTTACAATTCAAAATGTTTTGGAAAGGTGAAGAAGAGTAGAATAAAACCCATAAAAAATTTAATAAGATTCCAAGCAATATGAGAGCAGTTTTATCTGCAATCAACATTATTACTTAAGCACTGTTAATTCAGGTTGTTCAACATCAGCAAAAAAAATACATTCAAATGCACCTTACAACAAAATATTCCAAACTATGAATGTATTCTACCAAGAGACATTCCAAATAAAGGAGTAACATTAGAAGCTTGGCATAATCTTTCAACATAAATCTTAATAAAACGCGTGGCAGCATAATGGGTTATCATTGTAAACTTGGTCACCCAAGTTGGAAGAACAATAGACTACAGATTAGTCTTGGATCTTAAATAATAATTTTATTCATGACAATAGATACCTACATTCAACGCAAACTTATCCTTTGAGCATGTTAGAGGTTTTGGAATTTCTCTTTATTAATGATTGTCGCAGTGATGAAGTTAATCAGAACAAAAGATAAAGTCACAAAAGAAATTATTTGTTAAAACTTAAAACCATCTCTATTATTTGAAGGAAACCATAGTGGATAGAATCCATTTATAATATGGTATTTCAAATATTTAAATATGTGCATCTAAAAGTAGCCAAATAAAGAACATATATCTTACAACTTACAAGCATAAGGGTTGTAACAAATACAATTTTAATTTTAATTTTTTTTGACAAAACATGGAAGGGAATAATGAGATGTCACTAAAATACTAACAGCAAGAGGTTCCAACCACGATAGAAATTGAAGATTATAACTCAGGTGAAAGACAATATAAAGAGCTGAGGTGTTCAAATAATCCTCAAACCAATAAAGAAAGTATGGAAGAATAGCTTCTATCACAACTTCAAAATTTGCCAACTGATCATCTCAACCATAAAAGCAATAACAGAGGAGAACTCATGATTGGATAGACAAAGATCTTATGTTGACATCGTGTAAAGTAGTTACACACTCAACCCAATATTATTTAGAAGGATGAACCTTAAAGTTGTATATGTGAACTGAAGAATTGGATACAAAAGCAAATAATA
Source organism: Sequoia sempervirens (assembly GCA_007258455.2). Classification (NCBI taxonomy): domain Eukaryota; kingdom Viridiplantae; phylum Streptophyta; class Pinopsida; order Cupressales; family Cupressaceae; genus Sequoia; species Sequoia sempervirens. Next base: position 20,346,707 of record VDFB02000007.1, on the reverse strand, counting down.
AATGCTCTAAGGACTAGAAGTTTATTGTAAATGATGACTTAGCTCTTAATTTATCTCTAGCAGCCTCACCCACCTTCAATATTTAATCCCACTTCTATTAGCTACAAACTAAATGGCTCAGCTATCCATCTCATCAACCGATATATAGCAACAAAAATGTAGCATAACTATCCGTCATTTCATTATAACTGCACTTTAACAGCTATAATTTTTTTTAATATATTTTCTGCAAAATATTTCTCTTTTTTTTTTCTATCCAAAGAATTTTATAATTGTCTCAAACCTTAAAATTTCACAAAAGCACTCCTTTAGTTACAGTTTCTTAAGGTTCCTTTTTAATAACTTTATATTCAACGTGTTTCATAACAATATCTCAATTCTTTAACATGCAAAAACATGACAGCATTAATAATTTCTAATTAATATATATATATATATATATATATATATATATATACATTTTAAGAAATCTGTTTAACATTTATGTCTGAAAGTAATTTCTCTTTCTATCTCTAATAATGAAGACAAGTTCTTGTGTTGACGACAAGGATAACTTTGGCTGCACAATCTGAAAAAATATCTTTAACATGAAGTACTCAAAAATTCCTTAGTTTCAGTTACTTATGTCCAAAGCCTCAGGATTTCATTTAACAGAATAAAATAAAACACAACAAAAAGTGATTTCCTCATTCACAGATTGCCATTTTTTTTTCTTCCCCCCCTTATTATTATTATATCTATATATATATATTTTCTTTAATCAGGATAATGGTGAGTGACTTACCTCAAGATTATTCATCCTCCAAGAAAATTAGTAGTAATTGTTACCCATACAAATCTTCAGAAAAACGCATCACCCAAATCCAAATCTCTTTCTTTAGTTGACATGCTTAGCTCCATGGCATTAATATGGTCACAACTCATAGTTGTTTGCTACATTCCTCTTTCTTTTTTTTTTTCATGGAATCGTGTGAAGGGGGTGTGTACAGAACAGAATGTCAGTTCCCTTCGTTGTCCCAATACATTCTGCACAATTCATATTGTGGTGTCAACATGATGCAGGAGCATCCAGTGGTGTGAGGGCAATCTTGCATCACCCAAAAAGATGATTTCCGTTTATGTTCCTTATGTTTTCTTTTTGTAGATGTTTTTGCATTTCTGGATACCCTTTTCGTCGATTAAGAGTTTCCAACTTTCAGAACTACTTTTCTACTTTTTCTGCTCAACTGTTATTTTTAGCAGGTGGGAATTTTAAGGCGTGGGAAGACAAAAATTTATGGGAAGGTTCATGATGGAAAAATAAGCACTTTGGCGAAAGAATCAGATCAAGATTATTCACGGTTTGAAAGTTATTCAAGTTCCAGTTTCTGCTTTTTGCCTTGAAAAACCTTCCGAGTCTAGTTTGAGGCACTAAATGGTCCCGTATGGGCCCAGAAATCATTGGAACTAGCAAAGAAAATTCTTAGCGCGTTCTTCACTCCGAGACCTTTCCGACGGTGCAAACGGTTCGAAAAACGGAGTCCCGGATCAAAAGTTATGGCTTCCGGAAGTTGGCCGATTTTTAGAAAATTGCCAATTTTCGAATTAGGACTTAGTTTTTGAATTTCAAATTGTACTTTTTGGCGCCAAATTGCCAAAATCTTATCTCGAATGTTATTTTTGGCTCCAAACTGAAAATGGGCTATTTAGGGGCTAATTTATGATTTTGGGGTAACTTTTTGTGGAAGAGAGTTCGCATGTTGCGAAAGGGGAATCTGGGTAATTTTCTGTAAGTCTGTAATTTGCATGTATCACAAAGCTCGAGGATTTGTGATCATCTGCATGTAAGAATTTCATAATATTGAATAAAAGATTATTCTCTATTTTGTGAGTGTTTTTCTATGTCTCGGGTTTGCTCCCTTGTCAGGTGGTATCAGAGTGGGTTTTCTTAAGCATGTGGATAGATCACCGATTGTGAGGAAGTTCGCACCAGGACCGTGGTTGTGGGTTTGAGGTATTTAAAATGCCTCCAAGAGTGATGTCTGGTAGACGTGGTGGTGCCAAAGGTGGCAGAGGTGGCAGAAATGCTGGTGGAAGAGATCCATTTGTGGCTGAGGGTTTCAGAGCCCTCCAGAGACAAATTGATGCATTGCAGGAACAAATGAGAAGAGGGTTAGACCCAGGAAGGAGAGGAGAAAGTGAAGATGAAGAAGAGGTGGAAGATACAAATGTAGAAGAGGAAGAAGAAGCTATTGATCAAGATCAAATGCGGCTAATTAGGGCCATTTCGAAGATCGGAAAAAGACCCAGGATAGAAGTCCCCAGTTATTCCGGAAGTCTGAACCCGGAAGAGTTGATCGACTGGATCAACAAGCTAGAAGAATATTTTGAGTATGAAGAAGTAGAGGACCCAGATAGGGTTAAGTTTGCAAAAATGAAGTTGAAGGGCCATGCCAATATTTGGTGGAAAGAGGTCCAGTTGGAGAGGAATCGAAGAGGAAAAGGAAAGATCAATAGTTGGGATCGCATGGTGGAGAAATTGAAGAAACAGTTCATACCAGTGGACTATGAGTTAGATCTGCTGAAGAAATTGCAAGGGTTGAAGCAAGGAAGTAGATCTGTGAAAGAATACACAGAAGATTTTCACAAGATGATCATCAAAACGGGCCATGCAGAAACCAATAAGGAGAAGGTAGCCTGTTATATTAATGGGTTACGGCCGAGCATTCAAGAGGAGCCAAGCCTAGTCAGAATGACTACCACTGAGGATGCATACCAGTTTTCTTTGAAAGTTGAGGAGAAGCTGAACAAAAGATTTGACAGCAAGCAAAAAGGCCAAGGAGGTCAAAGCGGAAGGGGTAGTGGAAGATCTTTTGGAAGCCAAAATGAGGATGAAAGGAAAAATGAAAATGTGGGTACCAGTCGAGGCTAGAGGAATGATAACTTCTACCGCCCTCGTGATCAAAACAGTGGTGATCAAAGAGGTAGAGGACGAGGAAGATCTGGGCTAGGGCCTGGAAGAGGTGGTTTCAGAGGAACTTGTTTCCATTGTGGTGAAGAAGGGCATTGAGCCTATGAATTTCCACAACACCAAGGAAGGACAGACAAAAGGCCAGAAGGTCGTGGAAGGGTTGCACATGCAGATGAAGAGGCTCAATCTGAGCATTCAGATGATGCTGAAAGGGGAGAAGCCCTAGTGGTTAGAAGAGCCCTGGTGACTGAAGAGAAGGAGCCAGAACAAAGGAAGAATTTGTTCCGCACAAGGTGCAAGTGTGAAGACAAATGTTGTGAGGTCATTATTGACAGTGGGAGCACCAATAATCTGGTGTCAGAAGAGATGGTTACGAAGTTGAACTTGAAAAGGGAAAGGCATCCACATCCATATTGGATTGTGTGGTTGCAGAAAGACCACAAAGTTTTGGTCAATGAACAATGCCTGGTGAAGTTCAAGATTGGAAGCTATCGTGATGAGGTACTTTGTGATATCATCCCCATGGATGCATGTCACATGTTGTTGGGGAGGCCGTGGCAGTTTGATAGGCGAGCTGTACATGATGGCCATGCGAACACTTATTCCTTGATGAAGGATGAAGTCCACCATAAGTTGAAACCCCTAAAGAAGGGCGAAGAAAAGGTATGCAATAGTGCTAGAATTTGTTTTGTTGAGGGAAGGAAATTTTTAGAAGGCATGAAGCATGAGCATATGTGTTATGCATTGATTCCTAGAATGGATAAGGAAGATAGTGATGAGGTACCAGTAGAATTTTTTGGGTTATTGAATGAGTTTCAGGAGATTATTTATGATAACATACCTAAGGGTTTACCACCAATGAGGAAGATCAGACATCAGATTGACTTGATCCCTAGAGCCAGTTTTCCAAATAAGGTAGCTCACAGAATGACTCCTGCAGAAAATGAGGAGTTGAACAGACAAGTTCAGGAGTTGTTGAGGAAGGGTTTGATTCGAGAGAGTCTGAGCCCATGTGCAGTACCTACAGTACTAGCACCAAAGAAGGATGGGGAGTGGAGGATGTGTACAGACTCCCAAGCCATAAATAAGATAACAATCAAGTACAGATTTCCCTTGCCAAGGATGGATGACCTGATGGATTGTTTGAGTGGAGCACAGTACTTCACAAAGATTGATCTGAAGAGCGGATATCACTAGATCCGGATTCATGAGGGAGATGAATGGAAGACCGCCTTCAAGACCAAAGAGGGCCTGTACGAGTGGTTAGTCATGCCTTTTGGCCTAACCATTGCACCAAGCACATTCATGCGGCTCATGAATGAGGTACTGAAAGAGTTTCTGGGAAGTTTTGTCATTGTGTATTTAGATGATATTTTAATTTTTAGTAAGACCTTGGATGAGCTTTTAATGCATATTCTTAGGGTTTTTGAGAAGTTGAGAGAGGAGAAACTATTGATAAATTTGAAAAAGTGTAGTTTTGTGAAGGAGTTAGTGTACTTGGGGTTTGTTGTCTTGGCAGAAGGTCTCAAGATGGACCCAGAGAAGGTGAAGGCTATTCTAGAATGGCCTACCCCAAGAACTGCTACTGAGGTGAGATCTTTCCATGGTTTGGCCAATTTTTACAGAACGTTCATTAGAAACTTCAGTAGTATTTGTGCACCCCTGACTGAAACAATGAAAGGGGATATAAAAGAGTTCAAGTGGAGCACTGGAGTAGCAAAGAGTTTTGACCTGTTGAAGCAGAAGGTGACAGAGCAACCAGTTTTAGCCCTCCCAGATTTCAATAAGGTGTTTTAGGTGGATAGTGATGCTAGTGGTTGTGCCATTGGAGCAGTGATGAGCCAAGAAGGTAAGCCCATTGCCTATTTCAGTGAAAAGTTAAATGATGCAAAGAGAAAGTATTTTGTATATGATCAAGAATTTTATGCAATAGTTCAAGCATTAAAGAAATGGAGACATTATCTATTTCCAAAGGAGTTTGTTTTATTTACTGATCATCAAGCATTGTAGTACCTAAGTAGTCAGGGAAAATTAAACCAGAGGCATATGAAATGGGTAGAATTTTTGCAGAGTTATACCTTTGTTTTAAAGCATAGGAGTGGCAAGTCGAATAGGGTTGCAGATGCCTTAAGTAGGAGGAAAACATTGTTGACAGAGATGCAGATTGAAGTGGTTGGGTTCAATGAACTCAAGACATTGTATCCTCGAAGATCTTGAGTTTGCGAAGCTTGGAAAGCTTGCAAAGAGCCCGTTACAATTGATAGGATCAGTGGGATTTCATAATCCAGGATGGCATGTTGTTTAAGGGAAGTCAATTGTGTATTCCAAGGAGTTCCATGAGGGAGAACCCGATAAAGAAGAAGCAGTGGAGGAATGGCAGGAAATTATGGTCGAGATAAGACCATTGCCATTATCAATGAGCATTATTATTGGCCTCAGTTATCACAGGATGTGAAGAAGTTTGTGCAGAGTTGCAGGGTATGTCAGATGGCTAAAGGAGTGAGCCAAAATACTGGGTTGTATCAGCGCTTACCTGTACCAGAGAGGTCGTGGGAGGATATAAGTATGGACTTTGTTCTTGGTTTTCCAAGGACATAAAGAGGGAATGATTCAGTATTTGTGGTAGTGGACAGGTTTTCGAAGATGGCACATTTCATCCCATGCCAGAAGACCCATGATGCAGTCCACATTGTTGACTTGTTCTTCAGAGAAGTGGTGAGACTATATGGTCTGCCAAAGAGTATAGTCTCAGATCCTGATACCAAGTTTGTGGGATAATTTTGGAGGAACTTGTGGAAAAAGTTGAAGACAGAGTTGAAGTTCAGTTTTGCACACCATTCACAAACTGATGGGCAGACAGAGGTTGTGAATAGAAGTCTGGGTAACCTACTGAGATGCTTGGTAGGAGATAAACCCAAGGGATGGGACTTGATCTTACCCAAGTAGAATTTTCTTACAACAATTCTATCAACAGAAGCACTGGTAGATCACCATTCCAGATTGTGAATGGAGGTAGTCCCAGGACCGCTCTAGAATTGAGGAAGATGGACCAAGAGAAGAAGACAAGTGTCGAAGCCGAAGACTTTGCAGAGCACATCAAACATATACATGAGAAGGTAAGAGAACATATTAACAAGATGAATATGCAGTATAAGGCTAAGGCAGATCAGAAGAGGAGGTATAAGGAGTTTCAAATTGGTGATGAAGTGATGGTCCACTTGAGGAAAGAAAGGTTTCCAATGGGAACGTATAACAAACTGAAGATGAAGAAGTTCGGTCCCTATAAAATTTTGAAGAGACATGATTCAAGGAATGCATATGAGGTAGAGTTTCCAGATGGATTCAACATTTCCCCTGTGTTCAATATTTCAGAATTGACAGAGTATCATGAAGGTGGCGCAGAGGAAACACCAACAATGGAACAATTTGGCATTCCAGCACCTACTTCAGAGGAGGAGATTGAAGAAATCCTGGATAGCCGTGTGGGAAGGAGTACCAGAAACAGGCAGTATGAAGAATATTTGGTAAAATGGAAAGGAAGGCCTGTGGAAGATTCTTCTTGGTTGTCTAAGGTAGAGGTTGACTGTTTGGGTTTTCCTCAACCATTTGATACATGACGGGGTCACTTCTCAAATTACCCTGGGTGTCTGATGCAGGAGCATCCAGTGGTGTGAGGGCAATCTTACATCACCCAAAAAGGTGATTTCCATTTATGTTCCTTTTGTTTGCTTTTTGTAGATGTTTTTGCATTTCTGGATACCCTTTTCGTCGATTAAGAGTTTCCAACTTTTAGTACTGCTTTTCTGCTTTTTCTGCTCAACTGCTATTTTTAGGTGGGAATTTTAAGGTGTGGGAAGAAAAAAATTTATGGGAATGTTCATGATGGAAAAATAAGCACTTTGGCGAAAGAATCAGATCAAGATCATTCACGGTTTGAAAGTTATTCAAGTTCCAGTTTCTATTTTTTGCCCTGAAAAACCTTCCGAGTCTAGTTTGAGGCACTAAACGGTCCTGTAGGGGCCCAAAAATCATCAAAATTGGTGGAGCGGATTCTTAACGCGTTCTTCACTCTAAGACCTTTCTGACGGTGCAAACGGTTCGAAAAACGGAGTCCCGGATCAAAAGTTATGGCTTTTGGAAGTTGGTCGATTTTTGGAAAATTGCCAATTTTCGAATTAAGACTTAGTTTTTGAATTTCAAATTGTACTTTTTGGCGCTAAATTGCCAAAATCTTATCTCGAATGTTATTTTTGGCTCCAAACTGAAAAGGGGCTATTTATGGGCTAATTTCTGATTTTTGGGTAACTTTTTGTGGAAGAGAATTCGCATGTTGCGAAAGGGGAATCTGGGTAATTTTTTTTAAGTCTGTAATTTGCATGTATCACAGAGCTTGAGGATTTGTGATCCTCTGCATGTAAGAATTTCATAATATTGAATAAAATATTATTCTCTATTATGTGAGTGTTTTTCTATGTCTCAGGTTTGCTCCCTCGTCACAACATTGCCTGTGAGAATAGATGGGCAGAATGTGCAGGTTGATGCTTCCATCTCAAGATTCTACACTTTAGCAAAACACATCAACTTCAACTTCAAGCTATGAGGAGGAGGCTGAGCTCAATCTCAGGCTTAGACGGCTGGGAAACTACTTTCCACTTTTGCATTAGCAAAACTTTATTTATAGTTACGAATTAAGATACATTTTCATAACAACAAGAAAATAGAGAGACATTTTTAACAAGATTTCATAGTTGAAAGGATTTTGTTCAAATTAAACCACTGCCATTCCAATTCAGTTTCCAATACCTAGCACCATATTTCCCAAAAATAACATGGGCACTAATCAATTCGCTCTTGAGACGCTGAAACCCCTACTTTTCTCAACCTACCAAAACCAGACTCATAAGGGTTTGTCTTGATGAATGGGTGACTGGGCTTCTTTGCAATTTCTTTCTTTCAATCGGCAACCTTCTTTTTTTGCTTCTGTCGGAATCAAGTTGTTTTAACCCTATAGAGAGAACTATGCAGCGAGCACTACAGCACTAGTAGCGTACCCAATTGTTTCTTGTGCAGAACTATTATCTACAGGGGCAACACCCTCGATTATTGACACATAAAGAACGAAGTTATATTGTCAGATGTTGTAGTTGCAACTGCCCAGGCAGATATGTATGCAAAAAGTGGAGGCATAGACATGGCACACCATCCCTCAATAAATGCAAGGCCATCCTTTTCATCCCTCCCTAAACTACCATCATTTCCTTTCATTTATTATGAAGCTTTGATGGATGCCCATCCCACTTCCAAGGCGCCCATACTAGTGCTTTTAATTTCTTTGACGTCTTCCAAGGCACCCATCCTGGTGCTTTTAATTTCTTTGACGTCTTTTTACTCTTGCTCATATTATTTTACTATTTACGACACAGTTCACCATTTATTGCAACCATTAGCCAGTGAAATAATTAAACTAGATATAATTAAAGTTGATATGTTGTTTACTTTGAAGTGAGAGCAAAATACTTACAAGTTATCTCCATAAAAGTAAATTCTACTAACTTGAATATTAATATCTTAATAACATTAATTTTAATTTTCCTTTTAATATTAATATTAAATTTTACTCATCAATTTTATTAAAATTACATTCTCTTATAATAATATTTAATACAATTGATAATATTATTTCTAATACTTAATATTAATATTATATTGGTTGTCATCAAATTGTCTATGATTTGATGCAATATTATTATTTCATCCATAACCCAACATTATTTAAATTATTATTTGTTTGATCACTTAAACTTTAGAAATAAGGATGCATCCATGTTTAATCACTAATACATAAGCATAAGTATCAACTTAAATTTTAAACTCTTTATTTATTTTCTAGACCACCATGTAAGAATATTTTCTTCACATCCATATACGCTATCTTTAGTTCATATAGGGTATATGTCATAACATTTATTAAAATCCTATCTGATATTTACTATTCACATATACCTTGATTTCTATGTAGATATTCTTAAAGTCGAATTTATTTATTTAAGTCAACTGATAATATGACTATTAGAATTTCTTGTCTTTCCATTAACTATTATGACATAAGAATAATTTTACTTTAAAAGAATTATCACATGGTTTAAAATTAACATCCTCATATTCAATATAGTGTCAAACATCCAATCGTCAACCATCCTTGGGCGCACTAATGAGAATCGATCAGGTGGCCTTACAACTCCTCTTCTCTTTACAAACTGATTTTTTTGCACTCTTTCTTGTGCAACTCTGAGGAGTAACCTACAAGTTCTTTCTCCAAACTTGCTGCTATTGATTGCTGCTTATTGACTCCATTAAAGGCTATATTTTATAGAGATTAAAACCTTTTTAAGGCACCAAAAGAGGCACCCAAATCTTCTCTTTCATTTCCCTCCAATTGTCTTTTAAAATTCTTTCATTCGTGCTTAAAATTCATTATTAAATGCTTCCAAATCTGGCACACAAAATGGATGCACCATATCGCACGACTTGTTTATGTAAATGCCTCTTAAAAATCAATAAAATCATGGAATAATTCATGCTCATTCACCTTAAATTGAAAACTGGAGTCATTAATTATTTTTTTTCCAAATATCACTAGCTTTTTCCTCCATTCTAGGCATGCAAATTGAAAGAATAGAATGCCAAATTCCACTTGCCACATTAAAAATTCTATTGGCATCCAAATTGATAAAATTAATTAATTTTCAATTTATAATATGCCAATGGACCCCTTCAACCCTTGAAACATTTAAATTATGCAATATAATAATTTTAAAATCACATAAAACACCTTGTTTGCCTTTGATTTTGAATGGAAGCCAAGTATTGATAAAATAAATATTCCATTATTCAAAACTCTACAAGATTCTCTTGAAGCACCAACCTACACCAAAAATACAAAAATTAAACAAGAAAATAAAATATTTATTTTTGGTGATGTGGGATTGCTTGTGAGCCCAGATGCTCCTGCATCAATATTTCATTGACTGAAATGCCATTGAACTTCAATATGATTTATTACAGAATATATGAATAGTAGTATATGAAAAGAGAAAATAAGTTTGGTTATAATAAAGTTAGGATTTTACTAGTACCTAGGTGAAAATATTCTAATAATTTCATATGACAAATTGATTCTTTTAGAACTAGTATTAAATTTTAATCAACCTCTATAGATTAAAGATCTATAAAAAAAGTTAATTTTGTAGGTTTTACTATATCCATCTTATATCTTCTACACCATATTTTAAAGACATAATCTAAGGTAGATTTCTAACAAAATAGGATTGTTGACATTATTAGTAACACAAACATTGAATAAAATTTATTCTTGGTGTATGAGTAATAAATATCATAATTAATTATACCTTTAATACCATTTTAATGTGTACATTTATCATTTTCAAATGATCTTATAGTATCCCACAAAAATATAGATTTAATACATGTTGTATAGGTAATTTATTAAGTCTAAATGTGGTAAGGTAAGGAAAACTTATCACAAGGTAAATCTGATCTTTTTATGTGATAGATTTAGGATTAACTAGTCTTAGTGAAACCTAATTTGATCATATTACGTTTCTTATGTGCATACTTTGTTTAGAGATTTTTTGTAATTGATCTTGGAATATAGTCAATAGTTGATTAAATAATGAATAAATCAATTGCATATAACATAATTATAATTTGATTACATGACAAAACTTAAAATAAAGATGATCTAATGATCTTTATTGAGGAGATCATATATGATATTCATAAACATAAGTATGTATAATTTACCATGCTCCTTGAAGGGAAAAAATAGTCATACTACTAAATATATAGTAATGGTTGAGCTATTCTTTCTAGCTTTTCTCCTCAAATAATTTCTTAAGGTGACAACCATTGATTATAAGTAGGTGTTTTATGCTCCAAAAAATAGAGAATTATATTAATACATAAAATTTTAATGTTGCAACTACTAATATTTTACATTACCAAATAACATTTCAATGTTCATTTGTTAAAGCCTTAAATTCATGGAATTTCAATCTATTGTTCCAAATAAATGTATTAAAGAAATTAGTTATAACTATATTTTGTCTAGAATTAATGACTTTGATTTCTAAGCATGTTTCTTAATGTACTTATATACTATTTGTGATGTAACATTTTTATTTTTTGTAATTCCTTATGCAAATTTCATCATGTTTCATCAATAAAATCACAATATTTGTTAGATTTTATAGTTGTAAATGCACCAAGTTTATGTTACCCTTTGTACTAGGCTTTCAATTCATTTTAACATCTTTATGTCTTTGTAGAAGGGGATGTATTATTTTTTATCCATTTTAATATAATGAGAATAAGAAGTCTTTTGAGAGCAATACTAACATCCTTTGTCAAATTTCAGTGTTATGTAATTGCAATCTTTGGAAAGGTCAACCATATTAGTAATTACTAGTTTGTATTGAAAGAGGTTTATGAAATTTTGATATCAAAATTAATTTTCTTTTAACATTCAAGAAATCATGACCATATGAATAAAAATACCTTTCAATTCGCATTCTTTAAAATGAATTTCAATTTTGAATGAAAATACTACAAATTTACAACATTCTCTACCTTTATTACATGAGATATCTATTTTATGACTCATCCATAATGTAAACAAAAAGTATATCTCCTAAATCATAAAAACATACGATAACCCAAAAAAAAAGTTACTATCTCCTGAATCATAAATGCATACAATAACAAACACTATCCACATCTACATCTACGAAATAGAATCCGTTTCTCTTCACAATTTTTCATGATCTCTCTCTATATATTGCTGTTATGTCACATCTTATATTTGTTTTCACGGATCTTGCTCATGTGATAGACTCCATTTAAGCCATTCACATGTCGTTTACTCTGCAAGTTTCATGTCATAAACTTTGTAGTTTCAAAATCTATCTGTTCTTCATATTTTAAAAAAAAAAACATGAATTTCAAATGCTGTGTTCTGTAATCTTGAGTGGTTCGTTTGCAATTGATGATCTTTGTGACACCACATGAGCAATGTATTATGAAGAAAAGAATAGTATGCTTGTTACTGTACTTGCATTCATTTTCAAACAATTCATTGAACTTATATCATGCTTGGATATTTATTTAGACAATTGATAAAGAATCCCATGGATAAAACTAAATCAACCCATCAAAATCAAAGTTTACCAGAGTAAAAAATGAATGCAGCCACTGCAAATTAGAATATTTAGTGGTAACTTGTAAGGGGTGCTACTAAAATATATGAAGATGGCGACCTCCTAACCAACCAAAAGAAATAATTACAGTACTCCTTGCCATGATTACCTCTGTGAATTGGACCATTTTCTTCATCGACCAGGCAATCCAATTCTAGCCAATTGTCCAAAGGATATAAGTTAAAAGTATAATAATAATAAATACAATTCTGAGTGTGCTGTTTATTCTGCATGGGCCTGTCATTGGTGGACAAAGAACACTAATTTGCACTTTGTGAATTTTTCAAAGACACAAGGATTCCCGAATTATGTCTTACTGTGGACAGAATTCATCCATGATGAATAATATCAATGAATTGCTCGAGTCCAAGGCATGCGTTTACTTTACTCTCTATTTATTAATTCTAAATACTCAGATTACTCAAAGATATGCAACTATAAGGCAAAGTGGAACAGACCCAACACTGAAAGATAAATACTTGGTTCTTCCATAACAAGCTCTAACGGTAGTCTGGTAGATCAAATGCAGTAGTAATAGAATTTTTGTTAATATATTGATTTTTGTATCGAAAGTAGTGTGATTTTAAACGAATCATTTAAATAAATCAAAATTTAGAATGTGATGTTTAAATCAAAATCATTGGTAGTCATGTTATTGTCTTCCTCATAACTAATGTTGATAGGTCAATAAAGAAAGAGAAACAATGATAGATCACTTTCTGTGAGAAATGGTCATTCCATAACAAACTCAATATTAGATCAAATCAACACGTCAGTCACAATAGTAAGAGAGTACATAATTTTTATAATTGCATTGATTTTTACATCATTTCAAATGAAACATCTAAACAAATCAAAATTTAGAACATATTATTTAGACCAAAATCATAATCATTGATAGTCCCATGTCATTTTCTACCTCACAGCCAATGTTGATAGACCAGATAAAGAGAGAGAATGATGTGTGAACGAATTGTTGGGTGGGGTTGAAATATGCACAAATTTACGAGGAAATGATATAAAATTGTATCGTGCATATTTTTAGCAGCAAATGGAAAACTGGTGTTAGTCAGTAGAGGGGAATAAAAGGCATTCAAAAGAGAAATCATTGGAGACTAAATTATTTGTCCTGGGCCAGCTGTGTGAACTTAAAGTCCAAGGCATTTTCTTTGCTAGCTTCTCGACATGTCAATCCATTCACCTCCATAATGCTTATGAAATATATAATAAACAATTTTATATGCTTATAATAATAACTATATCTGATTTCCAGTAATCAAGATCCATTATAATCAAAGATTTCAATCTTCTGCGATTCATAATCATGGATGAAGGGGATTAAAGTTGATCACATTTGTTATATTATATTTTCGCATTAAAAATATTACAAAAGTGTTATTGCTTCTTTTTTAATGAATTGTCTTTTCTAAAAATATATTTGAGCATATGCATTTAAAGAGTACAATATTCTTTATTGATCTTGTTACACATTTACATATTGACCTTCCTTCATAATAGTAGAATTACCAACAGGGATAGCTAGAGGGTGATCAATATGAGTAAGTGAAACAATCATTGTGAGATAATTTTCTAGAATTTTATCAAACAAAATAGAGTCTAGCTCCTTTCTATGTGCAAAGATTGCATTTAACACCACATAATCATTTCTTTCTTGAAGACCCCTCTTAATATCATTATATTCACAAAGGAAACCATAATTATTCTTAAGATCATTATGTCTAAATAAACCACCAAATAGGGCTTTTCCATTGTGTAAATAATATCCCTTAATTGCATCATTTAAAGACTACCCCGAAAAGAAAACCTCATGTGCATAATTAACTTCCAATTGCACGATAAGGCTATATGATTGGTGAGATCCATGGAGTTAGATAGGAACCATGATGCTACCTGAGAAGGATATAGGAGTCATAGAGAAGCATGCAAAAGAGAAAGACCCACAACAATCTTGATTGCATTATCCACTCATGAGCAATCAAAATGAAAAAATTATCTTAGAAAGTGCGAGATGAAAACACTTGATTAATGGTATTCCCATTTGGGAATAGGATGAAAATGCTTTCTTTGAGCCCAGGGAGTTCTCCATTTTGATAATATAATCCAAAAACAATAGCTCTTGAAATCAAAAGATAGGAACAATAACTAAGCAACTAAACCTTGATCTAAGTTTATTATGCTTCCACACGAATTACAATTGCATGAACATATAGAGAAAAATTATTGGACAATGCCACCTATGGCAAACCATTATTATGCAACACCATCTTCCCAAATATTTGATATGCATGAAGTGTCCATAAATTCTAGCCATCAACATGTGGGGACTAGCATGGAAGGAGGTAATGATGGTACTATCTTATGAAGCATAATTAAACTTAGTATCATGCCAAAAATAGGATCCCAACTAATCCTTCATAATTTCCAACTTAAACCTATATTGAAACAATAAAATCATTAGAAAGTATCCCTATTTTTGGGTCCTACACTTTTCATTTGCAATTCTCTCAATAGAAATAAAATCTTTAATTTTTTCATCATCCAAAATAATGATCTCATCCTCCACATCATAAGCAAAGTTTTCCAAGTTGTTTGCAATCATATTCACCTCTCTAGAGCAGGGTTAAATTGAAACATTTCAATTTTACTCATGATTTTACAGGCTTGTTGTAGGATGTATTTGATATTCCGATTCGAAGACTGCTCTTTTTACATGCATTAATTATATTCAGAGAGTCTACTTCTATACAAAAGTGATTGATATTTAAAATTTGTGCTAATTACAATCCTACTAAAAGCTCGCTTATGCTTGTTGCAATATTATTAGTGCCATCTTGTATTTTTAATGCTAATTTATTTGTCAAACTACTCGTTGCATCTCTCTTAACACAACGAACACCAGCTTTACCTAGATTACTTCAAGAGAGGCACCATCAAAATTCATTTTAATAAATGAAAGTGGTGGGAGAGTCCAAATAATTGAACTCCTAACATTTTTCTAATAAGTTTATAATTTTGATCCCTAATTTGGAATTGATAATTGTTTCCATTTTCAATTGATTTCATAATCCCAAGATGTGAAAGTCCTTTTCTTCCATATTTTCTTTGCATACCTCAACCATGACCATTTCATAAATGGAGGTTTCAAGTTTCTCAATAATATTTGTATTGGAAGGGATTTCTTTCTATTGATTCTTAATGTTAATAGGGAGCATAACCTTTTTAAAGTTTATATTAAATAAAATTAAGTATCCTAATAATGTAGGTTTTCTCTAACAAAGATAAACAACGATCATATAAATATATGTCAAAATGATGATCATGCATTATGAACTACACAAAAGTCGTCTTTTCATAATTATAATCTCAATATTTTGAATAATGATACAATTAATTAGGTTGTATGAATTTTTTATTGGAGCTTGGGTCTCCTCAAGCTAGCTTCACCTAAGTTTATAATATAATACTTTTAGGTATTATATAATACAATTCTAAATACAAGGGGAAGAATTATAGAGAGAAGAGTTACAATATGCCCAAAGGACTTCAATATAAGTCATGTAAAACTCCCATAGGTCTTATATGTTCATTTTGGTCTTACCCAATTCCCTTAGGACTTACATGTAGAGTTAGCCACTAGGAGGTGTTATTGTCATGCACATTCCCCCTCAATGGTAACTATTTAATGTTTGGTTTAGATTTGGAGAATCTAGTAGTACACAAAGGTTTTGCATGTAATTGTGAGAATTTTAACCTAGTTTATCTTGATCACACTATTTCTACCACTTACTACTCAATATAACAACATTGGAGAATAATTTTATGATAGAAAAAATTTCCTTGATTGAAGTACCCTTGAACTTCAATGTGCTTTATAAAGCATAGTGTATGAATAATAGTATATGGCAAGAGAAAATTATTTTGATTATAATAAAGTTAGGATTTTACTAGTACCTAGATGTAACTCTTCTAATAATTTCATATGACATTCTTTTGGAGCTATTAAATTGTAAGATTCAACCTCTATGGATTAAAGATCTATGAAAAAATATTTTTTATAGGTTTTACTATATCCATGTTATAGCTTCTACACTAGATTTTAAAGACATAACCTAGGGTTAATTTCCTATAAATAGGATCATTGACATGATTAGTAACACAATAATTGAAATAATTTTATTCTTGGTGCATGAGTTATAAGGACCATAATTAATTATATCTTTAATATGATTTCAATGTACATTTATAATTTTTAAATGATCATTATATAGTATTCCACAAAACATATAGATGTAATACCTCTTGTATAGGTAATTTATTACTTGTCTAAACATGGTAAGGTAAGTAAACTTATCACAAGGTAAATCTGGTCTTTTTATATGATAGGATTAGGATTAACTAGTCTTAGTGACAACTAATTTGATCATATTACATTTCTTAAGTGCATACTTTGTTTAGAGATAGTTGTAATTGATCTTGGAATATAGTCAATAGTTGGTTATATAATGAATAAATCAACTATATATAATATGGTTGTAATTTGATGTGACAAAACTTAAAATAAAGATGATGCAATGATCTTTATTGAGGAGATCATATGTGATATTCATAAACATAAGTATGTATAATTCACCATGTTACTTGAAGGAAAAAAATAGTCATACTACTAAACATATAGTAATGATTGAGCTATTCTTTCTAGGTTTTCTTCTTGAATAATTTCTTAAGGTGACAACTATTGATTATAAGTAGGTGTTTTATGCCCCCAAAATTTAGAGAATTATATCAATATATTAAATTTCAATGTTGCAACTATTAATATTTTACATTACCAAATGATATTTCAGTGTTCATTTGTTAAAATGGAATTTTAATCTATTGTTCTGAATAGTTGTATTACATAAATCAATTATAACTATATTTTTCCTAGAATTAGTGACTTTGATTTCTAAGCATGTTTCTTAATGTACTTACGTATTATTTAGGATGTAACATTTTTATTTTTTTACTTCTTGATGCAAATTCCATCATGTCTCATCAACAAAATCACAATATTTATTAGATTTCATAGTAGTAAATGCACCAAGTTTATCTTACCCTTTGCCCTAGGATTTTGATTTATTTTAACATCTTTGTGCCTTTTTAGAAGGGAATGGATTATTTTTTTCCATTTTAATATAATGAGAATGAGAAGTCTTTTGAGAGCAATACTAACTTCCTTTGTCAAATTTCAATGTTATGTAATTGTAATCTTTGGAAAGGTCAACCGTATTAGTAATTACTAGTTTGTGTTGAAAGAGGTTTAGAGCATATTGATATCAAAATTACTTTTCTTTTTACACTCAATAAATCATGATCATGTAAATAAAAATACCTTTCAATTCACATTCTTTAAAATAAATTTAATTTTCAATCAAAATGCTTAAAATTTCTAATATTCTCTACTATTATTACATGATAAATCTATTTCATGACTCATCCATATTGTAAAAAAAAAACTACATCTTCTAAATCATAAAAACATAAATAAATTAAAAAAAAAAAATACATCTCCTGAATCATAAAAACATACAATAACAAACACCATCATGAAATAGAATTTATTTCTGTTCACAATCTTTCTCTCTATATTGCTGCTATTTCACATTTTTTATTTGTTTTTTAATTGTTTTCACGGATTTTGTTCATGTGATAACAAGATTTAAACCATTCACATGTCGTTTACTCTGCAAGTTTCATGTCATAAACTTTGTAGTTTCAAAATCTGTGTGTTCTTCATGTTTAAAAAAAAAATGAATTCAAATGCTATGTTCTGTAATCTTAAGTGCTTTGTTTACAATTGATGATTTTTTGACACCACTTAAGCAATGTATTATGACCCACATATATATATATTCAAAATATTCATTAAACTTCTTGGATATTTATTTAGACAATCGATAAAGAATCCCATGGATAAAACTAAATCAACCCATCAAAATCAAAGTTTACCAGAGTAAAAAATGAATACAGCCACTGTAAATTAGATTATTTAGTGATAACTTGTAATGGGTGCTATTAAAAATATATGAAGATGGCGACCTCCTAACCATCCAAAAGAAATAATTACAGTACTCCTTGCCATGATTACCTCTGTGAATTGGACCATTTTCTTCATCGACCAGGCAATCCAATTCTAGCCAATTGTCCAAAGGATATAAGTTAAAAGTATAATAATAATAAATACAATTCTGAGAGTGCCGTTTATTCTGCATGGGCCTGTCATTGGTGGACAAAGAACACTAATTCGCACTTTGTGAATTTTTCAAAGACAAAAGGATTCCCGAATTATGTCTTACCATCGATAGAATCCATCCATGATGAATAATATCAATGAATTGCTTTAGTCCAAGGCATGCGTTTACTTTACTCTGTGTATGGTATTAATTCTAAACACCCAGATTACTCAAAGATATGCGAAGTGGAACAGACCCAACACTCAAAGATAAATACTTGGTCCCTCCATAACAAGCTCAACGATAGCCTGGTAGATCAAATGCAGTAGAATAGAATTCTGGTTAATATATTGATTTCTGTATGGAAAGTATTGTAATTTCAGATAAGTCATTTAAATAAATCAAAATTTAGAGTGTGATGTTTAAACCAAATCATTGGTAGTCTGTGTTATTGTCTTTCTCATAACTAATGTTGATAGGTCAATAAAGAAAGAGAGACAATGATAGATCACTTCAAGTGAGAAATGGTCCCTCCATAACAAACTCAATAATAGATAAAAGCAGCACGTCGGTCACAGGAATAGTAATAGAATTCTTATTATTACATCCATTTCTACATCAAAATTAATATGATTTCAGATGAACCATCTAAACAATCAAAATTTAGAATGTAATATTTAAACCCAAATTATTGATAGTTGATATCATTTGTCTTCCTCATGACTAATGTTAATAGGGCAGGTAAAAGTGAAAGAGACAATGGTGTGGGAACGAATTGTTGGGGGTGGGGTTGAAATAAGCACAAATTTAGGAAATGATATAAAATTGTAGCGTGCATATTTTTAGCAGCAAATGGAAAACTGGTGTCAGTCAGTAGAGGGGAATAAAAGGCATTCAAAAGAGAAATCAGTGGAGACTAAATTATTTGTCCTGGGCCAGCTCTGTGAGCTTAAAGTCCAAGGCATTTTCTTTGCTAGGTTCTCGACATGTGAATCCATTCACCTTCATAATGCTTATGAAATATATACTAAACAAATTTATATGGTTATAATAATAAGTTATTAGAATCAACTTTGAAGAGAAAAAAACTATATCTGATTTCCAGTATCAAGATCCATTATAATCAAAGATTTCAATCTTCTGCGATTCATAATCATGGATAAAGGGGATTAAAGTTAATCACCCTTTTTATATTATATTTTCACATTAAAAATATTACATGAGTGTTATGCTTCAAAGATTTTTTTTTTTTTGTTAATGAATTGTCTTGTCTAAAAGTATATTTGGGCATATGTATTTAAAGAGTACAATTTGTTTAGTAGTAGATTTTTAATTATCTTTTAGAGAAATTAAACGTCTTTATATTTACTATTTAATTTATATGAAAATATATGTTTATGGATTTATTTGGGTTTCTTTTTGGACCACGAAATATTATTAATTATTTTTGGTTATTATAAATAACTATGATTATTGCATAAAAACTCAAATAATTAGACAGTTCATTGTTCTCTTCAAAAGATCTTTATCCTCTAGAATTGGTAAATTATCTCCAAACATCCCAACCATGACAATGAATTCGTATCTACAATTCCAATTGTTTTAGTTGGTCCTTAAGAGATCTTATAAGAAACTTCATTAATTTCCTCATACTTACCAACCAATTCTTCTTGAATACACTCATTAAATGGTGATGTTTCAAGTACCTAGGTAGACATATGTGGATGTGAAATTTAGACAATAACATGAGTTAATGTTGCAGTGTGGTTTTGAAAATCCATCCTAATTCAAAATCAAAACAAACCATCAAGATTAGAGAAGAAAAGATATTGAAAACCAAATAAAACTTGCAGCCAATACCATTGAATTGCCCTTTGATGTGTCCATGATTTGCATGATTTAAAATTGTCTATGTAACGCCCTGCCAGGGACCCTAGAGGATTTAACATTAAAGCTACTAAAATGCATAGCATTTTTTTTTTGTTTTAAAAGCATTAATCAACTAGCATCCCAATTGCTTTGATGGAATATGAGATGTTATTGTTAAGATTCTATGACAAAGTTTATTGCAACATTGTTAATTCTAATTCACCATTCCTCTAAGGGTCCCCAATGTTGTTACTTGATGACACACTACTCTAGAAACCAGATTGCATTAATTACATCTAAAGTTATCCTAACGGTAAAGGTTTAATTCTTTACGTTAATATTGTTTACATTAATGCCTTAAGTTCATTAGTTTTATTGTTTCAGTTTAAGCTTCTTTCAATGCAAGTTATCATTAAACAAGACTTATCCAATATTAACTACAATTTAGGTTCAATTAATTCCTTCAATTCAAACGCATGATTTGGTAAACATGAGTTAACTAACCTTAACTATGGTTTATGTTCAATTTCATTGTCTAACCATAAATTACCTTAGTTACTATGGGTAAATTGGATTAATGGAACACATGATCATCTTCAACTTCATTAAGTTATGTGATCTATAACATGTAACACTAAGTTCCTTTAATCACAATTCAATGTTCCTAATGAAGGCATTTCCCACTAAAAAAACACATAGATACATTCACATAAGGTTTATTATGGTTCCACTCTAATGACTGATTATTTATTACGAAACATAACCTTTTTTTCCATAATCTATTCACAACCCCTATTACACCCATATCTTAATGGCATACACAAGAACTAGACTACATTTCCCAAATTACATGAAATCATGAATAATCTAGTCTAATGCATAGTACATAAAAAGGTACATTTACAATTTTACAATTATCTCTAATTTCCTTCAAAGCAACATACATCGTCATTCTTATGATAACTATCACATTACATAAATAAGAGAGGATATACATTATCGAAGATTACATCATTTCAAAAACAACTTATTCACAAGGAATGTTATAACATACATAGAATACAAATCTGATAGATACCCTTACTCAAGGTGCATGAAGTATGCATATCCAACAAAAGGGAAATCTGTATCCAAGTCAAACCTCTAAAATGCAGTAGGAGGAAGAACATCTACAAAGAGCATGAACTGAATCACCAAACCCCAATGGATGGTTGGCAATTACCACCCAACCATGTGGAACCCAAAGGTCTACCCCCCGTGCTAGGAGATAACATTAGGCCCCACACAAACACAAGCAAACAAGGCAAAAAGTGGCAGACACCAACATCCAAAGATGACCACAAAAAGAAAGCTATAACAATGTAACACAAGACCTTCCACATTACATAGGCTTAACCATGAAGCACAAGACTTCCACATTACATCTAGGCTTAACCACAAGACACAAGACTTCCACATTACATAGGCTTAACCATGAGACACAAGACTTCCACATTACATAGGCTTAACGATGAGACAAAAGACTTCCACATTACATAGGCTTAACCACAAGACACAAGACTTCCACATTACATAGGCTTAACCATGAAACACAAGACTTCCATATTACATAGGCTTAATCATGAGACATAAGACTTCCACATTACATAGGCTTAACCATGAGACACAAGACTTCCAAAGGCTTCACCACATAGAATAGGGTACTAGGGTATTGTTATACCTTGCATAACCACCCCATTTTGTTTTGGTCAAAATGGGTTCCCCTTTTGTTTCTTTTCTCCTTCGTGTTCTTGTTCGGGTCTTAGAAGTTGTTTCTTTTTCTCCTAAGTCCTAGTTTTCTTTGTTTTTCAAGTTCAGGATTCGGACCAATACTGACACTTATTACTTTCTAAAGTGTGAATTTTTTTCCATGTCCCGATCCTGATCCCTACGCTTTTCCTTGTCTTTTTCTTTTTTGTGTCAGAGTTGGGTTTCGAATCAGAACCATTACCTTGCACCCTTTAAGGTGTAAGTTCCTATTTTTGTCCTAATCCCGACTTCCACCTTTTTTCCTTGGGTGTTTTGCTTGTGTCGGCGTTGGGCATCAAACTGAAACTGGAACCAAGAACTTTTCGAAGTTCTTGTTCCTATTTCCATCCCGATCCTGACTTCCGACTCTCGTGTTTTTTAGGATCAAACTTCGGACCATGAGTTGCATTCAGAACTTTTCAAAGCTCTGGTTTCATCTTGTGACCCGATTCTGACCCCCCATTTTTCTTGTCTCTTTGTCGAGTTTCAAACCGTGAAGTGTCGGCTAAACTTTGTACTTTTTGAAAGATCGGTCTCGTTCCATGTCCTAATCCCAACCCCCACTTGTCCTCGTTCTTGCAACCCCACATTTATGATGACTGCCCTAATCCCAAGGCCCGACCAAACCACATTTAATGTTTAACCATTCGCACGCACGAACGAGTTTTTATTCCACCGTTCCTCAAATTCCATCCATTCTAGCTCGAACATTTTGATGAAGTGAATGAGAGCGACGTCGAGCTAGGGTTTGGAGAGGCACTTCAATTTGTTGTCGTGCTATCAGAATTCCTGGTTGCATTTGGAGGTGGGTGTTTTGCTTCCGTTTTCCTTCCTTGTTTTCTTTTTTTCTGCATTTGGTTTGGGTGTTTTGTTGTTTTGTTTGCTTTCTTTCCTCACTCCCTCCTGGTTTTGTTTTATTTCGATTTTATTTTCTCCATTCTCAAACCCTTTGGTTTGTTGAGCGTGTTTTTCCTTTTGTTGCATTGTTTGTTTTGCTTTATGTTTGCGGGATTGTCTATCTCACTCTGCCCTAGTTTTCTAGGGTTTTTCTATTCTATCAGGTTGGAAGGTGTTTGAAATGCTAAATTTGAAATTTCAACTGTTTCAACAAAAAATCTTGGTCCCAAGCAACAATTCGATCTCGAAGGCACCATTTCAAGATATTGTTACATATAATTTTGCCTTCATTATTGTTGCTTTAAGATTCTCAATTCTCCCATGTATTTCGGAGTCAGGAATCGAAACTCCACTTAGGGTTTTCCATTTTTTGAGTCTATGTTCCTTCACTTGTCTAATCCTGACTTATGATGTTCCATCGGGATTGGGTATCAGATCGATACCATGGAATGTTAAAAAGGTTTTGAAAAAGTAATATTCCAAGTCCCAATTTCGATCCTCACATTACCATCGGGATCAAAATTTGAGTTGACACCAAACCTTGGCTACATCATTAAGTATCATGACCAGACAAAGTCCCATTCCTAATTCCTGATATCTTATCAAGATCGGAACTCAGGTCAGACCTTTTCTCACCTTACACATATAAGGCCTGGTACATGACGAAGTCCAAGTCCTAATTCCCAATATCATATCGAGATTAGAACTCGAGAAGATACTTCCACCTATTGTCATTTTGGGCTTGGTTCTGAATTATGACTTGATCCTAACTTCCAATTCAACATCAGGATCAGAAGTTAGCAAAACCCTTTCAATAACTCCATTGGTTAAAGTGTTGCTACCTGGCGAAGACCCGATCCTGATTCCTGAACATTGCGGGATCGAACCACGAAATTGCTCTTAACTTCTTCATTAACATAGGTATAGGTGTCGAGTCACGACCCAATCCCAACTTCCAACAGAGTTTAGTTTTGTGCTTAAAATGGTCAGGTTCTTGGTTCTGTCCAGAACCTGAAACTTGAGGATGCTCAATTAACTTGTTGGATGGGATTTTAGCTTGACTTAATGTTAATATCATATGAATTCCTATGTTAAATTTCTCTTCATATGTCTTTTCTTTTATCTGATAATGGTTAGTAGTGCAGGATAATTAACAAATGTCTGACTCAAAGGAAGAGGTGCCCACTAAAGGAACATCTAAAGGAACAAGGCCAAAGAGGTTAAAACCAAAACAAGTGCCTCTTGCAATGAAGTACAAATTCCAAGGGAACCCAGTACCATCTAAGTTTGGGTCTGAGGTCATGAACATCACTAATACATTGGTGGGACACATGGATTTGGAGCAGTTTTGCATAGATACATTTTCAAAAGATGCTACCCCAAGAGCAAGGAGGATTGCAGAGTCTGGGCTAGCTCATGTGGCTAGTTTTCCTATTGTTGTACAGTGTCCTGAGTTTATTCTAACTGCTGCTCAAACATACAATCCTATTCAAAGGCAGTGCATTGATGCACAAGGAAATATAATAATTGTTCTAACCCCAGCAATGATCAAGCATGTTTTTTATCGTCCTCCTCATCCCAATCTCAATATCATGACCGAGGATCAAGCACTTGATAACTGGGCAAAGGATGTGGAAGGAAATAAGAAACTTATCAACAAACAGTGGCTAAAAATAGAGAAGAAGTCACTAAAGAAGTTGCCAACTAATCCTAAGAGGTTAGATTTTTCTAAAGATATAGGGGACATGATTACATTGTTGGCCAAGGTATTTGGAAAATAAAAATCTCATGTTTTTGAGCACTAGATGTTCCCATTCATCCAACTAATTTTGGAAGGGAAGCAATTTCTAGATTGGGGACAGATAATTTCTGATAATATACATAACCAACTGTTGAAAGTAGTAGAAACCAAGATATTGTATATGTCTTCATATGTCATATATTGTGTTGCAAGGATGGGAAGGTTTCCTGGATTGAACACTAAAGGGTCAATGGATGATGGCCCAGATCAAAAGAAGGTCTAGGAACATTATGACCAACTGGAGCTTAAGGAGTCAGAAAAACATTTTAAAAGAGTCAACGATGCATTTTTGTATGTTGTTATCAATCAACTCATAGGTGACATTTGTAGTGTGCATAGTTTTAGCAGAAAATGGAAAAATGGTGTCAGATAGTAGAGGGGAATAAAAGGCATTCCAAAGAGAAATCATTAGAGACTAAATTATTTATCCTAGGCCAGCTCTGTGAGCTTAAAGTCCAAGGCATTTTCTTTGCTAGGTTCTTGACATGTGAATCCATTCACCTTAATAATGCTTATGAAATCTATAATAAACAAATTTATATGCTTAGAATAATAATTTATTAGAATCAACTTTGAAGAGACAAAAACTATATCTGATTTCCAGTATCAAGATCCATTATAATCAAATATTTCAATCTTCTACGATTCATAATCATGGATAAAGGGGATTAAAGTTAATCACCATTTTTATATTATATTTTCACATTAAAAATATTACATGAGTGTTATGCTTCAAAGATTTGTTTTTTTGTTAATGAATTGTCTTGTCTAAAAGCATATCTGGGCATATGTATTTAAAGAGTACAATTTGTTTAGTATTAGATTTTTAATTATCTTTTAGAAAAATTAAACGTCTTCATATTTATGGATTTATTTGGGTTTCCTTTTGGACTTGGTGTGAAATATTATTAACTCTTCTTGGTTATTATAAATAACTATAATTATTGCATAAAAGATCAAATAATTAGATAGTTCATTGTTCTCTTCAAAAGATCTCTATCCTCTAGAATTGGTAAATTATCTCCAAGCATCCCAACCACCACAATTAATTTGTATCTACCATTCCAATTATTTTATTTGGTCCTTGAGAGATCTTATAAGAAACTTCATTTATTTCCTCATACTTGCCAACCAATTCTTCTTGAATACACTCATTAAATGGTGATGTTTCAAGTACCTAGGTAGACATTTGTGAATGTGAAATTTAGACAATAACATGACTTAATGTTGTAGTATGGTTTTGAAAATCTATCCTAATTCAAAAGCAAAACAAACCATCAAGATTAGAGAAGAAAGGATATTGAAAACCAAATAAAACTTGCAGCCAATACCATTCAATTTCCCTTTGATGTGTCCATGATTTGCATGATTTAAAATTGTCTAATTACTCAATTAGGCAACTTGTACTTGCATGAATTGATTGATTGATAAAAATGGCCTAGGATAGGGTTGATTTATAAGATTTTGGGTTGATGAATGGATGATTGATATTGCTTGGGAAGATCAAGAGCTAATATTGATTTTGTCCTCTCAAGTAGATGAACAAGTGTCCATATGGTTGGAAAAATCGTTGGGAGGTTTGGACAAGTGGGGGGAAGTGGAAATCTCTCAAGATTCCACTTGGCATGTGATTTTATTTTTAAATAATTGATTTTAAAATTAAAATTGATAATCCATATGCACATAATCCAAATTAAATAAATGTAAAATATTTATTTAATTTAGGAGGAAACCTTTGGGGGAAATATTAATTAAATTTAATTAGAATATGTGGCGATGAACATTAATGAAAAAGGAAAGATTATTTAATAATAATTAGTGATGAGAAAATATTAATCAAGTAATAAAATATTATTTAATTAATGGAAGTATTAAAAATCGGGGAATCGAATGGAAAATTAGAAGATATAGCAAAATCAACAAAATGTCAATTTTAAGTGTCCACATTTTGCCCCTCTTTGAAATAATATTAAAATAATGGATAAGTGCATGGAAATGGGGGACCAAAAAGGGATCTTAAGTGGTCATTTTTTCTTTGAAATTAGGAAAGACTAATCTTAGATGAGAAATTGAAAATAGTCATGCTCAAAATTTGAAGATGCAATAAGAACAAGAGTTGTATTGCTCTGAACCTACTTTCTAAACTATTAGCTATGTTTTTGAAAATGGTGGAGATTAATAGGTTCAAAAAGGGGGGCACACAAAGTGTTCTTATTTTTTCAGACAAACATAACATAGCATCTGGTATGCTACCCCAAAAATGTTAAATTTTTTTAATATTTAAAAAACCACTTCAATGAGAAAATTATGAGTATTATTTTGCTAATTTTTTAATGAATATATAATATTTTACTACTTTTAAAAAAATAAACTAATGGACACATCTTGAAAAACAAAAAATTGAGCAATGCCCCCCCCCAAATTTTATCGGAAATTGATCGAAAATCACATTTTTAAAATATTTATAGAATAAAGTCTAGCTTTTAAAAATGTAATTTATTTGAAATTTTGATGAATGACTAAAAACTGAAGTCAAAAATACCATTCGAAGGTTTTTGACAAAAAATAGAGACACTAGCAAAAGAAATTAAAAATTAAAACCTTATCATATTCAAAATGTGAAAAAAAATACATGTTTAGAAAGCTGAGAGAGCTCAATGTTCCTATGTCATTTTTTTACTTGACATTGAAAGGAGAGCACACTTGAGATGTGTCAATTTTTTTACAAGTTTAAAAAACATGTCTTTGAACATTGAAATGTTAGTCAAACCCTTTTGGTTGGATTCCCAAGGAAAATTCAACCTTAAAGGTTGGAAATTCCCAAGGTAGACAATAACATGAGCATATTATAACACACTCGCGTTATTTTCTTAGGTTACCATAACGTGAGCATGTTATAATGTTTTCACATTATTGTTTATCTTAGGTTTTTACAGCATGAGTATATTCTAGAACACTATCACAATTATAACATGGTCACATTATTGTGAAGGAAAATTAATCTTTTCTCTCCCTTACCTTCTCTCTCTCTCTCTCCTACTCTACCCTCTCCCTCCTCTCCCTCCTTCGCTCTCCCTCCACTAATATCATTTCTATCTTTCTACATCTCCCTTCCTCTCTCTTTGTTCGTCTTTAGATCTCCCATCTCTCTCTATACCTATCTCTTTACCTCTCTCTCCCTCTTTTCTTTTATTTTTCTCTCTATCTCACCTCTCTCTCTCTCCCCCTATCTTCTTCTCTCTCGCATATCTATCTTTCCCTCCCTCATTGATCTCTCTACCTCTTTATTTCTCTCTAGGTCCTATTAGCAACACAAGGGTAGACAACTGAGAGGGGGGATGAATCAATTGTCACATAAATTCACAACTTATTAACTTTATTAACCTTATTCTCATATTTGATTATTAACCATGAAAGCATAAATCATCAACACATTAGAAACACATAAGACCAAGAATTTTTTACGTGGAAAACCTGTTAGGGAAAAAACCACGGTGGAGGTCAATCCACAAGATTATACCCTGTTAAAAATATAAAGAATGAAATGGGGAATGTGCATGCATTCAGGGCACTGCCTAGAGCTCACTGCTCAATTACAACAAGGCTTACTGCCCAAAGGAAGACACACTCTCTTACAGAAAGATTCGGATTAAATTTGTAGGGATTTAAACTGATAAAATAACATCTACTAATGCTTGATCACAGTTCTGGTTAAGCACATGAACACTTCTTGACTCTTCTTCACTCTTCTTCACACTCTTCTCTACCTTTGAATGATTTAGAACATTATTCATGCACACACACATTTGGCATACTTCAAATGAAATAATCATTTGCTTATATATATCCGCAACAAGAAATTAAATCGCTACATGTCGGCCTTAAGAAAATAATAAAATGAATGCAAACTATTTGCCCAAATCAAAAACAATTATTAATGTGAATCAACCAAGGTCGGCCACAATATAGTGAAGACCCAAAATAACATCTTTGAACACAATCCACCTTCAAAAAATATTCCTCGAAGATCCACAACACGCTACAAACACCTTGTCAGCCAAGAACATGAAAAACATGAACACGCAAGAGAAAATCTCAAATCACAAGCACAACGATCAATGTAGACGTGCAACAAAGATAGAGAACAGTCTAGAAACATCCACAAACATCATGAAACACTAGAGAAGCATCTACAACAAATGAACTTACTAAAATTGCATCATCTTCATTTAGGAACACAAACTGAAGTAACATAAAGACTGTCAGAATACAAATCTTCATAACTCAATCCAAAATTCACGTGGATTTTTGAAACTCAATGTGGATAAACTAGATATACTCGACAAGAAACCTTTTATTCCATAACCTCTGATCATCAACGTACTGAACTCACCGACAGACTGAACTTCACTTCACCACTGACAACCAGCAACTCATTTCATTACAATTTTCCCAATATCCTCGACATATACAACTTCAAATGCATTAATTCTAATAGTCTTGAAATCAATGACAACCACATATCAGCAACACAACCACAACATCCAACAATCTCCCCCTTTGGCATTGATGGAAACACATGATGTGAAAAACACCATCAACGTAACTACACTTACTCCCCCTTAGGTTTTGACTCTTTTCTTCTCAACAACTCTTCTTCCACATGACTCTTCTCCTCACAAAGTTCTTCTCCCCCATATTTTTTTTCACATTACTCTTCTCCCCCTTTGACATCAATGACAAATATCTCTAATCTTTGAACCACATATTTGAATATCTAAACATTTGACTACTCCCCCTGAGTAGCAACCACCACAACATCAATCTGGATCAAGATATGACTATGAAAATCATGGACTGATGCAAAGCAACGCATCTTAGTTCTAATTAGGAGGGGTAATCACCCCTAAATTCCCTCTGAGATACTCAAAAGTATCCTTAGGAAATGGCTTGGTAAAGATGTATGCAATCTGACTTCCTTCTCACTCACTTTCTCTCTCAAAAATTGAAACCTGATAGATATATGCTTGGTCTTTGAATGCAACACTGGATTCTTAGATATGTTAATAGCACTTGAATTATCATAGAATATAGCAATAGGCTCATCATACACAACTCTGATATCCTTCAACATCTGCTTCATCCACAATACTTGAGTACAATTGTTAGTAGCAACAATGTATTCAGCCTCTGCAGTAGATAAATAAATGACATTATGTTTTTTACTTAACCATGAAATCAGCTTCTTTCCCAAGAAAAATGCACCACCACTAGTGGGTTGATGCAAGAAGTTGGGTACACAAAAAGTTCAAAAAGTGGAAATGTTTTTTCTGTTTTTCAGAATTTTTCACACTTGGACTGAAAATTTGAGGCACTTACACAATGAATCTTAAAAAAAGTAGTAATATGAAATTTTTAATTTTGAATCTAGTTTCCAAATATGTAAATTATTCAAATACCCAGATTATAGAAATTAAATTTTGATATGGATCTATAAAAACAACTTTTTAAAAGTCCCTTTTTTTTACAATACCAAGCACATGTACAGACAATAATTTTTGACCCAAATAAAAGTATTTTTCTAATTCATTTTGGGAAAATAGATCTAACAACATGAAGTTTGGTCTGGAAATTTTTGTGTAATTTTTGGTTGAATATTTTTTTTTTTATTAAATTTATATTGGCCTTAATTGTTGTTTTTAAAAATCAATGTGTACGAACAACATAATTGGACATAAACTAAACATTTTTTTATTCTTTTTTTTTTCATTGTGTAGAGAATTGTCTGAAGTTTGATCCCATATAAAAAAAATTACAAAAAACTTAACCAAAAAAAAGTTATTAAAAAAAAAAAAGTCTAATATTTCAAATTTAAGGATTAGTTTGCTTAGAAATCAACTAAAAAATAGAAAACATAATCCAATATTAATAAAAATTATGTATTTGGAAAGTAGACATCGTTTTCTCTAATGGGTTTTAATTTTATATATTGATTTAGAAAAGAAGTCCATCATATATGTTATCAAAGTTGGACATTTTTCTTCAATCTAGCTTAATTTTTTAGTTGCAGGTCAAAGGCTAAGGATCGGATTGTCAAGCCTTTCCCAAGCCTAAAACCAAGGCTGGATGTGGTGTGGGAATTCAACTTTTAAATAACGCGTACGCGTTACAAAAACGTGTACGTGTTATTTAAATGAAACGTGTATGCGTTATATATTTACCTGTTGGGTAAAGATAATGTGTACGCGTTATGAAACGTGTATGCATTCTTTGAACATAACGCGTACGCATTTCTAATATAGCCGTTTTTTCCTAATTTAAAAAATACTAGTAAAACATGATTTTCCTGCAACATTCTTTTTCTGTAGTACGGTCTGAAAGTGTCATTTTCTTCATTTTTTATTGCAAATTTGTCTTGTGTAGGGCATATTCTATTCAAATTGTTGGAAGAGACAAAGTGCAGGTTGAATTTTCTAAAGTAGAATCAAGTAGAACATTTTAGAAGAATATTTTGAAAAAGAGAATTTTTGGATGTACTCATGATGTTTTTGTACTTCAGAGTTTATAGAAAAAATGATCTTCATAGTACATAGTTTAATTTGAATATTTGAAGGAGGTGGCAATTTGAAAATAGGTTTTTTGAATTAGTTGTTTTGTCATCAAAAAGGGTTTGGTAACCATGGGTGATAAGAAAAGGAAAAAAAAAGATGTAGAAAGTTAATGACACCTGAAGAAATTCAAGCAAATAAAGATAAGGAAGCAAAAAGACAAAGGGAAAGGAGAGAAAAGATTTGTCAAATGAAAGATTTGGAAGCATCTAGTTCCAAGAATATTCAAGAGGAAGCCATGAATGATGAAATGAATGTAAATGATGCAAATGTGGAGATGGTGAATATGGAAGAAAATGCAATTACGGAGACAAACCCAATTATGCCTTCAACCTCAACTTTGAATGATATGCAAAAAACTTCAGGTATGTCTTCAAATCCACCTTCCAATGATATGGAAAATGCACCTATTCAAACAATCTATCCAGGTATGTGTTCAAACCCAAGTTTTGATAATATTGATATTGTTTGTTTAGATGAAGCTGGATACACCATTGATGAGATCAATAATATTAAGGTTGAAACAATGCAGAAACAAAAAAATGATGAAATTATATCGTATGAGAATGCAAATGAAAATGAAATCCCTAATATTGATGAAAATGAGAATGAAATCCCTCATATTGATGAAAATGATAATGAAATCCCTTTTACATTTGAAAATGAAAATGAAACCCCTTGTGTGAATGAAAATGAAACTCCTTCTATGGATGAAGGTGAAAATGTTTTTTTTACAATTGAAACAGATGTGCTAGATAACCTTCGTGGTAAAGTTTCTTCGAGACAAATTAGAAATTATGGAAATAAAATATATAAAATATTTTTTTATAGAAAGAAATTAGGATTCCAATGTCAACTCATGGTGCAATTGATGAGAATGTTGAAAATGAGTAAAGTGATGAAAAATTAGGTGTTTTTGTAAAATCAAAAAAGAAATATGATTCAGTAGAACAAGTCATATCTAGTGTTGCTAATGTTATTGATGTTATTGGTAAGAAAAGTCAATCAAAAGATAAGAATGTGGCTCGTCGTGCAATAACAACTGCTCTAGTTGATAAAACTTCAAATAAAAGAATGTGAAGTAAGATTAGTAAAAGTGTAAAAGTAAATCCTAGAACTTTGATAAGAGCTGCTAAAAGAAGAGAAAGTATTGAAAAGGATCCTATTAATCAATGTTGGAGTTTTAGTGGTAGACTCCCAAGATCAGACATGAAATTAAATAATGAAATTAAATATTTAATCAATAAATTTTGGCATGATAATACAAGAGTATCACCTAACATTAGAGATGTCTTAAAATTAAGGGTGGGTTCTAAAATTCATGAACCTCATCCAAAGCATCTCTTAGATATGACTCAAACTGAATTATATAAAAAAAAAAAAGATTCTTCAATCTTACCATTGAATATTAACATAAGTCAAAGATCATTCGAAAAGTGTAAACCTTGGTATGTTAGAATTAATAAGCAATGAATCTCTTGTTGTTGTAAGACTCATGTACAATTTCGTTATTATTATGATATATTTTGATATATATGATGCACTTTGCATGCTAACCAAATTATGCAGGACATTTGTGGCATTAATATGCCACTTGAAAGAATCAAAGATTTTATAGTAGGTTTGTTTTGTGATCCCTCTTTAACTGGAAACTCATTTTTTTTAAAAGCATGCATTTCTGGAGAATGCGATAGATGTGGTAACTTTTCATTATTAGGAGAATGTATGCATGAAAGTAGTTTAGATGAATTTGGACAACAATTAGTGGATGTAAAAAACTTTTAAAATGTTGAGTATTCTTTAAAAGATGGAAAAACTAGAAAACGTGTTGACCTAATTGTGGAAAAAAATTAGTGTGCATTCTTTTATTAATGAATTTAAAGATAAGTTTGTACCTAAATATGTTCAACACTCTCATAATGCTCATTGGCTTGATAATCAATTTCGTTTATGTAAAAACACATTCCCAATTGGAACTATATTGTCAGTTGTTGATTTTGCTAAAAATTATACTCTTGCTCCACAAGAAGAAATTCAATCACAGATTATAATTCAATGCAAGTAGCTATATTTGTTCACATTGTTTATAGACATGCGAAGACAGTACAAAAGATAATAGAATTTTTTGAGAGAGTACCATTTTATGTAAGTGATAATCGATTACATCCATCGAGTTTGTACAATATTGTTTTGATATATTTTATAAAAATTTAAAAGAGAGGAATTCAAATGCTAGAACATCTCATATGGTCAGATAATTGCATAGGTCAATTCAAAAATGCTAGAATGTTTTATTGGTTATGTAGAGTTCATAAGGAAAATAATATCCAACACATATGGAGTTTTTTTTAAGCTATTCATGGTAAGGGAGAACACGATGGAGCAGGTGCATGTGTGAAAAGAGCTCTTGCTAGAGAGCAACTAAAATTTGAGGATGCTGCAAAATTTAGAGATGCACGTGCAATTGTAGATTGGTGCAATACCAAATTATCTACAAGAACAAGTGAGAGCTCAATAATTCGATGCTTCTTTTGGTTAGTTGAAGAAAATGATATTTTTTCTCGACAAGATTGTGAAACAATTAATGGATCTGCAAAATGGCATTCATTTAAGAGTTCGAATGCAAACACATGGACAATATGGACAAGGGAGTTGGCATGTTTTTTCAATTTTGTATTGCAGGTGATTGGGAGGCATGTGAAAATACGAAATGGGTCGAACAATGGAAACAAAGAGCCTTAATGCCTACATCGACAAATGTTCAACATGGAATGATAATTGAAGATAATCAAGTGTTCACATCAGATGATTATGATCATGTTTTAGATCTTGTACAAGAAGGTACATTATTTATTGAGTTGAATTTTGTATGTATGGATGTTTATATGTGAATTAAATATAAGTCACTTTTTATTGAATTTTATATTTATTTTTGTAGGACATGTGTATGTTGTTGTTGCACCTAAGGGGAATGAAGAGGAGACAGATTACTAGTTGGCTAGATGTGTTGAGAGAAAGCATAAGTTGGCACATCCTAGAGTGGATGATGACAACTTTGAGTATCCAATTGGTTCAGTGGTTGTTGTTGGCACTTGGCTTCAAAAATATTTGATGAGAAAGAATGGCTTGCCTGCATTTAAAGATTATGAAAGACACAAGAAGATTATACATTATTCATACTTGATTTTGGAAACCAATATAAAACTAGTTAGATATCAAGGGAGGCCTGCTAATAAATTTTTATGGAAACTTTCAATGGATGATCATGAGACAATCATAGATGCATTAAAAAAGAGAGAGGATGCAAATGGTACAACAGAGTAAATAAATATTGGTAAGTATATTTATTTTTTTATATAGTTAATTGATATATATATTTGTATTTAATCATTTCCTAATTAAAGTTTTATATCATTTTTTGTTTCAAGTCTCCCAAAATTAGATGCTTTACAAACAAGAGAGGAGATGCACATATATTACAATGGAATTCAAATATAGAGATAGGTAACTATATATAGTTCTAGATACATTTAATTGATAGTATAAATTCATTATCTCAACTCCCCTTAATCCACCCTCTTGCATCCCTTCAAGTCATTCTATCAACTCCCCTTAATCCACCCTCTTTCATCCCCTTAAGCCATCCTCTTAAAGCACCCTTAAGTCATATCCTCTTACATCCATGTAATCCATAATCTTGCATTCCTTAAGTCACTCTCATAATTCCCCTTAAGCCATCCTCTTAGGGCCTGTTAATCCATATTGTAAGGTTCATGACATGCATCCCCTTAATCCACTATCTTACATCCCTTTAATCCATTCTATCAACTCCCCTTAATCCACCCTCTTACATCCCCTTAATTCACTTTCTTACATCCCTTTGATTCATTTTATCAACTCCCCTTAATCCACCCTCTTACATCCCCTTAATCCATCCTCTTAAAGGACTCTCATAATTCCCCTTAAGCCATCCTCTTAGGCCTATTAATCCATATTGTCATGACATGCATCCCCTTATCTTACATCCCTTTAATCCATTCTATCAACTCCCTTAATCCACCCTCTTGCATCCCCTTAATCCACTCTCTTACATCCCTTTGAGTCATTTTATCAACTCCCCTTAATCCACCCTCTTACATCCCCTTAAGCCATCCTCTTAAAGGACTCTCATAATTCCCCTTAATCCATCCTCTTAGGGCCTATTAATCCATATTGTAAGGTTCATGGCATGCATCCCCTTAATCCACTATCTTACATCCCTTTAATCCATTCTATCAACTCCCCTTAATCCACCCTCTTACATCCCCTTAATCCACTCTCTTACATCCCTTTGAGTCATTTTATCAACTCCCCTTAATCCACCCTCTTACATCCCCTTAAGCCATCCTATTAAAGGACTCTCATAATTCCCCTTAAGCCATCCTCTTAGGACCTGTTAAGCCATATCCTAGGGTTCATGAGATGCATCCTCTTAAACCATCCTCTTAACTCCCCTTAATCCATTCTCTTAAGACCCCCCTTAAGCTATATATCCTCTTAGGTCCCATTAATCCATCCTATGGCAAACATCTTTTGAATTTGTATGGAATTTACTATATACTATTCTTTTCTCGCATGAATTTTTTTCTTAAATGACTCATTAAAATTGTAGTTACTTACATTAATTATTTTTGCAGGTTCTCATCAAGTCGATCTACGAAGTGATTGTTGAACTGAAAAATTATTTTATCAAGAGACTATTTAAATATCGATTTTTGGTCTTCACCTAAAAGTTGATAAGTTTTAATTGTATCTACATGCACATATATGTTTCATCATATTATATAGTTGTAATAAACATCTTGATATACATTATATATGTTTGTTCAATGTCACTTTTTAAATATCTTGTTCCAATTTTATAGGTTATACATTTCATGTCTTGTATTTACCACATTTTATATAATTATTCAATTGTATAGATTATACATTTTATACATACAAGGAGATAGTTTTTTTGTTTATTGATTCAAATATTTGCTATCTAATTGGAAAATAGTTAAAATTACCTACCCTTAATTTATTATGAATATGATCTAAACTATTTAAGGAATGTTTTAATTTTTCACCTAACCATGTGATAAATTATATATATTAAATTTGATTCTAGATAAGAATTTATATAGTGTATGTAATACTTGAAAATTAGATAAAATATAAATAGTCTAATGTATGAGTGCATATAATCATGAAAATGAACATAACAAGATATCATAATTGACTGCATATATAATCATCATATTAAAGTCAACTGATATAAATAAACACAAATATGATAACATGTTCAAAGTAAAACTAGAGATAGATAGTCCATAGAATTTATATGTCAAGTCCAACACATATATTTAAATAAAACTAGAGATCTATAGTCCATAAAATATAAAACCATCTAACTTTCAGGCTGATCGGTCAAATCAAGTCTCCTCTTTGTTCCATGTTGACTAGATGTACCCACATCATGCTGTAAAAGAGTACAAGAAACTTGAAATTAGATTTAAATTTATTTAGAAATTTTGATATAATTAAACATATTTAAACTTGAAAATATAAACTTTTAGATAAAAATAAATTTAATTAAATATCTAGTATTTATATAGTAAAAATGATTCTAGTATGCATAAATTACCATATGATCATGTGAATATGTAACTGGCACATTTTCTTCAACGGGTAGCATAACTGTCACTTGAGAAGATGCAAATGCCTGATCTACTATATCCTGCATATTCATATAAAGCAAACAATATGTGAAAACCTCAAATATATATATATTTAAAAGGTCCGTAAAAATTGTATAGGAGATTTAAAGTAAAGTTTACAACCTCGAATGATATGACCTCATGATACGCACTTGAGATTGCCCATGCATAAATGCCAATGATGTCTCAGGTGCACGGCTCGCCATGGGTATCTCATGAAATTCCTACATATAGATGTACAACAGTTCGTATAGATCATTGAAACATGTGTATGTAAATGAAAAATTAAATTAGATCTATGATGTCTATTTAATTTAAACTTAACAAACTTTTGAAAGCACGCACCTGAGCTGATGATGTCTCAGGAGTGCTCACCACTATAACTTGTGGTTGGTCAGTACTAGGTATTGTATGACCTCCCTGCATCTAGATACAATATATCAATTCACACGTGTACAAATTCAAATTAAATTAGATATATATCCACACAAATTAAATTTAATATATATTGGTTCAAGTACCTGTCCAAAAGGTGAGCCCAAATCTACAGCACTCGACATATGCACACGATGATCATATTGAGTTTCAGGCATCATGTGATCATGCGTCTACACCAAACACTTATTGAATTAATATTATATTATATATATAATTTGATATTATTTACATGAATTTTTCATATTTCAAACTTGAATTAAATTTAAGTTCAAAAGATGAACATTCCTATGTAGGACGATCCTCAGAATATAGTAAATTCAGGTATGACCCCGTCCCAGATGCATGTGCGTCGCTTGAAGTGGATGTCTGAGTAACCCTATAGCCCGAGCCTCCATGCTGTCTATTGGCCACTTCAGTGGCCGCATGTGTAGTCTGCTGAGTGAGATGTCTTGAAAGTGAACTCAATTCTCCTAATGTCGATAACATGGTTTGTTGTTGAAATGCAGCAGGAACACAAGGAGAAGGAAGAGGAACAATAGGAGAAATTGGAACACGTTGTTGAGGATTGACACGTGATCCTAGTCTGTGTTGGGGCATGACATGCCCAACTCCCTGAAATGACCTCATATCAAAATAGTTGGGTTTTCTACCCAACTCAAACTCATCCCATAACTTTCTCAAAAAGTATAAGGGAACCTCACTGTTGCCATGTGGTGGACTATCAAACACCATCCACCATCTGTCCCAAAAATGTGTAGCTATTTGCGGGTGCCTACACCATAAAATTGAAATTCATTTTTTCGTGGGTGGAATGGGTTGGTTTGTTTGGGGATTAATAAAATATTGGCACATGGCTTGTTTGGTAATTTTCAGGTCATTGATTTCTTTATATGACAATCCATCCACATAGAATTGTCTCCTCTCTTCTCTCCATTGATGGAACCTACTTAGGTCCACATCAATAGATCGAACATAATCGACAATAGTTTGCATCATAGATGCAAACCATGCGAGATGGGGAGGGACTCTAGGCTCATTTTTTATGAGATCTATATTTCCTTGAATGACAATGAGGTTTGCTCGGATATTCTCTCTTAATTGATCTTCATCAACTATAGGAGGGGGTAAGTTGGCTGTCATGGGGTGAACCCCAAAGGAACTAAAACAACGGAACAATTTTTTTTTTTTTTAAAGAATATAATAACATACTTAAGTAGTACAACATAACAATATATTAAGAGGCACAACTTGTTCCAATGGGGTACACGAAGTGACATGACTAATCTAACCCATAACATCGATAAAAAGATAAACAATAATTAAACAATTATATAAATCTATTAATTCCCATTCATCATTAAAATATCCATTAAACAATACCGTTATCAATACCATATGCACATGTGACAATACATGTAATTATACAGATATAAAATGTTACATATTTCAATAGATACAACATAACGTAACCAACTATTACAAGTGACAATTCATGAATACATACAAGGCCTGAATATACATTACATCCCAAGTGATAATAAAATACAATTAACTGAAGATACATCTCAATAACTACATATACCAATTACAACAGGTCATCCCAACACACGTGGGAGACAATACATCAATGATTACATTAAATACATTACAACTGAAGTATATACAACTATCTGGTACATAAGAATAACTGGATCATCAACATCTTCCAAAAGCCCTGCAATAAAAGATATAACTGAAACAAAAAGGGGAAACCCAACGGGGTGCGAAGCACGTTCCACCCAACCACCCCCGTGCTGAGAGTAGACAGGGAAGGGTCCCCGACCAAGTACGTCTAACAACAACAAAGACTAACTCCAAGAAGATAACTTAACACCAAAGACCACATGGTAACACAACAATGGCAAATCCAACAGGCACAACAAACCACTGAAGAACATAACAACCAAACATAATCTAATCGTCAATGAAACTCGGACATAATATTGAACTTTACTTACAATAGTAACCAAAGACAAACCAATAAATCACTTCCAGAGGACTTCAGTAAATCAACACAAACAGAATGTTAGACGAGAGTGTCATCGCATGGTTTCACATGGATTCTCCAGACAACCTATTACAAGGTGCCGCCTCCATCTCTACATGGATTCTCCAGACAACCCAGTTAAGGTGCCGCTTCCATCTATGGTTCTCCTGACAACCTATCTCAAGGTGCCGCTCCATAGGGTTACTCATGCGGAGTCATTGACCTTTCGTGAGGACAAGGTAATGACCTTGCCAACCACGGCCTTCTCAGTCCCCTTTAGTCTGTGATAGCACTAACAGGTGGACGAGGCTTCACAATTATCTTGTTAATGTTTAATTCCCACCCGTGGTT
The DNA here is from genome assembly GCA_007258455.2 of Sequoia sempervirens. Classification (NCBI taxonomy): domain Eukaryota; kingdom Viridiplantae; phylum Streptophyta; class Pinopsida; order Cupressales; family Cupressaceae; genus Sequoia; species Sequoia sempervirens. The sequence goes on along the minus strand of VDFB02000007.1, from coordinate 20,306,733 downwards.
TATTACTTAAGTTATCACTGATTAATACAACTCTATGTGGGTTACCCTGACAGCCCCTTTGTGCGCCGGCCCCCACTAGAGCCACTCTCTCTAGACACTCAATCCCAAAATAACCAACACAAAAAGGACTGCATCAACAAGACATAATTGGACCAACACATGGATCCTCCGCGAGGCATAACCATCTCGCCATCACATGAAACATAACCACAAATAGTGCAATCTAAAAGCCAACTAAATCATAACCAGGGTCGAATCCAAAACCAACCATCAAGTACGAGATCACAATTCACATTAGCAAACCCCGCCTCTGGAAGTTCTAATCACAACTTAGAACCCTATAATTGAATAAGTTAACTCAAAGGTTTTCTACATGACCTAGACCCAGGTTTAAGAAAATCAAATTAAATCAAAATGCATGATCTCGAGAGTAACCAAAGAATCAACAACGCCATAATACAATTACCACGAACAACAAATTCCATCAAATAAATAAATCCACAACTCGAAAATAAGTAACTAAATCAAACACATCGTTTACTTCTAATTTTCTCAATTAGACTATATCATTGCATGACAATAAATATTATATCATTAATTCAGAATATCAACACCTTAAATTCTTTAAATGCATATTTATAACAATATATATATATATATATATACCGTTTATTTCAAAATTGCATCCATCAAACATATAATAGAAGAATTTGCCCTAATATTACACAATACTTTTACAAATTCACATAAATAAATATACTTACATTAAAAAAATCATTTTATAAAAACATTAAATAAATATCTTTTTATTTTTATTTTTAAAAAAAATAAATAAATTATAAATTATAAATTATATATATATATATATATATATATATATATATATATATATATCAAATTGGAAATAAAGAAACTAAATAAATCTAAGTTTAAAGCGAAATAAATTTAAGTTTATAATAAATAAATAAAAATAACATAAAATAAATAAAATAAATTTGAAGTCCATTCAATATGTACCATGGTACCATAGCGTGGTGTGTGACATACCAGTCTTCAATATTTCTGTACCACAGTCCTGCATTGGTGGCCACTTGGCCTGATCTTTGTCATTCCCTCACCTAATGGTGGCTTTCTGACTACTGGGGAAATGAGTGCATGATCGCGTGCCACCACAGTGGCTTGTGACAGGAGGGAGCCCGTGGGTGAGTGCGACTCGGCCGACCCCCACCCCCAAAAAAATTTAAATTTATATATATATTTTTTTTAATATTTTCTTCATAACTATAAATTTTCATATTTTACAAAAGAATACGAATTGTAATTAAATTAAATTTCGCTCCTACACATTTATAATAAAATAATTTATTTATTTATTTTATATTAAATCCCAATTTCGTACGAAAGTATAGAGAAACATTAACAAAACATAACATCAATTAAATATATATTATCTAATATTTATATAAACAAATTTACACAAATACATAAAATTCATACATATATCCATTCCGATGATTCAGATAAAATAATAATTTGTGTATATATTTAACCTCCTTTTTTTTATATATATATATATAATATATACAGTGTGTATATCAATATATATTTACCCAGATATTCAAACAATCATATGACCACAGATTTTCAATAAAATTAATATAGCTTTGACAAATAAATCCAACCTCAACCTAAATAATTTATTTTTCAAACAATAAGTTTCACAACTAAATTATATTGGAGAAATATCAAAAAGATTTACTAATGTTTTCAACAGAAGATACAAGGGTTTTAATCTGAGCAAGTTTTCGAATGACAAAACTTTATTCGAATCAAATTTTGAAAACCTAGCAACCATAATTGTTACAGAACAATGAAATATTAATAACTTAAAAGGAGAATACCTGGAGCCCTTTGTCTGAAGAAGAATCCCTTCTGTAAACTCCTTTCGAATTCCTCCTGCAGTTCCTTCTCGATCGCCTCCTGCAACTCTCTTTTCAAATCTCTCTATCTTCCCCTCAATTATTTTTCCCTGAAGTTTTCTTTAAAATTCCCTTTCTTTTATTTTTTATGTTTCTTTTCCGGTCCCAAAACAGCAGTGAAGTTAAGTGTGTGAATAATCTTCTCTTGAAATAAAATAATAAATCAAAAATAAAATTCCATAAACACATCACCTTTTCTTTTCACAAAAAGCCTCCTTCCTATTGGTCCTTTTCCAGCTTTTAAAAGCTCACATTTATCTAAAATTTTTAATTAAATAATTTATTTAAATTTAGATATTATCTTCACATAATTTCCTAATTTAATATTAATAAAAATAATATTTAATTACTCTCAACTATATTAATTTAATTATAATTATTTTCATTTTTAATTAATTAAATCACTTTTAATTTATTATTTATTTAATTTTAACATTTTTCTAACTCTCGATTAAATCAAATAATAGTGCAACCTTAATTAATTATTTTATGCAATACGATTAATTAATTAAACACTACCCAAGAATAAAATAAATACTCAACAATAAAACTACATACAAGACAAGACAAGACTTCAATCCTAACACAACTCTGTGAGACGTGGACTTTTGGGACGGGGGCGCTTCAAATACTCCCTTTTTCAACATTTTTACCCGTTGGGATGGTGATTGCTAAAAGCCTGTCTGCCCGGAAGCCGAGGTGGAATGAACTTATTCACGCATCCAAATAAGCGTCAAGTAGCACATGTATATATATATAATCAACATCCTACCGTGAGAAGGAATTGCAGTGTAGCAGGGCACTCGTGAACGAGTGATGCTACACTGTCCTCTCACCTAGTCTATTCTAACAATTACAATATCCATAACAACTAGCATTTCTAACAAATTGATCATAAGATAATATTCTGATTAACTACTGCATCATAACTAATCACTAAACCATTGCATTGTAAAGTAACACAGAATTCAAATCACATGATCACCATACGATTATCACATCGACATTTAAAACATTAGAGAGAAAGCATTACCTAATAAAACAATCCAAACCCTACATATAGAGTATCATAAATCACAATAAAAAATATCAATTGTAGCAATTAATTAAACTACACAACCACACACACCAAAATGATGAATCAGTCACCATCACAATTCAGTATCACACTAACATATAAAGCAAACAATAGTAGTAAATAGTATCAAAAACATGGGGGTATTACATGGTGATTGGAGAATGTGGAGGTGTGCTAGGGTTATGTCCATGTGGTGGATTGGGATGTATGGGATCTATAGTAATTTCTTGATTGGGCATAAAATCCTCTAAATTAAACAACGGATCCATGTGAGCAATGATATGGCAACTGCATGTTAAACAATTAAAAAAATATATCAACAAACTAATTAAATAATGCACACAATTTGAAAGTTATTTAAAAATCACATTGAACATGAACAAATTCAAAATATATTTCATTTGAAGACCATTTGATTTATAACATTATAAAATCCATAACATTAAAAATTCATAGCATTTACACACATTAAATTGAGTCTAGTGTGGGGTTGTTAATATGAAGGGTAGATTTATGAAATTATGGGGTTTTATTAAAATTTATTTAATCTCATTCATTATTTTCAAATAATACTAAACATAAGAATGAAAAATTAATAGAAGACATTGAAAGGGACACATAGATATATGCTAGTGACCTAATTGCAATGTATAAAATATAAAAAAAGATGAGTGACCAAGCTCTATTCACCAAATTTATCCCCTTAAGAAATGTCAAATTCCCCCTTAAGACATTGATTTATGATTTAGGGTATAGGATGGATTAAGGGGATATATATGTAGTAAGGTCCTAGGACAAAATGGTCCATGGCTTAAGGGAATCAAATTTGGTGAAGTTTCCTAAGGCAACCAAATTTCATTTTAAGGTCCTACAACAAAATGAATAGATGTATTAATCAAGTATGACAGAATTTGATTAAATCCGAGGACATAAATTGATTTATCTAAATTTTCAAATTTCATGATAAGAGACACAAGATCTCTATAGTGGGAAAAAGTAGTTAAGAAGAAATTATAAGTTTAACACTAACATTAGAATTTATAATCTCATTCATTGTTTTCAAAGAATACTAAAGATAAGAATGAAAAATTAATAGAATACATTCAAAGGGACACATAGATATATGCTAGTGACCTAATTGCAATGTACCAAAATAAACAAGATGACTTGAGGCTCTGATACCAAATTTTGAGAACTTCTTTGATCCCCTTAAGAAATGTCATATTTGGACCCCTTAAGACATCAATTTACGATTTAGGGTGATGGGATGGCTTAAGGGGATCTATTTCTATTAAGGTGGACTAGGAAAAAATGTTCCATGGCTTAAGGGAATAAAATTTGGTGGAGTTGCCTAAGGCAACCAAATTTAATTTTAAGTTCCTACAACAAAATGAATACTAAATAAGGGTTTAGGGTTTAGATTTAGAGATTTTATGACATGAAAACATATAGAGACACATGAATGAAATTTTTACAAGTAAATGAGAAACCCTACCACCTAAACTTAGTGCTTTGAATAAAATATGTGACATTCTAGGAATGGCTTCAATATATATAAATTCAATGTCAGGTGTCTAAGTGTGTGGTTCTAATTCTTGGACCTCATCTGGTCATTAAATCTATCTCAAGTTGAATAAATCCTCAAAATCAGCTATCTGTTATTCATCATATATAGATATCTATGTGTTATCTGTAATGTGTGTGTTACATGCTCATATCAACTAGCATCATGATATATGAACTTATTAAATCAAGCACATAGTTTCACATGAGGCACATTATTTTACTTCACTAGTACACTTTCTCAAGTTAAATTATACAATCATGAAGTTTTTTGAGATAAAATTAGCTATCAAATTTATATTAAATGTGAACATATTATAATTAAATCAATTTGTTGGTTAATATATAGATCTATGCATCGATTGTTTGTGCCTCCTTTATTAGTCAATTATGAATTTCATTGGTAGTTGTGTGGATCACCAATGACATACCAAAGTGTACCTAACCTATAGACTATAATTTGTGATCCCTCCCTACATGTTATGTCATCAAATCTTACTACACATCCTTATTTTACCTCTTCTATTATATGACATGCCCCTAATATTGAACTTTTCATCACTTCTACCCTAAATAAACTAAGAACCATGAGTGAGAGTAAAAATCATACAAAGAAGGTTATGTCAAATATAAAATGTAATCTAAACCTCCTTGAGGAGCCCTAATTTAGGGTTTTAGGTTTATGTTTTAGGGTAAATAGCCCATTTTAGGTTTACGTAAATTAGGGTAAATAGGGTTTTAGGTTTATGTTTTAGGGTTTAGGTCCAAGGATTAACCTATGTAAATTAGTTTTTAGGGACCTATGTAAATTTTGTAACCTAGGGTTTCTAGGGTTTTGAAATTTCTAAGTTTTAAATGTGTTCAATTTAGGTTTATTTTTTATGGTTTTCAATTTACAATTTAAATTTCTTTGTTTCGTTGATGTTTTTGGTTTTTTAAATGCAATTAAAAACTATAAAACATTGAACTAAAACACACTAAACAAACAAAAACTGAATACTAATTAAAAAACAAAAAAAAAGATATAAAGCAAAAAAAAATGAAGAATTCAACCAACCTAGAGGTCAATGAGGTCGCTAGTGTCGATGGGAGGAGGTGGCAGTCAAAATTTTGTTCACTTAAGGCCTTTAAAACACGTACGCACTCTCCTTTGTTCTTCTTAGACTCGGATTAGAATGGTGAAAAATGAATTATAGTCGTTTACTTAAAAAAAAAATACTTTCGCGAAACGCGTACGCGTTTTAGGTTCGCGTACCCGAGTCTGAACGCATACGCGTTTGAATCCAGGCTTGGGTACCTGATCAGTAACACGTACACGTTTCTTCAAAAATGTGTACGCATTTCCTGCGAAACTTTTTTTTCCCCGAAATTTCCCCTCTTCGTTTACACAACTTCTTGCTTTTACTCTAGTACTTTTTTTGTCATTCACATTACCAACCCAATCAGCATCAATAAAGGCACTCAAAGTAATATCATCATCTTTAGGATACCATAGGCCAAAATCAATTGTCCCCTTCAAGTATCTAAAAATCCTCTTCACAGCAGTCACACAAGATTCTTTAGGATAAGCTTGAAATCTTGCAACAATACATAGAACATTCATGATATTAGGCCTAGTTTGAGTTAAATACAACAATCCACCAATCATTGATCTGTATCTAGTCTAATTTTCCTTCGTAGAATCATCATCTGTTGTCAATTTACATCCGATCACCATGGATGTACCAACTGGCTTTGAATCTTCCATACCAATTTTTTTCAACAATTCTTTCACATACCTGGATTGAGATATAAAGATCCCTTTGTCTAACTAAGTAATTTTCAATCCCAAAAATAATTTCATCTCTCCAATCATTGACATCTCAAATGTTCACTCTACATTTCATTAGCAAACTTCATTCACAAACTATCATCTCCTCCAAAAATGATATCATCAACAAAAACTTCCACAATCAAATCTTTATCATCATTCTTGAAATACAAATTACTATCAGCAGTACCTTTTTTAAATCCAAGCTTCAAAAAATACTTATCCAATCTGGCATACTAAGCTCTAGGGGCTTGCTTAAGTCCATACAGTGCTTTCTTCAACCGACAAACCATATCACCTTGATTAGTCAACTGAAATCCATCTGGTTGCTCAACATACACCTCTTCTTCCAACTCGCCATTTAGAAATGTTGACTTGACATCCATCTGATAAACCTTGTAGTCTTTGTAAGCAACATAAGTAAGAAACAATCTCATAGCTTCAATTCTAGCAATAGGAGCAAAGGTCTCTTCAAAATCAATTCCTTCCTTTTGAGAATATCCCTTACACACCAATCTTGCTTTGTTTCTAACCACTTCACCTTGCTCATTCAGTTTGTTTCTAAAGACCCATTTAGTTCCAATAACATTTTTATCCTTAGGTCTAGGAACAAGAATCCATGTACCATTCTTCTCAATTTGTTGTAGCTCTTCTTTCATTGCTTCAACCCAATGTTCATCTTTACATGCTTCATTCACATTAGTAGGCTTAGTCTTTGAAGTCAAATAGTATTCTTCTACAATATTTCTCCTAGTCTAGACACCTTTGTTCTTATCACCTATAATTTGATCCTCTGAATGATTTAGTCTTACATACCTCAGAGTCTTAGGATTTTCTTGAATTTCAGGCTCTTGTGATCTCTCTGAACTACACTTTCACTATTTTCTCCTTCCTCTTGATCTTCTTGATTCACCAGAATGATTTGAACTTGATTTGAAGTCTGAACTTTCTTTCCTTTGTTTGTACTATCATTCTGATCATCAGAGTCATATCCACATGTTTTGGATGGTTTAGCTATGTCTTCGTCAGCCTTAACATTTGCACTTTCAACCATTTTCTTCAATCTCTTATTGTAACATCGGTAGGCCTTCCTTTTAGTAGAGTGACCCAAAAATATTCCTTCATCACTCCTAGCATCAAACTTTCCTAAATCTTCATCTCTTTTGATATAACATTTACTCCCAAATATTTTGAAATACTTAACAGTAGGCTTATGACCAGTCCATAGCTCAAAAGGGGTCTTACCAGTATCACCTTTGACTTGTGCCCGGTTGAGGATGTAAATAGCAGTACTCACAACTTCTCTCTAATAGATATGAGGAACATTTCCTTCCAGCATCATAGTCCTAGCAATATCTTGAACTGTCATGTTCTTCCTTTCCACAACTCTGTTTTGCTGAGGGGTCTGTGGGGCAGATAATTGTCTCTTTATTCCATGCACTTCACAAAAATAATTAAACTCATCAAAATTGAATTCACCACCTCTATCTGATCTCAAACATTTAATCTTTAGACCAGTCTTTATCTCAACCATAGCCTTAAAGATCTTGAACTTCTCCAGAGCTTCAGATTTCTCCCTTAAGAAAGTAGCCCACATCCTTCTTGAATAATCATCAATAAGCAACATGAAATACCTGTAACCTTGTAAACTTTCAACTCTAGAAGGATCACACAAATCAGTATGCACAAGCTCCAATGATTCATTTGAATTATGCTATTTGCTCTAAAATGAAATTCTAGTTTGCTTCCCTAATTGGCATTCCTTGCATATGGCATTAGTAGGTTTCATCAACTTAAGAAGATCTCTCACTGCTTGAGTAGAACTTATCTTGATAATATTGTCAAAATTAACATGACACATTCTTCTATGCCACAACCAACTTTCATCAACTCGAGCAATCAAACAACTTTTACTAGCATCATTCAAATGAAAGATATTACCTCTTGTTTTTGTACCTGATGCAATCACATTTCTGGAACACCCCAATAATCTGCACTTTCCATCCTTGAACTAAAGATTGTAACCCTTATCAACCATTTGTCTGGCACTTAAAATATAATGTTTCAAACCTTCCACATACATGACATCATCAGTATTATTCTTACCATCAAGAGAAATGCATCCTCTGCCACGGATCACACTAGTTGTGTTATCACCAAATTTCACAACACCACCATCATACTTTTCCAAGCTCACAAACTTACTTTTATCTCCTTTCATATGATGAGAGCATCCACTATCAATCACCCATTCATCTTTCTCTTCAATTTGAGCAGCTAGGGCTTTCTCCACATTTGTACAACTAGCAGATTCAGTAGACACGGGATTATTTTCCTTGATAGCAATAAATACCCATTTTTCCTCACTTTCATTTCCTTTATCAGATTCATCATTTGTCATTCCTTCATCAGTAGCATAATAACACTTCTTTTGAAATTTAGGCTTGTTATGTCTTGGTTTAGAAACTCTTTCCGGACACGTTGATGCAAAATGATCTATCTTATTGCAGTAAAAACATTTAATAGGCAACTTTCCTTTATACTTACCTTGTCCTATGGCTTCTCTTTTCACAATTAGTGCTTCAAGCTCATCCAGTTCTCTTTCTTCTTCTTCAAGCTGTCTCATTTCTTCCTCATACTTAAATGTCTTTCTAGAAGAACTCTCTCCCAGATCATATCTTTGTTTATCTCTTCCAGATGTAGTAGCCTTGAATGCAGATTCTATCTTAGGAAGGGCATCACCAAATTCACTCAACTCAAAAGCAATAAGCTTACCTATCAACATATCTTGAGTAACATTTGTCATAGTTCGAAGCTCTTCAATAGTTGTAGCTTTGACTTTGTAAGCAGCAGGCAAATATCTAAGCACTTTAGCAACAATCTTTGATTCTTCCAACAGTCCACCAACACATTTGATACCACACACAAGTTTATTCACTCTTTGCATGAAAGTAGTAATATTTTCATCATCGCCCATTCTCAACCTTTCATATTTCCCTTTTAGACTCTACAACTTAGCAATCTTCACATTATCATCACCTTCATACAAAGTTTCCAACTTTTTCCAGATCTCATAAGTAGTCTTTAGATCCATAACATTAGTCATCTCAGTATCAGTTAAAGCACTCAACAATGCTTCCTCAGCCCTGATATTGTACTCAGCATCCCTAAGCTCAGTAGTTGTAGTAGAACCATTCTGAGGTATAACATACCTATTACTTGTAATGCTCCAGTAGGGTTCACCAATGCATCTTAGATGGCACTCCATTCGAGTCTTCCAAAAAGAATAATTTGTTCCATCAAATCTTGAACTATCCTTATTGTAAGTCACAATCCCGGATCACCTCAAGTTGTTAAACTTCTTCTAAGGAACCTACTCTAATACCAATTGTTGGCAACACAAGAGTAGACAACTGAGAGGGGGGGTTGAATCAGTTGTCACATAAATTCACAACTTATTAACTTTATTAACCTTATTCTAAGATCTGATTATTAACCATAAAAGCATAAATCATCAACACATTAGAAACACACATAACACCAAGAATTTTTTATGTGGAAACCCTATTAGGGGAAAAACCACGATGGAGGTCAGTCCATAAGATTATACCCTGTTAAAAGTATAAAGAATGAAATGGGGAATGCACATGAATTCAAGTGCACTACCTAGAGCTCACTGCTCAATTACAACAAGCCTTACTACCCAAAGGAAGACACACTATCTTATAGAAAGATTTGGGTTACATCCGCAGGGATTTGAACTTATAAAATAGCATTTGCTAATGCCTAATCACATTTCTGGTTAAGCACATGAACACTTCTTCACTCTTCTTCACACTCTACTCTTCCTTCAAATGATTTAGAACATTATTCACACACACACACACATTTGGCATACTTCAAATGAAATAAACAGTTGCTTATATATATCTGCAACAAGAAATTAAATCGCTACATGTCAGCCTCAAGAAAATAATAAAATGAATGCAAACTGTCGGCCCAAATCAATAACAATTATATTTAATGTGAATCAACCAAGGTCACCCACAACATAGTGAAGACCCAAAGTAACATCTTCAAACATGAGCCACCTTCAAAAATTATTCATTGGAGATCCATAGCACACTACAAACACCTTGTCATCCAAGAACATGAAAAACATGAACACGCAAGAGAAAATCTTGGATTACGAACACAATGATCAATGCAGACATGCAACATAGATAGAGCATGATCTAGAAACATCATGAAACATCATGAAACACTAGAGAAGCATCCGCAACAAATGAATTTACTAAAATCGCATCATCTTCATTCAGGAACACAAACTAAAGTAACAGAAAGACTATTAGAATATAAATCTTCATAACTTGATCAAAAATTCACACGGATCTCTAAAACTCAACATGGATAAATTAGATATACTTGACAAGAAACCCTTTAGTCCACAACCTCTGATCATCAACGCACTAAACTCACCAATAGACTAAACTTCACTTCACCACTGACAACCAACAACTCATTTCATTACAATTTTCACAATATCCTCGACATATACAACTTCAAATGCATTAATGCTAATAGTGTTGACATCAATGACAACCACATATCAGCAACACAACCACAACATCCAACAGGTCCCTCCTTCAATCTCTCTATCTCACCTCTCTACCTCACTCCGCTCAAGCTCTTCCTCTCTTCCCCCGAGCTCTTTGTTGCCTCTCTCTCTTACCTCTCTACCTCCCTCTCTTCTTATCTCCCTCACTCACCTCTCACTCTCTCATTTTATCTCTCTCACCTCTTTATTTGTCTCCCCTCCCTCTCTTTCTACCTCCATCCCTCTCTCTCTCTCTCTCTCTCTCTCTCTCTCTCTCTCTCTCTCTCTCTCTCTCTCTCTCTCTCTCTCTCTCTCTCTCTCTCCCTCTCTCTCCCTCTCCATCTCTCTCCATCTCTCCCTACTTAGCATATAGTGTTTAGATTTTAGGGATTAAGGTTTAGGGTTTAGGATTTACAATTGATGATGGAGGGCTAATGTGGAAAATACATCTCTCTCCCATATTTACCTCTCCCTCCCTCCTTCCTTCCATCTCTACCTCTCCCTCCCTCACTCCTCCCTTCCCCTCTCTCTCTCTTGGGTGGGCAAGATCATGGGGGGCCAAAAGGTGGCGATATGACATAAAAGTGGCTGACGACTTTTTTATCCAAATTTGATGAAACAAAAAGGGTTTATAGAGAAAATTTTCAGCTTTCCAAAAATATAAGATATGTCTTATTTGGAATTAAATAGATAATTATTATTGATTTTCTACATACATTCTGACTAAAGTCCTAATTGATAGGCTAATTGAAAAACATCTATAACTTTTAAACGATTAAACATTTTTTGAATCCAAAAGATGTGTCACACACTATGATTCATAAAATATAGTTTTAAAAAAAAAATCATAATTTTTTGACCAAGTTAGGCTGACTAGACAAATGGTTTTTTAATATTTAAAAATTCCTACTAGAAAATTCATAACTAAATATTTACTTGCAAATAAATAAATAAAATATGTGTCACGTCCAAGAATGTGTCCTCTACTTATATTTAAATATTTAGATTAAAATATTTATTTTTTCTCCCCATTAGGGTGGTCGGACAAACACCTGCTTTTTATTTATTTCTTGAAGATATAGTAATACTGCATTAAAATTTCAAATTTTCACCAAATAGATTTACTTTTTTTCCAAAAAAGGACTAATAGCTTTGAAACTACATTCAATTTGCTACAAATTCTATTTTTACATATTTTTCAAATTATATTAATAGACTATTCAATTTTTTATGTCAGGTTGTGTAATTGTCTTTCTGAATTTTTATTGCCACTTAGGGGCCTAGTTTGCCCCCCCATGATCCTGTACTAACCCTCTTTTCTTCTCTCTCTCTCTCACCTCTCTACCTCCTACCCTCCCTCCCTTTTTTTTTCCACGTCTCTCTCTCTCTCTCTCTCTCTCTCTCTCTCTATATATATATATATATATATATATATAATTCATAGTGTAGGGTTTAGGTTATTTGATGGAGATTTTAGTGATTTTTTTATAAAAATAGTGTTAAATTATTAAGGTTAGGTTTTAGGGTTTAGAGAATAGTGTTTAGGGTTTAGGGCTTAGGATTTATGGTTTAGGGTTTAGGTTTTAGGGTTTACGATTAAGGGTTTAGGGATTAAATTTATTTTTAAGGTTTTGGTATTAAAAATTATTAATGTTAGGTTTTAGGGTTTAGTGTTTATGGTTTATGGTTTAGCGAATATTATTTAGATTTTAGGGCTTATGGTCTAGGGTTTAGGGCCTAGTGTTTATGGTGGCACCTACCTCTCTTTCATGCTTCTCTCTCCCATATTTACCTCTCCTTCCCACCTCCTCTCCCTCTCCCTCTCTCTCTCTTCTTCTCTCTACCTCACCTCTCTATCTCTCCCCTTCTCTCCCCTCACTAACCCCCTCCCTCCCTATGTCTTTCTTTATCACTCCTTCATTCTCTACTTCTACTTACCTCTCTCTCTCTCTACATTTCCATCTATCTTTCTTTGTGTGTGTGTGTTTGTCCCTCCTTCCCTCCCTTCCTTCTGCCTCTCTCTCTCTCTCTCTCTCTCTCTCTCTCTCTCTCTCTCTCTCTCTCTCTCTCTCTCTCTCTCTCTCTCTCTCTCTTCCCTAAATGTCCCTATCTCTTCCTATTGAAATTCTCTATGAATGTTATAATGCACTTGCATTTTGAGGAAACAATTAATTGGTAATAAAGGAAATGGGGTCCCCATGATTTAGGACCTACATGCTATTTTATTTTTTTGTATTATGTGTATTATCTGACAAAAAAATACTTTTTTCATGGTGTCAAGGATATATCAATCATTTTTTGCATATCCCAACATCTTTTTTTGGTCAATGAAGAAGTAAATTGCATGTTTTTAATTTTGAATCTAGTTCTATGGACTATTTTTTTCATCTTTTAGTGTTGGAATGTTAATTATCATATTTTTTGTTTAAATTTGAAAATATAAAATCATTATTTTCATATTTTTTACTAATTCTATTAGATTGGTATAGAATTGAAAATTGAATATGAAAGAAGCTAGCAAAAAGTTCTAATTTTCAAGGTATGTAAAACCAAAAATGAAGAAAAAATAATTGTGCGATTGGTGAAATCAATTACTAAATTTTAAGGTATATTCTTTTTCTCTTTCTAATTTTTGTGCATGCCACCTTGTCAAGATAGTTCATATGCTATGCACAAGTAGAATTGTTTGAATTTTAGGGTTTTCCATGCTTGTTAGGGTTTATTTTTATGCCTTCTGACCTAAGAAACCCTTTCTATCAACAACTATATTACTTTTGTTATATTATCGCATTGATTGGTCATTTAGGTTCTCGATATCTTAAGTTGTGCTCAATCCCCTCTTTATTTGTTAAATTATCGACCCTATTACCTTTTACCTTAAGTGATTCATGCCTATTACCTTCTCGAAGGGTCCATTCTTTAATAGGTGATGGGTTTTTATTAATTTTTTACTTTCGCAAGCTCTTATTCATGGAAGGAAATGGTATTTGTGGACTCACCAAAGGATGACATCTATCATTTTTTCTATTGATTCTATTCATTGTGTTAATGAGGTGAGCCCCATTTACAGATGAAAAATTGTGTAAAAGTTGCATGTGGCCTTGTTCATGCCATGATAGCTAATGTATCTCACTTTTTCAAATCTCTCTATTTCATGGGCTCATGCAGATGACATGGAATGTTCCTATTGGTTTAATTTTTTAAAGCACATCAACTTCCAATCAATAATTTTCAAACTTGGTTAAGGAAATTGAGAATCATCGATCTTGCTCATGTTTCTAAAGATCAATGGCCTATATTCAAACTTGAGGAACAAATAGTGGAATGCTCCTAGTTCATTCAAATGAGTAGGAATAGTAGAAGTGACTATTTGCTACGTGATCTTTTGAAGGACTTTATCCATAAATATTATCATTTGATCATTGAGAAGAGTTATTTCACATCATGTATGAAGATTAGAGAGTGAATTATGAGCATTTTGTAGCTTCAACGACAAACTAGGGTTTCCATAGTGATAAACAAGTACTTGTTCACCTTTTCGAGGCTCTAATTCATGAAATTTGAATTTCCAAAGGTTAGGGTTTGTGTGATTATAATTGCAAGAAAGAGAATTATTCAAGAATACTCAAAATACTAAGCCCTAGCCCAAATTATTAATCCCTAGGTTAAATTTTCCAAAATGAGTCAATCTAAGAACCAATCCTTAGCATCAAAGGTACCCCTCGATGAGGAATTAATGGTTTAGCTTCTAGGATCAACAAGAAAAGTAGTACACTCCCAAGGGGATCATGTTTCATCAAATAGAATAATTGATAATGATAAAGAATGTAGGGATGTTGAGATCCTTGTTATTAAATGGGGTTTATTCAATCATTGGTACATCAAGAGAGCCTCATGTGTCCCCATTTCAATTTATAGGTATATGACCTAGGGAAATTACTAGTTCCTAATGTTTCTATCAATATAGACTTCATTAGATTTGTAACCAATAATTATGATAAAAATGTTAGAGTAATTAGGGCTCATATTTATGTGTATTAGAAGCACAACAAGGTGTTCCAAAAGAGAAAAATTGTATATTAGATACACTATAGTATAAATGGGTAAAAGCACAAACATATGTCACACTTTCGTCCAACTAAATAGTTTCAAGTGAAATATTTTCACCCAAAACTTTGTGGCCTATACGTGACACATAGAGTTTCAGGTGAAACGCTTTTGCTCAAAACAATACATTTTTTCCCTTTATAATTTTCAAATGCGCCTCAATTTACATGTAATGTTTTGGCCAAAACATTTTTGACCTGAAGACTTTCGACCAAAACAATTTCGGTCGAAACCATCTATGTGGCATCCTTGTTGGTTGCGACCTCATCTTTTTTCAAAAATTTCTAAAACTTTCCACTTAAACACGATAAATTTCTTAAGTGAGATTTTTTTTTTCAAAAAACTAAAAATACCCTTTTGTAGAGCCGGAGTCAACAATCTAAATATATTTTTTATATTTTGATTAGTTTTAATATGTTTTAATTGTTAAACAGTGCAAGTAGGTTGTTATAATAAAAAATGAGGTTGATTAGAAATTAAAAAAATACTTTTAAAACATATTAAAAAATTGAAAGATATATGGTGCACTAGAGGAGAGAATCCTCCAAAAGAGTATAATTTTTTTTTGAAAATAATAATAATAATAATAAGTAAAAGTTGACATCAAGTGAAAACTACCAAATTCTGGTAAGTTTGACTTTAAAATGTTATTAGAAGAAAAATATACATCAAAAATTACATTTTCTATCCATGCACTAGATATTGAAGTTATCTATTGTGGGAAAAAAATTAGGGAATTTTTTTTTTTTTGTGACATCGACTTGACATCACTTTTTCTTGATATTTTCAGCAATTCAAAATCTACTATTATATTTATAAAAAAAAAATCGAAACAATTTTTAAAAACTTAAAAAACTACAAGCATAAACTTCATCAATATTTCTACATTTCATTATTTTACACCATTTTGAAATTCAAAACATAAAGACCACTTTATGCAATTGAAGTTAAAAAAATTGTGTGTTGGTCGATTCTTTTATAAAAGTGTGACACAGGTTTGTAATTTTACCCAAATCAAAAGATATTTTTTTCCTGGGAGATGCACAAACATATTATTAGGAGAAAAAAGTGCTATACAATATCTTATATGTGCAATTTTAGTCTTAGAAGTGCAAATCTATGTAACATTTGGTAATTTGACACAAGATCATCCCAGGTAAATGAGCTATCTAGCATCAACCAAAAAAAAGATAAATTTCATTTTTTGCTCTTTTTTTTTGTGGTGTTTAGTTGTGTTCTGGTGAATTGTGATGGCAAGACATTTGATGAATTGATTCATAATTCCAAATCTTTTATTGTAACCATTTATGTTTTTTTTTCTTCCGAATACTTTGGGCAATTCATGGCATCTCGAGAAGGCTCAATTTGTGAAGTGTGTCAAATAAGCTCTTGGTGTGAAATTATTTTTACACCCCATGTAATGTGTTATACGCATTATTCAACATATATATTGTGGCGAGGAATTGGCTCTATTCAAATCAAATTTCAAATTAAATGTAGTTGTTTTACATTGGGCATGATGACTAGCTACATGGAAGTTGGGGCACTAAATTAATTCATTTTCAGCTATTCCCTACCTATAATTTTCATGATTCACATTGTCTTCCCCAACTTATGTTTAAAATGATTCTTTTCTAGTATTTACCTCTTATTTTCCAAGCGTGACATCTTCTTGGAGGTGTGGAAGTTAAAAGGAGTAACTTTGTTTGTTTCAGCAATACATCTCTTCCCACAAAGGATTTGGTTCATTTCCTACAAACAAAGATGCAAAATTGATAATTAAATAGCCCAATATAATGTTTGATTGTATTTTATTGGCATTGGCATTGGCTGAGCATGGGAATTTATCATAAATATATTTTATTTCAGAAATAAAAATGTAATTTGCCTCTTCTTGAAGGTGTCCTTTGGAAAGGAGACTATTCACTTTCCTAAAGATGGAATGATATAAAAGGTAGAGTTTATTTCAGTATGGAGAGTTTTCCAATTTTGAAGGAAGTGTAATTTATGTGCTGGAAAATGTGAATGGAGAAAGCAGTGTGTATGAACAGGGGAGAAGAAGAACATAATAGTACAATATAACAAATGTGTTGTGATATTTTATTTCTCGAGAACTTGTAATTCTCTATTGAATTGGCAGCCAAAAAAATTTAGAAATTTAACTTGTCAAATTCAATTTGCCTTTAGATTTGATAAAATGGAATTGTTGTTTTGAAACTTCATCAAGTCATTTGGTAATGATAATTTGAATGTCCATATTGAATTTTAATTTTGGAAAGGTGTTGAGATAATGTATTGTTGCATTTGATCTCTATCTGGCAAGACCCAGAGCTTTTGTCTGCATCATTTGTATCAGAGTAGGGGATCTTGAGAGTGGAGAGAATCCACCAAGATTTGTGGGAGAGTGAAGTGGTTATAGAGAAGCTCATGTGAGGGCTGTTGCAGGTAGGAGAAGTCCTGAGTAGCAAAAGAGCTTAAAGCCGCAAAGGAAAGTATTTTGTAGATTGTAGAGTGTAGGATGTGTATGTAAAAGATTGCAGCAGTGAGATGAGATGGGGATACTATTGAGGAAGAGGCCCGTGATATGGGAGGGTTGGATATAATATGAGAAGAGGAATATTTTGACAATGATGGTTGACATTAATGCGAGAATGAACAAATTGGAAGCATGGTAGCATGATGAGGATAAGCAAAAAGATACTGGTGCAGCAAATGTTGAAGATGAAGAGGTGGGAAATGAGAATGAAGAGGATGAGGATGTAGCAATGGAATACAAAGAGGTTGTAGTAGCAGAGCATGTCGAAGATGATTATTTGTTAGCACAATTGTTGGTGATTGAGGAAGAGTGGGCATCAAAGCTTGATGGTGCAACGAATGGAGATGGACGAAAGATTGCAGCTGACAAGAATGTGGAAGACGTCACAGTGAAGTTTGATGTTGCACTTGCGAGTGAAGATGAGGTAAATCATTTCTATAAAGTTATTTCAGTTTCAAGTGAGATGGATAGAAGATTTGCATGGTTGTGTGTAGAGTTGGTTGAGGATGTTGTAGGATATTGGTGGAGGTGGATAGTTAGAGGTGGGTTTGAACCCATGAAAGAGGAGAAAAGAGTGCAAAGTATTTGGAGGAGGAGATCAGGTTGTGGTGGACATTAGTCAACAAGGGGAAGGAGGAAGAGGGTGCAGCATTGTTGGAGGAAGGAGGCATGCGTTCCAGTAAGATGCTAGAAAAAGTGAAAGAAGAAAATAATTTTCAGTGCACCTCAAACAGTGATGGAGTTCGCTATAGGTTGCATTCAACCTGAAAGAGTAGTCCCACTACTCAACTCCATTTTGTGATTCCTACTCACAAAATTTTCTTACCCGACATGTCTGATGCAGGAGCATCCCGAGTAAATGAGCTATCCAACATCAACCAAAAAAATGATAAATTTCATTTGTTGCTTTTCTTTTTTTTGTGTTGTTTAGTTGTGTTCTAGTGAATTGTGTTGGCAAGACATTTGATGAATTGGTTCATAATTCCAAATATTTTACTATAACCATTTTTTTTTCTTTCGAATACTTTGGGCAATTCATGGCATCTCAAGAAGGCTCAATTTGTGAAGTGTGTCAAATAAGCTCTTGCAACGAAATTCTTTTTACACCCCATGTAATGTGTTATACACATTATTCAACATATATATTGTGGGGAGGAATTGACTCTATTCAAATCAAAATTTAAATTAAATGTGTTATTTTACACTGGGCATGATGATTGGCTGCATGGAAGTTGGGGGCACTAAATTAATTCATTTTTAGCTATTTCCCTGCCTATAATTTGGGTGATTCACATTGTCTTCTCCAACTTATGTTTAAAATTATTATTTTCTAGCATTTACCTCTTATTTTCAAGGCGTGACATCTTCTCGGAGGCATGGAAGTTAAAAGGAGTAATTTTTTTCTATTTCAGCAATACATCTCTTCCCACAAAGGATTTGATTAATTTCCTACAGATAAAGATGCAAAATTGATAATTAAATAGACCAGCATAATGTTTGTTTGTCTTTTATTTTTCTTGGCATTGGCTGAGTGTGGGAAGTTATCATAAATATATTTTATTTCAAAAATAAAAATGTAATTTTCCTCTTCTTGAAGGCATCCTTTGGAAAGAATACTATTCACTTTCTTGAAGTCGGAATGATATAAAAGGCAGAGTTTATTTCAGTTTGGAGAGTTCGCCAATTTTGAAGGAAGTGTAATTTTTGTGCTGGAAAATGTGAAAGGAGAAAGTAGTGTGTATGAATAGGGGAGAAGAAGAACATAATAGTACAATATGAAAATTGTGTTTTAATATTTGATTTCTCAAGAACTTGTGATTCTCTATTGAATTGGCAACCAAAAAAAAATCAAAAATTAAACTTGTCAAATTCAGTTTGCCTATATATTTGATTTAAATAAATGGAATTGTTGTTTTGAAACTTCATCAAGTCATTTGGTAATGAGAATTTGAATGTCTATATTGAATTTCAATTTTGGAAAGGTGTTGAAATAATTTATTGTTGCATTTGATCTTTGTCTAGTAAGACCTAGAGCTTTTGTCTATGTCATAATTTTTTTATAAATTTTGAACAAGTTGTTTTCTTTGGAAAGGGATAAAAATAATATACAAAATGGTTGATTATTTCCAATCTAATAATGCAAAAACATGTATACTAGTACGAATAACCTTATTTCTATTTCTATTCAAATAAGATTATCGCACTAGTGTGGGCCAAACTTAGAATACCATAGGATTGTGCATGTGAGGTCCACTATCAAGAGGGAATAAATATGTATCTAGTGGCTCAAGGACTCACCTTTCCCCTTTCTTTGGAGGTTTTGACACCTTTAGTCGAAATAAATCCTATCTCTCCTCAAGATGATACATGTTGAGTAATTTCAAGAATGATACTCTACCTTGCACCACACTAGATTGATTGTCAATAGTATTAGGCTTACTAAAAATAAGTGTTATTTGATAATTGAGTTACTATCTACACTCTTGAGGTTCACCTATATGAGTCTTGATGGATCGAGGGTCTCCAGACATGGCCAAACATGATGATAGCTCACTATTGAAGTACAAATTTTGCTATCCCCCTTTATATACCTCATTAGAAAACATAGTTGAGGTCAACTTGAGGTGATGAAATCCCAAAGCAAGCCCCTTAATAACAATGGATATTGATACTAGTATTTTTTATCCCCAAGATTGCATGAAGTGTAGAAGAAAGCATGCACAACTATTACAACCTTGGGTGAACAATAAAGAAAATAAAATAAGTTAAAGGTGGTTTTGATCTCTAGGCTCGTACATAGCACAAGGTGTTGGTGTTTTTTCTAGCTAACCTTGGAACTTTCTAAAAGGTATCCAACCTTTATGTTCAAAAATTGCCAAAGGTTAGTAGCCAACACGACGAATAGAGAATTATGAGGTCTTTATTCCTAAACTTTAGGCTTTGTAGGACCAAGGAGGGTATTCCTTATTGTGTTCAATTGGTATATCAACTTCTCAAGAACACTTCAATACAGATTCATTCCTATTTGAGAAAAACACACTAAATTCACTAAAGATTTGGCAGGTCTTTAAGCGAATTAATATCTATGTTACTAAGAATGTGGATGCATTTCAAACTTACATTTCAGAATTGGAAAAAATTTATAAGTGTTGTCCTAGTTTTGAATCCATAGCTAGGTATGTTTCTTATTCATTTGATTGCATGAGTTATTGGTAAACAAGCCAGTGCCTCATCAATTGGTTAAATGGAGTCAAATATGAAACAACCAATAATACACCAATTCATTAATTTTGACATATATATGGACTATCTCTGTAATGTCTTGCAATACAAAGACTCACATTATCCAAAACATTACTTCTTATCAAATCCTTGTACATTCTCACACACCCATGACTTTTCCCAAGCATTCTAATTAACCCTTTGAGCTAAAGAAAAGAAATAAAGCCATACATTCAATTGAACCATTGATGATAGATGAAATGATCTTTGATAATTTCATTTATGATCTGTGAAAATGTACAAAAGGAGAGTGTATGATCTAGAATTTGTATTTGTTCCAATATAAGTAATCCATGTAAAACCATTTAAGACTATTACATACATAACTTATACCCAAGACAGTTTATTGGAAAATTCATCAAGTATTATGCATTATCATTTTACTTCCTATACTCAAATCCTACCTAGATGTACTGGACTCAAAATTTTGATCAGAACCCCTTACATTGAGCCATGAAATCCCTTTTATAACACAAGGGAGCAACAAAGAATCTGGCTCAAAATGTAATTATATTTCATGTTAATTTTAAAGTTCATTTCATTGGGGTTAATTTCCCGAACCGTTACATCTTTAATCATTCCTTTATCACGAGAAAAAGAAAAAGGAAAAAAGGAGCGCCAAACCATTTGTTGAAGCTACCACGCAAGCCTTACAAAAGGCATCGCCAACATTGGCACGTTCACCAACATCGGAGTAACCACCATTGCAATCATCGGCATGAACTCACGAACAAGAACCAAAAAAACAAACCAATAGAACTAGCCACCTGGAAGCCAAATCACCACAACATCCAAAACCCTACACCATTAGAAGAGGACATGAGGTTTAATCAGCCTTGTCAACAGTTGAATAATCACCCTCACCAGGTCTTATGACAGAGAGTGGAGTTGCAATAACAATCTCATCCTCTTAATCACTACAAGGCACCAAAGAAGTAGGGCATTGACTAGGGCTAGGGCCAACTCCTCCCTCTTCACTTGAAGAACTATCAGAAACTAAGATAGGAGCGGCAGGTTTCTTCAAACAAACCCTAGGACCTAAACCAGACCTCGTTAATTCTTTCAAAAACAGAGGTCCCTTCTCTTTCATCTCAGTCAATTTTTGTGACACAACTCTACTTCTCAGGGCATAGGTGCTCCTAACAACCACCTTCTCACATTTCCTGTGTGAACTTCTCCTTTTCTTTGGAACAATTGGTACCTCAGCCGGGAGGGGTTTATCCTCAGATACGTATGCAAATAGTTCTTGCATACTCAAACTTTGAGACCTCTGAACTAGTGCAACAGGAGTACTAGGCTCACTCATTGTTTCAAGATGCAATGAAAACCAAAGCCAGTTATGCAGAAGAACACAAACCACAATTTCCAGGAAATCCACACCTACAAGCAACAAAAACACCCACGGATTTCAGTCACAGAGAATAGTTGAACTACAATTAGCAATGCAACAATCATACACACCTACATGCCAGAAGACACCATGCCACCACCTTAACAAGCTCAAAACTTTTGTGATTATCTTTCCAGTATTCGTAGCAATTAACTGGTAATTCACAAATGATTTAATCAAGCCACAACAAATCCTCATTAAATAGAGGGATTTTAGGCTAGTTGCAATTAATGGCCATCTTGGCTCGCTCACGTGGGAAGGAAGATCAATGACTGCATGCTAGATCCTGACTGTTGATTACTATGGATTTAAAACTCGATCAATGAGGTACATTAAGAGTCACCACTTGCTTTGTGGATCATACCAGGAAACAACGAGGAGGTGCTTTAAAGCTAACATGTATCCATCTACATCCTTACCCAATCATCCTTGACTTGTCCACCGTTGATCCTATTGATCATGGTAAAATCCTGACCACATCCTGAAAGCAATCGCCCGTCACCAATTCACAATCCATTTTGAAACCTCATCAAGTGATGGCCTCAGAGCCAGTGATGAGATACTAACTGTTGATTTGGCCATGGGAAGATCACAGCCAAATATTTTTGCTTCACCTCACTCATCATGGGTTGCCTCTCTTCCAAGTCACCCCAACCAGCGATAAACCAAACCCACACGATGGGGAGGAACTCCACCCATCGACGATCACGAGTTCTCCCTAGAAAGGCACAACATTACCAATGATAGTGCAAGGGCCAGTGATGGGTTAATGGAGTAACCGCATCACTCATCATGATTTATCTTCCTGTGGTGGCAATGAAGTACATGACTAGCAATGGACCTCAAGACCGGCGATGGGTTAAGAACTCAACTGCATCCTTGATCGGGTGTTACACTCCAAATGTAAGGAAATAACACGCGATGGGCGACAAAATTTTGCAATTCAAAAAATCCATGTATCGCTCGTCGCATGTTACCCTACGGTAGGGAAAACACAACTTGCAACGAGCGATGAGCCTAGTGATGAACTTAAATGATGCTATGAAGGGGAATATATCGCTCATCGTGTGATGAGCATGGGCATTTCAAATAGGACTCGCGATGAGGGATAGACTACAAGCAACATATTTAAAAGGTTCGAGAGTGCACATGAAAATAAGTTTTTCATAAAGAGGGTCTTCCTAGGCACAATAGGTGACTTGAATGATGGAGCCGATCTAAGATGATAGCGAAGGCCATAAAATGCCACTCAATTTAAAAAGTGACCTGGTGCAACCGGTCAATGAACAAATACAAGCCAACAAATGGATTAGGGGTATAAATGAGTAAAGCAATAAAACCCTAAACCCTATGACATTGAGGAAGGATATTTCACAGGCTTGAAGATAGGAACAGTGGAACGATAAAAATTTAAGGTTCGACTAGTGGCTCTGACTGGGGATGTATGCCTCTTGTAGGAATAGCAAGAATCTAGATCTCTTATTGAAGCAAACCAGCAAGAAGAATGAGCATGGTTGTGGGGATATAGAATGTAACCCTCCTTTTCCATCACAGAAACCTTCTCACCCATTTTTAATGACTTCATTTTCCAAATTGGAGGCTCGATGGCCTCCCAAAGCTTAGAAGGGGCTCTTTCCTATGTCAAATACCTTATTATACTTTGATATCAATGGATCAAGATCTGCATTGTGCACTTTTGAGAAACCAATACCACCATGACTGACATCATCCACTCCACTTACCATGAAATTATTCTTCTCATTATCTTGTTGCATCACAAGCTCATTTAGATGAATTGGAAAAATAAAATTTTCATATTCCACTTGATCATAGATTGTGACACTGCATTCAATTTTTTCATCAAATTGAAGATCCTCAAAAACACACTGTTGTGTACCATTCCCAATCTCTCCCAAAGTATGTGAGGAACGAGAAAAAGATACAAGGGAATCTTCATTTTTCCCTGTCCAAGTGTCCACTTCATTAGATGGAAGTAGCTCGATGATAAGGTCCATAAGGTTTGTAGCTTCTGCAAAAAATTCAAGTGTACACTCATACTGATTAACATCATGCTTAATGCCATTTGTACCTCTAAGTTCCCCTTCACATAAATCAAACAATCTTGTAACATTTTCATAATCTGAAAGTTCAACAAATTGTTTCTCATTAACACCAACACAACATTTAGTGTTGTCATCTTCATCTCCAAGGTCTTCTCCATGTGGATAACCATCACTTTTTTCACATGACTGGGTAATGGTTTAACCAACATTACCCTCCTCAAGGGAAAAGTCAGAAAACTTGGTATCAAGCTCACTCTCACTCCCTGTTGTCTCAACTACATCATAGCCTTCATATATGCAAGTAACACCTTCCAAGAACTCATCAGATTCATCAACAAAAAGTGGATTATTTCTAATCCAGTAGGAAACATTATTTTTTATCTCACATGTTGATAAGGGCTCATCATATAAGGGATTTTCCCACAACTTCATTATCGTCAGAGAAAAATCAACCTTCTCAGTATGAAAGTCAAAATCTTCCACATCATCATTATATTCGGAATCAGAATCATCATAGTCACTAGAAGAATATACAGATGAACTCTCCATTCTACCCGCATCATCAATATCTAACCCCTTCAACTCACATTCTAAGAATTCATTATCAGATAAATCAGCCAGGTGATCAATATTATTAATGTGTGTTGATATTTTAATTCAAAATTCATGTGCTTGTCACAATGTGCAATTTTCCCATTTAATAATGAAAGCCTTTTATTGTCCATAAGTACATCATACTCCTTTTCATGTGTACTTGACTCTACCTATGCTTCATATGAGCAATTAGGAACAATAGGGCCAGAAGCATGTTCATCATTTTTAGCTTCATACTCAGTACTAGCATACTGAACACATATGTGCTTATCTTCAAGCTCTTCATCATTCACAGAATTGATATATTTCATTGATGACAAACACACCTTATGTTCCAAATTTGCAATAAGTGAAACTTGATCATTCACTAGGGGACAAGTGATTTCATCAAAATTCATATCATTGCATTCTCTAGGTGGAGAAAACACCTCAAGACCATCCTTACAAGAGCATTCATAAGCATCAAAAAAATAGTCAAGTCGACTGTCATTATATTCCTCATCACAAGAAAACTCATCACTATACAAGCCATGTTCAAAGTTTTTGAAACGATCCCTTGAACATATATCTTCAATGTCTTGATTATTGATTTGTGATGGAATTTCATCAACATTAGTATCATTCTCACTGACCAAGACATGACATGGAATGACATCAGACATCCATTTTTCCTCTCCTTTTCCTGAGACATCACTAGGAAAGCATTCATACATATTTACCTTATTATTGTCTCATGTACTTTTATCTTCAACAATACCATGTTGCTTTGCCTTTTGATTATTTTCAAGAGAAAAATTGTTGTCTCTATCTTGGGAATCCATATTTGGTGCACATTCACATTTGACAGATTGCATGGCCTTTATCCAGTTAGGTACTTGATCAAAACTATGAGGCTTCAAATCTTTATGCAAAGCACTCAACCCAGATTCATAAATTTCACAAAACAAATCAATGCATTTAGAATCTTCAGGTTTGAAAGTGAGAGGGACTTCTATCAGACCATCCAAAAACCTCAAAAATAGTTCATATGATGATTCTCCATTAAACCTCTACATTTTATACAAATTTTCAACATAGGACTTTTGAGCAGCATTGCTCAAACTCTTTTCACTTTTGGCCTGGGATTTATTATAATCTACACATTCTGAAAATGGATAAACCATAGTATCAGAAGCATTGTCATCTTGATGATCATTTCTAAATTCCAATCCCTGAGTTATGCCTGTATGAGATGCACTTGGGTGGCCAATACTCATAGTCTTATTTCCTTTCATCATTGAGTACTTCAAATTATTCTCAATATCCATGGCACTTTGATATGCTTGATGCAATGTTGCAGGATCTTTATCCCTCAATAGATAGCTCATCTTGCTATCAAATGCACCAAGGTATACGACCAAGCATTCAACATCATTTGGTCTGATATTTTTGGGGATATCCTTTATAGGTCTTGTAAATCTGAGATTAAAAGAAGGGACTAATTCATTGTCATGTCTTTGAATTTGCATGAAATTTCTCCTCACTTCACTTGGATTCACCCTTTCACCAAATCGTTCCATGAAAATTATCTAAGTTCATTCCAAGAGTATATAGAGGACAATGTTAGGAAAGACAACCAGTCTCTTGCATCCCCTTTCAAGGGCTGCACAAACAATTTCATAATCACATCTTCAAAATCCACTTCATAATCTCCCATTAAATCTCCAAACTCCTGCAAATGTTTGTTTGTTTACTCAAACTTCTCTCCATTAAATTTTGGTATCTTGTCCCTAATCTTGGGTGGTACAATGTTTGGAAAGCCACAAATATTATTGAAATTTATGGCCTTGTACCTTTCAGTACTGAAATTCATTTGACGTGATAGGGCATATTCATCATGTGTCATTACATTCATATTTGGTTCCAGATGTACAATTTGACAAGACATCATGTTCTACCCTTTGCAAATTTTGGCAGTGTTATCAAAGGTAACTCAAATTCCTTTTACACTTAAGAGTGTAAGCCTTTATGATGTAGATTTTCTAATTCTACTTTGCATAATGCTATTCAACAAGCGAGATTCATGAATATGACAGATTTTAACATACATTTCAACTTTATTTGAAGATTATGCAAAGATATTATTCCTTTCCTTATCTTAGTGCTATTTCACCAAATTGGGAAGCATTTATGTCCTATAACTTGAAAATTCCCATAAATTATCTGCAATATAATGATATTTCCTCATATTCATGAGAATACCTAGAGTTTCAGAGTAGCCACCTATCTTCGATCTTGAAATTCGTAGATCTGAAGCTCTGTTATTCCATTGTCAGGTTCTTTGAGTCAGAGTCACCACCTCTCCTTAGAGGATTATACTTCAGGATAAATTGAAGTATATTCAAAATAGATTTAGTTTTTGGTTTGCTCAAACAGCGGATTCACCTTCAAATATTTCAAACTTTGCTACTACTAACACTTTCACCAAGTTCAAGAATTACACGTCTGAACCAGGTGTTCAGATTTATCACACCATTTGACTCTATAATAAAACCATCTGCAATTAGAGAATGAAAATTTTCCCTAACAGAGTTGTCATTTTTGTTGGTATTTTTTCCAACTAACCTTGGAACTTTCTAAAAGGTAGCCAACCTTTATGTTCAAAAATTGTCAAAGGTTAGTGGCCAACACGACGAATAGAGAATTCTAAAGTCTCTATTCCTACACTTTAGGCTATGTAAGACCAAGGAGAGTATTCCTTATTGTGTTCATTTGGTATATCAACTTCTCAAGAACACTTCAATACAAATTCATTCCTATTTGAGGAAAACACACTAAATTCACTAAAGATTTGGCAGGTCTTTAAGCAAATTAATGTCTATGTTACTAAGAATGTGGATGCATTTCAAACTTACATTTCATAATTGCAAAAAAATTATAAGTGTTGTCCTGATTTCAAATCAATAGCTAGGTATGTTGCTTATTCATTTAATTGCATGAGTTATTGGTAAACAAGCCAATGCCTTATCAATTGGGTAAATGGAGTCAAATATGAAACAACTAGTAATACATTGATTCATTAATTCTTGCATATATATGGACTATCTTTGTAATGTCTTGCAATACAAAGACTCACATTATCCAAAACATTACTTCTTATCAAATCCTCATACATTCTCACACACCCATGACTTTTCCCAAGCATTCTAATTAACCCTTTGAGATAAAGCAAAGAAATAAAGCCATACATTCAATTGAACCATTGATGATAGACGAAATGATCTTTGATAATTTCATTTATGATTTGTGAAAATGTACAAAAGGAGAGTGTATGATCTGGAATTTGTATTTGTTCCAATATCAGTAATCCATGTAAAACCATTTAAGAATATTACATACATAACCTATACCCAAGACAGTTTACTAGAAAATTCATCAATTATTTTGCACTATCATTTTACTTCCTATACTCGAATCCTACCTAGACATACTGGACTCAAAAATTCGATCAAAACCCCTTACATTGAGTCATGAAATCCCTTTTATAACACAAGGGAGTGACAAAGCATTTGGCTTAAAATGTAATTACATTTCATGTTAATTTTAAAGTTCACTTCATTGGGGTTAATTTCTTGAACCGTTACATCTTTAATCATTCCTTTATCATGGGAAAAAGCAAAAGGCAAAAAGGAGCACCAACCCATTTGTCGACACTGCCATGCAAGCCTTCCAAAAGGTGTTGCCAAAATTGGAACGTTCACCAACATCAAAGTAACCACCATCGCAATCATCAACATGAACCCACGAACCAGCACCAATAAAACAAACCAATAGAACTAGCCACCTGGAAGCCAAATCACCACAGCACCCAAAACCCTACACCATTAGAAGAGGACACGGGGTTTAATTAGCCTTGTCAGTCGTTGAATAACCACCCTCACCAGGTCTTATGACAGAGAGTGGAGTTGCAATAACAATCTCATCCTTTGAATCACTATAAGGTACCAAAGAAGTAGGGCAATGACTAGGGCCAGGGTCAACTCCTACCTCTTCACTTGAAGAAATATCAAAAACTAAGATAGGAGCGGCAGGTTTCTTCAAAGAAACCCTAGGACCTGAACTAGACCTCATTAATTCTTTTGCAAATAGAGGTCCCTTCTCTTTCATCTCAGCTAGTTTTTGCGACAACTCTACTTCTCAGGGCATAAGTGCTCCTAACAACCACCTTCTCACATTTCCTGCGTGCACTTCTCCTTTTCTTTGGAACAATTGGCACCTCAGCCAGGAGGGGTTTATCCTCAAGTACGTATGCAACTAGTTCTTGCATACTCAACCTTTGAGACCTCCGAACTAGTGCAACAAAAGTACTAGGCTCCCTCATTCTTTCAAGATGCAATGTAAACCAGAGCTAGTTATGCAGAAGAACACAAACCATAGTTTCTAGGAAATTCACACATACAAGCAACGAAAAAACCCACGGATTTCAGTCGTAGAGAATACTTGAACGGAAATTAGCAATGCAACAAGCATACACACCTACATGCCAGAAGATGCCATGCCACCACCTTAACAACTTCCTGCGCTCAAAACTTTTGTGATTATCTTTCCAGTACTCGCAGCAATTAATTCTATGCTCTGATAATTCACAAATGATTTAATCAAGCCACAACAAATCCTCATTAAATAGATGTATTTTAGGCCAATTGCAATTAATGGCCATCTTGGCTCGCTCATGTGGGCAGGAAGATCAATGACTGCATGTTATATCGTGACCATCAATTATTGTAGATTTAAAACTCGATCAACGAGGTACATTAAGAGTCGCCACTTGATTTGTGGATCATACCAGGAAACAACGAGGAGGTGCTTTAAAGCTGACACGTATCTGTCTGTATCCTTACCCAATCGTCCTTGACTTGTCCATCGTCGATCTTGTTGATCGTGGTAAAATCTTGACCACATCCTAAAAGCAATCACCCGTTGCCAGTTCACAATCCATTTTGAAACCTCATCAAGCAATGGCATCAGAGCCAGCGATGAGATACTAACTGCCGATTTGGCTGTGGGAAGATCACAGCCAAAGATTTTTTCTTCACCTCACTCATCGCAGGTTGCCTCTCTGCCAAGCCGCCCCAACCAGTGACAAACCAAACCCACACAATGGGGAGGAACTCCACCCATCGGCGGTCGTGGATTCTCCCTAGAAAGGCACAACGTAACTAGTGATAGTGCAAGGGCCAGTGATGGGTTAAGGGAGTAACCGCATCGCTCATTGCGGGTTATCTTCCTGCGGTGGCAATGAAGTACATGACTAGCGATGGACCTTGAGACGGGCGATGGGTTAAGAACTCAACCGCATTGTTGGTCGGGTGTTACACTCCAAATGTAAGGACATAACACGTGATGGGCGATGAAAGTCCGCAGTTCAAAAAAGTCATGTATCTCTTGTCACGTGTTACCCTGCAGCAGGGAAAACACAACTTGTGGCAGGCGATGAACCAATAGTGATTAACTTAAACGATGCTATGAAGGGGAATATATCGCTCATCATGTGATGAGCATGGGCATTTCAAACAGGACTCACGATGAGCGATAGATTGCGAGTAGCATATTTAAAAAGTGCAAGAGCGCATGTGTGAATAAGTTTTTCATAAAGAAAGCATCTTCCTAGGCACAACAGGTGACTTGAATGATGGGGCTGGTCTAAGATGATAGCGAAGGCCATAAAATTCCACTCCATTTAAAAAGTGACCTAGTGCAGCCGGTCAGTGAACAAATACAAGCCAACAAATGGATTAGGGGTATAAATGAGTAAAGCGATAAAACCCTAATGACACTAAGGAAGGATATTTCACAGGCTTGAAGATAGGAACAGTGGAATGATGAAAATTTAGGGTTCCACCACAAGGAGAGAGCATACACACATAAATTCTACACAAATGTACATCATACATGTTCTTTTTAAAGCCTAAACAAAGTGTGCAACTAAGCTAAAAAAATTATGTAACTTTTCCTTGCATCAAACTATATGTCAGCAGTCTCATTTTTAAATTCTTCTCCTAGTGATTTCCAATCTATACCACTTGATTAGTTTCTAAAATTGCACAAACGTTAGGTAAAATCCAAATCAAGTTGACAAAATCAAAAGTGTAATAGTAGATTTCAAATGTGGTAAAGTAAATATCAGATGCATAGTAATATATTCAAAAACATTGATTTACCTTTTAGATGTGTTTTGTTGTTATCAAAAGCATCATTCTATTTTTTGAATGTGTCACTCTGTGTCTCAGATGCACCACTCTACTCTTCTTCTTGCAATCATAGCCTATAAACAAAAAATTGAAAATTGAAACCCTACAAAATAATTGTTAGTTTCAAAAAATTAAGGGTTAATAAAAGATTTTTCAGAGGTCAAAATCAACAAGCAATAAAATTCAAAATCCACTAAAAATTATAAAATATTTTATATGCAAAATCAGAAGCGCCAATCTATTTTTAGTTGTGTAAGTATATATATCAATAGCATAACTTTGTGTCTCAGATACACCAAAATATGTATCAAAAGTGTCAAACCTAAATCAAAAGTGTTGTTGTATGTTTCAAAAGCATTCTAAAAATTAAAAACATTGTTCTGTCAAAAGCATGAATTGATGCTCGTAACCCTAAAAGCACAAAAATCAAAGCAAATGTTAAATTTAGAGACATGAGCCCCATCGGGAGTGGCAGAATGTGTGGCCTAAATCATGTTATCAAAGTCAAGAGTGTGTACTTACAGAGAATTAGTGTTTACTAGGCTAAAGACTTATGAAGGAATTCCTCATCCATATGAGAAGATAGAGAATGGCCATCCTAGATGTATTAAATTTTTAATTATAATGGATGCATTATTAGTTGAATTTTACATCCTTGTATGTATGAGCACTTTTTTACATACATCACATTTATTAATGGTACATTTAGAGCCATCAATGTTATATTAGGTGGTTAAAATCTAAGGGTGTCAATATTGGAGGTTGGAGGTAATGAAGGATGAAGGTCTTTCATCATCTTGAGATAGCTTCTCACTTAGGGATGATATATTGCATGAGAAACACCATTTTACATTTGTGTCCCTTCATGGAGCAAGGGAGCTTGAATTTTCTTGAGATTCATTATCGATAGAATTAATGTATCTACATTAGTTGAGGTTATATTTTGTACAACAAATGAGAGATTGTTGTCACAACACTAGATGAGGGATATTAACAGACTCGAAGGAGATGTGGACTCTTAGAGGGGAGTTGTTCTCTCATGTGTAGTGTTAGAGGAGGGATTTTGACACACATTGAAGGAGATGTGAACTTTAGGAGGAAAGATATGAAAAATGTTATATCCAAAAAATAATACGCTTTAAATAGGATTTGGATTTCAACAAGACTTTTGGATGTGATAAGTTGACCAAAAGTGTGACACACCTTTGTACTTTTACCCAAATATAATAATTGATTGATTTGATAATAAATATATGATAATGTTATATCCCAAAAATAATATGTTTTAAATAAGATTTGGATTTCAGTGAGACTTTTGGATATGATAAGTTGATCAAAAAAAGGACACAACTTTATACTTTTACCCAATTATAATGATTGATTTGATAGCAAAAATATGAAAATGCTATATCCTAAAAATAATATGTTTTAAATAAGAGGGCCCGACTTTTGAATGGGTACTTAGCTTAACTAGATTTGGCAAGATTTTTCTATGGTTTCGTTGCGTGGTTGGAGAATAATTGGGAGCTTTGGATATTGCATTTGCCATCATTTGATGCTATTAGAAATACTTGAAGATGGCGACCTTCTAACCAATATTATAAGTTCAAATGAAGGAATAATTACAATACTCCTTATCATGATTACGCTGTTCTTTATCGACCAGGCAATCCAATTCTAGCCAATTGTCCAAAGGATAGACATTAAGAGCATAATAATATATACAATTCTCAGCGTGCTGTTAATTCTGGATGGCCCTGTAAGACATAACCTGTCATTGGTGGACAAAGAACACCAATTTGTACTTTTTGTACTTTGTGAATTTTTTAAAGACAAAAGGACTCCTGAATTATTTCTTACTGTCAACAGAATTATCCATGATGAATAATATCAATGGATTGCTTGAGTTCAAGGCATGCGCTTACGTTACTCTCAGTATGGTATTAATTCTAAAACACCCAGATTACTTCAAGATATGCAATTATGAGGTGAAGTGGAACATGGATACTTTTGATGAATTGTGAAAACAAATCAAAGTTTAGAATGTGTTATTTAAATCAAATTTATTAGTGGTCGATATCATTATCTTTCAAAATTGATAAATCAGATAAATGATGCAAGAACAAATCATTTAAAATGGAATTGAAATAAGTACAAATTTAAAAAATAATACAAAATTGTAGATGAGAATAAAAGGCATTCAAAAGATAAATCATTTCAGACTAAATTATTTGTCCTTGGCCAGCTGTGAGAACTTAAAGTCCAAGGCATTTTCTTTACCAGGTTCTTGACATATGAATCCATTCACCTTCATAATGCGTGAAATATATAATAAACAAATTTATATTCTTAGAATAATAATTTATTAGAGTTAACTCTGAAGGGACAACAACTAGTATATCTGATTTCGAGTGTCACTCAAGGCCCATTATAATCAAAGATTTCAAGCTTCGGCAATTCATAATCATGGATAAAGAGAATTATAGGTGATCACACTTTTCATATTTGATGAATCTATCTTGTTCAAAGTATATTTGGGCATATACATTTGAAGAGTACAATTTTCTTTTATTTGGGCATACACATTTTAAAGAGTTCAATTTTCTTTTTCAATTGTTATTGTAGATTTTTAATTATCTTTTAGGTATATTAAATGATTTTATATTTATTGTCTAATTCATGTAAAAGTATATGGTTATGGATTGATTTGAGTTTTTTATTGGACTTGGTATCAAACATTATTAATTATTTTTGGTTATTTGAAATTACTATAGTTATAAAAAATTCAAATCATTAGATGCTTCTTTGATTTCTTCAAAAGATCCCTTTCCTTAAAAATTGGTAAATTATTTACAAGCATGTCAACCACCACAATGAATTTATTTCTACCATTCCAATTGTTTTAGTTGGTCCTCATGAGATCTTATAAGAAACTTCATTAATTTCCTCATACTTACCAACTAATTCTTCTTGAATACACTTATTATAGTTGATGTTGCAAGCACCCCAGTAGACGTGTGGATGTGAAATTTAGACAATAGCAAGAGTCAATGCATTCAAACAAAAGGATCTCAATGATGTGAAATTTATATAATAGCAAGAGTTAATGCATTCAAACACAAAGAACGCAATCCATATTAAACATACAACTTAATTTAGAGAAACTGGAAGTATCAAATAACATGAAAATATAACATAAATACAATCATTTATACCTTCATGATGTTTGAGTGGCTCCAATATGAATTATCACAATGATATGTAGTAATGTTAGTTGTTCTTTGTTAGAGATTGCTAAATTTGGGTTAGGATTTGATTGTGAGATCAAGTGTGAGGATTGGCTTGCATAAGTACACAAGCTAGCTAGGTGACAACTAGAAGAAGATGATGAAGTGGAGACAATGGAGGGTGGAGATAATATTAAATTGCTTAGAGATGGGAGATTCAAGTGTGTGGAAGTGTTGTATGAAGGCACATGGATAGAGAGGATTGAAGCATAAAATCAAAGGTGGATATTTGTTTATTTTGCATGGAAATAGGAGATTTGCATGTGGAAGTGTGTGAAGAGGGCACTTGTGGAGGAGAAGACGTGTGAAAATGGATGGCCAAGATGCTTTTAGATTTGAATGGATTGAGAGGATGAAAATGTAACTCCTTTATACATTTGAGTGGGAAGGGAAAAAAATTATGTATTTCTTAATTGGAGGAACTTGTAGATTAGCTTAATTAATTAAATAAGCACATCTTATATTTAATTAATTGATTGGAAGAAAGTTTAGAGTAGGTTAAGTAGATAAATAAAATTTATTTGGTTAACTAGTAGTGAAAAATACCTTAAATATTAAATAAATAAAATTTATTTAACTATTGATAATGGGAGATTAATCTAATTAAGTAAATAAGTAAAATTTAGTTAGTTAGCTTGTCATAAGGATTAATTAGAAAATTATTTAAATAAATATAATTTATTTAATTAACCCATAACAAGGTGATGTGAGAAAATTTGGAGTAGGTAGTGTCTATATTTTTCCCCCATTTAATACAGCATGGCCATGAGATTTGGCATTGTTTCAAAGAAAAATAAGTATGTTTAAGCTCACTATATGATAGAATCACTAGTAGGATGCCTTAGTCATTCAGAGGAAATGATGTTAGAAAATAAGTTAGGGGTTCCCCCTTGAGAGAGTAGGTAAGTTGATATGACTTGAGTGGTCTCTTGAAAGGATAACCAAGTTTGAAGGGATGAAAATTGGGGGAAGGGGTCATAATAGATAGAAGGAAGAGGAGGATATGGTTAGATGCATGGAGATTAAAAAATGGTGTTGTAAAGAGGATGATATTTATGCATACTCAAGATGTTATGTGAAGGGATATGACATACGTGGATGAGGATATGGATAATTATGATGACATTGTGTGTGATGATTAGCTATGGTTGATGGCAGTTGCATGCTAAGAAGGAATGTTGCATCTTGAGACTCCAATTTTTTATAGCATTTGACATTATGAACCATGATAGAAGGGATCACAATCATGGTGTGTCAAGTGTGTAGGGATAGATATCCAAGCAGTCATATGATAGGTGCACCATGAATATGGAATACCATGATGATGATGGCATGATTCGCCCCAAGATATGACTCGTAAATGTAAGCCACAAAAGAAACACATAAGCAAGAATATACAAACAATGATTTATAATAAGACAAATAAGACTTTACCCCTGATTAAGTTCAAATACAATAATTGATTGATTTGATGATGAGGAAAGCATTATTGATGTGAGAATTTGGTATATCTCAAGAATAATGCAAGGATTGGGAACAATATCTTTTGATACTATTTTAATGATTTGAAACTAGATAGAATATATATTTCAACAAGACTAAGGATGAAATATATGGAAGTTGTTGGATGTGTACTTGATTTCTTGGCTAGATATGGCAATATTTTTATGGTTTTATTGTGTAGTTAGATAATTAAGAGCTTTGGATATTGGATTGGCCATGTGGATTATATTTTGATTAGATGTGTGGATTGGATACTAGGTATGAGATTAGAATATTGAAGTCTTGATTATCTTGAATTCAGGATTGAGGATCTATGTAAGGATTTGACTTACTAAATTTTGTGTTTGGGATTGTTCAATGTGTTAACCATTAAGGACAAAACTCATTCTAGGACCAAAGGTAAAAGTTTTGGATAGATGGAAGAGTGTGGGATTATAGATGGTGATAATGGATATGACAAATGATGGAAATGACGAGTGGATGTATGGGTTTTTTTAAGGAATAAATTACATAGGAATTATATGACCCATTTTGTTATGCATCATTTATGATTATATGTTGAATTTCCCACTAAAGATGCTATGATTTAATCCATGATTTGTGACAAGATAGTAGATAATTTTGTCAAAAAATATTGGACATATCAAAGGGTTTCAAAAAATATGCTTCAAGATCTTGTCCATTTCTTTGTCAAGGTAAAAAATGGGAATGAGGATAGATATAATGTTTTGGAGATGTGTATGTAATGGGTGGGGATTATATGATAGTGTTACGTGGATGGTTCGCTACTAGCTACAAAATATGGAAGAATATTAGCCCCTATTTGAAATATGTGTTTTCATTGATGTCAACTCAAGATGTGTTTCCATCGATGTCTAGTATTTGTGTTGAAGATTGTATAATACTCTTGAGATAGTTGGTGTACAGAGATATCAACTAGTGCAAGAAAGCAGTGTAATATGAGGTAGAATGGTGATCAGTTTGATGTTAATGTGTGATGTGGAGGTGGGTACATTTATTCTAATATGTTTCCAACATGCCTACTTTGATATCATTCCTCTTTAGTGTACCACACATGGAGATAAGGTTCAGAAGTTCTTTTAAGGCATTCACAGTGTATACTCTAAGACATAGTCATGGTATTTTGGTTTGCATCCTTTCATAGAGTAGTTTTTTTTCTTGTGGTTTAGAAGATGAGATGGTTGAGATGTGAATGTGTTATATCCAATAATTCAATTCATTAAACACCTTCTACAAAGAACGTTATAAGCACGACAGAGTTTTGGTGTGTACTCTAGCAAAGTAAAGTATTGATAAAGGCAAGTTGGAATGCTTTGCATTCCTCTGAAAGTGAAGTTTTTTCCTTGTGGTTTCATGGAAATGTTCAATTATGTTAAATGCATACCAGATTATTGTATCATATATTTTGGTGGTCCACAAGTATAGTTTTTAAAGGATAGTGTAGTATAGTTGGTTTTGGATGCTTAATTATTTCATAGAACATATGTTTCACTTCTTGCACTAGCACTTAATGATCAGATACTTCAGAAGATAGTTTTAAAGAGGTATTGTGCATAAACTACATAATTCACATCTTGGTTTTCATGATGATTTTGGTTTCTCCCTGATGGTGTAAAGTCGAACACTTGGAAATTTTGGTGGTGTTGTCATTGTTTGGGTCGACAATCTTATTTCCTTCATCTATGGTTGGTCTTGATTAATTAATTTTTCTTTGGAGGATGTGTTGCAATGCTTTTTGGTCCTATTATATTGTGCATTGATTTGGAACTCATTTTCTCTTCATAATGTATATCTTTGGAGCCAACCTATGTTGTATCATACGTTTCATCTAAAGGTCATCTTGACGCTGAACTAATTGAGGTTTTGAGTTGTTGTGGAGGGTATTTATAGAAGAAAAAAATCATTTCTAAATTGATTGATTATGATATTGAGCAGTATGTTGAATATGAAGTGTGTGAAGTCAGTATGATAGAGTAATTATACAAAAAAGGGACTGCAACATCAACATATGTTGGATGCTTCTTTATAGTAGTTCATGTTCATGTTTTTCATTATAATTTTTATGTATCCTACTCTAAGATAGTGAGTCTCAACAGGTCCTTGTATCTAGTCCTAAGGTTGTGTGTTGTGTGCCTTAGTTTGCAAGTCCTTAGGCAGTGAGCCTTAAAAAACAATATATTTTTGTAAGTAGTGAGCTTCATATATTGTGAGTTAATTCTCACCGTAGTTTTTCCCTCATTGGGTTTTCCACATAAAAATATCGGTGTCCTTGTTTAGTGCATGTTTCCATTTCTACTCTTCTTTTAGTTAGTGTGATTTAATGTTTAATCTACAAATGGAAATTTTTAAGTTTTAGTATATGTTGATTCACCCCCCCTCTCAGCACTTTGGTGCATTCAACAATTAGTATCAAATCCAAGTGCCTTTGAGAAGCCTAACAGTTGAGGTAGATCTTTTACTTGAACACATGGGGTCTATCGCAAAGATCAATGATATGATTATTCCAGAACTGTGTTGGGAATAGGATGCCATTTAATTCCAATCCAAAACATATTTCATGTATCTCCTAAGTCCTTGGAAAGTGTTCCCCAGCACTAGGATTAGAAAGAGATTAAATTTGAATGAAATGAACATGTAAGGTGACATTTGTAAGTATTCCTAAATGATAGGAACATGTGGGGATGTCCAAGAAGAGATCCTACAAGATAGGAGCACATTGGGAAACCACATGGAAGGTGGAACCCACCTTGCTTCAGTTAACTATTTGGAGGATTCATAACACTTTAGTAATGCATGTAAAGATCCTACAAATTAGGGATTGATATTTACATGAGTGGAGTTTAGTTCAGTTCAGTTTAATTATGGTTCGGCTATCTTCAATTGCATGTAGTTAGCTTGATTTGAATGCTAGTTGACTTTAGTTAACTTGAGTTGCATGACTAATGACTTCATTTGCATGAAAGATAACAGGTGGATACTTTCAGTTAAGTGGGGATGATCAATCATGCATAATGTTTGCATGAATTGATGGAGAGATATGTTTCAGTTAACTAAGATTGACTTGGACCCACCTTGGGATCCCAAGTTGGCATCTTTGAGTTAACATATTTTGCATGAGAAAATATTTACAAGGCTCAGTTAAGTGGGCCCATTCTTGGGTGCCAACTTTGAGGAGGAGTTTGCAAGATATTTTCTTGACCAAAATTCAATTAAGTGTTTAGTTTGGGGCACCTAAATTGAGGAATACTTTGGTTTGAACTTAGATTACATTGTGGAACTCTACTTTCCAAATCTAGGCATAGATTTTTGTGAGGAGCTTTATGCTCTTTTTTTGTACAACTCTTATGAGTTTACATGCTCATGAATTGTCTATTTATTACAACAAGTGCATCATAGTTTGTAAGCTTGGTAACAGGTTAGCAAGTTGAGCTTGTACATGTGTGAGGGTTTGAAGCATGGCATGGGATGTGTGGATTCATGCTTGATCACATGGAATGCATGGATAGCTTGTGTTTCAGAAAGTGTATGAGAGTTTATTCCAGTTTGTGAAGAAGGATTGTTGAAGGCAAGGAAGTATATCAATCAAGGATTGATATAGTATTATTGTAATCTTGTTCTAAGGTTAAATAATACAAGCACTATTAATTATGGTGGAGTTTTTCCCGAAAGGGTTTCTCCATGTATATGTTGTGTCACTTCTATCTTCTTGTCTCATTCTTCCACAATCTTCTATCTCTTTCTACAATTGGTAAAATTGATCTAAATAGATTAATCATACACAAAGAATTATGACAAATAACACTTAATTAAATCTACAGTCTCATAGTTTTACAAGTTTTAAGCTACAATTTCATCTCCATTTTCAACAAATTGGATCTAGATTCAATGGAAACTGATGGTTGGGACATCAATCTAGAAGATTGTGAAGTAAATTTTGAAGGAGAACTCCAGTTTTATCTTGAAGATTAGGATGAAGCAAGAACACTAAATATCAAGTATGAATGCATGCTTGAAAAATCAAAAGAGACAATTGTCAAATTGAAGGCACAACCTAAAGAATGAAAAAAAGAAATTGGCAAACAAAAAACTCAAATGGAAGGAGGTAAAGGATATGAGACTAAACTCAAGGAGGCAGAAGTTGTGATCTTTGATTTGAAAGTTAAGATTGAATAAGGAAAATGGATTGAGGATTGTTTGAATACTAAGCTCAATGATAAAACTAATGAATGTTCAAATCTTGAGGAAGAGATTGTCACTCTGAGAAAAGAAATTGAAAAAGTAAAAGAGAAAATTGAAAAGGGTCTAAAACTAAGAGGAGGTTTTGAAATTATTGATGAGTTGATTAACTCTCAAAAGCCATCTAAAGATAAATTTGGTCTTGGTTTTGAAAAGGGTTAAATTCCTACAATATGTGCATCTACAAACCTATATGATAATTTCAAAATAGAAGGAAAGTCTCAAACAAGGGAGGAGAAATCTTGCACTGAAAAACCTAAGGAGAAATCCTCTGAAGATGCAAAGGTAGATCAAGATTACAAGAAAGAAGATGGATTTGTTCCTATCTAGAACAAGAAGAAGAAAGTTTCAGAAAGCCTGCTCCTAAACAAACTACTCCCACTAGGTTCAATGGTAATTGCTATGCTTGTAATAAGATTGGTCATAAGGTTGTTGATTGTAGATCTAGACAAAGAAGAAATGATAATATTGGTAGAAGGTCCTTTGTTCCCCAAAGATACAATGATGTTTCATTTTATGGATATTGCTATGCATGCAACAAATTTGGTCACAAGGTTGTAGAGTGAAAAACTAAAGTTAAGAGGAATAACTATGTTTCGAAGCAAAATATAGTGTGTTATAAATGCAATAAGGTTGAGAATATAGAAAAGTTTTGTAGAAGTGGTTTTTGAAGCCACCTATTCAAAATTAGTAAAAGGATGAAACCCTAAACCAACAAAAGGAGGGTAACGAAAAGGTTTGGAAGGAAAAGCAAGTTCGGAAAAATGAAAAGAAGAATAATATTGTGTTTGTGCATTCTACACAAGATCCTAAGACAAACTGAGATAGAGCATTATCTCAAGGGAATTTTCATTTGGAAACCCTTTTTCCCCCTGAAAAGGAAAAATTGCTAAATATTTTAGCGTAGAAGATGAGTTGGTTCAATTACTTTAGTGTGCAGAACTACTGAGCAAGAATGAATCTTTTGATAAAGGTTCGGGAGTGAGTGAATGGTTCACAGAGCTATGTTGAGCTTCATTTCATCCTTGTTTTGACATAGAGAATTTTGATAGAATATTTACCTAACAAAGTACGAATGTATTTATGATAGAAAGTTAGGACAAGTAAAAGAGTTTTTGTATGTTATTTGGGTCATTTGTTCACATTTGTAATCAAGAGCTTTTGTGTCTAGAGCGAAGAAGTGTGTTTAGGTTTTCAAGCTATCTCTATGAAACCCTAGTGATGGTGTGTGAATATTTTTGAAGAAATTTCAATGGCGACCCCTTAGGTGATCGATGTGGTTGAAAATCCTAGGCCC
The DNA here is from genome assembly GCA_007258455.2 of Sequoia sempervirens. Classification (NCBI taxonomy): domain Eukaryota; kingdom Viridiplantae; phylum Streptophyta; class Pinopsida; order Cupressales; family Cupressaceae; genus Sequoia; species Sequoia sempervirens. Next base: position 20,265,160 of record VDFB02000007.1, on the reverse strand, counting down.
AAATATAAGAAGTTTCCATTCAAAGAAATCGAGGTAGAAAAAGATGGAACGTTTTCAAATGTTCTAGGAGATGTTGTGTACTATAAAGATATAAGGATTTACATCCATGCCCAGTTAAATGAGATTAACCATACCTCTTCCTTTGAAGTGGTCTGGCATGAGCTACTAAATGAGAATAAAGTATACAATCCAGAGTATGTAAATGTTGTTGTAAAAGGGTTGAACATTTGGAAAGACTTTCCAGACTTTTGTTAATGCAAGGAATGGGTAAGAATTATCTTGAGTTGCATTCATGAGAATTTCATTTGGCTATCTAGACAAACCCTACATGATCACAAAGGATGTAATTAGGGCAGTTACTGGTCTTTGTTCCTCCAGATCAATCTCAATGCTAAAGTCTGTAAAGAATGAAACATTTATGGAGCTCATCAGTGCTAAATTTGATAAGATAACCCTAATAGTACAGATATCATTAATCCTGGTGTCTGGTATGTTGTGGGGATCGCATATAAGGTTTACTTCACAAAAAGAGAAGGGTCTACCACCACCATTAAAATTCACACTACATTATCAAATGGTGAATGAAAATGTTAATTTTGGCCTATGTGAGTTGTTAAGAGAACAGCTAATGGAGAACTTGAAGAGAAAAAAAGAAACCAATTATAACTTCAAGTTTGGTTCCTTGATTATATGCCTTACTTTCTTCTTTTTGAATGAGTTACTTGGATTTAAGGGTAAGATTTGGGATAAGTTCACTCTGGTAGTAGCACAGATCAAACAACATATGAAAAAAAAAATAGAATAAGCAAGCATATACTACTTTCTATTGGGGATTTTTCAAAAATTTGCAAACTGAGATGTAGAGTAGATATAGGATGCCATCTATTTTGCTCCAAAAGCATCAAAATAAGGTTACTTTTATGGTGAACAAGGATCATTGTTTCATGGAATTTCTTTGGAGCCCAAAACCTCATGGATTCTCGAATTACCTTATGAGGTTGAACATGAATTTTTACAAGGTTATATCAATATTATGTTATCAAAACCTAAGGATCCCAAAGCAAAAAGACTTGGTACATATAGAGAAATTATGGATGAGATTTACTAGAAGTAGAGAAAAGAAGCCAATGAAAAGAAAGTGGAAAGGGTGATTAAGGAGATTGTAGGGAAAATATGGGTCATCTCATAAAGAACATCTTAGAACAATAGTGCCTTCAATAATTTTATTTTCATCAAATTACCTCAAAGACACGTACTACTATGCCATAAAGCGAAAACAGACACAGTTCATTTCCCACATTGATCCTTTTGAGAAAAACTCATGCAAATCAACTAGTTTCAACAACACCATTAACAAATTCAACAAACAAAACCAACAACCATGAAAGATGAAATAGAAGACATGAACGCACAGATATATGTGGGGAAAACCCTTATGAGTAAAAACCCCACACTACAAAAGCTTAGATTACCATTGGATTATTCAACAACAAAATATAGTTACAATACAATATTAGGCTCACAGCCTTTATAGGAGATTAACATCTTGTTCCATATAGAAAGTATTCAGAGGCATAACCCATCGCGACCACCTCTCTCAGTGAGAGACATCTCGTTTTCCTACATAGCCTCATGGCCCAACCACTAGCCTCTCAGCCTCCCTATCACACATCTGCTCATCCTTCACCTTTTGCAAGATTCATCTCTCTCTCAACTACCCAGCCCCTCAACCAGCTCCTCTCTCAAGTAATTGTTGCTCTCTTTCAACTCTTCAACTACCACACCCCTTTAGGGTTACACCTTGATCCACATGCCATCATCCAACATCCAATTCTAGTCATCGAATAAGTAGTCAAATAAATCTCCACCGTCAAACTTAAGGTTATCCACCTAACACCATGCCACCTAGTCGAAGAGACATTCATTACCATCTCACCAATGTTCATCGAGCACATGGGCCCACATACCATTTGTCCTCCATGTCATCGCTAGTTGTTGACCTTCATCACAATCCACCATCCTATCGAGTCCCATATCTGTCGGCATCCAAGTCACTATATCGCTAAAAAACCAAACTTCAAAACCTCTTGTCAGAGGCTGTGAAGTTCCCAGAACCCATGACTCACTGATAAAGGGAATGCTCTATCGCTCAAAACCCAAACTTTCAAACCTCAAGTTGGAGGTTATGAATTTCACAAAACCCGTGACATGTCGACAACAAAGGGATCACTATATCACTCAAAACCCAAACTTTTGAACCTCAAGTTGGAGGTTGCAAAGTTCACAAAACCTGTGACATGTCAACAACAAAGGGATCACTTTGTTGCTCAAAACTTGAACTCCTAAACCTCAAGTCAAAGGTTACAAAGTTTGCAAAACCTGTGACATGTCGACAATAAAGGAAGCGCCTTCGGTTCACAATCGTTAAGTCAGGAGGTTATGAAACTTTAGAACCCTACGACTTTAGTTAAAAAAACATGAAAACTAGCGACTTAACTCAGGCCGATGAAGAAGGAAAACACAACTGCTCCAAGAAGTCAATCAAGCCAATAAATTTGAGTCACATTTCTCAACATTCTCCCACTTGACGAAGAACTTACTAGCTCCTTCCAAAGCAAACTCACGAATCTTAAACAATGCTTCCGCGCTCCAACCAAGACACTTGTAACAACATCCAAGATTTCCACCAACTTCGGCAATGGTTCTAGCCATCCACCACAGGAAAAGGAACAAGCCAAGGCATATATGCACCAATCTCAAGAACACAAGCATTAGACACAATAGACGGTAAGGGCTTCAACACTGCCACCACTCCACTGTGTGCACAAGCTATACAAAAGCAACACAACATCAACTTCAAATCTCAAACTAGAACACAACCGTGAAGTCACTCTCCAAAAAAAAAAAAAAAGACATAACAACAGCTAGAACAACCAGAAAATTGACTGCTCCCATCTAACTAATCAACCCACGTGACAGAAAATAGCACCCAGAGCAAGTGCTAATCCATCCAATCAAACATACCTCCAAGGTATCAACATTAGTAAACTCATTCCAGCAGCACAACCAACCCATCAACTGCAGAACAAAGCTCCATGTGCTAACCAGTCGAAGAAGACAAAACACACCCAAGAACTCCCACTACATGGGTAATAAATCTGAAATATCAAAGGCATAATGAGTCTACCAACAGTATCATACAAGAGGTGTAAACCACATCATGTAGTACCAAGGAAACATCCACAGTGATATGCACAATCTATAAAGAGACAAAACTCTCACCACAGGTATGTACAGCTCTCCCAATTTTTCCACACCCAACAAAGGAAAGAGATAAATAACAACCTCATACCAATGTAATGTGAAAGCGAACATCCAAGAAGAGAACCAATACCAAGCAGAGAAACTCTGCACATCATGTACCTATAGAAAATCCTCCTACATACACCTCTAAAATCCAACTATGTCAAGTACCGTCAACACCTCAAACAAAGACTCCAAGAGTCCTCCATGGTTACAAGATGTTTCACATCTTCAAATAGTATCCATGCAAATGTGAAATAACTCTTCTGCAACAATAGGATCTAAGAGCTCCTCCTAGTAACATCTGCAACACTAAAGAAGATCATTGACCACATAATGATGAATACACAGTTATTGCTAGAGCTACCACTAAACCATGACAATTGAGCTCTCAAGCATCATGACCAAACATCTACTAATATGAAGATCCTCTAGGCCTACATAGCAACATGTCCATTTGACAACAATACCGAGCAGCGCCAAGATCTCCAAAACCAAGCAGAAATAACCATCACTGTCAAAAGCTTACACAAGCCAGTGTACTCAAGCTATCCATGACATCATGATACACATGCAACAGGTCCCCAAAACTGACTATACATGTACTCAACACCATCCATCCTCTCATCTCAAAGCAACCAAACCAATGCACAAGTGACCACAAACAAGGCCAGCTGACAAGTATGCACCAACACAAAAATAGATCTTGTGGATATAGATAGTCCACTTCCAAGTTGTCTCACAAAAAATGTGTAGGTAAAGATAGCCCACAACATTACACAACTAGTAGATCCATTCAACAGAAACATGCAAACACATCATTGCACTAGAAACTGCAAAGCTGAGATCTCAAGGAAAATAACAACGTATACAACATGACTCAAACACTAGACCAAGCTCATATTCGATTTTCTAATCATGTCCACAAAAAGCACCATAGTCAAGGAACCAACAGGAAAAACCACAAGAATGTTGAGTGGCATATTACATACCAACACTCCTATGTAGAGAAAGAATCACACATTCTCACACCATGTTGAACTGCAACTATCTCATCTAGTCACACCCCAAAATCCAGGGTCTAGAAAATAGCTTAACAGCAGCTCCACATAACCATAAGTTTTTCTTGACCATGTAAAACCTGCAAGCCATGTAAGTACAAAACACCCTTCAAAGGAAACAGTAGTTCAGGAATACCAGGCTCCTTTCAAGCCAACTCCAAAACCACCAACATGCACATGCATTCAAGAGAGATAAGCTATTCCAAAAGCTTCCAGATCATCCAAAGATCAACTCAATAGCCTACTTGCACTTGGGGTACCATAAAACTGTGCCTTCCAATACCAGGAAAAACACCCAGCATAAGCACATTACTCCATGACTAAACAACAACCCAAAATTCTCCATATCATTAGGGAGCCCTTCACACAGACACCCAATATGAAATCTTTTGCTGCAACACAACCACAAAGCAAAATATTCCACCCCATGCATCAGGGTTATACCACTGCCAACTCACGAGCTTTAGGTCACATTATTTCAATATGACCAACTCAAGTTTCCCCATCTTCCATACTACATGTTGTCTCTTGGAACTCAAACAAAAGAGCAATAATTTCTACTCACCAAAGGATCAATTCATCAATTGATTCCTTCAAATTTCCTCAAGCCTTCCATACTAAGAAATCTTCACAAAAGGAATACCCAAAACCAAAAACACTAGGAATTCTTACATGCATCAACATGCACGCACATGCAAGCCACATGTGAGTCCATGCAAGTATATGCAACACACATGCAAGTACATGCAACTCACAAACCTGCACATGCAAGCAAAGAGAAAATCCTAGAAGAGGGCTTTGATACCACTTGTAGGGAAAATATGGGTCATCTCATAAAGAACATCTGAGAAAAGTAGTGCCTTTAGTAATTTAATTTTCATCAGATTACCTCAAAGACATGTACTACTATGCCATAAATTAGAAACAGACATAGTTAATTTCCCACATTGATCCTCTTGAGAGAAACTCAAACAAAACAACTAGTTTCAACAACACCATTAACAGATTCAGTAAATAGAACCAATAACCATGAAAGATGAAATAGAAGAAATGAACACATAGATATACATGGGGAAAACCCTTACAAGTAAAAAACCCCACACTCCAAAATCTTAGATCTTCATTGTATTATTCAGCAATAAAATACAATTACAATACAATATTAGGCTCACGACATTTACAGGAGATTAACATCTTGTTCCATCCGGAGAGTATTTAGTAGCATAACCCATCGTGACCACCTCTCTCAGTGAGATAAATCTCTTTCAACTACACAACCTCATAGCTCTTCCACTGGCCTCTCGACCTCTCTATCACACAGCCACTCAGCCTTCACCTTCTGCAAGATTCATCTATCTCTTAGCTACCCAAACTCTCGGCCAGCCCCTTTCTCAGGTAACTGATGCTCTCTTTCGACTCTTCAACTATCGTAACCCTTTAGAGGTACACCTCAAGCCATATGCCATCATCAAGCATCCAATTCTAGCCATCGGATAAGCAGTCGAATAAATCTCCATCGTCAAACTTAGGGTTATCTACCTAACACCATGCCGCCCAGTCAAAGAGACATTCATTACCATCTCATCGATGTACACTGAGCACATGGTCCCTCATTCCATCTATCCTCCATGTCATTTCCACCTGTCGACCTTCGTCATGATCCACCATCCTATCAGGTCCCATATTCGTCGACATCCAAGTCGTTATATCATTGAAAAACCGAACTTCAAAACCTCTTGTCAAAGGTTGTGAAGTTCCGAGAACCTATGACTTGTCAATAAAGGGATCACTTTGTCGCTCAAAACCCAAACTTATGAACCTCAAGTTGAAGGTTGTGAAGTTCACAAAACCTGTGACACACCAACAACAAAGGGATTGCTCTGTCACTCAAAACTTGAACTTATGAACCTCAAGTCAGAGGTTGCGAAGTTCACAAAACCCGAAACACACCGACAACAAAGGGATCACTCTGTTGCTCAAAACCCAAACTTTTGAACCTCAATTTGAAGGTTGTGAAGTTCACAAAACCCGTGACAAAAAAGGGAGTGCCTTCGCTTCACAATCGCTAAGTCGGGAGGTTATGAAACTTTAGAACCTTGTGACTTTAGTTACAAAAACTTGAAAAAATAGCGACTTAACTTAGGCCGATGAAGGATGAAAACACAACTACTCCAGGAAGTCGATCAATCTAGTAAATTTGAGTCACATTTCTCAACAGAGATGGGTGCTCCACGATATTCAAAGATAAAAGATAAAGATGAGCTTCACAAGATATTGGGTACTTCTTCAAAGACTACATCTGATATCCTTGAGGAGGAACTTCTAAATCTAAATCTATTCCTTTGGAAGTTATTCAAGGACCAAGTAGATCAAGTAGATCTTCCTATGTTATTGCATCTTCCCTACAACTCTCTCCAGGTCTACATAAACATCTGGTAGTAAAAGTAAAGCTACATCTATAACTCCTCCAGAAAAAAAAAAATACTACTAAAATAGTGCATGTTAGGCCTAAACGAAAGGCAAAGAGAGAAGACAAATAAGGAAGAATCAGATGATGTTGAAGAGGTTGAAGATGAAGGAATCTCCTTTGAGGAAGAAAAAGGAAAAGAAAAGTTAAAGAAAATAAAGAAGGTTCCTCCAAAAACACCTGAACATGAGCCTCTACAGCTTGAGGCTACTATCAATGTAATTGCACAACATGATGCACTAAAAGAGATTGATGATATTTATGATGAGATGCCTCTTGTTGATAAGGCCAGAATGGAAAAGGCTATAGTTATGTATATGAATAGCTTCAATATGGCTCTAAATGAGATTATTGATAAACTTTTGGAAAATCTTGTAGACACACTCAGCAACAAGAGGAATGAAGTTGTAGTAGAAGAAGCTAAAATGAGGCAACAAGCATTAGAGAAGGTTGGATTTATCTATTTCTCATGAAGAAAGGGTTAAATTACCTCAATATCAAGTACAAGTGTTCAGAACCAAAAAAAGGAAAATACTCTAATGGGGAAAGATAAAGAAGAGATAGAAAGGATGGAGAGAGATACAAATGTGACACAACTAGTTTATTATAATATATATTTCATATGGTGTTTTATTTTCTAGTGTAGAAGTAAAAGATATATTATTTAAGTAGAATATGGTACTAACTACTTGTGGTATATGAAATGTGGGATGGATGCTATCATATGATTTAGGACATAGAGCATACCCACTTTCCACCTTCTACATTCAAGGGTAACCCTAAATATCTCAATACAAAAGAGAAAGAAATCTTGTAATAATGTTGTCCTAGGGGCTGAATGCAAACTATTAAGGAGTTCACCACCAAGTTTAGACTTGGAAAAGATAATGAAATGCAAGATGTAACACAAAACCCTAATTCAATGCAATGACCTGTGAAATGACCTAGAAAATTAAATGAAACAACACAAAAAATTGAAGACATGAAGGTGTGCACCTAGAAAATTGGAAATGGTTGAATGGAGGTCTAGAACACTAGAAATTCTACTTTTAATGCTAATTGGGACTCATTCGCCAAGCTGGGTGAATCAATCTTGTTTATGGAAAATTGTGCAAGAATAGGAATCTACCAAAAGGGTATCTGAATCTACAAAAATATGAAAACTGACTAGAACTAAAACTCATTCGCCAGAAGTGGTGAATCAGTTTAGTTGGGCTTTTCTAAAACTTCAAAGGTTGATCTTGCTCTTCTTTGTCTGCTCTATTCTTCCTGAGTGATTTCTGAATCTGAAACATTGATTTGCAACCTGTAAGTCTTCTATGATGTTCTCCAAGACTTGATGACAACTTTGAATGATTTGCAACTTTTCTCCAATCTTGCTCCTTAGCAAATCTGCAACCTAGACTTGTAAATCACACACAAAGGAGAGGGGAAATTTTTGTTGGGTTAGTGAATAGGGGTTTTCCTTGGTCAAACCCCTTGTTGGTAATTAAACATTGAAATGAAATCAAATAATAATGGAGAATGATTAATGAACAAATAGCAATGTTGCAACTCACCAAACCCTAGCAATGGAATGTTGCAAACATGCATGTAATGGCTCCAATGGATGTAGAACTTGGTTCTTGCTTGAATTAGATAGATATTGAATGTAATGCTTTCTTGAATCACAAAATCCCACACCACAATTGTTAGCTCTAAAACAACATAATGCATGAAATCCTTGACATGATGATTGATTGCTTGAATGTTGCTCTAAGAAGCTTGATAATCTACTCTTAAATGCTCTTGAAAATGGTTGAATGCTCTTGTGAACTCAAACTTTCTATTAGGAATGCTCTCACAAAAGTCTTAGGTGAAAATGAATGAAAGAACCTTGTATTTATACTCAATTATGCAAGAATTCTCAAAATTACAATGCTACAAGGCGACATTAAATCGAGGAGAATAAAATCTCGCTGGAAATTTCAATTAATTTTAATTTTGGGTCACATGGGACTCATTCACCCAAGGTGGCGAATGAGTCTCACTAGGCCTAAATTTTGGGACCAATTTTAAAAATGCTTAGAAATGTGTAAAACCAAGTTTGAGACACAAAAATCTAGGTGGGACTCATTCGCCCAAGGTGGCGAATGAGTCCTAGATCACTAAATGTGGGTCATTCAAGCTTGAAACACTTGAATTATGATTGTGTAATGATTGGTGTCGGGATTATTCTTGAAAAGATGCATTAAATGAGGCTTGTGGATACAAAGTAGGGCTAATTAAAGCATAAGAAAGCCCAATTATTAATGACAAGCCCAAAAAAGTGTGAAAGTGGGTTATAACACTTTAAAAATAAGGCAAGATTAAAGTTTATTTTGATTAAAAAGAGGTTTATTAGGTATAATTAATTAATAAGACCTTAGAAAAGTGTGAGAGTGAGTTACAACACTTCACAACACTTTAGCAAGGTACCATTTATGTTCATTAATTCACAAGGGTCCAAGACCTAATGTGAATGTGTTAAACACATTATAACACTAAATCAAGGCAATATTAAGCCTAGTTCACAAGGAAGGCCCAAACAAGGGAAAAGCAGAAGGGATACTTTTTCCATTACCACACTACTTCAACCTATAACTCTTGTCCTAGACTAGCACTAGTCAACATACTTCTAACGAAATTTATCAAGGTTTTATTCAACCCCCAATTCACTCTATTCTATTGTAATGTATATGGAGTTGTCCTTTGCTTCATAATTCTAGTGTACTTACAAAATATTTCAAAATTCTTAGAGTAGAATTCATCGTCGTTATTTGTCTTATGTACCTTTATTTTCTTATTAGTTTGATTCTCAATTAGAACCTTAAACTCCTTAAACTTGAGAAACACCTTAGACTTTCTCCTAAGAAAATAAACTCAAGAGTACATAGAATAGTCATTAGTGAATGATACATAGTATAGAGACATACTAATGGATGGGATATTCATGTGACCAAACACATCACTATGTATCACCTCTAAAAAATCATTTATTATATTTCTGATTAAGTTAAACTACACTCTATTCTATTCTCCTAGTACACAACACTCATAAAATTTAATATCAATAGAAAAATCAACAATAGATTATCTACCATATATTTACTCGCCCAGGTTTCTAGACCATTCTCACTCATGTGACCTAACCCGAGATGTCATAAAACTAATTTAGATGTAATTATATTATCACAACTATTTAATGGTGATACATCTAATCCTATATAGAGTATTGTGTCAAACTCTTTTAGTAGGTACAAAATTACCTCTTCCCAACCTATAATATTTTCCATCAAATGTGAAATATATTCCTAACTAATCAAGTTTAGATATAGACATGAATTTCCTCTCCAAACTTGAAATTGTAGTACATTTAAGAGTTTCCTTACTCTACCATCCATGAAGACAACATTTACCTTTCCTTGACCAACTATCTTCAAGTAATTTTTATCATTGTTAAAAACATATCCTTCATTACAATTGGTGTAATCAGAGTACTACTATATGAGGTGGCATATGATAAGAAGTGCTTGAATCAATCAACCAACGATCACCACTAATGGTATTAGTAGAAATAAATGCATCACTACTATATACATCATTGTTATAAAACATATCAAAAGAACTACCCTTCTTCTTGGACTTGTAATCCTTATTTATGTGACCTTTCTTGCCACAATTCTAGTATTTTAATTAAAAGTCTTTACCCTTAGAATTCTTATCTCCATCCTTTTTCTTACCTTTCTTATCCTTAAATCTACCTCTAACAACTAGGAAATCAAAATAATTATCATCCATGGACGTTTTCCTAATCTCCTCACATAATAACATTTTCAAGTTTTAGCGACACAACATTGCTATCGATAAATATTATCATTTTTTTCTCATAAATTGTTAAGAAACAAAGTAATATAATAAAATTATCCTCTTCATCCATCTTGAATCCTATTGATATAAATCGACTTACTATCATTTTGAAGTTGTTCAAATGATTAGTTACTAAGTCTCCCTCATTTTAAAGAGTGAAACTTATTTTTCAAAACAATTTTGCTAACCGAACACTTAAACTAATTTAACATACCTGTCTTCTTCCATAATGAATTTGTAAATTCAAACACAAAATTTGATAGACATAACTAAATAGTACTTATTTCTTTCTTATCCAATTTTACCTAGTTCATAAGACATACTTGGTATGTTTCATTTGGAGGCTTCTAGGACCGCATGTATCTCTAGTGTGACATGCTGCTATGCATAGTCATTATGAAAGGCAGAATTTTTGGTGAGTGACATACATCATCTGGTGAGGGGGCAAAGGGTTCGGGGGGACCTTATATGTGTTCCCACATTTTGAATGCATCTGTCAATATTCCTCTACTCTTTATGTCTTTATTGTTCAAAATCTCTCTTTGTGGCAATGGCAGGTGGATGATGGCAAAGGTTGAGAAATCAATTTCATTACAACTATGAGCTTAGGTTGGTGCAAGCTATTTCTTTTGGGAGCCAACATAAGAATAAGTTGGGGTGCACCCTTGCGGCTTGCAAGTGGATTGATTGTTTCCCTTTAACCTTAATACCAATCAAGAAGGCGCGGCCAGCATGGAAGCACTTGAAGGAATGAAGAAGAGGAGATGGAAACTTGGAACTCATTTCTTGAGAAACAGATCCTCATGATAGCCAGGAAAAAGTTTTAGATGAAGAGTGGTGCTGGAACGTGTCTTACCCATGCAATTGTGGAAAAGAGGATTGGAGACTCGCAACTCTACTCATTATTTCTCATTAGCATTATTGACTGCATGATACAATCTATGTAGAATTGCTTTGCTTTTGGGATTCTATATGCAGCCAAATCAATTTTGGAGGTGTTTTATTTCATTCTAAAACAAATGAAGTTTATTTTCTTTCCACGAGAGGACATTTCTATGAGGCAATTTGTAAATAGTTATTTTGACTGGTCTACACTTCCACAGTTCGCATGCATGTCTAGATGCATTCACAATCAGCATGCATGCCTCCTATATCTTGAGACATTTTATTAAATAGCTCACGCCTAGTATACGCTTCCATATTTCTTGCATGCATATCAACCATAGTTATTGCTTCTATAATATCTAATGAAATCCTCCTTTCCCATCACCTATTGCAATAACATTAAACTCTCAATAGAGTTACTCAATTTAATCGCCAAACCCTTTATTCTCTAGTTCTTATACATCAATTTGGCATGCATTATGTGAAATAGAAAGGCTGGATGAATTGTGTCATACTTCATTAAATAGTCTATAATGAAGTTTTAGTCACCGATTGCATCTAAAGACATGTTTGTGTGCTACGAAAGATTACGAGAGCATTATGAACAATGGATGAGACATAGAGCACATTATTGTGAACACAAAATATAAAGAAGAGCGAGATTAGTCAGGATAATTTTTGCAATGATTACATCAACATTCTATTAGAAATTACTTTGGTTATATCTCAAGACTATATAATGTCTTCAAATAAATAGTGTGACCCTAGTGTGGGTCATTTTTTAATATTGCATAGTTTGCTGACAATTAAACACTTAACCATCCAAAAGGTTGCACATATTAGTTGATACATTAAGTGTAAGTCTATAATCAGTGTCATTATGAGAAAATAATGTCTAATTAAGTCTCAAAATTTCAATCAAAGTTTGCTTCCATTCATTGATAACATATGAAAGGCTTAGCTATACATATTGCACTATTTCAAAAAAATTGGCTAATCAATTTTGCCTTTGTATCTTTTTTTTTCACCAATGGAAGACTACTCTAACCTAAATATGTAGTGCACATTATATTTACTTTAATTGCATTAAGAAACTCCATAATTCATTATTAGGTAGATAGTACATAAGGTTTATGTGAGATGAGCATACAAACTTGACTATTATGAATACAATACATGTACGTTGACACTTGTTTTAACCTTGACTAAGGAAATAGTTAGGTAAGTTTTAAAAATTGAGAATTTGTATGTTAAATGATTAATAGACATTTACAAGGTCTTATGGAAGGATTAACTTGCATTATAGTTTCTTTCTACTCAAAGTGTCTATTAGACAAAATTATTAGGAAAATGAATATTTGATATGCATTGTATAATGACTTAGCGTGTTGTGCATTTAGATAAATAAATAATGGATACTCTTACTTGGACTAGCCATATATGTTCCTTGATATTAGTACAAGGAATGTATGAGAAATCGGCATATACATTCATAGGAGAAGGTAAAAAGTGATCCCACAAACCTGGTTTACAATTTATGGGAGGATCTGATTTTTGCTGAAATCACATATTTTTAGAAAATATAATTATTTAAGCCTTAAAAAGTTCCATTTAAAGCATTCCAATTGAAGAGGGTTTGATCAAACTACCTTAAATCAAACCCCCTTGGGTAGAACCCTGCTAGTTTTAAACCATACCTATAACAGAGTCTCCTTTACACCTATCAAAATGCTGATAAAAAACCACTTTTGATTTACCTTTTGGGGGATCAAATGAATTCATTTAAAATCTATTTTTTGTAACTATGTATTCCTTATAATAAGCTTCCCAAAAAGTATAATTAATTTCTTTTATTTTTTCACAAAAAAAAAAATTTTTATTTGCATTATTGAATTTGATATCAAAAAAAAAAAATATTTAATATAAAAAAAGTTCTTATAAGTCGCTATAAAAAACATTTTGTTTGCAAAAATTTAAAAAAAATTTTAAAATAAATAATTTTTAGAGTTACAAATTCAATTAGAATTTTTCCTTCAAGATTTTTTAAAAATGTTGTTTTCTCAAAAAAACCAATTTATGAGGGAGATGGAAAAAGAAGTGCAATTCATTCCAAAAATTTTGAAAAAAATATATTTAGAATCTATAGACAAAATTTCATGAAGCTCTAGTTTGCATCATCTTCAAATTCTTCATGGTTTAGCCGCTATAGGTGCCCGAAAGTGAAGATTTAGTTTAAAAAAATTATTTCAATGTCTAGTTTGGCCAAAAATTGTAAACCACTATTGTGGGATCACCCTAAATATACTTTAAATCTAGATTCAGGATAATATTGTAATGACTCTTGAATTGCATAGTTAATTCTTGGATGTGTCTTAAGGAAGAAAATCATAAAATAACAAAGATGGTGTTCCTAGTCTAAGAAAAAAAATTGAATGTAAGAACACATTTATAATGATGAATCAAATAAATGAATATTTTAATTAGTATTAATGTAAAATTGTGTGTGTTATATGATGAATAGTATGATAATTTGATTTTAAGAAAAAACTCGAAAGGAAGTATAAACTAAACCAGACTTTATATATATATATATATATAAAAGAAGAATTTCATCTTCCTCGAGAGGGATTATGTGATAAATCTAGTTGTAACATTAATAGGTTATTTTCTAGGGTTTTATTAGTGAGTCTAGTAATACTAAGGGGATCTTGTAGTGAATATATTCCAAATCCATCTTATCAATAAAATAATTTTATAAAAGGTAGGGTATATATATTGTTGAAGAAGAATTTCTTTATAAGGTAGGGAATATCATGTCAATCAGATATATTTGGAAGCATATTGACTAATAAGCTCTTGTATTGTGTGGGACCTATCTAAATTCTAGACTAGACTCAACAACACAATGTGATAAGTTTAGCAATACTTCGATATATTTTTAACCAATGTCATTTGTGAATAAAGAGCTCTCATTGAAGGAATCTATTCATAGTTTAAGAGGTAATTTTGTTGTATATTAAAATAATTATTATTGATGTTATCTTAGAACCTAGTTAATTTTGGAGTGGAAGAAGGTATTGTGTAAGTTACATTACTCCTAGGTACCCTTAACAAAGCCTTGAGATATTCTATATGAATGGTTCACATTTTGTCCATTATTCCATGTAATATATGAGTGGATACAAGATACTTCTAATTTGTGATGCTTAATGAGATGACAAATAATAGCTATGATATCATTACCTTGGGTTCTTTGCATTAGGAAAAGATAGTTTGGAAGATATTTTATGTATAGATAAAGTTTAATTTAGGTTCCATTTATGTGAAATGATTTTCTAAATTATTAGATCGTTTAACTATATTACTTCAAGTATTTCAATTGTGGGCTAAATTAAGTCAATTAACATCAATAATATTATTTTCTTTTATTTCTAAGTAAATTCTAATATAACTTTTTATCAAACTAGTTGCATATAAATTGGTATAAATTCTCATAAATTTCTTTCAATAGATGGTAAATTTGCATAGTAATGTAGAAACTTAATGAATTTAGTTGAAGGGTTTTGATCATAAATAATTACTTTTTTAATCATATGTGTATCTATCATGGTTTAGATAAATTAAAATTAAATTAATTAGTGGACTAAATGATTTTAAAATGATTTTCTTAGAAATTAATTTCTTAGGTATTGGGTATTATACACCTAATACACAAAACCAATAATTTTTGAAAAAAAACCAAACTTATGTTATAAGTAAACATGAAAATTGCCACAATCAAAATTCAACATCAAACACCTCCCTAAAGTGTGTTTGTAAAGTAGTTTCTTAATTAGGTTTCCCTCCCTATTGCACTTGAGTGGGTGGTAGTTGAGAAGAATTGCCTAGGGAAATTGGACCCTAGAAATGGTTGTGTACCCACTTGTATAGTTACATAAAACATAGATTAGAAACTAGAAATACACAAATAATACACCTTGATCATATTTGGAAGTGGGTATATAGGAAATCTAGTGAATGAAGGAAATTCTCATTACATAATTTTTCAAGTGTGACATTAGGTATTTCTCTAAAGATTGGATTTCCAACTTGTGCAAGAATAAATCATTCTCCCAACCTAATTAATAAGTGAATCATTAAATTAAGCAAAGTTGAATGTCTAAAGTAAAACTAAGAAAAAACAAAATTCATTATGTACTTAGAATAAATCTCAGATGGATTTGCTCGACTCCCCAAGACTTTAGGCCAAATTTTGAAGCAAGACTCAAGTCTTTTATTGATTTTATATTTATACTTTTGGTAGAAAGAAACCTCAATGCACTTACATTAGAGAAGTGTAGTATTCAATGAGTGACTCAAGACTTAGATGGTCTCAATGAGTTGAAGTCTTTGGCAAGACTCTGTACCTATCCTATATGGATAATTGCATATTCCAAATGGATAGAGAAGTGTTTGTCCCGTATGGATGGATGCTTGTCATGTATGGACGAATGCTTATCCCATATGGATAGATGCCTGGGTACATAGATAAATGACCATTTAACAACTTTGATTAAAAATTTAATTAAAAAATTGGTAACATTTGAGGTGCATGAATTGAGTCATTATAAAATAAGTTGCAATAAATGAGAAATGAGAGGGAAGAGGGTTCTTTTGAACTTGAGCCTTAGTGTTTTAGAGTTTTCCTAATGGCTTAGTGACCTACTAATGACATTTAGAAGTAATTAATTTTTTTATGTGGGATTAACCTCTAGTGCTATTGACAAAGTGAAACCTTTATTTAATTCTTAGTTGATGATTGTTGTGATGATTAATACACTAGGAATTAATTAATTATGGTCCTTTTTAATGAATTAAATTTATTTTGTCTTTGGTAAACAAAATAAATTGAATTTATTTATTAAATAATTTTTTTTTGAAAAAAAATTGTTGTAATTTAAATTAAATTAGAAGTTAATTTCATAATTTAATTTAAATCAGAATTGATTATAAAGAGAATTTAAATGTTATTTTTGGAAGGGTGCTTCAGTGTATTCTTGTATTAATTAAATTTTGTGTTATTTTTAAATAAATTTAAACCTTTTCAAATAGTTCAATCTTATTTGGAGATTGTTATAGTTTTAAAATTGAAAATACATTGTAAAATTTGAATATTGTCTTAGATGCATTTAATTATCATTTGATTAATTGGTTAAATGTGTTTCATATTTTTCCAAAAGGTAGATTTAACAATGATAAGGGATTGTCTTAGTCATAGGTGATTAGGTCGTACCTAGGAGGCATGATCATTTTGCTTCACCTAAAACCTTGGAGGGGGTTTTATCGCATGGAGGTTCTTCCTTAATTTGGTTATATTCATCATTGCAATGTGTGTTGAATGAATTCCGCAACACCCACTTGCATCAAATGTTCCTTCCCTTAATTTTTGTGATGTGCTCCTCATAGTAATGCACATTGATACACTATAGTGTGTAATGTCAAAAAGTGCACATTAATACACTATAGTGTGTAATACAATAGGAGCTTGTTTTAGGTGTTTTAATTTGAAAAATCAAATGTTTTGTCTATCTTATTGGGCATGACATTATACAATGAGTTGTTCAAAGGATTGCAATAAAATAGAATAATCTATTTGAGAAGAAAATATTAAGATCTTAGTACTTTATAGGGAGGGGTGACATGGATTGGATGGGGCCATTAAGATTTCATTATTTTGTAGAAAAGGGATGGCATGGATAGTGTGTCATTGCTTTGAACTATCTTGGGTCTATCTCTAGTTTCTTTGGGATTAAAATATTTTTTATTATGAGGCTCATCTGCACTAGTTTTTGGTTGGCCAAGAAATTTGGAAACAGTTATGTAGAAACGACAAACTGAAAATGTAGATTGATGGTATCTTAACATGAAGCCTGCATTTTCTAGGACATAGTTGTGTTGAATCTAGTTATGCTCTTGATCTCTAGACCAACTTGGAAATCATGTGGAGGAACTTGCAAGAGCTTCCATGTCTCGTTGCACCATCTTAAAATATGTTATCTATTTCAACGAAGTTTAAAAATAACATATTAATCGTTGATCTTTAATTCAGTGATTAAATTATCGTCATTTCGAGCTATGTTACCAGAAATATGGCAGATACCCTCTGTTGCATGTTCTAATGGCCAAAACAAGTTTCCCATTGTGAATGGTTGTTTCTAATTTGTCGTGTTATTTATTTTCATTGCAAAGAAGTCTCCCCTCAATTTTTTGTGTAAACTCATTTTTGCTTCTTGTTTTGTCTTTTTTTCCTAATTATGTATTGATAGGTGCACCAATTTTGGAATTACAGTAGCTTGGCCCCATCACCAATCTGATATTGCTCCAAAAAAAATTGAATGGAGAGGTGGTTACCTATAGTTTCTCTAGGTGTTTTGAGTTAAAGGATTAGTTTTTATGCATGTGAATAGAGATGGAGTTACTACATTTTGTAACAAGTGGAAAAATGAGATTAAACATATTAGAGGTAATGAATTAACACAACAGACCACAAAGGTTGCAATTCAAAACCTAAATACAATCCAAATTGACCAATAGAATGCAAACAACACAATAAGATCAAAATTAAGAAAGCATTAATATTACCTTCACCATGTTGACATGACTTACTTCCATTGTCCTCCTTTGTTTTTTTTTGCTCTCATATTTTGTATGCACTTATTTTGCTTCAAGCTCACTAGTGTGTGTGAAAGAGATCAATGATGCAAAACTCAAAATTTTGTGGTTAGCCATCAACGAGGTGTGAGGGCTGATTTTATAGAATTGATTGATTTGAATGAATGAATGATCTAGATTAAGAGGTGGAAGGTCTAGATCAAGGGTTGATGGTTGAACTAAGAGGAATTGATTATGGAGTTAACTAACTGCAAATGGCTATAGGATTCTAGTTAACTATTTACATGAGGAATTGATTGCTTTATTAAGGGAATTGATTGATTAGTTGACTCACACTGAGTGGGAGTGAACTGATTTGATTAGTCGGTGAACTAGAATTAATTATCCAATCGACTAAGAGAGAGTGGTTGTTAAGTTTGAGGGAATTATGCATGAGATAATAATTAATTAAATAATTGATTATTAGAGGAACATGCAAGTGAGGATTACTTAATAAATAAAATGTTTATTTATTAATAGTAGATGGATAATATTGAAATGAAAAGGGATAATTAAATAATTTAACATTTATTTAATTTTAGAAATGTGAATGTGGTCAATTAAATAGGAAGGTGTTGAATGTTAATTAAACAATTAATGATACTTATTTAAGTAAAATTGAGGAATAAGATAATTAACAACATAATTAAATAAATAAGATTTATTTAATTAATAGGGAAGAACAATGATAATTAGGATGTAAGATTTCTTTAATTAATTAGGAAGGGTAAATTTAAATGAATTAATTAAATAACATAAAGTAACTTAATAGTAGAATATGATATTTGATAATAATTAAATAATAAATTACTATTTAATCTTTAGGAGAAAAGGAGGAAAGTTAGTATAAAAATTTTACTTGTAGACTAGGACAATTTCAAGTATCTACAATTTTCCCCTCTTTGGAACAATGCATTTTTATAGCGTTGTGTCGAAGAAAATTCAAATTTTCATGTTTAGGGGTTTCCCTAGTATGCCCCAGTAATCACAAGATAACATATGGTGCCCCCTTAGAAAAATTTGGAAAATTTTTCCTACAAAGATAATTTGATAGTGCTAAGTGCATTGGCAACAAAAAAAATTGATTTTAGGGCAATCTAGGCTTGTATTTGTGTTTGAAAGTCAAAGTTGATGTATCCAATTATAAAGGGGGGTCCACTTTTCCACCTAAGGTCTATAAATAGGCCCTAAGGGGTCCAAAATCCTCATTTGTGCATTTGATTTTTAGGATTTTGAGCTCTCTAAAGTGAGATTCTTGAGTGGAGTAGTGGAGCGATGGTGCCAATTCCAATGAGCTCGCATTGAGGATATTGCATACGGACCTTCTAACGGCTCAAGGGATCGGGCAATGTGGTATCTAACCCTTTCTCGCTCTGAAATTTTATCATTTTTCAGTAGATTTTAGGGGTAAAAATTGACCAAACAGATGTGCAGTTTTTGCACTACAAGTGTCATCGTGTCCATCGCATCTGTCAGTTGGTGCACCGCATTTGTGTGGTGTGCCACAATTGTAGATGGCTCACAAGTGTAGCATGTGCCACATCTGTAGAATATAGAATTACATTTGTAAATGTGTGACACAACTATTTTAAAATGTGTCGCATGTGTTGAAATTGCACGCAATTGAATGTAAGCCGCATTTGTTAAAAGGTGCAATGCATTTGATCGTTAACAAAATTGACTTAGCTTTCAGCAAAATTTTCAAAGTGCAAAAGTTCAAATAGGTTTGTTTAGACGTCCTAATTGACATAATGTGCTTTTTGAGTTTAGGTGAGATTGTTTCCTATCTATACATGTGAGAGCCAACCATCATACTATAGATTGTGAGATCATTTGGATGATATAGATAGGGACACTTTAATTGCATTGGGTTTATATCATGTGACATTCATGCTCGAGATTCAAGAAAATCGGGGAATATTGATTGCATTGGAAAAGAGATGGCACCCTTAGATGAGTTACATTTACTAATTGGGGAGGCCACAATGACATTAGAGGATGTATGGTGTATTCATTGGCTCCTGATCATGGTGAGTAGGTAGTGTATGATCCTGAATTTGGACTAGCCACTATGCATAGGTGCTCGAGACTGATGATCTCGAAGTAGAGTATGAGATCTAGTGGGACACCTTGATAGATAGATATGAGCGGTTGATAGTAGTTGTTTAAAGTGTCATCATTGGCTTTGTAGTTCCAGATAGACACGGGCATGAATTTCCTATCAGATGGGGTCGGATGATAGTCAGCATAATGGAGGAGGGGACAGTATATGCTTGGGGTCCCTGTATGCTAGCCATGTTGTACTTCCATCTTCATGATGTCACCTACAGAGATGCTCAGTCAATTGGTTGTGTTACTACCCTTCCTATGGTTTAGGCATGGGAGCACATTGTTGTGTTTTGGCCAATTATAGATAGAGACTTTCCACCAAGGTTACCATATGTATATATGTATGGTGGAGCTATGACACAAACACATGTGGGTGATGTTGGGTACTAGAGACATGCCATTGATCTTCTTGATTCATTCTCTTGGAGGTTGTACTAATAGTGTGTAGTTTGGGAAGATGAGGTTAAGCATCTTCCATATTGTTGAAAGACTAGGTATTTGATTGGTTGCACTGTCCAGAGCCAGCATATTATAGAGTGGAAGTTGTTAGAGTGGGCTCTTAGAAAATTTGGCAAGAGACAGCGGGATCATGTCAGTGTTGCAAAGTTCATGAGATCAACTTGCAAGGTGTCTCAGTGGGGACCCATGATAGCTCATCAAGTGGCTATACAAGAGTTTGAGCAGTTGCAGCCCATTCAGTCGGGTGCACTAGAAAAGGTAGTATATGTAGGCACACCACTCGAGTATGATGCATGGTGGGCTCAGCACAAGCCAGTGCCACTTACAGATCTTGATTTACCTGCATCAATTGAGAGACTAGGGAGAGGTCCATGTGGGATATTGCAAGTGAGAGGATTAGGTAGAGGTGATGGTGGTAGGGGTGGAGGATAGGATGGTGGTGATGATTATGGAGGGGGTGGTGGAGGAAAGGATGGTAGTAGGGGTGAAGACAAGGGAGAGGTAGAGATTAGGTGCCACCGGTGATTTGTAGGCCACTATCTTCTATCAGGGAGGAGGAGGAGGAGGAGGTTAGGGTGGAGGATGCTCCTTGCTAAGAGGAGGAGGTACGCATAGAAGAGGAGATGGAGGTGGATGTGGAGGTGGATGCAGAGGAGGTTGCATGGGAGGTAGAAATGATGGAGGGATTGCATGATATTCCTATTAGGGAAGTAATAAGGGATGTTATGGAGGAGGAGGAAGAGGAGAGGGAATAGGATCCTCAAATGGCAACCATGTAGTCATAGCTTTGAGTTACAATAGCATAGGTACATGGTTTACAAGGTCAAGTTGCGTAGTTGACTACAAAGCATGATATGGACATTATTAGATAGCAAAGGGCAAAGGAATAATTACTCTATTTTATTGATTGTCAATGGCTTCAATGTAGATTTATCCCTCACACTATATCAAGTTAGTAGAGAGGTACAATACTATCGTGACTTATATGAGGGTGCAGTGCCAACAACCAAGAGGGCACCGAGCTTTACATAGAGTCAAAGTCATATTAGATCCCATTCACGTCAGTCATACAGCAATAGGGGAGTTTTAGGACTAAGGAGGTTGCCATACGACCGGCCACCCATTCCGCCCCATAGGGATTTGTTATGCATGTTTTGCACACACGCCCCACTAAAGGTAGGGACCCCCTCTTTTCATTCCTAATGGGTCATTTTTGCTCTCATCTCGCTTTGCGCACCCCTGTTTCCAAACCCAAATTGGTCATGTGCCTTCAAATGATCAAATTCCCCATGACCAAATTCACCCACCTAAATTTTGCTAAGTCTTTTTCCTTTGTGGAACTTGGCTTGTGAGTTTCCCTTGGTCTTTTCCCTTGGCGTTCGTTGAATCTCGCGGACCCACAACTATGGGTCACCTCATGTGGGTCGCCGCTTGTGTTTCACTACTAAGTAGTGATTGATGCCCAACTATCACCCTCATGGCGGGCTCTACACTTAGTTTCTCTGTCTGAGCCTTGACCAAGCATCCAAACGAGCGTGGGTTTCTACATCTCACCTAACCTGGGTTCGCCATACCAATAAATCAATGCATGCCATTAATGGAAATTGGCCTATAAACACTGCTCCCTACCCTTCATTTTAACCTAAGGCGTTCAAATCTAAGAAGAGAAACAAGTTCCTCCCCACTTTTTCCTCTTTTTTCTTGCTCCTACTAGCTTGGTCCTTGCTCACTCGCTTCACTTTTACCTTCATTTTTTGACTTTGGGGACAAGTTGCCTATGGATTTGGGATGTTTTTGTGATGCCTAAATGAACTGCCAAGGTTTCATTGAGTTTTGGGAAGTTGCAGAAATTTTCTTGCAGGTCATTGTCCCTCTATTGTTGTCTGGGGGAACTTCCTTGTGGGTCGTCGTCCCTCCGTCACCATCTGCGAGAATTCCTTTGTGGGCCGTTGTGTGCAAGTTGTCGTGTGCTCATTGCCATTTTTAAAGGGTGGTGGACCCATCGGCTTCCCCCTTCCAAATCTCTACATTTCCAAAAAGGGTGCAAAATTCAAGCTTTCATCATCTTGGCCATCGGCAAAACATTTTCAAAAAGCAAAATTAAGCTTCATCATCTAGGGCCCATAAAGTCAGTGTCTTCACATGCCTAAAGGGGTTTGGATCAAATTTTCCATGTTTTTATACATTGCAGAAATTTCATTGTGGGCCATCGTGTGTAGGTCATCCTGTGCTCTGTCATTTTCAAAAGGGCGGCGGACCCTCCAGCTCCTGCATTCCAAATTTCTACATTTTTTAAAATGAGTCAAATCTTAAGGAAATATGTCTTGGCACTCTTTCTACCCCTTTTCCCACATGCTAAAATTAAAAAATCTCAAATTTACTAAGTTTTGTGAAGTTGTGGAAATTTCCCTTCAGGTCGCCATCCCTCCACCGCCGTTCACAGGAATTGCCTTACGGACCACTGTCCCTCCATTGTCATCTGCAGAAATTGCCTTGTGGGTTGTCATCCCTCTGTCACCGTCTGTGGGAACTTCCTTGCAGGTTGTCGTCCCTTCATCATTGTCTGTGGGAATTTCCTTGTGGGCCGCCATCCCTCTGTCACCATTCACGGGAACTTCCTTGTGGGCCTTCGTCCCTCCATTTTCATCTACAGGAACTTCCTTGCAGGCCGCCATCCCTCTATTGTCGTCTGCAGGAACTTCCTTGTGGGCTATCGTACCCCTATCGTCGTACTTGGGAACTTCCTTGTGAGTTGTCGTCCACCGTCTGTCCGCTGCCCATCCATCACTCATCATCCGCTATTTGTTCATTGTTCATCATCTGTTGCTTGCCTGCCATCCATCATCTGTCTACTATCCATCATCCACCATTTGTCATTCGTCTGCTATCTATTGTTTATCGTCCACCCACCGTCCACCATCCATTGTCTATCGTATGTCCACTGTCCATCATTTGTCATCCATCCATTGTCTATCGCCTGTCGTCCATCTGCTATTTTTCATCTGTTGTCCATCCATTGTCTATCTTTCGTCGTCTGTCTATTGTTCATTGTCTGCCATCCGTTGTCTACCATCTATCGTCCACTCATTGTCCACCATCTGTCATTTGTCATTCGGATGTTGTTCATCATCTATCGTTTGTCCATTGCTCATCGTCCACCATCCATCCGTAGTCCGTCTGCCATCTGTCGTCCGTCGTTCGTTCGTCATGCATCCATCATTTGTCGTCTGCCATCCTTCTACCCTATGGCACGTGCACCCTTGAACCCTCATTTACGTTGGTGGTCCAAATGAGCTCCAAATATGAATATCATGATCTTTTAATGATGCATGGATGGATCTAACAATGAGTTTACAAGATTTGACTAGCATTTTCCTTGATTTGTGTATGAAATCACTTACTGCACTTCGTGTATGCAAGATTTATGGAACCTACTGTGGGTCTGTCAAGGAGGCCCATTGAGAAAGTTGAACAAGGAAAAAGCACATTGCTCCTATCACCATTCATTTTATGCTCGCCTCTCCTCCTAGCACCCATCAACAGAGCTGGCATTAGGAGGCCTATGTCAAGAAAGTCAGTGACAAAACTACAAAGGGTGACCTTTAGAGGAACAAGAAGGAGCTATTTTATTTTCCACCAAATGATGATAATTGTCAGGAGTTGTCCATCGGAATCAGGAGCAGCATAACTACTTTTCAGTGACACAAATCTGCAACAAGATTCAATGAATAATGTTGTGAGTACATTGGACAAAGGGCATCTTCCTACAAGTTTTCAGCTGCATCAAAGAAGGTAGTCACTACAGGACAAAATTGCTATAGTGCCAAGGTCACTACATGACAAAATAGGCTACAAGACAAAATAGAGAAGACAAAATAGTCTATTTTAAAATTGTGAAATATTGGGGGTAGGTGAAACCCTAACTTGTATTAAATCTGAGCCACTCATTGTAAATTAATCTTGGTCATTCATTTGGGCTTTGGAAAACCATAAATAGGGGTTTGCTCCTCATTTGTAAATGGTTGGAGAATTGGTGCAAAAGGAATTTGCAGCAATAAAAGACAACATTGCATGATTTTATGGGTGTTCTCTTTGATTTTTCTCATCTTGCATGCATGTTTCTACTTCCATTTTAGCTTTAGCTTGTAGTTTCTTGGATGACTTTAATGGTGTTGGTTGTTACAGTATTTGATCCATTTTCAACTCATTTTTTTTGTGGTTTGTTGATGATGAATCACTTTTTAAAGCTAGTCTGAGCTAACTTATTTGCTACAATCTAGTTCAATTGTATGTTCATGAGGTGAATGCACAATCTGAAAATATGCAATCCTTAGAAGATTGCACTAATTTTGTGTAGTTGTAGGTCTTTCTTGGTCAAGAAAAATCTAGTTTGTGGGAGTCTGTCTACTATAGCACCCTCCATGATTATTGTTCATTCATAGCTTATATTTAGAGTAGCTTCTCTTACCCTTTCCCTTTTTCTATTTCTTTTAGTCCTTGGTTAGAGTAGGATCTCAAGCATCACCATGAAGCTAAATCAAATGAACATAGTGAATTTCAGCTTGTTGTTTTGAGTGGGCAGCCACTGTTCATTCACTTCCAGCATTTTGGAACTCCATTTGCAAACCCAACTTCCCATGCTTTGTAAATCATAAAGGTTGACCATGTGATTACTAGCAAAACACATCAACCAACTAAGATATTCAAAGCATGTCATGACCTGACACCCAAGAGACCTTGGGGTGATTTTTTGTAAAAAAAATTTGGAGATTTTCTTTCAAGAGAGGTGATGCACTTGTGCATTAGTTGTGTTGAGAAGTGCAAAAACATCCATCAACAGAACTGGCGCTAGAGGGAGGGCCTAGCTGAGCTGGAGGCTACGAAGCTAAAAACTGGAAATTGAAAAAGAACCTCCACGTAAAAATCTGAGATAGGGAGATCTCATTAGATGTTGGAAATTTAGAATCAAAAAATTTTGAAGGCAAGCAAGAGTTGAGCTGAGATGGAACAGCATTTGCAAATCAACATTACTCAACTACATGCAGATTTGAATAGAAGATTGAGACCACTGCAACAATTTGCATTGGCAAATAAATGTAGAATCCATTACACTCACAAGCGCAATGAGTTGGGATGTCTAACTTTCTTGGATAGAATTGAGAGAGTCTTGCAAGGAGAAATTCCTTTTTGGGAAATATATCAGCCCTTGACTCTTGCAAATCTAGAAGAGGAATTTTCCAACATGGCAGCCAAAGCGTTCAAAGAGTTGATCCAAGAACATTTGGACAGCAAGGATGGGTTAAAATTGAAGGAATTATTGATGTCTAGTTGGTGCAAATTTCACAATGCACCACACTCAGAATTTACTTGTCCATCATGTGTGGATGTTATCACCCAAGTCAAGGGCAGTTTGAACAAGTTGGAACAGTTGACTCCCAATGAAGAGAAGTCATCCCATGAGGTGGGAGAGTTGTCAACATCTAGAGTACAACACATTCAGGTTGAACCAAGGAATTTGACACAAGTGTTGGGACAGCAGACACTAAGGCTGAAAATTGAAAGGAAGGAGCTCATTTCTTTGGGATAGCAAAAATATTTCATGGAAATTCAGTTGGAATGAAAATAGAAAGCCTCTCCTTCATTGATAAAGGGAAGTCCTCCACTCAAGAAGAAGATTCATTGGTAGTTGAAGATGAATTAATAGAGTTTGCAGCAATATGTGTTGGGACAGCTGACAGAACTATCGAAGAACAGAAAGAAGAAGAGGCTAAGAGCCTTGGCGCAGTAGAGAATGATGGTGAAAGCATAAGTGAGATAAGATTAGAAGACCTCTCCTACATAAATGACAGTGATCAAGCATTTGAAAATGAAGGTTTAGAGGAGTTGGAACAACCACTTACCGTGGTTGTTTACTATCAAACTTTCTTCCCAACTGATGATGAAGACCCAATGGTGGAAAGATACAATGAGCTTGTGTCAAGACTCACTAGGGATTGGTCAGAGCTAAGACACCAAGTGGAATTGGAAGTGTTATTGTTTCTGAGATGGTGCAGGCTCCATGATTCAGTGCATTCTAAGTTCATGTGTGAACAATGCCAAGAGGCCATTGAGCATGTTAAAGAACAAGTGGGGAAGCCAAGTACATTGCTTCCTATAGTTGCTTCAAGGACTAAACTAGAGGATCAAGAGATGGAGCCAAGTGATGACTTGGTTGAAAGTAGTCTTCAAGAAGGTGTTGGGATAGTAACAGAAGGAGGATAGCAACATAGTCTTGAGCTTCAGAATGATGAAGTGGATCAAATAGGGAGACTATCCATCAGACATCAAGAGTATTTCCCTACAATAGAGCATTTGTATGCAATAGATGATAGGCTTTATGGAGGGATTTCGAAGGTGGATTGCTCATCATATATCGATCCCCTTGATGGGCTAGTGTCCCTTGCCACTTTCTTCCCACTTGGAATTGTGCCACAAAGGCATAGCGACACTAAGGAAGAGTACATTATAGAAGATGGTGGTAATGAATACATACTACCTAAACCTCTAAATGGTGAAGCATTAGAGTTTCCGGATTGGGAGAGGAATTACTTCTCCATCTATAGTGATAGTGAACAAGAGGAGACAAGTGAACATCATGATGAGATACATGAACTACAAGAATAGGAAGACAAAGGTGTGGGTGTTTTGATGATTACCAACAAGTATGACATACCTAGCCAACCACAAGAGGCAACTAGGAGTCCTTCCACCTTGATCATTGTTGATCCTCTTTCACACTTTGAGAGTTGTAATAAGACAGATTCATCCATTTCATCCTTCTATTACATTGGACATCATAAAATTAAGGTCAACACCAGGGAAACAAGGTGGGACAATGTACCACCCATTGAGGACGGCAGTCAAGAAGACATCAAAATAGCAGAGCAACAATGAGATGAAGTGTATCTCCTTGAAGAATAGCCAACAGAAGCTATAGGTACCACTAGTAGCTTGGAAGAGGTCTTTGCTTCCCTGTTCTCTGGAACCTATGCAAGCCCAAGATCAAAAATGATGTACAATTCGGTGCCTCCACCAGAGGTTGCCGATGCAACAACCAACAATGCAGTGCTCGCTCTCGACTGTCAAATGTTGCCACATCTGCATAGCGACATCCAAGTTCTATATTTCCTTGCTCCTATGAATACTTGTAGTTTCATTTATCATTTTGATTATGGGAACGAGGGGAGATGGATGTGTTTATAGATCGACCATGGGTTTAATGAACCTCCTCAATTGCTGATTTTTCTTGAATAGGCTATTGAATTTGAATGCTACAATGTTGAACTTCATTTTTCTAAATATAAGGATAAATTTGCATGGCTTAGAATGGTGACAGTCGCCCTTCTACTTGTGCATGCTTTGTGAAATCCAACAAGTGTAAACGTCGGTTTTCCTTGCATGAATGTCGTTCTTTGTAAATTTCTTTGTACATAGCTCATTTTGTGTAGTGTAGGTTTCCTATAAATACTTTGCTTTCCTTCTTTCCTTAGGTTAGTTAATTTTTTGTAGGGTTAGTTTGCTTTAGGGTGGTTTCTTTGATGTTTTCTTTTGCTTTCCTTCTTTGGTTGCTTTAGGGTGTTTGCTTTTCATTCGCTTTTGTTTTGTCGTTGCTTTGTTGTTGCTTTGCTCAGGCTCCCTCTGCTTTTAGCTAGGTACATCTGCATGCACACAATGATTATTTTATTGTCTGGGGTTTGTTCTATGTATTTCCTCATCAAACTTTAATCAATTTTTCAGAGTGGACAGTGAGGGTCTTCTGTTAGTGTCAAGTGATTTGGATGTTTGATTCGAAGGGGATAAGTCATTGGTTAGTCTAATTCTGATGTATTCTAAAATCTTATATCTCTCACACACCTTAAGAATCTTGAGGTCATTGTGGGTCCTTTTGTGAAGTCTAGTTTAGTGAAATATCTAAAATTTCTCTTTAGCACCACTATGATTCTCAGCCCTGAGTGTGACCTTTATTGCTTGTGGGTTGAAATAAAAGAATTGAAAAGAGAAAATCAAAAGAAATGAAATGAAAGAAAGAAAAGTAAGACATTGAAAATCAAAAGAAAAATTCAACTTTTAGGAGGATCCAAGCAACTCTACCGAGGCTATGGATGCTTGGCCAATAGTAGAGCAATGTTCGAGAGAATCACAGTGACAACCTCATTAGGGCTATGGACACTTGACTGGAAGCGAGGCAATGTCTTGGATGCTTTTGGAGTTAGAATAAACTACATAGTTTAACTTGACAGAGCTTAGGTTCTTGCAACGGCTTAAGGATGGGAATTAATGCAACTTCACACATTTAGATTTTTAGCATACTGAAGGTTGGTTTGACTAGTGTTTTTCATCCTTTGGTTGAGCATCTGGTTTGTTTTCCCTAGCGTGAAGGTCAGAACTAGATATTTTGGGTTCGTGATTCCAATTTGTCATCAAAATGCTTTGGAGCATTTCCCTAGCAAGTTGAAATTTTTCGTGCATGTTTTACACGCATGCCCCACCGAAGGCAAGGACCCCCTCCTTTTGCTCCTGACAGGTCATTTTCACTCCCATTTTGCTTTGTGCACCCCTGCTTCCAAGCCCAAATTGTTCATGTGCCTTCAAACAATCAAATTCCCCCTACCCAAATTCACCCACCTGAATTTTGCTAAGTCTTTTTCCTTTGTGGAACTTGGCTTGCGAGTTTCCCTTGGTCTTTTTCCTTGGCATCCGTCGACTCTCGCGGACCAGCAACTGCGAGTCACCTCATGTGGGTTGCCGCTTGTGTTTTGCTGCTAAGTAGTGATTGACGGCCAACTGTCGCCCACATGGTGGGCTCTGCACTTATTTTCTTTGTCTGAGCCTTAATCGAGCTTCCAAATGAGTGTGGGTTTTCACATCTCACCTAACTCGGGTTCGCCATACCAATAAATCAATGCATGCCATTAATGGAAATTGGCCTATAAACTATACTCCCTACCCTTCATTTTAATCTAGGGTGTTCAAATCTAAGAAGAGAAACAAAGTCCTCCCCCTTTTTCCACTTTTTCCTTGCTCATGCTGGCTTGGTCCTTGCTTGCTTGCAAACTTCACTTTTTCCTTCATTTTTTGACTTTGGGGACAAGTTTCCTATGGATTTGAGATGTTTTTGTGATGACTAAGTGAACTTCCAAGGTTTCATTGAGTTTCTAGAAGTTGCAAAAAATTTCTTGTGAGTCGTCATCCCTCTGTCGTCGTCTGCAGGAACTTCCTTGCAGCAGCCATCCCTCCATCACCATCTGTGCGAATTCCTTTGTGGGCCGCCATGTGCGGGTCGTCGTGTGCTCATTGTCATTTTTAAAGGGCAGTGGACCCTCTAGTTTCCCCCTTCCAAATCTTTTCATTTCAAAAAAGGGTGCAAAATTCAAGCTTTCATCATCTAGGGCCCATAAATTGAGTGTCTTCACATGCCTAAAGGGGTTTGGATCAAATTTTCCATGTGTTTAGACATTGTGGGTCGCCGTGTGTAGGTCATCGTGTGCTCTTTTCCATTTTCAAAAGGGCAATAGAACCTTTGACTCCTACATTCCAAATTGTTGCATTTTTCAAAATGAGTCAAATCTTAAGGAAATATGTCTTGGCACTCTTTCTATCCCTTTTCCCACATGCTAAAATTGAAAATCTCAAATTTACTAAGTTTTGAAGTTGCGGAAATTTCCTTGCGGACCACCATCCCTTTGTCATCCTCCACAGGAATTTCCTTGCAGGTTGTCGTCCCTCCATTGTCGTCTGTAGGAATTGCCTTACAGGTCGCCATCCCTTCATCGTTTTCCGCAAAAACTTCCTTGTGGGTTGTCGTCCCTCCATCGTTGTCCATGGGAACTTCCTTACGGGCCACCATCCCTCCGTCACCGTCTGCGGGAACTTCCTTGTGGGCTGCCATCCCTCCATTGTCATCCACAAGAACTTCCTTGCAGGTTGTTGTCCCTTCATTTCCATCCACAGGAACTTCCATGTGGGTCGTCATCCCTCCATCGTGATTCATCTGTTTTCCATCTGCCATCCATCCATTGTCCACCATTCACCATCTGCTGTCTGTTGTCTATCATCCGCTATCTGTTCGCTATCTGTCAGCCACCCATTGTCCACCATCTTTCGTCTGCCATCCATCCACTATCCATTGTCTGTCGTCCATTCGTTGTCCGTCGTCCGCCATCCATCTGGTGTTTTTCATCTGTCATCCATCCGTTGTCTGCCATCCGTCGTCTTTCCACTATCCATCGTCCGTCGTCTGCTATCCACCGTCCACCTACCATATGTCGTCTATCGTTTGTCATCCATCTACTGTCAATCATTTGTCATCCACCGTCCATGCATAGTCCACCTGCCATCTGTCTATCTTCTGTCATCCGACATCCGTCCATTGTCCGTTGTCCTTCCACCCTATGGCACCTGCACCCTTGAACCTGCATTTATGTCGGTGGTCCAAATGAGCTCCAAATATGAATATTATGATCTTTTAATGATGCATGGATGGATCTAACAATGATTTTGCAGGATTTAACTAACATTTGCCTTGATTTCCATATGAAAGCACTTAATGCACTTCATGTATGTGGGATTTATGGAACCTACCGCAGGTCCATCAAGGAGGCTCGTTAAGAAAGTTGAACAAGGAAAAATCACATTGCTCCTATCACCATTCATTTTATGCTCGCCTTTCCTCCTCGCACCCATCAACAGAGTTGGAATTAGAAGGAGGCCTATGTCAAGGAAGTTAGTGACAAAAATACAAAGGGTGACCTTCAAATGAACAAGAAGGAGCTATTTTATTTTCCACCCAATGATTATAATTGTCAGGAGTTGTCCACCGAAATCAGGAGCAACATAACTACTTTTCAATGACACAAATCTGCAGCAAGATTCAATGAAGAATGTTGTGAGTACATTGGACAAAGGGAATATTCCAACAAGTTTTTAGTTACATCAAAGAAGGCCATCACTACAGGACAAAACTGCTACAGTGTCAGGGTCACTAGATGACAAAATAGGCTGCAAGACAAAACGGAGAAGAAGACAAAATAGTCTATTTTAAAATTTTGAAATATTGGGGGTATGTGAAACCCTAACTTATATTAAATCTGAGTCACTCATTGTAAATTAATTTTGACCATTCATTTGGGTTTTGGAAAACTATAAATAGGGGCTTTCTCCTCATTTGTAAATGGTTGGAGAATTGGTGAAAATAGCATTTGCAGCAATAAAAGACAGCATTGCATGATTTTATGGGTGTTCTCTTTAATTTTTCTCATCTTGCATGCATGGTTCTACTTCCATTTTAGTTTTAGCTTGTAGTTTCTTGGATGACTTTAATGGTGTTGGTTGTTATAGTATTTGATGCATTTCCAGCTCATGTTTTTTGTGGTTTGTTGATTATGAATCACTTTGTAAAGCTAGTCTGAGCTAACTTATTTGTTTCAATCTAGTTCAATTATATGTTCATGAAGTGAATGCATAATCTGAAAATCTATAGTCCTTATAAGATTGCATTGATTTTGTGTAGTTGTAGGTCTTTCTTGGTCAAGAAAAATCTAGTTTGTGGGAGTCTGTCTACTATAGCACCCTCCATGATTATTGTTCTTTCATAACTTAGATTTAGAGCAGCTTCTCTTACCCTTTCCCTTTTTCTATTTCTATTATTCCTTGGTTAGAGTAGGATCTCAAGCATCACCATGAAGCTAAATTGAATGAACATGGTAAGTTTCAACTTGTTGTTCTAAGTGGGCAGCCACTATTCATTCACTTCCAGCACTTTGGAACTCCATTTTTAGATCCAACTTCCCATGCTTTGTAAACCATAAAGGCCGACCATGTGATTACCAGCAAAACACATCAACCAACTGAGATATTCCAAGCATGTCATGACCTGACACCTGAGAGACCTTGGAGTGATTTTCTGCAACCTATTTGTAGGAGATTGCCTTTCAAGAGAGGTGATGCACTTGTGCATTACCTATGTTGAGAAGTGAAAAAATACCCATTAACAGGATCCTACAAGACCATCCAAGTCAAGAAAGAGGCAAGATATGCCTTCACTAGAGCACTCACTAGCAAAGGATAGAGGTGGCTCTAGATATCCATATTTTTGTATATATGGACATATGTATTTTTTATCGAAACTGCAAACTCCATTTTTTATAGTCACTCAATTTTTTACTATGGTTCATTTTTTGGATATATATATATATGATACATCATTTTTGGAGGTGATTATATGATATGTTATGTTTTATATACATATTTCTATGTGATAGATGCTTATGGATGCTTATGATGTGATTTTTTTCTCCATGTATGGATGGATGCACATGATATTGATTTATGCTTATATGTATGTCATGATGTATGGATGGATATCTAATGTTTATGATTTATTATGGGATGTATGCGTAAGGTAGGGGGACCAACCACACCAAGGTTTTAGGTCACGAGGAGCCAAGAGCTAAGGGTTGCCCTATCTTACCTCAAGCTAACGGTTGTTTACATCAAGGATAGAGAATTAAGAGCACTCTCAAGTGCTTCTATCACTCTACTGATCCAAAAGCTTGAATGGGACTAGATGAGTCAATTTTTTGAATCCGAACTGCACCTCAAATAGCTCTTTATCTGAGGATGGTAGTGTAGGTCAAGGACGACAGCGCGGCACACTAGTGTCTCTTTGTGTGTTGGCATCTGTATGGCTAGAAAATGTGAAATACAGTGTGGAAAGCCAAAAAACCTACTGACAACCTAGTAAATGAGGTTTAATGAGCTAAACAGAATGATAGAGTATGATAAATGACTATAAAGATGATAAAGAAGGTGGATGAAAACTAAAGTGATAAAGTAAAACTCATTGAAGGTCTATCTCGCTAGCAAGCTCCACGTACACATACACTTGCACACAACCAAGAGAGGGAAAATGTTGGGTTGTGTAGGCGTTTTCCTTAGTCAAACCCCCACTTTGGTGTTTCCACCTCCACGGATAGCCAAGGAAGCCACAAGGTAGAAAATGCGATAAAGGAAATAATGGAAAGGAATATCGAACAATCACAATAATGTTATGCTACGTAAATCAAAAATCAATATCAACTTCTCAATCGAGGTGCCCTCAAACACATAGAGGAGGATGAAAACTCTATAAGGTCTATGTTGCCACAACAATGAAGGAGTATTCCCTCGGGACACCACGTCACAACTCCAATGGTGGAAAAAGTGCAGCAATATGGATGGAATTGCTCAATAAAAACATTGCGAAAATGTTAAGAGAATGAAGTGAATTCTCAAGAGTTCAATAATTTCTAAAGGGATGGATTGAATGAGCAATATGGGAATTTCAAGATCAAAATGAGAGGGAAAGAGTCATGTTTTGGCCGGTTGGTCGACACAGAGGCATTTTGTTTCATGCCCAATGTAGAACGTAATGCCTTTGCGGACTCTAGGGGCAGGAATCTATCAGGGACGACAGTGTGCTACATAGACGTACGCGTGTTGTGCTTGCATCCCCAACAAAAATTTCCCCACTGATACACAAGAAAAATGCCAAGTGGATGCAAGGCAGATGGGTGATGTGGAATTTCACATTCGGGTTTGATTTTCTAAGGTGGAGGGATGCAAAAGGGGAATTTACACAAGGGGTTAAAATTCACTCCTATACATTTTTCCCCCACTTTAGCAAGCATGAGTGTCAATGAATGTTTGGTAAAGTAGATCGATGAGTTTAGAAATGTATACCTAAACCATTGAGGAAGCAGACCACAATTTGGTGAGCTCGAAAGTGCAAGGTGATGAGACCATAAATTGTCTCATATTTTATCAAAGAAAATCATCTATTTCTTCCTAATGCATTAGTGTTAAAGTGGATTTGAGTAATGATTGAAAGTTCTTTAGCTTGTTTAAAGTAGAATATAAAGTAAATGTTTGGTAATATATGTGATCCAAATTGTTGCTAATATGTCTCCATTAAGTTTTTAAGATGATATAATTTAGATAAATGAGTTATTAAGTAGCTCATGTTAAGAAGAAGCTAAAACCACTTGCAGCTAAGAGCTCTAGACATCAACTCTAGACAAGGCTTTGAAGACATTATGGGAAGATAAAGAAGAATCCTCTAGTATCAATGCAATTAAGTGTCATTAATGATAGTGGAATATTATTCAAGATAATAAAAAAATATTTGGTCAATCAAACTGAAGAACAATCCCTTCATTCACGTGGAGAACTGAAGGTTCCCTAAAAATTAAGCGCCCAGAAATTCTCAAAAATGCAGTCTCAGTAAAATAGCAATATCTCCCTCATTTCTCAACAAAATTCAAAAATTCAAAATGATCTTGAAATTAAATTGGAAGGGATAAAAACCCTTTTGATAATTTGGCATGATTTGCATTAGGAAAGGAGCAACACATGTCATAAATTTACTAAGACAAAAGTGGCATGATGGATGACAACAACTTCAGTTTTTTAGAGTTTTGTAAACGACCCCTTAAAAATAGGATCTTGGATCCAAATTCTTAGTAGATTGGTTGGATAGATATATAATATGAATTCTATAAATACAATGTAATAATTTTATCAAAAGGGGGGGATTAGAAAGGTTTGTTTTAGCTTGAGGAAATAGGATAGCTTTAGTTTCATTTCCAGCAATGTATTTCCAATTTTATAAGAGAAAATTTGAATTCAAGCAAGCTTTTCATTTCCAACAAGTGTGCAGTAGTTTATCCTTTTCAATTCTTACAATATTTCCTTAGATTAGTTCCCTTTCATGCAAATAGGATTTATTTCTACAAGTAGAATAGACTGTCAAGCAAGTTTTCTACTTTCTGTCTTGTAGAAAGCCATGGGCACCACCTTGGATTGATAAATTAAATGATGAGGATTACAATGACACCATCACAAGGTAGGAAAATAACTCCACAAGTACTCTCTCCTGAGGAGGTTCAAACAAAGGACTCTGTAGATCCTCAGAACTATGAAGTTGAACAAAGTACGTTGAAGGCCCACAGACCAACAATGGACAAATCTTGGAGGATGCAAGTGCTTCACAAGCCCTCATACCTACAAAGAAGGCACCCCCCAAGTAATCTCTCCTAAAGTAAGCCCAATGTAAGGGGACTCCACAGAGTCAGACTGGAAAGCAACTTCACAAGTGCACCTGCAAAGCAACATGTTAATTTGTAGATAAAACATGTTAGAAAACAAAAAGCATCCACACAAGAAAATAAGCAGACAGACAAAAATTGAAGGAAGAGATTTCAAAGGGGTCCCTTGAGAACCCTTCAAAAGAAAAGGGGTCCACTCAAGGGATGCTCATTTGAAAGTGCAATATTTTTTTTCGCAAATTGATTCAACATCAAGGAATCCTTTCAAAAGATGTTCACTTCATCAAGGAATTTGAAAGGAAGAAAATGCCCCCTCATAAGAGGAAGGTCGAGGCTTCTCTTGCAAGAAATGTTGCTCCCTTTTTGAAGGAAAGTTCTTCAAGTTCTTTCTTTGCAAACCCATGACAAAGGAAACACGTTTCACTAGGGATCCAAGTAGAGAATGTGATTTTTGAAAAAAAATTGAAAAGATTTTTCAGAAAATATTCTTTGGCCACTAAATGCATTTTCTGAAAATCAAAGTGATGTGGTATCCCCCCCTTAGGATGGTGTTTGATGAACACAAGGCATGTGGCATCCTAAGGAGAGAAAAGCAAGAATGAAAAAAGGTGATGTCGTGGCCCAAGGAACATATCGAGATGTCACCATGGTAATGTTGTCGCACGCGAGGGACAACACATGAGCACCTCAACATCATGAATCAAGAAAAGAAGAGAGAAAAATAACAACACTATAAAAAAGATGCAATGACATCATGAACAAGGGGAACAAGGGCGGTCTAATATTTTAGGGTCAGAGTTGCTCAAAAATATATATAAGTATAGTAATCGTATATAGATGAACTGTCATCAACCCCCTACTATATCAGACCATGTGAAGAATGCACGAGAAGACAAAATAAAAATAAAAAATTGGGTCAACATGGAAGGAAAGCCTAAATTCCCCCAACACTTTTCATTGTCCCCAATTGTTGAAAATCAATGCACATAATAGAGGAAGAATGATGCCACAAATAGAGGAAGTTTTATGACACATAATCACTCTTGTATCCAAGCACCTACAAGGGTGGAAAGGGTCATCTAGGAACATATAATGCAAGTATGGGGGAACACAACACAACACACACACATATAATCTAAAGGTAAAGAAGAGGTGCCCCCCTAACACTCATCAACCAAGAGATCAACAGCCTCCCAATCTAGATCATTATACGAGGAAGATGGATGATCCTGCAAAGGTGGAATTTCAAGGGGGGAACCCTCCAACCCCTCTACAACAAGATCCAAGGAAGGAGACACTTGAGGGTCTCCTCTACTCAGTTCCTATGGGGTGAAGTTCAGTGACTTCGTAACAATCGTTGAAAGGGCTAGGACCTCGTCCAAGGAATTAAACATTCACTTCACTGGAGTGCCATGTGTTACCTCTTCAGATGAGGGAGGCAACACTTGAGATTCAGTGCTAGGCTCATCGAGTGACTCAGGAGTAGTGACAAATCCTAAGGATGTCAGAGCTTCCTCCATCACAAGGATGGCACATGCTAATGCAAAACCACCTTCTAAAGAAGGTGGAATCCTTTTTTGACCCCCATTGTTATCGGGGCCTTCTTCCATCTTCTGCTTTGTTGAAGGGTGTGATAGCCCCACAGATGAGGTAGAAGGCACGAAGGAGGAGGAAAAGACCGTAGTGGAAACCACCAATTTTTTTAGAATTTCCATGGGCTTTGAGAATGGCGGGATGTCTAGGAGGGACATCAGAAGGGATGGCTCAATTTAAGGAGCAATGAACACCTACACCTTTTTAGGGTTAGGGGAATTTATGCTTACAGAAGGAGTCAAAAGCAGCACTCAGGCTAACTGAACTGAAGCAGAAGGGACAAGAGAGGAGGACACAATAGTAGGCCCTGAAATAGGGGCAGTCGACTCACCTTCTTTCCTCTACAAAGTGGCCTTCTCAGTGGCCAGAGCCTTTCACCGATGTTTGTGCTCATGCGCAGGTGGTTCCTACAACTCCAAGAGCTAGAGGTTGGGAACTGAGATAGAATAGAAGGCTCCTACTTGACCATCAAATTTTCCATCATAGTTGTTTCTGATGGAGGGAGAGACTACTGAATGGGAGCAAGAGGGGGAGATGGAGCAGAGATTGGAGCAACAATGGAGGGAGTCTCCTCTAAGGCCTCAGTGACGGGCCTCTTCCCATTCACTATAGGAGTGGTAGGAGGCCATAGAGGTCGATACATAGAGGACTCCCCATGTGGAACCTTCCCATTACCACCTAAGTAGGGCCAAGGTCCAGGACATAGAGTAGGAAGGTCTGATATCTGAATCTTGGCTTTACGCCATGCAAGTACGTCGAACTTCTTATGCAAAATCCAAGAGTAGTCATCCAAAACTCCTCTTCAGGAAGGGAGGCAGAAGCGGTGCCTCGAGAATGGGTAGGCCTCTCCTTTCCCTTCTAATAGGAGGAGGATGCTTGTTGCTACACTACCAAAGGGATCACTTTCAGTTGTCCTTTGCCCCCAATTTTTTACTTTACATAGTTTCGATAAAGTAGGCTTATTCTAAGGGGGAACGGACTGACTAGGGCCGGCCAAAAGTGATCCAAGGAATAACCCCTATAGGATAGCAATGGCTAATATCTAGTGTCATGCATGATGTGCATAGCACCCTCATGAGAGAACTTTAAACATTTGTGAATAACGAAACCAATTTTGTTCATGGAAGTTGTAGACACTAAAAATTGTCCTTGGCTTGTGACTTCTAAATTCTCCATCATTTGGGATTTTGTGCCATGGCTTGGGAG
This sequence comes from Sequoia sempervirens, assembly GCA_007258455.2. Taxonomy (NCBI): domain Eukaryota; kingdom Viridiplantae; phylum Streptophyta; class Pinopsida; order Cupressales; family Cupressaceae; genus Sequoia; species Sequoia sempervirens. The sequence goes on along the minus strand of VDFB02000007.1, from coordinate 20,226,377 downwards.
GTTGGCATCTAGTGTCAAAGGAGGGTGAGCTAGGGCTTCTATTCCCTAGCTTGCGTTTGCAACTTAGTTTTTTACATGGTGGGTCTTGCATGTGCATGGGGGGGCCTAGGTGGGCCTGTTCATTTCATTTGTTTATTCTTTTCCTTGTCACTTTTGTTGTTCACTTAGTTTTTGTATTTTCTATTGGTTGTAAGCGGTGTGTGGTTTTGTAGGGGGATACATGTTGTCTTTTATTTGTAGAGAGTGGTGTATATCTTGTGGTGGAGGCAGCGATGTCTCTATGTTGGGTAAGGAGATCTTCCTTTTGTTTTCCCACTTCTTTTGTGTTTGTTTGTTCCTGTTTTGGGGCTATGGTTGGCTTTAGCCTGGTGTTGGAGGAGGATAGGTTGTGGCCTCTCTGTTCCAAGTTTCAATGGATTTGCATGAGCACTTAGATAGGGCATTTCAAGATTCTTCTTTGGCTGGTGAAGAAGGGGGATTCCTAATATTTCTTCATCTAGATTGGGATTGACATGAAATGGAGCATTTAAATTGTAGAAGGTGAATGGGTGCTTGGAGAGGGCCCAAGAGCAGCTAGTTCTAGTGATCCAATCGGAGTCAGTTGCTGAAGATGTGGATTACTATGAAAATCATGTCCTGATTTGTAAGTTATTGGGGATGAGGGTTTCTCTACTTTTTCTTGACACATCGATCCAAAAGACAAAATCTGGAAGGAGATTTTGAAATTTTTATAGCTGCAAATAACTTTTTTATGGTGGATTTCTCATGCATTTTTTATCAGAATAGGGATTTTGAGGGTGGTCCATACTTCTATAATCAGGTGGATCTTTTCATAAAGCCATGGCATGTTGGCTTTAACTTGATAGAGGTGTTACCATCTAAGATCCCAGTTTGGGTTCAGCTTCCTCGTCTGTCAGTTGAATGCTAGAGAAGTGACATATTACAGTTGATAGCTTTGTTGCTAGGAAAACCTATTGGCCCTTCTCAAAAAAATTTGAGTAAGAATATTTTTTCTTATGCACGGGTATGTGTTGAAATTGATTTGAGTCACCTGTTGCCAAATTCAATTGATATGACTATTGGGTCTTGCTCCTGGACTCAGCTGCTAGATTATGAGACCCTACCTTTCAGGTGTCGATTGTGCCATGAGTATGGTCATCTTTAGCGGAGATGCCCCCATTCTCCTAGTGTTTCTGGTACAAGTAATGCTCCCTCACAATCTAATTCAAAGATGGACACAGGAAAGCCACCCATGAAAGGGGGGGTTGATAAAGAAGTATTTATTCAGGTTAAGTCTTGTAATTGGGAGCGGGGCCAAAAGAGATCCCTCAAGGATAGGTAGGAAGAAGAAACTTTTAATAGATTTGAGGAATTGGAGGATTTGGTTCAGGAGGAAGGGTTTCAGGTGGACTTGTAGGAAACAGTTGGATCTTCGACTACAGAAGTGTCTGAGGAGCAGCCCTTGGTGTTTTATAGCTCTATTCATCCTGGTGTGCAGGGTACTCTGATGGATTCAGATTTGTCTCCTTCAGCTCCTAATAAGGGTGTGTTTGGTTTTGGTGTTGGAGGCTACTAATGGTTCCCCTGGTGAGGGTGGTGTTCTCTTTAAGGTGTGGGGTGCTTCTAATTTAGGTAAATCCAAGTCTTCTTCCCTGAACTTGGGTTTGCATCAAAAATCCCTTAAAAGGGGGGCTATTGAGAAACCTCCCAAGGTGGATTCAAGTTTGGTGAAGACTATTGATACTAACTTCTCCCAACCTCAAGGATGATAGTGCTTTCTTGGAATGTGAGGGGTATGAATAGCATCCCTAGACAAAAGATTATTTGAGATTTTATTCGTATTCATTCTCTTGATGTGGTCTTCCTTCAGGAAACTAAGTTATTTGTTGATAGTATGTTGAGTGTGGCTTCAAATATTTCGGTTCATGGATAGTGTCAATGTGTGGGGACCTTGGTAGCTCTGGTGGGGTGGCATGTTTATGGAATCCACAGAGAGTTAGTCCTTTATGGTGGTTCTCATGTAGGGGTTTGATTTCTTGTGTTGCTTCTCATCTTGAGTTAGGGGAGAGAGTTCTTTTCTCTAACATGTATGCTCCAACTGACTATCAGGGTAAATTTCTGATGTGGTGCCAAGTAAGATATGTGAGGTCTTTGGATCCTTATCTTCCTTGGATTTTGGTTGGGTATTTTAATGTTGTCTCCTCAATGGAGGAGAAGAGAGGTGGTAGTGCTCGTTTGGAGCCTTCTTTGATACTCTTCTAGGATAACATTGTTGTCTTGAAGTTGATTGATATCAAACCTGGTAATGGGATTTTTACTTGGAATAATAGGAGAAGTGGAGAGGTAGCTATTTTGAAAAGGTTGGATGGGTTCTTGGTGTCTAGTTTATGGATGGGAGACAAGTGGAAGACTAGCTCTGATATTTTAGATGGATAGGGCTCTCGTCATTGGTCAATTAAGCTTATTACTGAACTACCCAAACATTGTACAAATCAGTCTTTTAAGTTCCAAATTACGTGGCTCAAGGATGACTCTCTTCATGATTTTCTTCCTAGCTGGTGGATTCTTGGGAAGTCAGCTTTTGGTAATGCTATGTACTCGTTCTTCAAAAGGCTTCAATATGTGAATTACAGGCTGAAGCATAGGAATAGGAAGCACTTTGGTAATGTGTTTTATGCTAAGCAGAATGCTCAGGCTCACTTGGACTTTATTACTAGGAAGATTCATTATTAGGACCTCATAGAGGAGCTTGGATTACTAGAAACTACTGCAATGAAGGATGTTGAGGAATGGGAACTGAGGAAATTTTTTGGAAAAAAAAATCCTGAATTGAGTGGCTCTAGGTTGGTGACTAGAATACCTCTTTCTTTCATAATTCCATTTAGGATAGAAGAAAAGGTAATGATATTTCTTCTCTTTTGTCGCTAACTGGAGATATTTTTTCTTCTTTTGCTTCTATTTCTATTGAGTCAGTTTATTTCTTTTTTGCTTTACTATCTGAGGATTCTCTTCCTCCGGAGGTGGATGAGGCTATGATTTTGGATTGTATCCCATCTTTGGTCATTGATGAAATGAATGCATCTCTGCTTAATCCTATTTCCTTTTTAGAGCTTGAGAATTTTTTGTTTTAGATGAAAAAGGGAAAAGCTCCAGGGCCTGATGGGTTTCCGGTTAAGTTCTTCCAGGAGTTTTGGGAAGTAATTAAGTTGGACATTAAGAGGTGGTTCAGGAATCCTTCATGAGTAAACAAATGC